>JAQISU010000117.1:3310000-3950000 GCA_029339505.1 Unio delphinus
GACAGACGCATTGGTTTCAGAAGACATTGTTTATTCAAAAAAGAAACAACTCACAAAACAATTTTTTCAACTAACAAATATTGATTCCAAGAAGCAGTGCACGAACTACAGTTCAATAGGTTTTAAAGTTCCCAAGTATCCATTTTTTTTGTAGCCTTGTTTTTTTCCTTTCCTCACAGGTGATGATAAGTCATCAATTCGATCCAGACTTTTTGCTTGAAAAGGTCTGTCAAGTAACTGTTTGTTTGCTTCGTCTCCTTACTCTTGGCCAAGAGAGCTTTGATGTGATCAATTTCTCGAGCAAACAATGGAGGAGAGCAATGAGCACATAAGTCTTTATACCACTGAAGTAACACGGCCTCTTCTGAGATGAGACTCCAAGCTTCGATCAGATAATCGTCCAATTTTTCTTCGTGACTCATCATCATACATTTATCGTGTTGAATTTGACTGGGATGATCGATTTGACATCAATAACAATCTTTTTTAATCATGTCCCTCATTTTATCTTCCAAGTGTTGTGCAAAACAGGCGACTAACTGTTGTTCCTGTTCTGGCCACCTGGATTGCATGATCACTACTTCTTCTTTTTGGTCTTGAGGGATCTGCTTTCTCTGTAACCTCCCATTCCATGGATTCTCCACTATTCAAAGAAGGACAAGGGTCTTCCATAATGTCTAATAGTCTAAAATGACTTCTCTCAAACTGTTGATTTCTATGGTATTATCGAATTCGTCATACAGAATGACATTCACCGTTTCTTCAAGAGGCCTTGCAAACTGAAGTTCCACACGCAGTTGCCCCGATTTTATAGAGTGGAAATGTCCTTCGTCGCTGCCTTGGTCCGGAGTGAAATCAAAAGCCCACAAAGTGTAACCTCTTGCATAGTCGTCGTAGGAAATGCCGTGACTGGTGTTGGTTCCTAACTGTCCTGTTGCTTCGACAAGTACGACCTCAAGTAATTCTTCTGTTCGCCAAAGACGGGTTTGAAGGGTCGGGTACACAAAGTTTTGCCATCGCGACTGACTTCAATTTTGGATACATTGTAGTGCTTAAACTGGAAAGGATTTTGAGTGTAGGCACCGTCGAAGGCTGCATTGCTGACGATACCAATGTATAAACGTTTGGGTAACTGTCCTTGGAACAGATGATCTGCGATCTTAGATCGGAGTCCAGCGGCAATGGTGAAAGTTTTGACTTGGACGCGTCGTATCGGATACTTGGCTGTCGTTCTGCTCAAAGTGTGACTGATATCATTCCCACTTTAGGTAACACTTCCACGCGACGCATGAATAACCTGGCTTCTTGGATAATGGTTTTGTATTCGTTGGCATGAGCCATCAAATGGAAAGCAGTACTTCTACGATTCAGTCTCAAGCGAAAATCTACTCCGTTCAGCAAATACTTCTCTTGAAACCACATGTCCAAATGCAAACGATCGAACAGTTCTAAACTACGTCCTTGCAAAATTTTCTTTCAACGGCCGATTAAACCTACATTGTGAGGATCGACAGGATTCTCACCCTCAGCTGCTACGGGCAAGGCTGTGTCGTTAAACTTATCTGCTGTGTCAGGTTTCCATACCACGCAAGCATATATATGAGTGTTCTTGGCTTCTTTTCCGTACGTCAAGAGATTTTCGAGGTACTCTCGGTAAGGGTAAGTATCCATACTACTGCTGATCAGTTTGTTATTCATGTACAAATCCACATCGCTGAACAAGGAATGCATGAAATTGTTGACAGGAGCTACTCTATCATTGGCTCCTGGATTGGTGTTGTCCGTTTTGGTTACTTTTACTTTCAAATACAAGTAACTGTTGTTTAGATCGATGTAATTTTCGGGTTGTCCTTTAATTTCAAACTCGATGGGAGCTGAATCCGTCAAAAGAGGAGACGGGATGAAATTCGACCTATTGGGCTTCTTGCATGGTCATCATCGTGGGTGGCATGGCAAAGAGATCGAGTTCCAACTTGGAACAGGCACAAGATTCTTGGTGCATCATTTTTTCTTCTCAGTCTCTATGTTTTACTTTTAATAATCAAAAATGTCTAAGTCTGGAGCGGTTCTTTTTTTCTTCGTCTTTCGAACTTTAGAGATATGGAGACTTTTGGAAGGGTGTCTTCGTCAACGCTTTCTGCCTTGTCCTTGTTGTGTCCTCAGGGAAGTAGGAATGTCAGACTCGGTACCGTTCAGAGCATTTATAGGACTTTCTCGTCGACCCAAAATCTCTTTACCCGTTTAAAGCAAGACATTTTTGCCTGCTCTCAGAAAAGCTTCTTTAGGGCTTTGTTTGTCAATGAGAACATTTTGAAGAAAATCTTTGCCGTGAGTCAATACGGCATCTTTTAAGGCGTGCAATCCTCGTGTCACCATCGGTTTTAAAACAGGGACCACGGAACGAAAGGCTGATTTAAACATATCTCCTAAACCGTGTCCTCGTTGTCGAGTGACTCCTTGGTACACAGGATACATCACCTTTTCAGTTGTTCGAGAATCGTTTTTGAAAATGGAGTTTCATTGTGACTTTCCCTTTAGTAAATGGAATATTTTGACCTAGTTCTCCTTTTATAGTAATGTTGACACTGTCGAAATATGACTTACTGACGGGTAAATAATGAGGATGCACAAATTCGCGGTGAACGTGATAGGTATTTCCACCTTCCTCGTCAGCGGTAGTAGTATCCACTTTGAAAGGAATGACACGCAGTAACGGTACAGAGGTGTGTCCTACCACGTTGTACTCCACCACATCGGAGTACACAAACATCAAGTTGAGTCCTTGGTTCATTTCTACAGGGAATCGAAAATATTTCGCAAAATCGGAGTTACTGCTTATGGCTGGTATTTCTTTTTTCTTGTCCAACCTCAAGTCTCCACCCAAAATATCATACAATTCAGGACAAAAGGTAATGGCCATTATTTTATCCTCTGAAAATTTGATCATTAGTCTACGAGCCACTTTATGGTACTCAAAGGTAACACTTTTTTTGGCTTTCTCCTTGGTTTTACCAAACAAAGTATTGAACCTGGTTACAATCGTATTCACTAAATGTTGACCACTAAAATAATAACCTGCAGGAATGGTTAACAGATAGGTGGACCGTTTAGTTTTGGGGTCCAGTGTTTTCATCAAGTCACTGACAGTGATGCGTTCGTCTAAGACTTGTTGCAATTGCTCGTCATACACTTCTACTGAAAAACTATTTTGATTTTCCACGATGTTTTTGATTTGTGTCGGATGTATCATTTCCACTAAAGCCACTTCCCAATGAGCATCTTGATCCAAATGAATGGTTTGAGGTAATTTAGCCGTGTAACAGCACAACGTGTTCTTAGGAAACACCTCCATGGAACTGTCACTAGGTAACGTTAAGTAAAATTGGTTAATAGTGTTGTTCATAATTCCAGTGTTCTTCTGTCCGAGGAGTCACTCGAGGTTAAAGGAGTGTCTAAAAGAGGATTGTAATTGGAAGGGTGACTGTCAGGAGAATGACTAACGTTGGACGCAAGACTCCCAATATTGTTACTGTTGTTCCCGTTGTAAGAGTATTTCAGGGAAGGATTGGGAAGAAGATACCCGATGCAACTGCTGAGTAAAATAGTCCACAATTGTTTGTCTCCTTGTTGCAAACTCAAATTAGCAATGGGTGCACCGATGACACAATACACTACAAAGATTTGACAGAAAAAGACGATTTGCGTTTTAGGGACACGTTCTCCACACCACACCCACAAGGGTTGCTTTTGTAAATCTTGCATAGATGAAGTGGGTGAAGGAGTAGTCACTGTGGTCGCTGAAGCTGTATTGAAGGGCATGATGGTCACTTCTTTTTATAGTCGATGACTTGTGCAGCGTCAATCCAAGAATCAAAACTAGGAGGATATCCTTTCCAACGTACTTTGACTTCTTTGACACGACGTTTTCCTACTTTACGGGTTCTTCGTTCGAGAATGCTTTCAATGTCGTACACGTCGTCTACTTTTTTGGTGACACGTTGTAACTCAGGCAAGTAAAATGTTCCTTTTAATACTTCTCCGTTCATGTCTTCCAATTTATAGACGGTAGGATGACGATCACGCACTCGCAACACGAAACAATTCGTTGGTCGAGTTGGGTAAGTAAGTAAGACGTCAATGTACTTGAGAGTGTGTTGATCCGTAAAATATTTCCACATGCGTTCTTTCAAGGTACGTTGAAAATGTTCCACGATACTGGCTTTGGTTTCAGGATTTTCGGTGGTGAAAAATGAATGTCACGTTTCTTTAATTCTCGTTGGAAAGCTTGGTTCAGAAATTCGATGCCTTTGTCGGTTTGCCATCGAAGAGGGTGACGACCACTTTGTTTCAACACCAGTTGCAAAGCTCGTACTAACTCTCCGCTCGATTTGTATGTCAATGGTACGACCCAGGCAAATTTAGAAAAGACGTCTATGATACAAAACAAATATTTGTAGCCATGATTGTAGCTGACTAAATGAGAGACATCGGCTAAATCGGCTTGCCATTGATGATCGATGCCTTCCACTTGAGTGCGACTCTTGTAAAATTTTCGTCGAATGGGTTTGTGTAAAGTGTACGTCGCTAGTTCTTGTAACCATCGTTGTACTTCAGGTAAACGGATCTTTTTCAGGCGAGTTTTTGTTGCACGATACAATTTCTGAATACCTCCGTAACCTGCAGGGTGAGCTGGATCGTAGTAAATACTGGCTAATACCATCTCCATGGTTTTGTTAATAAGTGACCCACTCTTCGAGGATATTGCTTTGGGTGGGACGAATTGGGGGTTGTTTGGAAACGGTTTTACGTGTCTGATGTGCCACAGGAGTCGACGTCGAGGGTACTGGTGGTGGTAGTGAAGGTAATGGGATAGTTTCTTTGGTTTTCTTTTCTTTTTTCACTTCTGGTTTCCTTTCTTTCTTTTTCACTTCTGTTGAAGAGGGAGTGGCCATCATCTTTTTAACCCAAGTTTTGAGTTCTTCTCGTGGGGGAGTGGGGGAAGGGGTTAACAAGGAAGCGGCAATCTTACTCGGAATGGGAGTAGTAGTGGGTGTTTGAAAGATATCATGGGGTTCTTCTTCTTCTTCCTTGGGTAATGGTGGGGTGACGTCTGTTTTGGCCTCTGTAGAGGGTGAGAGTGTCATCAGTGCCTTAAAATTGGACAGTGTGGGTAGAGCTGTTTGTTCCACAGCTTTCTGATGAAAGAGTTGCAGTCGTTTCAAGAGTTGACCGTACTTTTGCGATTTTTCGGTTTCGGATAAATCGTGTCGATGTATGAAGGATTGCAATTCGTGTTGTGATTGGGACATCTCAGCCAAATTAGGATTGGGTGGTAAATGGGGAGTACGTTGTTCTTGCCAACGATGGTATTCCATCCATCGTTTGTAAGGGACTAAAGTCAGTTTTCGTCCTTCGATGGGCTTTCAAAGGTTATGTCTGAGATCGTGGTGCTCCATGGGTCTCTTTTATCTTCTGTAAGGATCAACTTTGGGATATCCCTCGTGACAAGTCATTGTACCAAACCTGGCAAGATACCCATACCGGGTTTCGCTAATCCTGTCAACACAGGAAAAAGAAAGGGTAAAAATCCTCCGCGTTGCACCAACATCTTTTTCTTTTGACGGACGGGTATTTTCTTTTGGACTATTTGACGAAGAACGTGTCGATGTTTGGCTAAGCATTTTTTCTGGTGTGGAGACAAAGGTATTGTGCCTTTCAAGACATTCAAACAACATTCGCACACGGTATCAATGATATCTTTGGAGGTCGTTTTAATGATTTGTTTTCGCATGGACGGAGAGGCTTTGGACAGGACGGACAACACGTCTCCGTGTTTGACTAAACGAGGAGGTAGTCCTTTCCTTTTCTTTCCTTGGGGAGTGAATAAGAATGTTTTCTGCGAGGTGATATCTTTGCTTGTTCGTTCCACAATACCACTGACGTCAATGACTTGGTACACACACCCTTTTATCTACTTTTTGGGAACTACCGCTTCGTCAAAAAGGTAACGATGTGTTTCCCAAAATTGCCAAAGTAACCTCCTTTTGGTGATTCTTCTTTTTCTTTAAAGGACTGCGTCTTTTGAGGGAATGACGTCGATGTTTGGCTGAGCGTTTTGTAGGATGACGAGATTGTCTTTTTCCTTTTCCTTTTTGGACAGAAGAACGGCGAGGTTTTTGGTGTACACGTTTTTGAGGAAACACCATTGGGTGTTCGAAGTGGCACAGAAAATACTGATTCACGTTGTTGTTCTCAAGTCAATTTTATACTGGAATGCGTCGCCACTGATTATCTTTCCGTCGTATCAACTTCATGGCAGGTAACACACGTCGTGAAGGAGTTCGTAATAGACTCAGTCGGAACAGTTCTTGTTTGGACAAATCTAGTAAACTCTTTAACATACCAGATCTTTCTTGGACTTTGACTTTGGGGGCAGGTACTTTGTGAGCAGCTGCTACTGCCGCTAATGTGGACGAGGGTGTCACCGGTGGAGGAGACGTTTTGGGAGACGCAGATTTCTAATGTTTCATCAAATTAGGAAAAAACGTGTCTCAAATTGGATATGGCTGGCATCACCCGCAACCGAGAAGTGGAAGAACCTGAGGCTACTGGAAACGCAGTCACTGATACTGCAGGTCGTGGTTTACGAAGGTTAGGTTGCATCCTGGCCGAAGTGCCTCTTTTGAGGGTGACCGCTTTTTTCTGTGGACTTTTCTTTTTCTGTGTTTTGGTCTTGGCACCATTGTCCTTTTTCTTACGGGTTTGTTTGGCTTTTTTTCTTGGGGTGAACTTTGGGAGCATTGGGATACCATTTTAAGATGGAACGAGCAATGACACCTCCTAGAGGACCACTACCTCCAGGTTTCAATATGATTTGCTTTTTGATTTGAGTGTCGATGCGAGGATCGGCCAGTTGCGTCAAGGCTACTTTGTTTCTGTCAAAAAAGCGTTTGGTTTGATGTGGAATGTGAATGATGCCTTGCAGTATTTGACGTGCTGTCACCGTAAACCATCGTAAGACTTCTTTGAGACTGGCTTCTAAGACGTGAGCACGTATTTGTGGATTTTTTTCGCGACTGATGCCGTACAAGGCACGAATCAATTTGATGGGTAGATGAGACTGAAGGGACGTCATGTTGACGATGTATGAGACCAGGTAAAAGTGACCCAAGGTTTTTAAAGATTTTTTACTGCTTCATATGGTTATGTCGATGACGAGGATGTGTACACGACAGGTCCTCCGTCTTGACACCAGTCGTGAAACAAATCGGTACGAAATCGCAAATAATCAGGGGTAGTGTGTTTTAAATCCACGAGTAAATAGGCGTGTGGCGATTGAGTGGCATCATCGTACGCATGAGTCAGCCAAGGTGTTCCTAACTGTTTGGCTAAGACTTGCACTTGTGATTTATCTCGAGGACTTTTAAACAAGACCACGTAATGAGCATTGAGACTAATGGTACGATGGGCTTTACTTTGTTGAAATGAATTTTGTGTAATGTAAATGACACTGGCATTACGATGATGCCCTTTACGCGTAAACCACAGTTTAATTTCTTCTTCGTCTTTTCCTAACATGTCGTCAAAAATGACCCAATGAGTTTGACTAGGGTCAGACACGATCACTTCGTCTTCTCTAGGAATACCTTCTACAAACACAATGGAATCACCTTGACTTTCTTGCAAGAGGCTGTATGCCGATTGCCACTCTTTGTAACACCACACGATGCGTTGAGGTGGACGATCGATCAAATGATGTTTATGTTCGATCAAACGTTTGACAACTTCGGTTTTGCCTGAACCGCTCGGTCCAGCAATTAACATGTTAAAAGGATGACGAAGATACAAGGCTTCCCAATTAGCATGATCTAAGTGTTCGCCAATGACTTTGAATGTCGAGGAGGAAGGAGTAGTAGAAATAGCAGAGTGAGCTATAGTAGTGTAGGGTATGACACTATTGACACAAAAACAGACAAGACAAGAGGTTTTTATACTTTTTTCAAGACACGTTTATTTCAATGCATGTTTAAATTAGAACAACACGAAAGACAAAATTACATAAGAGCCAAATGGATAAATACAGGAATAAAATACACATGGAACGATCAAAGTGGTATATAAACAAGTCACTGTACAACATTGTTTGGGTAACGAAGGTGTCCTAGAGGTAGTGTGTAATGTTCTTATAGACTCTACATGGGGTGCAGTCACATAGGTGTCTTCTCGGAAGGGTCTTTGTGGGGGAATGTCCATGACAGTTCTGTCTTGAACAGAAGGATTGTCCTCGGTGACAGATTCTTTTTCTTCTTCTTCTGGTACTGTCACAAACACAGGTTTAAAAGTGACTTTTTTCACTCGACGATGGATTTTACGAACACAATGTTTGGGCATAATGGGATACTTCGTTTGTCCAAACCTCAAAACCCCAACTTTTCCAGTCACGTACATCTGTCCAATGAGGGTGTAAATCACAAGCTACATACACATCTTCGTACACCGCTTCCGTACATAAAAGTTAACGAATCTTTTTTTTCCTGTAGAGGTCGAGACGTATCCAGATGAAAGCGTAAGGCTTTGAACAGAATGAGTCTCTCGTGGACATTTAAAGGAACCACCATACTGTCTTTTTTGGTAGGTAGTGTTCGTAAAGTGTCCACAAGGAATCGACAGGTAAACGAAATCCCAGAAAGCAAGTCACTAAAACACATACTACACGTCAACTCCAATTAATGGGACACAATTCTTGTAATAAGTGTTCGTAATCCTTCACCGTGTGAATCTTCTCATTGATATCCTTCCACGGAATCTGTTTGATCACAAGTGATAAAGGTTGTGGCATGGTCGTTCTATTTTATACTTTTTATGTCGAAGACTTTAAGTGTATATTCTGCACAGAATGATTTAAAATCTTCTCCAAAAGCGAAAGTGATTAATATAACGTGTAATTTCGTCCCACTGCCGTTCAGGGTAACAGTAAAGAAGGATCAAAACATCTAAATTCGAATCTGTGGAAGCTAGACTTGATCCAGAGAAATCTGACACGTTCGTTAATTTTTGTCACTTTCCTTTTGTGAATTTCACGACACAAAAGTTCTACAGTCACCCATTGAGATTTTTCTTTAGCAAGGTCCTGCCAATCGTCATTGTAGATCTTCTCTTGCAATTTGTGTGGTGATCCTTGAATATTTTGTTTTAAAGAGGGTTTATATACTAGTCTAGGTTTATTTCCAAGCCAAACTGGTTTGATAAACGACATGGACCAGTATTGTCACTTTCAATCACTAAGGCCCACCAAAGGTAGGTATTGCCAATTCGGAGACCATCAAGCATGTTCCAGGTAGGCGGAATCTTTCTTTTCCCACTCGTAAATGGACCTACTACAACTGAAACACTTGACTTTATCCCCTTCGGCCAATTAGAAAACTCCGGCTCTGGCTAATTCTTCAGGAGTTGGTCCAGGTAGATATGTTGACCAGTTTTCTTTGAAAGTTTGGAGTCAATTTTTAAAGTTAAAGTATTCAGGCAAGCGCACAGGGAACGAATATTCGTCTATCACAAGTTCATTTCGATACAGGTACGGTGAAATTACCAGGAGATTACATTGGATTGAATGACATCCGTAGGATAGTAGCCGCATGGTCTCACGCGGAGATGGCATTGCTTTTGCATCAAGAGTGATTGAAAAGGTACTGTGACGTTAGGACACGTACGTACTCCAGAAGTTCGCTTCTCGACTACGATGTCTCATTCTCTCTGTCACTTTTACTTTGGTGCTGACCACGATGTCTACCAACAACTGTATTTCTTTTTTTGATTTTTAAAAAAATATAAAATACTATATCCATTTTTATAAAATAATCCACTCTTATTTGACACAGGTGACAACGACTTCTACTCTTACCACAGTTGCTACACCTACAAAGGGTATCCTTCCCGAGACCAAAGTATGAGACAGGGCAAGCAAGTTGTAAAGTTTAGTGAATCTATATAAACAGCAATTGTCAAGCCTGCTATGTTTCAATTCTGTTTGTGATAATAATTTATGATATTTCACATTATCCTGAGTGGAGGTTACAAACCGTACAAAAGTTAGATGACTTTAGCTTTTGACACTTACACATACTTCTTTCTATCGTGTGATTAGTAGATTTGCTGGAGTGATTTTGGATAGTAAATGATGTGGTTTGTTTTTGGCTACTTCCAAGTGTGTGTGTGTGTGTGTGTGTGTGTGTGTGTGTGTGTGTGTGTGTGTGTGTGTAAATGGTATGTTTTGTTCTGGCTGCTTCCCGTGTGTGGATGATAGATGGTGTGATATTAGAGAGTAGATGATGTGGTTTGTTTTTTGGCTGCATCCCGTGTGTGTGTGTGTGTGTGTGTGTGTGTGTGTGTGTGTGTGTGTAAATGGTATGTTTTGTTCTGGCTGCTTCCCTGTGTGTGTGGATGGGAGATGGTGTGATATTGGAGAGTAGATGATGTGGTTAGTTTTTGGCTGCTTCCCGTGTGTGTGTGTGTGTGTGTGTGTGTGTGTGTGTGTGTGTGTGTGTGTGTGTAGTAAATGGTATATTTTGTTTTGGCTGCTTCCACGTGTGTGTGGATAGTAAATTGTGTGATTTTGGATAGTAAATGGTGTGGTTTGTTTTTGGCTATTTCCCTGTGTGTGTGTGTGTGTGTGTGGATAGCAAATGGTATGTTCTGATATGTGTATTTTCCTTGAATAGTGTTTAGGTGTGTTCCCAAAATATAAATTGAAAGAACAAATCTGAAAAAGTCAGTTTGAATTGAAGTTTCTCTTTGCGTATACTTTTTATCAAGCTGTTAATACATGGCAGATTACATCCGCATACAATATCAAAGTGAAAGGACTATATACAAATGTCATTGCCTTTCTCTAATTCGGTTGTATTGCTTAGCCATCGTTAATCTTTATTTTTTTTTTTTAAACGCATTTCTTTTTTAATACACGATTTCGGGCTTTCCATTGTTGTAACGGTGTTTATGTTGTTTAGTTTGTTGCTGAAATTATCTATACTATAGTCTATAGCAAAGCGCTGAAGTTTCGTCAGTATTTTAATTTCACACTCACAAAAGGATTCCAAGTTTGTCTTGAAAGAGGATTGAAACTCTAAGTTACGCGAACGTGAAGAAAAACATCTCTTTGTTACTAGTTAGGTGTTGTTGTGTTCATTCTAATCATGCTTGCCGTATATCTTTGTGTTTTGCAGGTTATATTGTTTTTGATGTAAATATTCACATCAATAGACAGACAACTTGGGTTTTTATCCTTGAGGTTCACTGAACTTGCTTCGTTAATTCGTACAAATCCCAGATTCACAAGTTTGAAAAGAAAAGAAGAATAAAAAAGAAGAAAAAAAACATGCCACTTAATACTGCACCACTCTTGACTATACCGATGTGAGTGTGTACCTCAAAATGTTTAAGTGAGATAAAAATAAATTGTCAGTTTCAAAATGCGAACCAGTACTGTGACCGTTCAGTAGCTGATGTGGTAAAAAGAAATTGTACGAGTACTGTGACCATTCAGTAGTTAATGTGATAAGAATAAATGTTACAATACACAACGGAGGGATTTAAGTTCACATTCCAGTCTGCACTGCAATGGGAACAATTTGAGAGCGTATGTATTATTTTGCCATACTACGTTCGTACAAAACATTGCATCACCACTCATCATAAACAATTTCATTGGCTAGACTAATTTTCTTACCGCGTTCACTTCGAATTGACTTCAGTAGCTCTTCACCTAGTTTCGAGATACCGGTAGGTCGTGTTTCACCACTAGATTATTTATATCAAAAAAAGAAGTAAAACTAAAGCAAGAACAATCGTAGCCTGGGCGATACCACGGAAATTATGTCAATTTTAGAGTCAAATACATCACAGCGTATTTGGATTAACTATTTTGTGAGAACATTTTAGTCGTATTTGTCATCGGTTCACTCTGGCGATATTTTTAAATCGTGGACCTTTCCTATGGAATTGATTTTCTAAGTGGGATATGTTTCTTTGAATTTTTCTCAGGGAAAATATACCACAAAAACAAGCGTAAGTGTCCCGATTCTTTTTAAAAGTAGGTATAACGTAGTCTCTCTCTCTCTCTCTCTCTCTCTCTCTCTCTCTCTCTCTCTCTCTCTCTCTCGTAATACGTTTGATTGAAATCCTAATAGCAGATGTTCCCGTTTGAAGATACCTCTCCAAAATTTTAATCAGTAGGCACCATAATTTTCGTTTGTCATGTAATTTAATTTTCAAACGCTACACCCTTAGTATGGCCTTACAAATAGTCAATCAGTAAATCGTTGGATGAAATAAAATCTTGAGTTGACAAACTTGTACAATTCAGTTATCAGAGCTTTATCTTTATTTTTGGCACTGCAATGTGTCACGGAAATTTTTTTTAAGCATGAGATCTACCGTTTTTTAGAAAGGAAACAAATACAAAAATATTTCAAGAATGACGCGAGTGATCTTGCACTGTATAACCCTGCTTATGGCTAAGTTTGAAATAAAAATACCACAACCAAAACACACGTTCGGAAGAATTGTAACAATGTAACAATGATTGACGCGAGTGACATTGCACTTTATGACCCTGCCTATGGTTAACTTTGAATTTCAAATCAAAACACACATCTTAGACTGTCGATAGAACAAAGCATATTTTGCTGCTGCTTTTTTTCCCTTCGACTTGGAGTTGTTACAACTTGGCAACATTGTTTGTAGCGTGTGCTGAGAAACACAGAACATCTCTTAAATTTGAGATATGTTAAGAAGTCAGTCGACAATAAATATCATACTACATGTACCTTTTAATTAAATTGATGAATGAATGAAAACAATGAACATATTTCACATCGAATGTATGATGTTCTTTATTATCCTTGTTTTGTTTTCCTTTCCTTCCTATAGGAGATTGTGTGATTTTAATTTCCTTCCCTTCTGTTTTGATAGGAGATTGTGTGGTTTGTTTTCAGGGCCACTCATGCCTCGAAAATATATTAGCTTTCTTTGCCACCATTTTCCCCTTGTCCCTATACAGACCCACCATGTTCAATTTCCCTTGAGGCTATACAGACCCCCATGTTAAATTTCCCTTGAGGCTATAGTGCCCCAAGCTGTTTTGAGGCTATAGTGCCCCAAGCTGTTTTTGACTGGATTTTCCCTTGAGGCTATAAATCTTGAGGCTATATTAGCCCAAGCTGTTTTTGACTGGATTTTCCATTGAGGCTACGGTGCCCCCATATACTACTGTTGTACTTCCTCATTGTGGCATAGAATACCTCATGCCACACTGTCACAGGCCTTTTTGAAATCTATGAACATGATAGATGATAGATGTATTGTTGATGTTGGAAGTACTTTTCAAACAGAACCCTAAGATTAAATATTTGTTTTGTTGTGCTTCTTCCACTCCAGAACTCTGCCTGTTCTTCAGCGATTATTTCTTCTACGTATGGTTTCAATCTCTTCTAGATGATTTTCAGCATCACCTTACTAGCATAGCTGATCAAACTGATAGTTCTGTAATTTTGTCACTGCTGGAGATTGCAGTTTTTTTGGGAGTGTTATAATCAGTGACTGGGTCCACTTTGTTGCCATCGACCCGTCTGCCAGATCTTGTAACAGATTTTTGTTAGTAGATCTATCACCGATTCCCGCCCCCCCCCCCCCTTCTTGATAAGTTCAGCTGGGATTTGGTCTAATCCAGCTACCTTTCATTTGCAGTACTCTTATTGCTGAATCAGCAATGAGAGCATATATATATATATATATATATATATATATATATATATATATATATATATATATATATATATATATACAATGATTACATTGGAAGTGGACTTTAGGTTAAGGTGGATACATTTTGTTGTTGGCCTCTGTCAAATTGCATAACTTAAGGATGCCATGCGACTTATTCAACTATTGTGATTTCATTATTAAAGATATGAATTAGTTGTTATGGACTTGTGATGTTATTCATGAATTGTAAATTCTGCGGGAAGCGCATCACCAAACCCATAAGATTTGCGTGAATTCCTTCAGCTATATACAGGGACATTTCTTGACTTGACAGAAAGGTAAAATGATGTTTGAGTATTTAGATTGTGAAATGTCAATAGTCGGCTTGGAATCAGAACTACACACTCGTAGTATTACACAAATGAGTTCAAGGCAAGCAGAATTTCTCAAGAACTGCCTGATGACGACAATTTTGAATTTGCACCAAGTTATTTAAAACATAAAGTTTTCCAGAATTATCACACGGGGAATACCTTCATGCATGATAAATGCATATATAAATTTGGGGTTGGGGTGGAGAAACTTCTTTTACAGTTAACTTCCATTGACAAGAAAGGGCAAATAATGATATTCTTATGTTTTTTAACTGATTGCAGCTATTCACAAATATTGACCTTTATGGCATCACTGGAGTGCTGTATTTTATTATGAATGTTTATGCTGAGTGTCACAGAAGTATATATTTTGTTATGAATCTTCATATTGGCATCACTGGGTTATTGTATTTTATTGTGAAATGTTATATTGGGCATCACATTGGTTCTATATTTTATTATGAAATTTTATACTGGGTGTCACTAGAGTATTGTATTTTATTATATATTTTTATGTTAGGCATGTTGATGAAGTATCAGATTTGTGCATTTGTGCATAAACACTTCGTCTGACTTCCAGTGGAAAGCAACTGTGTAAGGGAGCTAACTTCTTAAGCTTAAACAAAATAATCATAGAGTTATTTACCTTTATATAGTTCCATGGCATTCCTACTAGCGTGTGAACACGTCAATGCAATCCTTTTCTATTGTTATTTTTGGATCTTAGTTTTCACAATATCAGAGGGATATTCATATCCATCATGGTTAGCATTTTTTTAACTCTTTTTTTTTACGTAGTAATAATATTCTGCAGATTGTAGAAATTTTACATCAGGAGGGTTGGTGTGGTTCAGACATTCACATACACTAGAAATTGGTTTTCAGATTTCATAGCATCTTTATTTGGTAACTTGCCAGCTATTGTACATAGCACAATGTAAATTGTAGGGAGTTTATAGCAGTATTGATCAATTTTAATCTCACAAGTCATGAGGTTACATTGTGCAAATATTTACCTTTACTATATTTCCCATCACAAATCATTTTGTGTTTGTGTCGAGGATTGTATTGTGTCATCAAATGTAGGCTGCTTACATCTTGAATGTGTTTACTCTGAAAATATATAACTGTTTAATTAACTTGAAATGTACATACTGAAAGGATTGGACATGTAACACGAGCTATTGATTGAGTCTTTACTATTGGTCATCTTTCTTTACTATTGGTCATCTTTCTTTACTATTGGTCATCTTTCTTTAAATGATAGTCAACATATGATTACACAGATCCATCAAAATCAAGAGAGAGAGAGAGAGAGAGAGAGAGAGAGAGAGAGAGAGAATAAATTTGTCTGGCATTCTACTGTACTTCTAATATTCATTGTTATTAATTGATATTCTACTGTCCATCTAAAAGTTATTGTCTGATAATTGACATTCTACTGTATTATTAATATGTACTGTTGGATAATTGCCATTGTAGAACTTCTAATATTAAGTGTCTGATAATTGACATTCTGCTGTACTTCTAATAATTATTGCCTGATAATTGGCATTCTACTGTACATCTAATATTTTGCACCTGATAATTGACATTGTGCTTTACTTCTAACATCCAGTCTGATAACTGGCATTCTATTGATCTACTAATATTTATTGCCTGATAATTGGCATTCTACCGTACATCTAATATTTTGTGTCTGATAATTGGCATTGTGCTTTGCTTCTAACATCCAGTCTGATAACTGGCATTCTATTGATCTATTCATATTTATTGTCTGGTGCTTGGCATTCTACTGTACATCTAATATTCAGTGTATGGTGCTTGGCATTCTACTGTACATCTAATATTCAGTGTATGGTGCTTGGCATTCTACTGTACATCTAATATTCAGTGTATGGTGCTTGGCATTCTACTGTACATCAAATATTCAGTGTATGGTGCTTGGCATTCTACTGTACATCTAATATTCAATATACTATAAATGGCTATACTTATATAGCTTGGAATGTACTGTACTTATAATATCCAGTTGGTGACAGATGACTGCATTCTGCTATAATTCTAATATCCAATCATCTGATAATTTGGGATACAATGTACTTTTGTTCAGTATTTTTTTCTTCAAATGTAACTTTTTGTTCACACTTCCAGTAAAATTTGCATTCCATCAGACACTGAATTGTATCATGCACAAATCATCAGTTACATTTTCATGAAAATTTTACTTATAGCTCTGTATTAAAATTATCAGCATGCAAAATCACCCATGTATGACCGGACTTCTGTCTAAGATGTGTTTAAATTCAGTTGCCTTGTCAATAGTTACTTTGATAATACATTTATTGGTCTTTTTTTCTGCAATATTCCTTAGATATTATTGAGTTGTTAGCATACTTTATTGTATCTAAAGTTTCAATCTGATTAAAGTTATATCTCCACTATTTAACATGATGATCTGACAGTGACTGCTTAGGAGTTCTGTTCTGCCAACATATATTCACTAATTTTATCAGCGAATCAGATGAAGTCTTGTATCATCGCATTTGGAGACTGCGCAGTGTGGATGAAGAGCATGAATGTGTACCAAATGATTTAATTCACTTTCAAAATTTTAAAAGCTGCATTTCCATTGGATAATTCATAGGTCACCAGAACATGACCAACTAAGCAGTCATCATCAGATGTTCACGTTGGAGAGCAGAGATCTGATTTTAATTGTCTCCAGTATAAAAGGCAGGCTAACTTTATTTTTTTGAAAGGTAAATTTCTTTTAGTATTAAGATAACAGGTGCAGGATATAGGTGATATGGGTTTTAACAAGATTACCAAAGAATTCTGTGTTTGGATTTAAGATGTCTCTTTGTCCACTTGTCTATCCATCCACTGTTCAGTGAAAACTGGGTCACTCTGACTATATTTCCAAATTTGGTGACCTGTTTGCATTTATTTCATTTTCTCAGGCACTGCTGCCAATGGAGTTACAAAACTTGTTTTGTAAATGTGTCATCTACAGCAATCAGTAAATATCAGGTCACTCTGACCTGTATTTCATGGTGTAATGACTTGTGTAAATATTTGCGTTAAGTTTAGTTTTATAAGAGACATGGTTTGCATTTAGGTCATTTTCTTTCCATGTAGAATCATACAAGTTTACATGCCTCATGTGAAGTACAATACCTTTGAATGAAAATTGTATCTCTTTGACCTATATTATAAGGTCTAGTGACTTTGATTAACCTTTGCATTGAGGTCATTGTCTCAGTCACTATTAATAGTCACATACATTATATCAAATAGTGCATGAAGAGGTTTAATAGTCATCAGTAACAACTGACATATTTCATAGCTCAGTGATTTACTCTTGCCATCACAGTGAGGTCAGTTTTTCTAGGTTAGAGTTTGCTTTAGGTCATTTCTCATAGCATTAATTGTTGAGTCATATAATTTGGTATTTTGATATGTCTACTGATGTTTTAAAGGAACACCAAAATCTATAACTATTGGTACCCTGTGAATAAAAATGAAGTGAGACTCCCATTATAGATTTTCTTTTTTGTTCAGAGGATTATAATGCAATGTCATGTCAAGAGAAATTAACCATGTTTTTTTTTAAAGAAACATAATTAGGTGTTTTATTCATCTAAGCACAGATAATACTGTGGCATGATTGCAAAACAATTCTAGCTTATGGATTGATGTTTGTTCATTCATCCATCTATTCATGATCTGCCATCAACACTCAAGTTAAGGTATGCATTCCTTGGACTTTAGTAAAAGTTGGTATCTTGATGTTTATTGTGGCATAATATACTCTTCAGTGAACATTAGGCCACTGTGACCTTTAATTCAGTCTAGTGCATCTGCTTTTGGTCTTTAGCTCATATTAGCTCATTTAGCTCAGGTACTTTTTGCCAGTTTACTTGTGGAGCTTGATACAAAATTGCATTGTGAGTATTTAGAGCCATCAGTAAAAAGCAGGTTATTCTGACCTTATTAATGGGTTGAGCTGTTTATATAGGTTAGGGTTTACATTTCGGTAATTTTCTCAGAACTTTTATTCAGTGTAGAGTGAGATAAATTAGTATTAGATGTGTTCTGGGGATTACTATACCATTCAGTGAAAATTGGGTCACTCTAAAGTTTATTTTTTGTCCAATGATTTCAGATAACTTTTGCATTGAGTTCATTTTTGAAAACATGCTGAATATGGAGTCACATCACTTGGTATGTAGTTGAGTCATGACTCTTAATTATAGTCTTAAATGAAAATTAGATCATTGTGACCTATATTTCATTGCTCAGTGATGTACTGGTATGCTAACCTTTAGGTTAAGCTCAGCTTGTTTTGGTTAGGATTTGTATTTTTGTAATTTTCTGAGACACTGTTGCTCATAGAGTCACATAAGCTGTTATTTAGATATCTCTAATACCTACAATGATTCACATCCTATTAATAAAAATGAATCTTTGATATTCATAGTTTGCAATCAGACTGTATTGCCACTGGCACTTTACCGTTGAAAATGTAAGTCTGATTATTTTTTCGAGAACATTTTTAAATAAATTAGTTCACAACTCATGTAAGTTAATTAGACTGTTCTAACTTTGTTCAGTCACATTTCTTATTAAAACTTATTATTAAAAAACAAACTCTTCATGTTAAATTGAGAAATGCATGACTTCCCTATGTTTGGCTACATAATAGTTATGTCATTATATTGTCCCATCCAGTTTAATTTTTAATGGACACAGGTCAGTGTGGTAAACAGTTATGATGCCAATACACATTTCTATTAAATCATCATGCATGGGTTGCTAGAATTATGGCTTTTAAGTACACTAGCTCGGCATTGGAATTCCCATGTAATTGAAATTTTGCTGTGAAAATTATTGATATGTTAGTTATCTAGTGTGCTAAAGAAAGGCCTCACTTTGGAATTTACCATTCAGAATCTGATGCCTTTTTACCTCTAAACATTACCTATTATTGAATAGTATTTTCTTTCTTAATTTCCAATATTCACTAACATTTATCTTTTCACACTAATAAAACTTGAATTTGTTGCTAAATTAATTTTTTGGGGAAACTTTTCTGGTAAAATCATTATGCATATTAGAGCAAAGATTTAGTTGTTTTCCTTATCAAATGAAGCAGACTTCTCATAATGGATGCAATAAACAATAGCTCATCATGAAAAAGCCACATTTAGTCCTGGTCAGCTACACGACAGAAATAGTCCTGGTCAGCTACACGACAGACATCAGATTAGAATATCCATTTAACTTACTGTTGTCACTGTGATAATGTAACATGCACTATCTGATAAGCTTACCATTGTGACTGTGATAATGTAACATGTAATATCTGATAAGCTACCATTGTGACTAATAATGTAACATGTACTATCTGATAAGCTAACTATTATGCCTGTGATAATGTAACATGTAATATCTGATAAGCTACCATTGTGACTAATAATGTAACATGTACTATTTGATAAGTTAACTATTATGCCTGTGATAATGTAACATGTAATATCTGATAAGCTACCATTGTGACTAATAATGTAACATGTACTATCTGATAAGCTTACCATTGTGACTGTGATAATGTAACATGCACTATCTGATAAGCTTACCATTGTGACTAATAATGTAACATGTACTATCTGATAAGCTAACTATTATGCCTGTGATAATGTACATGTAATATCTGATAAGCTTACCATTGTGACTGTGATAATGTAACATGTAATATCTGATAAGCTACCATTGTGACTAATAATGTAACATGTACTATTTGAGAAGTTAACTATTATGCCTGTGATAATGTAACATGTAATATCTGATAAGCTACCATTGTGACTAATAATGTAACATGTACTATCTGATAAGCTTACCATTGTGACTGTGATAATGTAACATGCACTGTCTGATAAGCTTACCATTGTGACTAATAATGTAGCATGTACTATCTGATAAGCTAACTATTATGCCTGTGATAATGTACATGTAATATCTGATAAGCTTACCATTGTGACTGTGATAATGTAACATGTAATATCTGATAAGCTACCATTGTGACTAATAATGTAACATGTACTATTTGATAAGTTAACTATTATGCCTGTGATAATGTAACATGTAATATCTGATAAGCTACCATTGTGACTAATAATGTAACATGTACTATCTGATAAGCTTACCTTTGTGACTGTGATAATGTAACATGCACTATCTGATAAGCTTACCATTGTGACTAATAATGTAACATGTACTATCTGATAAGCTAACTATTATGCCTGTGATAATGTAACATGTAATATCGGCCAAGCTTACATTGTGGCTGTGATAATGTAACATGTAAAATCTAATAAGCTTACCATTGTGGCTGTGATAATGTAACATACAATTTCTGATAAGCTTACCATTGTAACTGATAAAGTAACATGTATTATCTGATAAGCTTACCATTGACTGTGATAATATAACATATAATATATATTTCTTTGTGATAATATTGGTCATCAGCCTATGGGAAATAGCATGTCTTTTATTTTGGCATTCACTGATAGGTTAATTAGTATGTATGCACAAATCAGCCATTTTGACTCCCTTCCCCCCCCCCCGCTAATTGTTGCATGCTGTAATTCTTTCTCCTTCTTCTACCACATGTGTACATATGCTTTCACTTATTAACAACCCACCCCACATTGTTGCCATATTTACATAGACAAGTCTACATTTTTAAGAGGGCATCCCTGAGTGGCCGAGTGGTCTAAAACACTCTCCGTTACGGATCACTTCCATCACACCTCTGTCTGCGTGGGTTCAAGTCTCAGATTTGGCCAATGTGGGTATGTGAGAAAGCTTGCCTGAGTCTAAGCTTCTCATGGGTCGGTGGTTCTTTCTGGGGCTTTTCCTGGGTTCTTCCTCCACCAATAATACCGGCCACCATATTTAGCCTATTGTGTGCTGAAAAATGGCGTTAAACCCTACAGCAACAACATTTTCAAGCAACATATGTGATTGTTCCCCATCTTTGATAAGCTCAGTAATTCTGTAACTTTTGGCATTACATCTCTTTAATCAAATGTGTGCAAGAGGTCCTTCTCTTTATTTGTTCATTATTATTAGAAATATTAAAACTCAGCATTGCAAATATAGGATTCAATTGACAGTTTTGACTACAAATTGACTGAAAAGGACAGTTAGCAGTGTGTTTGCTTATTTACATCGAGACCTTATGTTTTCTTTGAAATGCCAACAAGCTGAAATACATTGTATTTTCTGAGATTAAGTGCTAAGATGATAGAAGATAGCTGTAGGCAGGTCATCACAGTTTGCAACAATCAGACATGTGCAACTCTCTGTAGCAGGATAGCATCAACATGAAGGAATGGTACCTGAAATTGCTTTAAAACAAAATAAATATCTAGCAGTCAAACCATGATTACCTGACTTTGATAATATATTTAGATTTTGATAACAGATAAGAAAGGAACTTTGAAATGCCAATAAACATGTGCTCTGTTTGACAATAGGGTTGATGGATTATCACTCTTAAAATTTGGTATATAAAGGCATGCAAGTTGGATTTTAAAAGAATCACTTCATTAATCTTTCCTGATTGTAAAGTATGGATATTATTGTTTTATGCTGATCAATACAAGATATAAATTATGTGTTAATGTAGATTCAAATGCATTTTCATGCATCTTACAGGTATATGACTCTTACCTGTAATGTGCAATACACAGAAGAAAAAAAATTAAATATTGAGCTTTTAAAATTTTCCTGAGTGTTTGCAAATAATTTGTCATACAGTAAGTAAGATATTTATGTTAGTTTATTGTTAACAGCTGGATATCATCTTTCTACAGGCCCTTCTTGTAGAGGTATGAAAGTTGTAGTATATACTCACTCGTAACTCAAGTCTATCTATAAGCAACATAAACCCAGATTTGCTGTCGGATAATATACTGGTAGATCGGGGGTGGGGTGGGAGTGAAGAGCGGTTTTAGCAATCGGTAGAACAAACAATATAGACCCTCATCTGCTGATGCAGTATGCTATGGCAGATCATGGTTAATGTTGGATACAGTTGGACTTGAATAGTATGTGAGTAGAGATGGTATACATCTTCAAGAGTACTAAAGTTTAATTGCCATTTCCAGTGATTGCAACCTATATTGTATTCTATACTGATTGGAATTATTTTTGTCTTCTAGGCTGTGTTTGTGTCAGAGCGCTGTGATCCATATTTTATGCTTTGCTTGCTTTAGATTTTATGGCTTGAATGGATTTCATTACATCCATCACAAATTGCATAGTGTCCATTTTTTGTTGCCAAATTTAGTTTGTATTTATAAAAATAATAATAACTTTATGGACTACCTAAAATTAGTTTGAGTATCCACTGTCCTGTCAGCTCAATTTTTTGTATCATGGGAGGCAACTCAAATTTAGGTAAATGATTATAATATAACAGCTATCTCCCATTAATGTTGTTGTCATTGCTGCTAAAAAAAACTTTAAACAGTAAGAGAAAATGTTTTAATTTTTAAAATATTGTTTTAAATGTAAATATAAATTATCTGGTTAATTTTAGACTTTGTTTCTCTGGTACTGTAAAAGTAATTCTAAAACCTGCTATGGAGAAACAAGTTTTTTTTATCACTACAGATTTTCTTAGCAAATGTTTTACTAAGGCATTTGTCCAAAGAGTAATTAAATTAAAAAGATCCCCTGAGCCTATATTTTGATACACTAATCAGATAGCAAACACAGAATTTATCATATCTTAATGAGATTATCAGGTAATCTATGCATCCATTGATACATTAAAGTGATAAAGGGTCAGTCATAGTTACTGCTTAGACAACTGGAAAATTATACACTGTGTTCTTTCTATTGTAAACCCTGATATAGATATAAATTTGAATATAAGTATGTATATCTAATTAAGATATCAGAATCTTGGCACAGACTCTTTCTGCTTGGCCATAAGGCCACATGATAAGTGTGTTGCATGAATCTTAATTAGCAGATTCAACCCAAGGGATGACACCATGCTAGATCAAACCATGGAATATTTAATATACTATGCCTTTCTTGTACAGCACTTGCACATCCTGTGGGACAAAACTAAGGTCATTAGGCTGAATTTGAAGTAGATTATTATGCATTCTAAAAGGCACATAGCCATTTAAAGAAGAATATATTCTTTGTCTGAAACCGTTCTTTATAAGATGTCTGATGGGAAAATGATATGTGAGGTATGCTTTGAATATTAAGTAACGAAAAGTGAGGTCAAAACTCGATGTGGTGAAAACCAAGTATATAAAACCCCATAGACTGCTGTCTTAAATCTTGCAAGAAAATCTTGTATTTTGGACATTTCGGTTTCAATGGAATTGATCTAGTTACAGTTTAATGACCGAATTTACCATGCATACCTACAAGATAGAACAAAATGCTTGGACAAAAATTAATTTTTTTGCAAACATTTGGAAAGCCATACTTGCACATTACATCTCATGTAATGAAATTTACTAGAGCCATATTTTATAATTTGCCATTTATACTCAAATATAAGTTGGGTCCAATTGCAAATCACGTAGACCCTGATCTACCATTGTGAAATGCATCGACAGATCAAGGTTGTGTTGTTCTACTAATTACTCCAAAATCATTGTATCAAACCAAATCTACCAGCAATCATTCGATTGATATCCAGGTCTTTGCTGTTTCATCTGACTTGTATTTGAGTATATATGGTAGTTCATTATATTCAAATTGTATAGGCGATTTTCTTTGCAGCAGTTGCTCCAGAAATGTCGCACTTTGATGTGTTAATATTTAATCCTAGCAAGATGGAATTAGGACAGTCACCACATGCATAAAATGTTCAACCGTGACTCCAACCCAAACTTATGTATGTTCTTCTTTTTCTAATCAGCTTAACTTGTACCTTGAAATTTCCGCCTTTTGTTTACATTTCATTCAAATGTGGTGGAACAGATCCTGTATTTGTGTCCTTTTGTAGATGGCAAGAAAGTTCAGTAAGAATGTGTCACGTATTGAAATTCCTCGCCCATGACCAATCGCTTCCATGCATCGCTGGCTTGTGGGTTAAAGGGTGCAGCCAATTGAAATGAACAACAATCCTTAGATTGTTAGTAAATATTATTGCTTTTAACCAATCATCATATTGATAGAAGTGATTTGAGGCAAAGCACCAAGTAGCTTCTGATATTATCGGACAGACTTTTTGCCTTTGAATGAGTCTTTTTTGTGCTCTGACAAATAACCAGGCATTTTAAAATTACTCTACTAAATGGGCTGGATTAGGAAATTACCTGACTGACCACAGGAAAGGGTTGTGCTGTGCCCAGTAATCACTTTTAATTTCCGGAACAGTCATTGAGAATGATTCTAATTCAAAACTGTATCACATGTATTATTCACTTATGAGACAAGTTCAAATGAAAACTGCTCAAATCCAAATCTGCTGGCACATAATTCACTGGAAAATCTGGGGTCTGCAATTTGTTAGGAGTAATCAGTAGAACAAACATAGACTCTGATCTTCAGGCAAATTATTCTATGGGAGATCCGATTCTTTGGTTTTTGCTGTTTGATTTAATGTATAAGTGTGTATATACGGTACTTTGGTACCTTACCCAGATGATTCATACTGATTCATGGCATCCACAACCAAAGAAAGTCAGAGTATCTCTATGCGTGAAAAAATAAGAAAATATTCTTGAAAGTTTATAAAATTTACTCAGTGTCTGTATATAAGCAAAAAATAAATTGAATATATTTTTTGTTTTATTTTCCTTAATTGTTTAGATGCATTAAACATATTTTTTCAGAAAAGATTTAGATAACATTTAGATCCAGAGAATGTATGCTTTATTTTTCTTCACAATGCATTCACTGATGAACAGTTAATGATGTGGTTTTTTTTCTTCAGTTTTCAGTTTAAATTTTTTAAGCTGATATGCTGACATGTTCAAAAACACATTCATCTGAAACTTTAGACCCTCAACACTTCCAGACATCATCTTTCCAAAATTAATAATAATTCTGGACACAAAACCAATAGAAAATATTAAAATTAGTATGTAAATTAATATATATTTTACTCATGGTTTAAAGTATGCTAAGTTCAATAGATGACCAGTAGATTTAGATTTGATAGCCGATAGATGACATGATTATACCTAGATTTGATTACCAACAGATGACCATTAGACCTAGATTTGATTGCTGATAGATGATCATTAAACCTAGATTTGATAGTAAGTAAATGACCGTATTAGACCTAAATTTGATAGTCAATAGATGACAATTAGATCTAGATTTGATAGTCGATAGATGACCATTAAACTTAGATTTGATAGTAAGTAGATGACCATATTAGACCTAAATTTGATAGTCAATAAATGACCATTAGACCTAGATATGATAGTTAATAGATGACCGATAGACCTAAATTTGATAGTCGATAGATGACCATTAAACCTATATTTGATAGTCATAAGATGACCATTAGACCTAAATTTGATAGCTGATACATGACCATTAGACCCAGATTTGATAGTCAATAGATGACCATTAAACCTAGATTTGATATCTGATAGATGACCATTATACCTAGATATGATAGCTGATAGATGACCATTAGACCTAGATATGATAGCTGATAGATGATCATTAGACCTAGATTGGATTACCAACAGATGACTATTAGACCTATATATGATATCCAACAGATGACTATTAGACCTAAATATGATATCCAATAGATGACCATTAGACCTAGATTTGATAGTCAATAGATGACCATTAGACCTAGATTTCATAGTCAATAGATGTCCATTAGACCTAAATTTGATAGCTGATAGATGGCCATTAGACCTAGATTTGATAGCTGATAGATGACCATTAGACCTAGATTGGATTACCAACAGATGACAATTAGACCTATATATGATATCCAATAGATGACATTTAGACCTAGATTTGATAGCTGATAGATGGCCATTAGACCTAGATTGGATTACCAACAGAGGACTATTAGACCTATATATGATATCCAATAGATGACCTTTAGACCTAGATTTGATAGCTGATAGATGGCCATTAGACCTAGATTGGATTACTAACAGATGACTATTAGACCTATATATGATATCCAATAGATGACCATTAGACCTAGATTGGATTACCAACAGATGACTATTAGACCTAAATTTGATAGTCAATATATGATCATTAGACCTAGTTATGATATCCAATAGATGACCTTTAGACCTAGATTTGATAGCTGATAGATGACCATTAGACCTAAATTTGATAGTCAATAGATGACCATTAGACCTAGATTTGATAGCCAATAGATGACCAATATACCTAGATTTGATAGTCAATAGATGACCATTAAATCTAGATTTGATAGTCGATAGATGACCATTAAACATATTTTTGATAGTCACAAGATGACCATTAGACCTAAATTTGATAGCTGATAGATGATCATTAGACCCAGATATGATATCCAATAGATGACCATTAGACCTAGATATGATAGTTGATAGATGACCATTAAACCATTAGACCTATATTTGATAGCTGAGAGATGACCATTAAACCTAGATATGATAGCCAATAGATGACCATTAGACCTAGATTTGATAGCTGATAGATGGCCATTAGACCTAGATTGGATTACCAACAGAGGACTATTAGACCTATATATGATATCCAATAGATGACCATTAGACCTAGATTTGATAGTCAATAGATGACCATTAGACATAAGATTTCATAGTCAATAGATGACCATTAGATCTAGATATGATAGCCAATAGATGATCATTAGACCTAGATTTGATAGCTGATAGATGGCCATTAGACCTAGATTGGATTACCAACAGATGACTATTAGACCTAAATTTGATAGTCAATAGATGATCATTAGACCTAGATTTTATAGCCAATAGACCTATATTTGATAGCTGATAAATGACCATTAGAGCTAGATTTGATAGTCAATAGATGACTATTAGAGCTAGATTTGATAGTCAATAGATGACCATTAGATTTAGATATGATAAATGATAAATGACCATTAGACCTAGATGTGATAGTCAATAGGTGACCATTAGATTTAGATATGATAGCCAATAGATGACCATTAAACCTATATTTGATAGTCAATAGATGACCATTAAATCTAGATATGAGAGTCATTAAGTAACCATTAGACCTAGACATGATATCAATAGATGACCATAAGACCTAGATTGGATTACCAACAGATGACTATTAGACCTATATATGATATCCAATAGATGACCATTAGACCTAGATTTTTTGATAGTCAATAGATGACCATTAGACCAAGATTTGATAGTCAATAGATGACCATTAAACCTAGATATGATAGTCATTAAGTAACCATTAGACATAGACATGATACCAATAGATGACCATTAGACCTAGATTTGATAGTTGATAGATGACCTGGTTAAACCTATATTTGATAGCCAGAAGATGACCATTAGCCCTAGATTTAGATTTGATTACCAACAGATGACCATTAGACCTATATTTGATAGCTTATAGATGACTGTTAGATTTTGATATGATATCCAATAGATGACCATTAGACCTAGATTTGATAGTCAATAGATGACCATTAGATCTACATTTGATAGTTAATAGATGACTATTAGACCTAGATTTGATAGTCAATAGATGACCATTAGACTTAGATTTGATAGTCAATAGATGACCATTAGACTTAGATTTGATAGTCGATAGATGACCATTTGACCTAGATTTGATAGTCAATAGATGACCATTAGACCTATTTTTGATAGTCAATAGATGACCATTAGACCTATATTTGATAGTCAATAGATGACCATTAGACCTTGATTTGATTGCCCATATGATAGCTCTGAGTTTTACTAATCCACACTGCTTTTACTTTTCATTTTGCTGGATGATTTATTTAATAGCAAAACTGTTATTGCCACTCTGTCATCTTATGAAAAGAAATTTGAGTCATAAAATTAGAATGCAGAGATGCCCAAAATAATTTACTATCAATAAACTACAGTAAGAATCTAACTACATGTATTTTGTCATTGTCTATGCAGACAAATTTTCAAAGACTGGGACATTGGTTCTATTTACAATCACTATTGTTTTAACTAAACAGCACATACACATAAACGAGGATGACACAATTATGCAAAAAATGACTTGGTTGGAAACATTTTACATTTTCTAAGTATCAATATGGAAACACTTATCTGTAATTTGTGTATATTTACACAAGGAAAACAAAAGAGAAACATAAAGAATGCAACTAAAATTATCTATTCGTAAAAGAAATTCCAAAACGTACCAACTAAGTGTTCTTATTTACAGGCAAGGATATAATGCAACATACGTTTACCTATCCAACTATTAATTAGCAGTGTTAATTGACATATGGTACTAGATTTTCTAAATAGGATACTTGGGGAAAATGATAATTTTCATTTGAACTCAAATCATCCAAATATTAGGAAGTGTAATTATTTTTAATGCCTGGATATTTGGATAATGATGCTCATTGGTAAATGTAAAAAGAAAACTAAAATTTTAATTATGAAATATATTAGACAATGGGTTTTATTGATATTGTATGCACATACTGTGAGCCTGAGGTTATACAAAAAAAAATTCTCATATCTCTCATGAAAACATACATTTTACGTTATGTTCGATCTTACTAGATGGAAAATTTAAAAATTGATACAACAGCATCCCAGAGTCTAAATTTTCTTATTTGTGATGATAATAGGATGAAGTTAAAGAATAGAACTAGAAATATTTGATGTGTTAATTTCTTCATTAATAACATTATATGTAGTAATTAATAATTGTAAAAGAACAATTATTACTATTTCTGCTATTATTAAACCTATTCATGCTGGGTGCAAGGTTTTCGTTACAATATATATAATTGTGATATGAAAAAAAAGTCATTTATGGTTTGGTGATGTTTTAAATACTTACCACATGTCTAAAATCTCAAACTTTATGTATTATTTTTAATACTCATTTTTCAGTCTAGATTATGACTTAGAATGTCTGTGTTGCTGGTTCAGCAGTGATTGTGGTAAACGGAAGGTTCCATAGTATTGTTACTGTATGACCTCCAAGGATACATTTGTAGCAAGTATCTTCCCAGCATTCCACCCAAATTTTGTTTGATGATCTGTTGCTTCTGATTAATTTCCTTGGTTTGTACATTTTATATCAATGTTATTTAAGTAATGAGTTTTCCACCAAAACGTTTGACTTTAATTTTTTTAATTTGCAATACAGTACAATACCAAACTATACTGTATTCTGATATAATACAAATACAATACTAATCAGTATAGTACAATACCATTCAATGAAGTATACTGTATAATATAATACATTAGCACAGTACACTACATTAATACACTTATTTATGATACAGGTTTCAATCTTGCCACTGGATCAGCATACTGGTTGGCTACACTCAGGTGTGTCTATGGACATCACACTTTACCCCAATAGCCCTAGCACCAATTAACTTGCTTGTGTTGATTTGCCATAAAACAAAGAAACTGAGTCACATTCTCATTCCAAACAATGGGATGTCTTTATGTGTAACAATGGCAGCAATAAGGTGTTGACAATGTCGCTGAACTTTGTATATGAATATAAAGAGTGCATTAACTCTTATTTTTTTGGGATAGGAACATCATGTATATTGGCATTTCCATGGAACAAATATCTAAGCATATATATATATATATATATATATATATATATATATATATATATATATATATATATATATATATATATATATATATATATATATATATATATAAGCAACACTCTGTTTGAACTGAGATATATTTCATTGTTTTCCAAACATTTTCATGTACACCTCTACTTCTTCCTTTTCTGTTGTTAATTATATACACAGTGGTATTTATAGAAGGCTGTTGTAGATTTGAGCCATAATTGATTCTGAATTTACTTTTGTTTGACTTTATTGCTGTGTGTATGCTTTCAAATTCTATGAAATTAATATGAATAGAAAACTTACTTTTAAAATTATTAATATATTTCCATGAATCATGCACATGGACAAAATCATTAACAAATCTAATGCCTTTCTTACATACAAAATATTTTATTATTTTTTCCATCAATTGTAATATAGGAATTTAACCATATCTGTGTTTCTTAATATTTTATGTTGGCCCTGAGTGGTCAAGTGGTCCAAAATGCTCACTGTTACAGATCACTGCCATCTCACTTCTGTCTGCATGGGTTCAAGTCTCAGGATTCTGCCAATGTGGGTATGTGAAAAAGCTTGCCAATAGCTTCTCATGGGCTGGTGGTTATTTCCAGGTGTTTTCCCAACTTCTTCCTCCACTGTTTATACAGGCCACCATATATATATATATATATATATATATATATATATATATATATATATATATAGTGACACAGATAAGAGAACAAATTTATATAAATTTGAAATTGCTCTTTTGGGATAAAAGTACTTTAATTTTTCAGATACCATATTTTCAACATATATAATAATTTTCAATATTACAAAAACTGGGAGGATAATGAGGATGTTGTTTCTAATTCTAATAATAATAAAACACCCAAGTTGGAACCTAACTTGAGGAATGTTTTACCTGTATTCAAAAATAGGTGTTTGAATAGATGAAAATCAGACTGTGATTACCGATATTGTGGATTAAGTGAAGGTGTTGCTAAGAGACAGCAAAAACAACAACAATTATGCTCCACAACTCATGATTTCTCAGTGTGATATATCCAAGGGCATGATCGATGTATATAATTCACATCTAAAGCAAAATGGATTAACTTGTGACATGTATGCAGCTTGTTGTCTTTGTTTTCCCATTTCATGTCAGCTAAACCAGATTGACATTTATTCATGTAAAAGTGCTCCATTTCTTTGACTTGTAAGTTTAAAAAGTCCTTGTCAGGTCACTTTTGTTGAAAGTCAGATTTCCCCTCAATAACCTCATTTTGGATGTTGTCATAATCCACCTTGGTACGTGTATATCATTGTACCTAATGGTGTAGAGAAATTAAATTTATTCTATGTGATTTAATACGTTTAGGGCATTCATGGCTATATTTACAGTTGCAGTAATGAGATATCTGAAATCAGTTTTAAATGAAACTATGCATTATTGTTAAAATTTCCAAAGAATTTATTATTTTGATTGTATGTTTTGTTATCAAACACAATCTTTATGTTATTACATAAATTCTCTACTTTTTGGAAAAATATTGATATTAGCCACAATGATAACATCTGACAGTTTGTGAACTTGCTCCGAGTTTATAGAAATTAATGTACAGTAATTATATCATTTATCACAAGCAACAGAAGATGTATACAATTTTTCAATAGATAATGTTAGTGAAGCTAATGTTTTTGATATGCTAATTAAGGTGAAAATTAATAAATCCTCTAGATTGGATACTATTGGTCCACAGATTCTTAAAATTGCTGCACCAATAATAGTAATAAAGTCACTAAAACATATCATAAACTTAAAAGTATAATGAGTGGTAAATTTCCAGAAATACTGAAATGTGCAAAGATTACACCTGTCTTTAAGCAAGGATCCAGAGAATTACAGACCAATATCAATTCTACCTGTATAGTTTTAATTATTCGAAAAGAATGTAGCCATGATGATTTAGGTCTATACATTTTATAAAAATACTCTCTATTTGATAAAGCACAAACAGGATTTAGAAAGTTACTACTCATGCCAAACAGAACTTACCAAATTAATTGATCTTTGGCTGAAAGAAATGGATAATCAACATATGACTGGGATTGTTTTCCTTTACTTCAAGAAAGCCTTTGATCTTCACTCATTGATCATGAAATTCTGCTGCAAACATTTAACCGTTACAGATTCAACAATCCATCTTTAAACTGGTTTAGATCATACCTAAACCAAAGGTCTCAACACGCAAGCATTGGCAATACATGTATTAGTTCCCAAACTATTTATTCAAGGGTCCCTGACATGGCTCAGTTTTAGGCCTTCTCCTCTTCCTTATCTATATCAATGATCTACCATTAAAAACTGAATCCACAAATACAGATTTGTTGCAGACAATGCAACCTTGTATACATCAAGTTCTGATACTGAAGTTATCCAAACAAGATTAAACTCAGACCTTATTAGGGTCCCCAACTGGGTACAACAAAATAGGATGGTAATTAATGATGGTAAAACAAAATGATTTTGGGGACATCAAAAGTTTCACAAGTCTGAGGGAACCCAGAACTATCTCTTGCAATAAATAGTCATTCATTAGAAATGTCAAATATGAAAGGCTTGTATGGAAAGTCTGTAGATAATAATTTATTATGGAATGACTTTATTGATAAGCTTTGTAAAATACTGTCATCCAAAATAGCCCCTACTCAGCAGAATCAAGAAATATTTACTTATGGACACATGCAATCTATACTACAAGTCTCATATTCCTCCAACAATGGATTACTATCAAAACCATGAACAGAGCAATTTAAAAAGAGCTTTCAATACTCTGGTACAGTTCTGTAGAACAAACGTCCACAACATGTAAAATATTAGAATATTTAAGAAGAGATATTATGAGCATGTAAGTGTTTCTAATAGATAATGGAATTTAATATTTTACACTAAACATATTAAAATAAACAGTAATTATTGCTATCTTCATATAAAGTGCATTGTTATACTCTCCTTAAGAAAGCCTCAAGGAGAATAGTCCTTGACTATGGAGTCACCCTCTATAAATAAAGCATTATTATTATTATTATTATTATTATTATTATTATTATTATTAAATGACATGTTTTACACTAGGTGCATTAGTACACTAACAGTAAATATATTCATTTCTGGTTTTATGAGTCACTCCCTGAATATTTCACACCTGTATGTCTTATGTGAACTCACTTAAAATGTGTGCAAACTAGAAAATATCCATAAAACTGGCCCCTATTTGTTGAATGTTAAGAAAATCACAATCAAAATCAGTAAATAAAACCTTGATGAATTGTTTTATCATCAAAAATTGTGATTAGTACGCTGAGAAACTTCAATTAGCATCTCATCTTTGAGTAAGTTAGTCATATATTTTTTTTAATTTTCTTCAAACAACATCTCTGTACATTTTTAATTTTAATATTCTATGAAATTTCAGGCAATGAAAATGTCACTAATGCCTACTTAAGTGGCACACTTAACAAATAATTAACAAATTAAATAAGTTTTGTCAAGTGAAATTCTTGTTTTGATTCTATCTACTAATTCTATTTTAGTGTAATCGTAAATGCAATATGTCCAGACCGCTCCGGTGGTCTAGTAGTTAGAGCGTCTGCCTCGGATACGAGAAGTGGTGGGTTCAATCCCTAGCCAAGTTATACCAAAGACTTACAAAAATAGTTCTAAACAGCTGCCTCGCTCAATGGCACTCAGCATTAAGAGGTTAGTGTTAGGACTGGTTGGCCTGGTGTCAGGATAATGTGACTGGATGGGACATCATGCTACATGTCTGCGGCATGATGTCCCAGTGCTAGACATCACTATAAACTGCCACACTGCAGACATCGTAGTGATATTACTGAAAAATTGTTAAAGCGACGTTAAAAATCCAAATCACGCACATGCAATAAATTGTCCTCTTGTATCCAAATGTGAAAATTGTCAATCTACCTTCATATTGTGATTTCTGAAAGCATTTATGTGAGAATTATGTGCTAACCATGTTTTAATCTCCAACTTGCAAAAGTAATTGCAGTATTGTTCTCAGCCTGCTTTGTATTATCATAATAATGACATCTTTTACATTCAAGCAAATAAAGTGTGTGGAATAAAATAAAAGTTTAAAGTATGCAGATCCAACCTGCATAAGAGCTAGTAATCACAATCCTATGTCAGGTCAACTCATTCAAACTATCAGTTGGACAGTCATAGATACTATTATAAAAGTAATATACTTATTCCAGCTTAAAGTAGTCATTCACAGCTTGTCAGATTTCCTCAAAAATGAGATTATTTTAATTTTAAGTCAATATATTTAGGCCAGTGATGATATTATACAGTTGGTAAGTCATTTAGTGCAAATATTAGTCACTAATATTCAGTGACTATCTCTGATCCCCCATCGGTACAGATTGATTTTGTTGAATATATTCTGAGTGACTAACACTTTTGGATGAAGTAGACACAGTTGGTTGGTTTTTATGAACTCATTGAGTTTAGATATTAGTCACCATTAACCTAACTCCATCTGTATATCAAATCTATATGTGAGTGTAAGACATATTATAGACCTAAATTGTTCATTATAGAGCCAAGATGAGTAATACTACAAACTGTTATATGATCAACATGATCAGATTCGTAAATGTTTCTTATGAAACTTGTAAGATCAGGATGTGGTTGCCTCTAGTAATAGTGTGTGTGTGTGTGTGTGTGTGTGTGTGAAGCATTGCAGCCGTGAAAATCACCACTAGTCACTTACCCATTGGAGCACTGAAAAGTACTGCTAGTCACTAATCCATTGGAGCAGTGAAAATTACCATAAGTCACTAATACACTGGAGCAGTGAAAATTACTGCTACTCACTAATACATTGGAGCAGCAAAAATTACCACTAGTCACTAATACATTGGAGCAGTGAAAATTACCACTAGCCACTAATATATTGGAGCAGTAAAAATTACCACTAGTTACTAATACATTGGAGCAGTGAAAATTACCACTAGTCACTAATCCATTGGAGCAGTGAAAATTACCACTAGCCACTAATACATTGGAGCAGTAAAAATTACCACTAGTTATTAATACATTGGAGCAGTGAAAATTACCACTAGCCACTAATCCATTGGAGCAGTGACAATTACCACTAGTTACTAATACATTGGAGCAATGAAAATTACCAATAGTCACTAATACATTGGAGCAGTAAAAATTACTGCTAGTCACTATCTGAACAGTTAAGAAGTGACTGTGGCATGTCATTCCTTTTAACAGTTAATTAATCTGTTTATTGTGTTAATTGATGACCTACCAACATCATGAACTTGACCAGATACAGTAAATGCTTGCAGTGCAAATGGACAGATGCTAAATCACTCCTCAGATTAATTAGTCTGACTAGTTCCGACAGTCTTCACACATGTGGAACTATATAGTACAGCTAACATAATTTATGTAGCCTGTCAATACAAAATTTCAAACTTACCTGAACTGGAACAAACATGTTACTCCTACGTAATCAAACACTTCAGGTGATCAGGTAGACCATGTCAGGAATACTCTTCTGGGAATCAAATACAGCACTTTAAAAAATGATTTATTCTTAAATCACATTTCCAACAATAGATGCTATCCTTGTGGACCTTTCCTGTTAGAATGACAATAATCAGTACTAAGAGCCTCCAAGACATTACTTAATTACCACTGTAATATACAATTAAGACATTATTATTTGGCAATTCCATGTTACCTGATGCAATTAATTTGCATATATGTGTCTGTTTAAATTTTTCTAAAATGATGAAAATGTTTTTTATAATAATACATGGAAGACAACCACTTCTATATTGTCTATAATTTTTCCGTTAGATAAATGCAGAAGTAATTACATATGCTCATATATAAATATATTGCATTGTTTTAAAGATGTCTTATTCAAATAAATTCTGCATAGAAGCAAAACATGTTTAATCCTTTTCTTGAGTTGGCCATCTCTCTTGATGGGATATTTAATGTTTGAAATAAATATTGCTGAAAGCAACCCAGGTAGATAGATAAAATAAAACAATATTTTCCTTTCCTTTGAGAAGCCCAACAATGGTGTGCCATGCGCCAATTCAGTGCGTAAGTTTGTTCAGATTCCTTTGAATAAGTAAACATGTAAAATAACTGCAATAGAAGTTGTTAAACATTTCTTAAATATACATGTACGGAATATACAAAACTTACGGAGAAAAAAAATTATTGTCCAAATATATAACCAAATTAAATCAAGTTGATTGACTCTTCAAATGGTATCTGATTCAAAATCAGTCTTAACTTCTCAGTCTTCCCAACAGTGGTCTTCATGCATTGGCTGTCCCCACCCGGCTGTACTTTTTCCAGAGTATACTCTGGAAAAGGATGGAAGAGGATGGAAAAGCATGGAAAACTATGTAAAAATGAAATATTCTGCAGAATTTAGCATGGAAACCCTGGACGTTGTGCATGGAAAATGCTGGACATGTCTGGAAAATGCTGGACATTTTGGACTTTGAATTTTTTCAGCATGGAAAACGCTGGAAAATACTGGACATTTTCGACTTTGAATTTTTTCAGCATGGAAAACGCTGGAAAATACTGGACATTTTCGACTTTGAATTTTTTCAGCATGGAAAACTCTGGACATTTTGGACTCTGAATTTTTTTCAGTATGGACAGTTTGGACTTAGCATTTTTGGGATAAATTTCAGCATGGAAAATCCTGGAAAAGAGCTTAGTCAATTTTCTAGATTGGTACTTAGAATTATTTTTAATTACCTAAAGAAAAAGCAATCATGACTAGGTACTTAGAATTATTTCTGATTACCTTAAGAAAGAGCTATCATGACTAAACTGCACTGTAACAGATTTTACAACTTGAAACAAAACTATTATTTCAAACCTATGATAAATATTTACTGAGAAATAGAGGACACAATTCAAATAAACAAATGAAACAATACATGCACACAAATGATCCCTGCTTTAAAAAGACAAACCACAAGTGTTAAAGTTGTACATAATTTGTTATATGTACAATATATGTAATTAAATGTTAATGATCAGATAACATCATTTTACAAAAATGTTGTGATGTAACACATATCCCAAACCAAAATGCTTGCTTTCCACAAGCTTGCTGCAAGCTTGCAGCAAGCTAGTTGAAGTTGTACAAGCTAGTAAGGTAGCTTGCGCAAGCTTGCAAAACAGAGGCTGGAATATTAGTCCAAATACTCCAGCATTTTCCATGCTAGAATTGTCCAGCATTTTCCATGCTAGAATTTTCCAGCGGTTTCCAGCCTACGCTGGACAGAGGCTGGAATATTAGTCCAAATACTCCAGCGTTTTCCATGCATGAATTATCCAGCATTTTCCATGCAAGAATTTTCCAGCGGTTTCCAGCCTACGCTGTACAGAGGCTGGAATATTAGTCCAAATACTCCAGCATTTTCCATGCATTAATTGTCCAGCGTTTTCCATGCTAGAATTGTCCAGGGTATTCCAGCCTACCCTGGACAGAGGCTGGAATATTAGTCCAAATACTCCAGCGTTTTCCATGCTAGAATTGTCCAGTGTTTTCCATGCTAGAATTGTCCAGCATTTTCTAGCCTACGCTGGACAGAGGCTGGAATATTAGTCCAAATACTCCAGCGTTTTCCATGCTACGATTTTCCAGCGTTTTTCATGGAAAAGGATGGAAAATCTACAGCCGGGCATCTCCACTGCAAAGTGTGGGAAATCAAAGAATTGTGTGAGTTGTACTGTAGCATGAAGTATCACCTCCAAATGCTGATTTCATTAGTAATGATAAAAAATGTTAGGAATCTAAAGCTACTATTGACCAGTCAGAAAAGATTGCATTGACCAGTCTGAGAAAAGATTGCATTGACCAGTCAGAAAAGATTGCATTGACCAGTCAGAAAAGATTGCATTGACCAGTTAGAAAAGATTGCATTGACCAGTCAGAAAAGATTGCATTGACCAGTCAGAAAAGATTGCATTGACCAGTTAGAAAGATTGCATTGACCAGTCAGAAAAGATTGCATTCAGACCAGTCAGAAGAGATTGCATTGACCAGTCAGAAGAGATTGCATTGACCAGTCAGAAGAGATTGCATTGACCAACTTGCATCATTGTTGATAAACATTCAATACATTGTGTGGTGACAACTCTAAACATATTGTGGTATTTGCAGGGTATGCAGCAACCACCAATATGGCAGAAATTAGATGATGACAAGAAAGAACATGATCATAAATAGATCAAGAGAAGAGATTAAAGAATTGCTGGAACATGTACACAAATGGCTGATCCTGGAGAGGATGTGATGTTTGATACTTTCTGCACTAATATTATTCAGAGAAATATGAAAGGTGGAATTTTATTTATGAGTTGTGTTGGTGAAATACCATTATTATTGTTTTGAGTTGATGTTAATGAATAATAAATGCTGAAAAAGACACTGAACAAGCTTATGTTTGATTTTTGCAGGATCAGTGAAATTTAGGCAGATAGATTATAAAAAAATATTTTGGTGACCCATTGGGTTAGTGAAAATGATCCTTATTTATAACCCTGTACCATGCTTTAAAAAAGTGATAAAATATAACACATCAGAGGATACAGTGGAAATGAACTTAGCCACATTCAGTCAGACAGAATCATTTGTTTCTCATGTAAACTAAATCTTGTATCTCTTTTTGCAACATCATACTTTCCTAATTCACAACTCCGTTTTCCTGAATTCCTCAGAGAGGTTCACAAGGAGTGACTTTCCCTGTCATTTAGTGTACACTATACTGTCTATACATGCTTATAAATTGAGTCCAGCATAAACTACACAGACTCATATCTGCCAAGGCATGATGTGCTGACAGGTCTTTGTCCTTGCAGCTTAGAACAAAGAACATAGACCCTAATCTGACATCCATTATGCAATGACATATCAGGATCTATGTTGTTTGCAGTTGGATTTGACTCATAACTGAATATCTATAGAACTTGATTTGATAGAAAATTGAGCTCAGTGAGGCATGACCAGCCTAAGCTAATTTGGTCCAACAACCACATCTTAATATCATCAAGCAATATTTCACTTTTTAAATTCCTCCCATATGTCTTTTATAATCCATCAAAGGTAAATCGATGGACAGTTTTGCTTTGTCTACTAAAAAATCTGGAGTCAACTAGGAACAACCATTGATCTTTTAAAGTAAGATCTACCAGATTCTCAGAAGCCAAAGTTAGATATAAATATCTAATAACAATAATAAAATTTCTGTGTATGAAGAGTAGAAAAATGGACAGAGATATTATTTAAGAACATACATCTAGCTAAGTCTAAACTCTATATCAAAATGAATACATCCATCCAATATGTTTAATGAAAATTGGGTGCATCACACTTTGATTTTCACTCAGCAATTGTCGAAATTACTATTTGGTCTTTTTGTATGATCTTGACTTTCAATCTTTTTTCAACTCTGGCTTGATCAGATAGATGTCCATCAATAATTGCATTCTATCTAAAACGTTTGATGACTAACTGCTGCAGGAAATTGACTCACCTGTGTAAACAACAGCTAATGTTCATACTAACTAAGCCAGGTGACTAAAAACTAAATATATGATATAATTGTTCAGGTTTGTATACAGCATCCACTGTAAAGTTCTAACGATGTATAGATCAATGACAATAGTACCGGTAGGTTAAAAAATATATAATTAGAATAAAACAAGCAAAAAATATTACCAACACAATTTATTTAGAATGTTAAAAAAAATTCCTGAAAAGTAAATTCCAGAAAATGATTATTTTATATGTTTGAACAAAACTGTTATGCATCTTTTATTAAGTGGTTTGGATTCTGTGAGTATATGAATGTCTGATCAAGCCAATTTGTGATCTGAAATGCTTTTGATACACTTGCCAGGAAATGCTTCTTGGGTTTGCCTGATCAGTAAAGGATGTACTACAATTCTGAGATTTCTACTGCTCATGTTTTTGCAATGTCTCTGCAGTTCTATTCTGTTCAAATTCTGTAGCTACGGTATGGATGAAACAATGCCAAGTTGAATGATCCTGTGTGTGATCTTTCCAAGACACAGTCAATATTGAATTGTTTCAAGGATGACTTGAGGGAATCTTTAAAGCATTTCTTATGACCAGTCTGAGATCACTTTCACTCCTTCAGCTCACTGTAGTTGTTGTTGTTGTTGTAGGGTTTAATGCCATTTTTCAGCACAAGATAGGCTATACATGGCGGCCAGTATTATTGGTGGAGAAAGAACCCGGGAAAATCCCCATAAAGAACCATGACCCACGAGAAACTACTGGCAAGCTTTCTCACATAACTACATTAGCTGAATCTTAGACTCAAACCCATGCAGACAGAGGTGAGATGGCTGTGATCCAAAACGGAAAGCGCTTTAGAACACTCGGCCACTTGGGGCCTCTTTCAGCTCACTTTATAAGATCTTCTAGGGTAGCTGCTTGTCTGACATCCTATTGATGAAGCTTGCCCATATTAGCTAATTTCATTAGCAGATTGTGAAGGTTTGGAATGTCTACTGTGTGAGAACATCAGTCTCGGTGACCATTACCTGCCATCTTATCCTCAACTGTTAGTTACCTTAGTCAGGCCACGTGAAAGCGTTTTATTTTCTTAGCCAGGTTTCCAGGTTTCACAAGCATACAGCAGGGTCAGAAATAAATTGGCCTTGTTGACTTTCAGTTTTGTTGGTTGACTGGTCTCTCTGCACACTCATGCATATATGTACAGGCCATACTTGCTTTAACAATTTTGGCTTTATTTTCATTATTGATGTGGACTGCAGGTACTAGATGAACTTTTCATCTGCCAGTTTGATTTGGCCATTTACTGTGATGGTTACTGGCTCAGGGAGCATGCCATCATGGTACAGCCATCATTAATTTCTCTGGCAACCAACTTTTGCCATGATCTTCCAAAGATCTCCACAGTTATCAAGCTTATGCATGTTGGAGTTCTATTCCTGGATTTGGCAAGCTCCATGTCAGTTGTTTCTCATCCTTTCTGAAGTGACACTGACTCTGACAGTAGCCCTTGATTGATGTGATGCATAAAATGAATTCTGGAGAATTTTATCAAGTAATTGCCAGTATTGACAGTAAGGAGAAGCCCCAATGATTGGCACATAATTGTCTGATGCCTTTATGCTATTGTAATTTACGCTCCTGTAAGTAGAAAATGGATGCATCCTTGTATTCCTGGGGTGTTCCATGAGTCCATATTGATTCATAGAGTTCAGTCACTGTCTGTCTGTGTGAGTCTCAGAATTTGTAAGCTTCTGGTGTAGTATCTGCTTCCAGTCATTTGCATTTAAGCTCAGGTCAATTGCTTTCCCAGTTTCAGTCAGCATTGTAGGATCACTGAAAGATGACTGTTGTTTGAAGATTCTATTGATGTTGTTTTCCTCCCATCTTTGAAGTATCTTTTCTTTGTCAGTTAATATTGTGGAACCTATGCATGTAAGTGCTAATATTAGAGCCAGATAGCATAAAAATCTATATACCAAATTATTATGAGGTATTTTTGAATGTACATTAATATGTAACAATTGGTATACCTCTAAGTTACATTAGGGACCAACAATTCAATGTTCTGAGGCCTAGGCCTGACACCATTTTGTTTAATTTCTGTCTATCAATAGCTGGAAAATACCTTGTTCTGATTGATTGCAAAATAACACCATATTATATCCCTGATATTATTTGGAAAAAATATGAATTACGTCAAGATAAAATAAAATATTTCAACTCAATAGAAGGTCACAGCCCTCAGCTCCCCTGACAATTAAATAGCCAGTACATTATAGTAGATACAGTTTTGATTGTTTTGTTTGTTTGTTTTGTTTGATTAGGATTTTTAATGTAGCTTTAACAATTTTTCAGTCATATCGCTGTGATGTCTACAGTGAGGCAGTTTATAGTGATGTCTAGCACTGGGGCATCATACCACAGACATGTAGCATGATGTCCAATCCAGTCACATTATCCTGACACCAGGCCAACCAGTCCTAACACTAACCTCTTAATGCTGAGTGCCAAGCGAGGCAGCTGTTAATACCATTTTTGTAAGTCTTTGGTATGACTCAGACGGGAATTGAACCCACAACCTACCACTTCCGCAGCGGATGCTCTAACCTCTAGGAGCGGTATTTTTGTATTTTGATTGTTGTTTAAGTTGTAATATAAAAGCAGTAACTGAAGTGGTATGTCTTTTAAAACTTGTACTATAGCTGATACTGTGAAAGACACCATACTGATGTTAGAGGCTATGGTTAGAAATGGGAAGTGTTGATAACTGAAGACAACAATTTTCTAGTTTTACTATTGACGTAATAGGTAAGGACACTTTTAGTCAAGTGCAACACCTGGGCAAGATATTTATCAGAGACTAAGCCAGTAAACATAAAACACTTATTCCACAATGGGAAAATATTTTGTAGAATTGGAAATTAAGTAAAGTTTGGATAGAAAACATGTGTGCTGCTGATGTTTTTGTTTTTATGGCTTAACGCCATATTTCAGCACAATATATAGGCTATACATGGCGGCCAGTATTAGTGGTGGAGGAAGAAACCGGAAAAACCCCGGAAAGAACCACCGACCCACGAGAAGCTACTGGCAAGCTTTCTCACTTAACTACATTAGCCGAATCTTAGACTCGAACCCACGCAGACAGAGGTGAGATGGCAGTGGTCCGTAACGGACAGCGCTTTAGACCACTCGGCCACTCGGGGCCCCGTGTGCTGCTGAAATTCATAGGATAATCTGCAGCCTTATAAACGTATACAAATATTTATCATATTCACATATGCAGCCTTACACAGGTATACAAATATATATCATATTCACATATGCAATCTTACAAAGGTATACAAACATATATCATATTCACATATGCAGCCTTACACAGGTATACAAATATATATCATATTCACATATGCAATCTTACAAAGGTATACAAACATATATCATATTCACATATGCAGCCTTACCAGGTATACAAATATATATCATATTTACATATGCAGCCTTACAAAGGTATACAAACATAAATCATATTCACATATGCAGCCTTACCAGGTATACAAATATATATATATATATATATATATATATATATATATATATATATAAATATATATATATATACAATATATATCATATATTTGCTAGTGAATAACTAAAACATTATGTGTTTTGTACTTTTGTCATTGTTTGTGTTTCTTTTTACCTGAAGTTTGTTTGAAAGTTGGATTTGTCCTATATATGTTTAATGACATTCTGTTTAGCTACCACATTGGCATTCCTGTCAAGTGTCCAACATGTGATTGCTTAGGATCAGAAATATAATACTGCTTGTAATATTCATTATTAATTTGTGACAGATTTAATTGTTTGGTAAAAATATTTTGTCGTTAATAATTTAAATACATTGTTAATATTATTAAAGTCATAACAAGATTCCATGCATTCCTTACTGACAGAAACTTACTGACATACCAGTACAGTGAAAATATATGGTGCTACATCCCGCCAAAGGAAAAAATACTGCAGATTGCAGTACACTAGTAATACAGGTTTCTTCATGTATATTAAGAATTATTTTCAGTGTTCAAATTTTATATTGCTAATCTGTTCATTATCCTGTATTTTCCTGTGCAAAAGCAAATAACCACCTATAAATATAAAATCATGGCCATCTGTAGGACATAGCTTATAGGTAATTTTATAAATCTTTGACCACTCAACCTACAAATCATACTTGCATATAACTCTGGAATGGGGGCCCTGGGAGGCAGAGTGGTCGAAAGTGCTCACTTTACTGATCACAGACATTGTACTCCTGTCTGCATGGGTTTGAGTCTTGGGTTTAGCCATTCTGGGTATATGAGAAGCTTGCCAGTAGCTTTATGTGGGTTGCTTAAGTTCTTATAAGACATTCCCAGGCTCTTCCTCCTTCAGTTGTACTGGCTGCCTTTTGTTAAAAAGAAGAGAAAGAGAAAGTAAATCTGGTTCAACTGCAAGTAACATAGACCCTGATCTGCCTGCACTTTATCTGAAGGCCGATCAGGATCCATGTTGTTTGTTTACTGATTACTACTAACAAACTTCATACACTAAGACCTGCCAGTGCATTATAAGATTATCTGGATCTGTGCAGTTTGCATTTGGATCTGTCTTACAAGCAAGTATATACGGGAGAATTTTACTTCATCCAAATTTATTCTGTCTATGAATTCCTTGAGAATGGGTGCAGAAAACTTGATATTTTTTATATGGAAATCAAAATCATAATTTTGGATCCAGTGATTAATTGAAGATTAGGCAGGTAGACATTATCTCTTTATGGCCAAATCATTTGATGGTGGGATTAAAAAAAGTGAAGATAATAAAATATAAAGGATGCAAAATATTACACAATTTTATTTATTGAAATGTGCAATACTATTTAAATACTTATGAAAACTTTTATTGTTGCCTTATGATATTGAAAACTTATAGATTTATTCATGTCACTATAATCATGGAATAAATGTACAAATCAGATAGTTGCCAAGACGGTGCCATCTCTGACCTGCTTGTTAACAAACAACAGAATGAAATCCTAAGGGATACAATGAACCTGCAGGAAATGGGTAAATATTTGTTGTACTCTTGTGTGACTCAACAAATTAGTGAGAATGATGGTTAAGAAATTTGAGACATAATGTAAAGCTAGTGATTGTTTGATCATGGTAAGATCACAGACCCTCATTAGCTTATGAAATAAGTTTTCAAGGAAGGTGGATCTCAGCAGACGATGAAATGGGTGAATAAGGAATTCGAATCAGCTGACTCATTGATGACTTTGTCTGGCAAATTGACTTTTGTAACAATACCAAACTCTTATAGTAAAATTAGTAACAATTTGTTAACCAGACTAATTTAGTTATTATATTTAGCATGTTATATCCTTTCAGGCATTTCATAAACACTTAAATTAGAATGAGAAATTTTTCTAACTTGCAGAAGCCAAAAGTTTATTAATCATCTTACAAAGTGGAAAGGAAAAAAATCTATGACTGTAAAATGCTTCTGAGATATATAAATATAAAACATGGTTACAACCATAGGCTGAATAAAGACCACTCTTCTAAAGCTACCATGTTCATTAAGCACCAATTATGGTATTAAAAATCAAGTATACACATGTACATTAAAATAAAAGTACTTCTCAGTTAAAACAACTTTTCAATAGTCTCATCAGTGATTTTTAATCAAGAAACTAGACCCATTATAGCTAAAACACCATTTATTTACCTACAAAGTAAAAACAACTTTTAACACTGACCTTCATTAAGGGTATGTAAGATCAGGTACAATACTCTAATTTTAGTGTTTATTCAGGGCCAGCCTTTGGCCAATTTGTACCAATTTGGCCCAATTGGTCCCTGCACTCACAGGGGCTCCATGCATTAGTAATTGTTAAAACTATATCTACAGAGAGAAAGTAATTTTAAAGCAATGGAAGAAACCTTTAAGATCAATATCATACAAAACTTGTTCAAAAGTATATTTTCAAATGCTATACTCACCGGAGGCCCTGCACATAAATCCAAGGGTCCCCTCCAAAATGATCAAAAAAAAAAGCCCTGCTTTCTAAAAGGCTGTAATTGTGTTTATCCCTAGGTCAGAAAACAAACTGGTCTGTTGACAAAGTGAACATCATTGATGAGGGAATAAGAAAAGTCAAAACAGTTCATAATTTATTAGCAATATGCTTATCACCAGTGTGATAGAATTACTACATTGGTATATGACTATAAGATATCTTAGTATAGCATGACCCATTATACAATGTCGGTATAGTAACGGACTCCTCTTTTTTTAATTGAATCTACCTGATTATAGCACAGCCCTTCATGGTCAAGAATCTCAAAGAAATTGGTAAACTAAAATAAGACATAAGCCAATTTGATGTTTTGCTCAGCTAGATGTCAGGCCTGGCAAATGTATGGTCATGTGCCTCGGTCATGTGTCATTGCATCATGTTGTTTTAAACTCATTCTTGGCCAAGAGCATGCTGGTCTGAAAGCCTTTTAAGTTTGTTTGACTGATGCTGATTCACCATCAAAATAGGACTAGTCACTAAAAATAAAAATTCTTTTAGATAAAATCTTATAAACAACTGCTATGCAGAATTTGATCAAATTCAGCAGAAAGCTTCCTGACATGAAGAAACATGCAGTATATTTACAACTGATGCCAATCAACCATCAGATTGGACTACATTTATGCTGAAAAAGAAATATAAGTCCTTTAGATACATTTTTTATTGTAAGTAAATCACATTAAGAGATATCCTGAATTCAAATAAGTTTTCAAGTACCAGTTCAAGCTCACATGAGAGGAGCCATAATTCCTAATTAGTTATGAAAACAGTAATTGCTCAGTGGTTAGAATGTGTGACTAATGAGGCAGAAAGGACCTGAGTTTGAATTCTTCTATTTGATCATCTTATGTTAGCTACCATGGTGTGTCCTTGGACAAAGTACTTTATTCCAATTGCCTCAGCACTGAATAATCTACTTGTGTTGCATAATGACAATACAACAGCAAATCGACCTTAATTAAAACTTTCAAGTCGTTATGTATGCAAAGTTGGAAAGAGTTAACAAATGCAATATTTAACCATGAAGATCTTGATACTAGTAAAATCCCGGACTTCTCATTCATGAAAATGTTATGAAATTCAATTCAAAGTATTGGGATTAAATTTTAATGCTTTTGTTTGTAATTAAATTATAAAGATTTTTAAAATCCAATCTCTAAAACATTAATATAGCAAGTCACATTACCAGCTGACAAAGTTATACAAATCCTTAAAATCTTTAATATATAGCAAGTCACATTACCAGCTGACAAAGTTATACAAATCCTTACAATCTTTAAAATATTAATACAGCATGTCACATTACAAGTTGACAAAGTTATAAAAATCTCTAAAAATACAGCACGTCATATTACCTGTTGATAGATTTATAAAACTCTTTAAAATCTTTAAAATATTAATACAGTATGTCACATTACCAGTTGACAAAGTTATACGAATCCTTAAAATGTTTAAAATATTAATACAGCTTGTCACATTACCTGTTTAAAAAGTTATACAAATCCTTAAAACCTTTAAAATATTAATACAGTAAGTCACATGACCAGTTGACAAAGTTACAAAAATCTCTAAAATAAAAATACAACATGTCATATTACCTGTTAATAGTTTTATAAAACTCTTTAAAATCTTTAAAATATTAATACAGCATGTCACATTACCAGTTGACAAAGTTACAAAAATCTCTAAAATAAAAATACAGCACGTCATATTACCTGTTGATAGTTTTATAAAACTCTTTAAAATCTTTAAAATATTAATACAGCATGTCACATTACCAGTTGACAAAGTTTTACAAATCCTTAGAATCTTTAAAATATTAATAAAGTCACATTACCAGTTAACAAAGTTTTAAAAATCTTTAAAATCTTTAAAATATTGCTACAGCATGTCATATTACCAGTTGAAAATGTTGTGCAAATCTTTAAAATCTCTTAAACATTACTACAGCAAGTCACATTACCTGTTGAAAAAGCAATATACAAAATCTTTAAAATCTTTAAAATATTAATACAGCAAGTCACATTACCTGCTGAAAAAGCAATATACAAAATCTTTAAAATCTTTAAAATATTAATACAGCAATTCACATTAACAGTTGACAAAGTTACGGCTTTAAAACATTGCAATCTTTCCACATTACCATAGGGAGTATGGTGGTTCAGTTGGTAGAGTAGCAGTGGTTCAGTTGGTAGAGTAGCAGTGGTTCAGTTGGTATAGTAGCAGTCATTCAATTGGTAGAATAGCAGTGGTTCAGATGGTAGAGTAGCAGTGGTTCTGTTTGTAGTGAAGCAGTAGTTCAGATGGTGGTGCATTGGACTTGTAATCCAGGTGTCATGGGTTCAATACCCACACACTGGTCAGCCAGGTTGGCTACCTTTATGCATCCTTGGGAAAGTTACTTAGCTCTGATTTTCTAGACCAGATATAATCAATAATAAGTGCCATTAAAGCAAGCACTAACAGCATCACATTATCATATCAACTTACAATTATTTTATAATTCCATGTTCTTTGATGAAATTAGTACACATTTACTTGTAGCAGTGCAAATAATATTAAAATATTAAACTGCTTGTTTGACTAATTTATGGACCCTGTATTTAATTATGCCTATACATGTATATATGTAGCATAGTTCTCTGTAATAATTATATATAATAAAATTGATGATATGCATTTTACATATGTTAGTGATCTCCATTTTAAGTTGAAAGATAAATATTCCTTGTTAGAATTTCATTGTAATAAGGAAGACAGCATTTAATAAGCTTCAGATTTCTACCAAATCTCCTAATAATGCATTGGTATAATTACATATGACGATGTTTCATCTTTTTCCAGTAAATAATGCTTGTGATAAACTAAAGTTATACAGTTTGGTTTTGGTAAGTTCTCCACTTTTCCTGGTAAAATAAACATGTACAATTTGGGAGAAAACATGAACATAAAAAAGGCTAAATCTTCAGCATTTCTAATCATATTGTGTGATTGGTATCAGCGTGACTTGACAAGTTAAATTTGACTATTGTAAAATTTGATCCATACTGTCTATTACAATGTAAACCTTGATATGTAACAATTAGTTCTCATTTGTGCTGTTTGTGGTTACTTCATTCTATTGTTTTTTTGTTATCAACACTTTCTTTTGAATGATTAGTTACACAGATTATTTTATATTCATTCATTGCTGTTGTCCCTGGTAATGTTTATAATGCATTTCAAGAGACTGTAAAGATTGTCAGATCTTTGGTCTGTCATTTTTGTTTATGCTCATATTAGTGGAACATTGTTTATCTTAAAGCTTGGCAATATCTAGGTATTCTATTCTTAGTGATTGTTAATAATGTATGAATCTTCTTTGTTTTAGCTGTCTGCCTAGGTATTAAAAAAACACAATTGTTATTAAGATTCAAAAGTATAAATTGTCTATAATTTGACATACTATCTTGGGACCATGAATAATGTGTAATCTAATTCTATATTATCAGATACACCACCAGACTGAAGAAGGAAAAATTTAGCAAAACTGTTAATTTCTGATTGTATTTCATTCTATTGCATGTATATTTTAATGCGAGCTTAAACTTTACTTTTACTTTATAATAAAAGATTCAATTTTTACCTCACAAAATGATGTTTGTTTGTTTCTTTCTTTGATTAGGATTTTTAATGTAGCTTTAACAATTTTTCAGTCATATCACTATGATGTCTGCAGTGAAGCAGTTTATAGTGATATCTAGCACTGGTGCATCGATCATGCCGCAGACATTATGTCCCACCCAGTCACATTATCCTGACACCAGGCTGACCTGAGTCCTAACACTAAACACTAACATCTTAATGCTCGCACCAAGCAAGGCAGCTGCTAATCCGCGGCAGACCCTCTAACCACTAGGCCACCAGAGTGGTCCCAAAATGATGTAGTTAAATAATTTGTAAGATATTCTTAAGAAGTGAAGAGGGGGGTTGGGGGTGATGGAAGAGGTACATATCAAGATTGACTAGATAGATTCAGACATTCTTTGTAAGAAAACCCTTTAATAATTCCAATGTCACACTACGTGTCATATACTGTATGTACTTGCTTATAAGCAAATCAGGGTTTGTTTTTTGTTCCACAGATCACTATTAACATACAGCATAGACCCAAATCTCACAGCACACATCAGATCTGGGTCTGTGCAGTTTGGAATTTAACTTGACATTTAGCCAAACTTCCACTTTAGAGAGCTACACATGGGCACCATAAAAATGAAAATTGCTGATTGACAGAAAGAACTGGACTATTTCTAGGTCATTATCCCTAAAATGATATTGACCAGTCAGCTGTTGTCTCTGCATTATCAACGTTGTAAAAAGACTACAACAGCATGCAATGTGTGAAAGTGGATGGGGACTCAGCAGCAACACTTAGGATACAATATTAATAACAATGTGTCAATAAAACATCAGTCTTAAAAATACTGATGACCACAAACATCTGTAACATTTCTTGAGCAAATGAAACATAAAACAAAGTTTGACCTTCTCTGTCTCTTAAGTTTTCAGAGGTCTGACTTAAATAAGTGTGAGATTGGTTATTTTAAGTAAATCCTTGTCCACACCAAATAAAGCCTAAAGTACTGAAATGCGTCACTATCTGCAAACACCATTAAGAAATAAGTGTGAAATTACAACATTGTATGTGCCTAATACTTAACCATTTTTAGTATATGGCTTATGTCAGATATATGTGCAAACAGAAAACAAAGTTGTTTTCTTTGAAGCTTGTTTTAGACTAATAACAAGGGAGCAGATTAGTCACATAACCGACTCACACCAACTTTTAAATGCAGTGTTGAATGTTGGTGATTGTTAAAGTTAATGAAAGTAATCCGATTATTCTGAAGGTGGTACTCAGCATCAGATACTATGTACAGTGACATGTATGTGATAAGTTTTTCTTGACCTAAACAATCTTTACCTAATCAGGATGAGTGGATTTCCTTTAATTCAACCAGATGTTTAACAAGATCCCATATTCACAGACACCTATGAATCTGCTGTCTGTATTATATATTAATTTTTTTAGAAATGTTTTGCGCTCTCCCATAAGCCTTGTCAGCAAATGATAAGTTTATATCTATGATTTGCTATGGATTGTCACACAAGTTTTTTCTTTTTTTTGTTGAAGCAAAGTTGTATTTACCCAGTATTCCTGTTACTGATCATAAAAATGCCACATTTGAACTATGGTAAATCCACTTATTGAAAGTTTATCTGTTTGGAAAAAAGTTTCTTTGTTTTGTTGATACAGATGTCTTTTCAATTTCCCTTCCAGTTTATGACTCCTGGAATTGGATCGAAGTCTATTGTATTCAATACCATCAAGATTCTATTATTCTCAAAAGTTTGGCAAGGATATAAATAATCTGCCTACACAATGGCTGTGTTTTGATAAATTCTCAAATAAAAATCTATAAGTCACGCTTGAAGTACACGTGAAATTTGTATTGAAATGAATACCATTCAGGTACTGCCTTTTCATTTAAACTAGTTTTGTCATGAATTTGGCTTCTGACCGTCTTCTATAACTGTTCTTTGTTGTACACAATGCACTTGAGAGTCCCTTACTTTTTGCTTTGTTGGTACTCAGATGACTGCATCCTAATGACCATTTAATTATTATCAAACAGAAACATGTCACTAACATTTGCAGGAAAAGTGTTAGGCAAAAATGCAATGAATACATTGAAATTTATATGGTTCGGGAATCTCATAGATACTTGCATGAATAATTGTGTACATTGTACTGCTTAGTTGTCTGTAAAATCACTGCCACATGATAAATATTTCAGTTTTCTTTAAAATGATAACTGTCACACATGGTTAATTCAAAATTGGGGATATTCTTTAAGATACACTACTTCCAGTGATATAACAAAATCCATCAATATCATTGATTCTTGGTAATGCATGATGAATCTATTGTCTCCAAACATTGGTTAAGGGTTAATTTAGTTTTCATCCGTATTATGCTTATGGTTTGACATGGTATGTTGTGTTGTCACAAGCAGTAAATGGAGGACTGGAACTTATTACTGTCTCATATAGACATAATCAAACCAATTGAAAAAATTAAGAAACATTTAGAGAAATGAACATCTTGAATGTGAAGCTGAATTTGGATGTTTTTCTGCATAATTGTTAACTAAAGGAATACATTTCCCTTTCCTACCCCCTTTTAATCAGCATTGTAGAAAGTTGAGTTGACTGACAAAGAAAGAATATGTAATCTAGATATTGACTTCAGGTGTTTATTTGATAATGATATTTGGGATATCCTATAATCGATGTCCAGTTTCTCAGAGTATGTCCAGTCAGAAGTTTTAAACTGACGGTCATGTCCAGTTAAAATACAGTGATTTCAGGAAAACTGATACATCTGTGTTTAATCAGTGAGACTTTGAGCCAGCCGGAGGTGATTTGATGATCTTTCATGTGATTAGTTTTGTAAAATACACTAATGTAATGGCAGTATATACCAAGAAAATCATTGCTACATAATAATTTTAAAAAAATCATTTTGCCTTTGGATAATTAATGTTTTCTGTTGTAGTTGCTTTTAAAATCCTCAGCAAAATTTATTTCTGTATATATGTATAATGTTGACACAAGTAAGAACAGAGAAAAGTTAGATCTGCTATCAGATAATCTACTGCCAAATAAGAGTGTTTGCTGGTTTTTTTTAAATTGAAAGAAGAAAAAAAAGTGTGCACCCTTATCTTCTTTATATAATTTATTAGGAGATCAAGGTCTGTCATATTTATCATTTTGTTTGTAGTACATGTATATCTGCACTTTTTAAAAAAAAATTGTCAAGATTGTATGTAGCTATTTACCGTGACAGATCATTCCCTGCATCCCATTTCAGACAGGTAATACAAATTTTGGCAAGTAATTTAAAAGTTTGGCAGGTAATTTTGACAATAATATGGCACACATATTTAAACAACTCTTGGCAGAGTATTTAGTTTGTACAAGAAGAGAGATTATATATTTTGTATAGATACAAAGGTTAGCCAAAATAATTAACATTGGCATTAACATTGCCAAATGCTATCCTCCCAGAATCCCAAGCTTCTATGTGTTAAATAGTCCAGCTTATTTTGGTGCTGTATTATAGTGCAGTTACTCTTAGCATTGATGGGAAAAATATTATGAAGAACAACTTTGGGTTTCAGTCAAACCGATTCCTTCATAAAAGCACATGATATAACATTTGAACCTTATATTTTATTTCCAATATACTTCAGATGGCTACTTTGTCACTTCAGCAAAAATGGATTCAGGTATAGGTACCCTCTATTTTCTCAAAATGTGGTAATTTCTAAATCTAATCAATTCAATCCAGAAGTTAGTGTCACTGTGTATAAATCTCATGTTTAGATCAATTTACCTCCAAAATGCAGATATGCATAGTGTAGGTTCATAGATTTCAGTTTACCATTTTAAAAAGTTAGATAAAATGCAGTAAATAGTAATAACTGTTTTCTTTGTTCATCCTTTTTTACAATAATATTTTTATCCAGTCCAATTTGCATTATTAGAGAAAAATTGTTTTTTTTTCTTCTCTCTTTTTGTTATTATTTTCCTAATATATTTATGGTGAGATGCTACCTACCCAGCGCCGGATTAAGCACCGTAGAGGCCCATAGGCAGTCAAACTTTTGGGGCCCCAGACCCACGGTCACAGTCTCATGGGGGCCCCTAATGGGGCCCATAAAAGTCGCGGGGCCATATAGCAGTTGCCTACTCTGCCTAATGGGTAATCCGGGACTGTACCTACCATAACATGACGTGTCATGCTAAAAACGTTTTACTAAAAACCTCTATTGAATATGTATGTAAAAATTATGCTTTTCACTGTCATTTGATATTTATATCAGTTCTTCAGTTTTATTACAATTGCACATCTTTATATTTGTATCCTCTTTTAGCATGAAAATAGTCTGGTATGAAAATAGTCTAGTATTAAATAGTCTAGAATGAAAATAATCTAATATTAAATAATCTAGTATGAAAATAGTCTAGTATGAAAATAGTCTAGTATTAAATAGTCTAGAATGAAAATAGTCTAGTATGAAAATAGTCTAGTATGAAAATAGTCTAGTATTAAATAGTCTAGTATGAAAATAGTCTAGTATGAAAATAGTCTAGTATTAAATAGTCTAGCATGAAAATAGTCTAGTATGAAAATAGTCTAGTATTAAATAGTCTAATATAAAAATAGTCTAGTATGAAAATAGTCTAGTATGAAAATAATCTAGTATTAAATAATCTAGTATGAAAATAGTCATGAAAATAGTCTAGTATGAAAATAGTAATGAAAATAGTCTAGTATGAAAATAGTAATGAAAATAGTCTAGTATGAAAATAGTCTAGTATGAAAATAGTCTAGTATTAAATAGTCTAGTATGAAAATAGTCTAGTATGAAAATAGTCTAGTATTAAATAGTCTAGTATGAAAATAGTCTAGTATGAAAATACTCTAGTATTAAATAGTCTAATATAAAAATAGTCTAGTATGAAAATAGTCTAGTATGAAAATAGTCTAGTATGAAAATAGTCTAGTATTAAATAGTCTAGTATGAAAATAGTCTAGTATGAAAATAGTCTAGTATTAAATAGTCTAATATAAAAATAGTCTAGTATGAAAATAGTCTAGTATGAAAATAATCTAGTATTAAATAATCTAGTATGAAAATAGTCATGAAAATAGTCTAGTATGAAAATAGTAATGAAAATAGTCTAGTATGAAAATAGTCTAGAATGAAAATAGTCTAGTATTAAATAGTCTAATATAAAAATAGTCTAGTATGAAAGTAGTCTAGTATGAAAATAGTCTAGTATGAAAATAGTCTAGTATTAAATAGTCTAGTATGAAAATAGTCTAGTATGAAAATAGTCTAGTATTAAATAGTCTAGCATGAAAATAATCTAGTATGAAAATAGTCTAGTATTAAATAGTCTAATATAAAAATAGTCTAGTATGAAAATAGTCTAGTATGAAAATAATCTAGTATTAAATAATCTAGTATGAAAATAGTCATGAAAATAGTCTAGTATGAAAATAGTAATGAAAATAGTCTAGTATGAAAATAGTCTAGAATGAAAATAGTCTAGTATTAAATAGTCTAATATAAAAATAGTCTAGTATGAAAATAGTCTAGTATGAAAATAGTCTAGTATTAAATAGTCTAGCATGAAAATAGTCTAGTATGAAAATAGTCTAGTATTAAATAGTCTAATATAAAAATAGTCTAGTATGAAAATAGTCTAGTATGAAAATAATCTAGTATTAAATAATCTAGTATGAAAATAGTCATGAAAATAGTCTAGTATGAAAATAGTAATGAAAATAGTCTAGTATGAAAATAGTCTAGAATGAAAATAGTCATGAAAATAGTCTAGTATGAAAATAGTCTAGTATTAAATAGTCTAGAATGAAAATAGTCTAGTATTAAATAGTCTAGCATGAAAATAGTCATGAAAATAGTCTAGTATGAAAATAATCATGAAAATAGTCTAGTATGAAAATAGTCTAGTATGAAAATAGTCTAGTATTAAATAGTCTAGAATGAAAATAGTCATGAAAATAGTCTAGTATGAAAATAGTCTAGTATTAAATAGTCTAGAATGAAAATAGTCTAGTATTAAATAGTCTAGAATGAAAATAGTCATGAAAATAGTCTAGTATGAAAACAGTCTAGTATTAAATATTTTAGTATGAAAATAGTCATGAAAATAGTCTTGTATTAAATAATCTAGTATTAAATAGTCTAGTATTAAATAGTCTACTATGAAAAAGTCTAGTATGAAAATAGTCTAGTATTAAATAGTCTAATATAAAAATAGTCTAGTATGAAAATAGTCTAGTATTAAAATAGTCTAGTATGAAAAAAGTCTAGTATGAAAATAGTCTAGTATGAATAAACATTTGAACATTGAATGTTACAGTTAATTAGTTCATGGTGCTGAAATATTTCTCATTTCTAACAATGCAGATAAAATCATTACATAGTGTTTACCAGAATGGATGGGAATATTTAAACCTATCTGATTCCACTTCCCCAAAGGCATTTGTATCAGGGTCAAATGGAATCAGACAGTTTGGAAATTCCCATACATCCTACTAAATGAACATATAAAAACTAGAATAATGTAAAGGTAAATAGATACAATCTTGTTTTAAATCTTGTAGACTCTAATATTCATCTTTTGGCTGGCCAAAATTTTCTGATGAATCTTTCATCTTTGGTATTATAACATGAAAAACTGTTTGTCTTTAAGCATTTAATGTGACTGACAGTAAAAGCGTTGTCCATTAGAAATTGGCAAGCTTTTTGCTAATTGAGATTATGCAAATTTCCAAGGTCTCAAGAGGATGGAAATTTGAATGGGAAGAAATGCAAGATGTAATATTGTTAATTCTGGCACTAATTTATCTTGTGTGTTTTCTAGTAAAGTTTAAAATCTATTTTTAAATACTATAATTGATTCTAATGGTTTTCAATCAAAGGCTGGAAAGGAGATTGCCTCATTTAGAAACATGATCTTTTAATGCATACACCTCATTAATACACTGCTACCTAAGGGCTAGAAAACTAGATCTGTAACCTAAAGGTTCATCCCACTCAGTATTTGTTTGAAACATTTGCCGACCAAATTTAATTTATCCAGTTTAAAGTAGTAGTGGTGTGCATTGAACTTACTGGCTACACAAAAAGACTAGTGTTCTAAATTGAGATATTCAAAACCATTTATCGAATGACACTGATGTAATAAAAAGTAATAACAAAGTAAAAATTCACATTTTATTGGTATCTTGTTGCCATCAACAACATTTCAAGAAATTCAATTAAAATTAGGTGTAGGCTAGAATTTCTTTTTGATGAGTTCTATAGAGCCCTGGTTCAAGAGATAGTAATGTGAGTCACTGTGAATGAGAATATTTTATTAAAACTTCAAAACTTTGTCCCTCAAGGCATTTAGTGACTAAATAACCAAAGTAGAGTATATTTTTAAACTTCTCATTATTGTGGAACAATGTTTCTTTCCTTCAATGTACAGCATAAGATACGGAACTAAAATGTGTCTCCAGAGTTCTTAACCTTAAATAGTCATGATTAAACAATGGATTTTGGATCCTTAATAATGTAACTAATTATAAAGATGTAAATGTCTTACATCATTTGGTGTCATGTAACAAACCAAAGATATGTGCTATTGGTATTTACATCTCGATTTACAATTTTGATAGATTGTTTTTGTATGATTTTTTGTTTGATTATGGGGATGTAATGTGACTATGTTTAAACTAAGTAACAGAAAGAAGAAACAACCAATAATTTTAGTAAAATAAAAAAATAAATGTGTCTATAAGTTACAAATAAAAAAAATAGAAGAGGAACTTACAGTACTGAGATGTACCAACAGACTTGATAAATCACAATGATATTTAAAAATAAAAAAAAGAATTTCACTGATTTACAATAATCCTGAAATAATGTTTAAGTCAAATTGGTCAATGAGCAGCTAGTAATGCCATTTAATAATTTAAAAAAAATGATTCCACTCCAGTTATATCTGAACACAATGGTAAATGATTCCACAGACTGAACTTAAAATGGGAATGAATAATTTTGTTTGCCACAACTTTATTTAAAACCCTAGATGCAATAAAATTCCAAGGATATGGGTCACAATTTTACTTTAAAAAAATTCTAATTTGTAAATAAGACTAGACCTTGAACTCAAATTAAATGAAACATCTTTAACAAAAATGACAAATATCAAGTAGTCCCTAACTACTCCACCTTCAATCAAGGACAAAGGTTAAGCAAGACATATTAATGAAACATACATAATGTGGGAATTGGTGTGGGAAATAGCAATCAGCTAGTTAGGTACATAAACGATACTGAACCTTTTTCACAGAACTTTATGATCCAGGATAAATTTCATGAAATGACCCATATCAAATTTCTTAACACATGTATCAAGATCTATTTGGATATTCTCTCCTAAAATGTTTTAGTAATAGTAGTCAGCAATAAGAAATATTCATTATGATGGGTGTTTGGGGGCTGTTTTGTGGTACATGGCATGAAATACTGAACTGCAACTTTGAACTGTGTAAAGACAAATCTTGACGTTGCAAGTGAGATTGGAAAAATCAAAATTATTAGTCAGTGTGTTGGATTGAACTCTTCATAACATTAGTTGGTACCTTGAGACCAAGGCAAATACAGGAAAACAATGACCAAGCCAAACTCACACAGTATGTTTGAAATTTGCTTCTTTTTTCTCTGGTAATTTCTTGATATGAAAATAAGAATCAGCAGATATTTAAACAGGCAATTTCTGAGACTTGCATTTTCTTCTTATTTTTTTTTTGTTATCACTTCATGATATTGAACCTTTATTTTATTTGACATTGATTTATATAATTTTTGTTATAGGTATTTAAGATCTAAAGATTGATCTGTATTTTAAAATCATACTCCCTCAAAATCCCACAAATAGCTGAAAGTGAGAATGAAATATTTTTTTTCTTCCATCCATCCTCATTTATCACATAACTCTTCATTGTTCATTGGTGTTAGTGGACTTCACATTTTATTTCCTTTCTGACACTAGGTTCCCAGTTTTTACATCTGTATGTTGACACTTGCAATCAATCTCTGTTATGATACATCAGCAAGTCAGTAGTCTGATATCTGGTATTAAGTGACATTGGCCATTGTCCACTAGTGATTGTGAGCTGAAATTTAACTGCCCAGAAGAAAATATCCAACAACAATTTATCCCTAATTATGAGAACCTCATTGTAATGAAACCACACGAATTGAAACCGATCCACCCACAACCCTGTTTTGTGTCTTTTTCAGTAATGACTGACAAGAACACCTCTCATTTCACATAATTATATGTGACAGTTATAGCCTGTATTAATTTTCTTCTAATAAACATTGAATTCAAATAGCACAAAATATCTGTTGTTTAGGCTGTGTTCCCTATAGCATTTAAGTTAAATCCTTGAAATTACTTAAAAGTCTAAAATAAGGTGAAAACGAAGCCTGGGGCCATGCTACAGGGATAGAATATCTATCAAAAAATCCAAACTATTTAGAGAAAATGGAAGTTAAACAGCTGCCTGCACTATCATGCTTGTATTGGGCCACTCTAACTCATTGTGTGTTCATTGCGGGAGACTTCTTAGAAATGAAATATAATATATATTGGCTTTTTTTTTATTTCACTCCATGACTAAATATGCTTGTTCCCAAGTGTCAGTCATTTTCATGAATTTTCCTTCAGAGATATCCAATTGAATTTTGTTTTCTATACTAAACAAATTACAAGTGTGATATGGTATGATTGTTGAAATTAATACTTTTGCATAATTAGTTTGACAAAAGATCAGGAAATATAATCATAAAGTTGATAAATGGCAGCCTTAGTTATGACATGCCATATTTATTCGAATTTAGGCACTACCTCATTGCCATTGTCTATCTATTTAAAGCCGTTAAAATTTCTTTTCAAATGGGCATTACTGGATTGGAAATTGTTTTAGCTAATTTGAAAATAAAGGTGTGACGTTATGTACCAAGTGTTTTAATTCCAAATCTCTCCTAATATTTTTTAAGCTTTTTTCCTGTTAATTGCTTAATTGTAGTATGGATGATTTTCATATTGAAACGTGGTATTGCTTGGAAAATGTCGAAATCGATTAGATATGGGTGAAGCACATATTACTCGATACAACACATCAATTTACTGATAATACCAATGAGAAAGAACTTTCTTCAGCTACATATTTTTCATTATTTATCGATTTTCAGCATCAAAACATGCAATGTGTAACATTATATTTTGAAGAACAATCTTTTTGTTCTCAAGTTTTTATGCCACTACTCAATAAATTCTTGATTATCCTTGTAGATCCCACACAAATAATGTACCCTGTTATGAAATCTGGTCAGGGACAAACAAAATCTGATCAAAGACAAAAAAAAAATTGGATCAGCGAGCATGGTAATATCTCATTATTAAATTTACAAATCACAAAATGCTTAGCAAGTTTATATTCACTTTATTGATCTATATTTAAAAGTCTTGAAATTTGAATATGAAAATTATATGCTTGATGCCTTATATCTGGTATTGGGTATCTTAGCATGGAATCATCTCCATTATCCTGATCAACATTTAAATTTACTGAAAACCTGGCAACTTGCTTTCTGTCAAGGTGCTTTTTATATGGAATGTTAACACCTTGGAGCAATTATTAGTAATAAATTTACACACATATACACTGTTCACGTATATAAACCACCCAAATGAATCAGGCTTTACTGATTATAGTCTTAAATAAAACCAAAGTCATATGGGTTTTAATGTAAATATAGGAATTGTGTTCATTCATGATCAAAGTTGTGTATTTGTACCATATATTAATTGTATAATGTGTAACATATTTGTACAGAGTTTTATATTGCAATGATCATAAAGAGAATCTGCCGTCACATGATGTGCTGACAGACCTGGATCTATGCAGTTTGTTAGGAGTAATCAGTAGAATAAACAACAAGGGCTCTGATCTACCATTGCATTATGTGAGTGCAGATCAGGGTCTAAATTTGTTTGCAGCTGGACTTGACTTATAGATGAATATATAAATGGTGAAAGTAATGACATGGTATGATAAATGGAGTAATTAAAGGCACTATCATGAACAATGTATTTTTTTTTATCCTCATAAACTTTACAACTGAAAAAAAATTAATATTGTATTTCATCTTTTTGAATGCAATGTCCTGATTTGAAATATTAGTTGTAAATAATTTTAAAGATAACCAGGCAACTTGTTTTATCATAAAATCTAATATCTTTAAATATTAATGATTTATAAGCTTTTGTTTCCTTTGCCTTTTTGCCGAACTTTAGTCTAACAGTAAATCATATAGCCTACCAATAGTTCATTGAGAATTCAATCTCTTTTGCAAATTTAATAATTATGATAATACTTTCATACCCTTCTTGACAGTTCAGCATTATTGTGACATGCCTTGGGAAGCCTGTTATACTAATAAACATTCCCAGTCACAGCATTATTGTGACAGGTCTTGGGAAGCCTGTTACACTAATACACATTCCCAGTCACAGCATTATTGTGAAATGCCTTGTGAAGCCTGTTATACTAATACACATTTCCACCATCACAGCATTATTGTAACAGGTCTTGGGAAGCCTGTTAAAATAATGCACATTTCCATTGTCACAGCAATATGCATTGTTAAGAGTCACTGTGATCTTGTATATAATTCGCACCACATTGCCTGAAATCTTTTTTTATATCAGTTTTATATGGATTGTATGGAATATTGATTCTAGAGAGAACTTTGATAAAAATCAAAATTAAAAAATAAGAAAATTGTTGGTGTTTGCATTCTTTCTTTAATTAGTATTTCAAACACTCACATATCTGAGGAGAAAAATGTCTGAATATTCATAATGCATCTATTCCAGATGCTTTCTCTCAAAGCATCCATTCTCATGTCATACACACACAAAGGATCTATTCTCAGTCCCTCTAATATTCCAAATTCATCTAATCTCAACATCTCTACTGTGTTAACTTAAAACTGCCTGCACATAACTTGTCTGCTTTATATGATTTCCTTACAAATAAGTTCATTCTTTACTTTTTTACTTTTAAACATATTTTATTGTTTCACATACTTCTTTGTTTCATAAGGTCATTTTTAACATTTCTGTAAACATAACATGTTTTAAGGGAAAATCAAAGGAAAATCTGTGACATTTTTGACTCTCTGTGTCCACATAAGAAGTCTCGAAAAAGAAACTGGTTCTCAGTTTTACTTTCTTATAAGAGTATGTGCTTTCAGGTACACATGTTTACAGTCCATTTTTTGTAGACATACACATCCCAAGTGGTAAATAGCATATTAAACTCTTGACATATTTTTCTCCCAAATTTTCAGTTTGAGACTATTAGTTTAGGGTGTAGTTGACACCACAGAATATGCAGCCATCTCATCCCCTCTTTGTATTCATTTATTACATGATGCTAGGTGCCTGTAACTGTAAGTAATCCAAAACAAATTAGGTTCTGTTCTGTAAGAAATAGTAGACATAAATGATCTAATTTTTAAGACAAGGTTGATTTATAAAACCCCCACTGTATAAGTAGAACAGTCATGAGTAAAGATATTGATACAGTAGGCAAGTCATGAGTAGAAATATTAAAACAGCAGACAAGTCATGAGTAGACATTGATACAGTATGCAGATCATGAGTAGACATAATAGGCAAGCCATGAGTAGACATATTGATACAGTAGGTAAGTTGTGAATAGTCAGATTGATACAGTAGACAATCATGGTGAAGATAAAATGGTATGTACCCATTTTTTTAATTCCATACATCACACATGCAATGTAAAATCACTTTATAGATTTGTAAAGAGAAGCAAACTTGATCCAATAGACAATGGGGTGGGGGAGGCATGAAATAGGATGTCCCCATTTATTATACTCATCCATTGCAAGACAAGCTGGGATCTTACTTTTGATGAAGAAGATACATGTATTTTAGTCAGATGATCTCTTTACACATTTTTGATTGCTTTTATTTTATTAACCTTTTTAAGCAAGGTTATTCCAACTACCATGTTTTTTCATTCTGCTGAAATTTGATATTCCAGCCAGTTCATGCAGAAATACAATCATTATGACATTGGGCAAGAAGCCCCAGAAATCGACATTCAAGTTATGACATCGATCTTTACGTAGGTCACGATTATGTAAAAGTCAATTGCGATTTTCAAGAGTAGACAATTACCGGTTTAGAGTGAAACTCAAACTTTTTCATTGATTCAGTAGATAACAGTGGATTTAAAGTATGTTCATCCATAATACTTAATAACTATTTTTCAAAGAATGACAAAAAGTAATCTTTAAATTTAATATTTTGTAAGAAATGTCCCAACTTGAAAATATATAATAGGAATAATTATTTCGTGCATTTGTTTTGGAGATAATATATTAACATAAAATATGTCTTCAAACCTTTAGTATATTACGTGTGAATTGCATTTAGTATTTAATAGGAATTGGAAGATGTATTTATAAGACACTTTGGTAGGATTCCTGGGATCACACCCCTCGCAAGTATTGGCCGATGAAATTGTCTCTTATACTATGACTGATCAATAGGAAAGAGCAAGACGATATATTGATAATGTGCAAAATTTGAACACCTAGAACCAAAAAATCCAAAAGTGAGGTGGAAGCCATTGAGGACAGAAAGGATTGCGGTAACCAAGAGAATTGTACTGGCAGTCAGAATCAAAATGTCGTTTATAGCCATGTTAAACATGGGATTAATGCTAAAAGATGAGAAAGAAGCAGTGGTATGTTGCCCAGCAGATGGAGATACTATCTGGCATTGAGAGATTGGAAGGAATATATTGACATTTCTTGAAGCCTATGCGAGGTATACAGTGCTATGTTTATCATTGTGAAGAATGTGTACGACCAGGAAGAGATCCCAATTATGGCATCACAGTACGTTATTGCCGTTATTTGATCATGTTAATTTGAAAACAAATCCAGTTTCACATATGAATATGGCAGAACTCCTCCAGTACGATGTCCATTCACGGAATCAACACAGTTAATAGATAAACTTGCCTCTAATAAAACTTCATCATAAATATTGAACCCAGTTAACTAAATTTGTTTATTTTGAAATAAAGAAACATAATTTCATATAGGTTTGTGTGATGGTACATTAACGTCATGACGTTGCATTGTGAAAGCTCTGTGTGTGTGTCAGCGCGCGCGCGCGCGAGAGAGAGAGAGAGAGAGAGAGAGAGAGAGAGAGCAATGTGGATTTTTAAATTTATGGAAAAAGTATATTAATCAATAAAAATGAATTTCTGATGGAGGATAAACATTACACAAACTAAGAGACTTTTAATATGTATTAAAAATAAAGCGTCTTCAGAATTAAATACTGACCCCAACAATCGGTTGAAGCAAAAAACACGAAGACGTTAGGTTTATGCAACGCCAATATGTATAAACTTGTCCCAAATGTTGTTCATATTTTGGTAATCTAAACCTCGTTATATATTTACACCAATTATTTACCATTGTTTGCAAGTCTTTGTTACTGATATAAAAAGGGTTTGACATACACTGTTATGGTTTTGCTTCTATTTGCTTCAAGTCTAAACAGAAAATCCAAAACCAGGCAAGCATAGACAGTATCACGTGAATCCCATTGTTTTTCCCTCAGTGGTATGCAGGTTGCTCACCCTCGAGTAGTCCAGGTATGCATGCTGCGGAAATAGGGCCACATTCCAAAGATGTTAGGAAAGTTAACAAGTCTGAAAGTTCGTCAATATAAGAAATTGTCAATAGGAAGGACAGATGTTAAGCATCGTCATAGCACAGAGATTATACCCTCCCAATGTTTGGTATTTGATGGTAAACACTAAGCAACAATGGTGTCTAACATTTAAAGCACTGCTTTGAAAGGGAATAGTCGTGAAGTACAAAGTCATACTTATCAAATTAACATACCGTAATTTGGAGTACGTAGATTCTTATTGTCTTATTGCAGTCGTCGTCCATAACCACAAAAGACGTACATATGTCAGGGATTCACCAGTTCAATGTACGATAATGTAAGAAAACAGCCTTTTACCAGAAAGATAGATTTAAAAAATCTACGAATTCACACTGAATAATGTCATAAACACAATTCAAGGATGAGAAACATTTTAAGCTCGATATCACATCGTATTTGCAAGTGAATGTTTTTCTCATGGACCATAAACACCTGGTTTAAATTCTAGATATTGTTTACAAAGCTAGTTTAGGAATCCACCATGCAAAATTCAGTTTGTTGTCCCACAGAGCTCTTCTTTGTACTAAAGGTCTCCATTAAAAGTTCCGTTACGCTAAACAAAACTGTGATGTTTGTATTGCTAAAATAATTTGCCTATTTGCGAATAATTGTGGACTGATATGGCAGCATGAAGGTTCCAGTGGTAACCTGTCTCTCCGGCCAAGCTTGAATCTAGGAATTGATACCTGTACCGCTAGGTTTTCGCGGAATAACGATAATTCTTGTTCTTCTTCTATCACTTGTTTTCCCCCAATTATTCATCTTGATGTCTAGTCATCATGTCACGCAGTCATTTCATTAGAATTTTGCCCATGGGAGTTTATCTTGATCTTCTAAACAAATGTTAGTGTCAAAATCATCAGCTTTAAGCACAACTCATCGAAAGTTTGAAATGTTCGTCTTAATTTTTGTCGTTCATGTTAAACATATCAAATGGCTGTAGTATACCTGTTCATCGTGAAACAAAAATATTTACATATTTTTTTGTGTCTGTTCTTGAATATTCACGGATTATGGGCACTTTTGCCCTTGAAAGCGAACAGTGTACGTGAATCTTAATTCAATCTCAAATAATTAACTGTATTTGTTATTTATAGATGATATATAACTTACATAAAGACATGGCGGGTCCTGACGAACCGAATTTAAAATATTCAGTTTGCTGTGTACCGTATGTCCAGAAACAGCGGCATTAAGACAGTTACTCTAACGCTGAAAATGTTTGAGCATGAAAAAATGTATGTTTAATATGTTGACGATCAACCTTGTTAGACTATATGGTCTTAAGTAAAAGAAAACAACGAAAACTAAAAAGAGTTTTGAAATATTCAACAAATAATATATTTCTCTAGAATACAAAGTGAACATTTAAAGAGAGCTTACAGTATTGCGACGCAAATCCCTCACAGTAGAACATTTTCTATCATCAGTGCAAATGAATTAGTTCTAATTAAGTTCCAGTGGTGTTCAAAATAAGATCCATTAATGAAGGTGTTGATATGCCTGAAGTGGTCTGTGATGCAGAGATGTGCCAACGGTCTTTTGATGAATCACAATAGTATAATCCAAGATGTCCTTATCTGAATAAGCGGTAGTTCCAAATTAATGTTTCAATCCAAGAATATTACTGAGCATTTTTTAATTCCGAGAAAAAAAGTTTTAATAAATAATTCCAGTCAAATCATCAAATAGAGACATTACAAATGATTCTGCTCCTGGTTGTATTGCAAGAATGGCTAGTTATTCAAGACAAGATAAAGTCCAAAATACCATTATACAGAACTAATAATTAATCACGCGTAAAACCCTAATAAACAATACAAATTACATATAAATAACAACCTATATACAAGGTTTCGTTCATTATATTCACAGCCAATAGAGAACATTGTATTCACCGCAAGAAAGAGGTGATATTAAGTTAGTCATTATCAAAAGTGCTTTAAAACGTTTCATTCTGATTGTCAAATGCTATGATCAACAGAAAAAAGAACAGATTGCTTTAGTCAATGCTTTAAAACGTGTCATTATGATTGTCAAATGCAATGATTAAGAGAAAAATGAGGACAGATTGCTTTAGTGAATGCTTTAAAACGTGTCATTATGATTGTCAAATGCAATGATTAAGAGAAAAATGAGGACAGATTGCTTTAGTGAATGCTTTAAAACGTGTCATTATGATTGTCAAATGCAATGATTAAGAGAAAAATGAGGACAGATTGCTTTAGTGAATGCTTTAAAACGTGTCATTATGATTGTCAAATGCAATGATTAAGAGAAAAATGAGGACAGATTGCTTTAGTGAATGCTTTAAAACGTGTCATTATGATTGTCAAATGCAATGATTAAGAGAAAAATGAGGACAGATTGCTTTAGTGAATGCTTTAAAACGTGTCATTATGATTGTCAAATGCAATGATTAAGAGAAAAATGAGGACAGATTGCTTTAGTGAATGCTTTAAAACGTGTCATTATGATTGTCAAATGCAATGATTAAGAGAAAAATGAGGACAGATTGCTTTAGTGAATGCTTTAAAACGTGTCATTATGATTGTCAAATGCAATGATTAAGAGAAAAAAGAGGACAGATTGCTTTAGTGAATGCTTTAAAACGTTTCATTATGATTGTCAAATGCAATGATTAAGAGAAAAAAAGAGGACAGATTGCTTTAGTGAATGCTTTAAAACGTTTCATTATGATTGTCAAATGCAATGTTTAAGAGAAAAAAGAGGACAGATTGTTTTAGTCAATGCTTTAAAACATGTTTCATTATGATTGTCAAATGCGATGATTATGAGACTCAAGAGGAGAGGTTACTCAGCTGAACAAAACAACAACAAACGAAGTATACAGTCAACATATCTGGATCTGGATATAGTCATTCCAGGGCCTGATCAATTTGTATTGCTCAAGGATAATCCATCTTAGACGATATCTTTACCCTATTACGGAAGTGTGAAAAAGACAAACTCTAATTCGAATCTGAATGCTAAATAATTAAATGTTAAATGGTAATTAATGGTCTTTCCCGTATCGGAAGTCCACCATAAGTGCATTGCTGATGGTCTTGTTTGTAATTCTTGAAATTGAAAAGACTCAGTCTCCATACATATAATGCTTACAAAAACAACAACAGCAGCAGCAACAACAAAAACAACAAATAGTATTGCACATTACGTCTAAATATCATTTATTTTGGTACAAAAGTTATTTGAACGAAACATTACAATTTCAGTTGTTTTTATCAATGCATAAAACATGCATTTTATTCATTTTTTTTAAAAAAAAGCGCGTACCAGTCGGACTACAGCGGATTTTTCGGCGAAACAAAAATAAGCATCGGATGTATGTTGGCGTTATAATTTACAGAATCATCATACATTATGTTCGCCGAAAATTTCTTCTAAAAAGTATCGATAGGCGAAGATCAAAATGTGAAAAGGAAGGACAATACATTCGCACTATCTCAGCTATTTCGATGACTGGATTCAGTGATTTTGATTGACCTCTCTGGTGGCCTTGTGGATAGAGCGTCCACCGCGGAAGCGGGAGGTTGTCGGTTCGATCCCCGACTGAGCATACTCAAGACTTACAAAATGATACTAACAGCTGCCTTGCATGGCGCTCAACATTAAGATATTAGTGTTAGGACTGGTCGGACTGGTGTCGGGATAATGCGACTGGGTGGGACATCATGCTACATGTCTGCATCATGATACCCAAGTGTGAGACATCACGATACAATGTCTCACTGCAGACATCGTAGCAATATGACTGAAAAAAATGTTAAAGCTACGTTAAAAAAGTCCTAATCACACACACGCACACATTTTAATTTGCAACTTCAATCCTTGTTTCGTAACCAGCCATGGTGGTAGTTGTTGTAGGGTTTAAAGGCCATTTTTCAGCACAAGATATGTTATACATGGCGCCTAGGAAAACACTGAGAAGACCCACCTACTCTCAAGAAGCTACTGGCAAGCTTTCCCATGTACCCACGTTAGCCGAGCCTGAGACTCGAACCCACAAAGAGGTGAGATGGCAGTGATCTGTAATGGTGAGCGCTTTACACCACTCGGCCAATCATATTAATTAGAAGGCTTCTCCCTTTTAAAGGTCAGCCAGTAAAGCAAAAGTTCACTATTTGTCATTTGGTTCAGGTAAGATGTACATTTTATAATTGCCCATTCGTCCGAGTTTACTTGAGCGAAGATCTAACCGATGTGTGAACCTGACCATTGCACATTTTTTGTAGTTATCATCGCCCAGAGCTAACGTACATGCCTAAATGCAAATAGAGGAAAAACAATGTTTACACAACATGATTTTTCTTTAACAAACCCATTTAATTTTGAGACAGATATTTGCTAGATAAACTAAATTGCCAACCGTTTGATTGAAGAGGTTGTCAAATTGGTTTCTTCATACGTTGGCCCAGTAGGCACCGAGGCGATCCAAATGAATGGCGTTCAGTAACTAACTCCTTGCTTTGTGACAATGGACGGCAACTGAATATTTGACAGTATCCCGTCATCCTGCAGTAATATGCGGAGTTGTATCAAGAACTGAATCGATCGCTGATATAAATATATTTGACCACTCTGTTCCAACATTTCACAAATATGAGGGTACATTTATATTGTATTAAAAACACGAAGCACGTTAACCATGTTAGGAAATGCACGGTTCCTTGAATATACACGTATTTATGCGTACTTTGTGTGTTCGACTTTTTAATCACTTTTAGTAGGACTACAGCATTCATTGTTTTAATTAACACCACGGCTTCTGTTTATTATATCTTGCCATCAGCCAGGCTTTCATATTCTTTACCTATTTGTACGTCGCGTTATCCTTAATGTCTAGGATCTTCGTTTAGGATAGCATTACATTAAATATTTGTATTTACATGGAAAGGCATAACAAGTGATTGCATCAGAACCTATGCGTTAAAAGCTACAAGACAATCGTATTTCACAAGTGGTAAAGGCGCTAATGCATACAGTTACATCAAAGAATAATGCTTAATGTACATCTATAATTTGACACCAATCACGGAAAAACAATAATAGGCTAATTCATAGTTATATTTGGTAGAGTTCTCTCTAAAACTGGATCGATGATGTCGGCTACCCGTGATGCAATAAATTACTCTCGTTCCCTATTAAATGAATGCTATATCAGGCTGGTACACTCTCTTGGTATCATAATCAAGGATCTGTCTGAGGAATTGTGTTGGGACAGTCATCACCAAAATGGCCATTGGACGAGCGCACATGCTATTCAGGAGAAGAAATATTTGCAGGAGACAGACATGTAATTACTTTTATTAGGTGATTGATAGCTCAGATACTTTATCTTAGAGAAGAGTGTTTTCAATTTTGAATAATTACTTTTCCAAATCTACAATGACAAATTTGGAGAAGTGTACATTTGCCATCGAAAAACGCAGACATCGTTACGAAATAAGTTTGAAAAAGTTTTTAATTTGGAAGGATTACAATGTACAAATTGCCTTTGCAATGTAATTGTCGCTAAATAAAATGACTACGGGGATGGACCTGAAGGTACCAGACATATTTGTAGTTGTCGTAATCAGCCATGAAAGTTATTTTCTGTTTCATAAGCTCTAGGTGATGCACATTAAGGTGTGATTAATGGCGATTCAGCTAATTTTGATAGTGACTGATTCTGTTTCAAATGTTTTGCAATTTGGAGATAAATGAAATGTTGTCTTGAACCGTTACCGTATATTATGTCGTAAATATTATTTGTTATTCGTGTTTCAATGAATTGATAGACCCCGTGTTTTCTCGGTGTGACTTTTGCTTATGAAAAAGTATCTTTTAAGATCTGGCCTTGAAGAAACTGTCTTTTCGCCATGTTTTGTTTAAACTATTAATTTCGTCGACATAGTTACCTTTTCTCGTGAACTTTTTGAGTTTTTGCGCTACATCTGTTTTGATCATTGTACCATAAAACTCATACAGCCGTACCATATTACTCATACGGACGTTCGTTCTGATCTCTGGATCATATAGCCCACACGGCTGTTGTAATCCCTGGACAATATAAATCATACCGCTGTTTTAATCGCTTGTTCATATAACCAATAGGGCTGTTTTGATCCTGGGTCAGTGAAATCTCGGACCATGAGCACATTATTTGGACCCCACTCAAGTTTTCTGATGATATATTGAAATACAAGAAAAAAGAGAGGGTTAAATAACCATATAATATATCATGGCTCAAATACGTTTCATTGTGACGTGAATGGAATGTTTCGACTGTCCATTGTGTGTTACTTGTAACATAGTATGTCCTGTCCTCTATAGCTGCGCGTTAAAAATTCCTAACCTTTTCCTCCTATTTGATTAAAATCAGGTTTCCACTATACTACGTGAAGATCTTACAGCGGTCATGTTTTGCTGAACTATGTTATTACCATAGTCGCTAGTCGAATCAGTCAATCATATGACGTCTTATATCGTAACTTTTGGGAGACTGAGCATTGTGCATGAACGACATGATTCACTGCCAGATTCTTGAAAGTTGCTGGTCCACTGGCTAATTCAAACGTCACCAGAGCATAACCACTAAGAGATCGCTGTCAGATTTTCATGTAGGGCAGTGGAGATCTGATTTTAATCAGACTGTATTTTCTTCCTGAGTATAGGCGGTGCCAGGACAAATGCCCAGCAGACCGCCCGTCACTGCGCTAACACCTACTGGCTGAACCTCTGCACCAGTATACAGATAGGTGCCGAAACCGAAGATGCAAGGGGCATATATGAGGGTATCAAGAAGGCAACAGGCCCACCCACCTCCAAGATCGCCCCACTCAAGTCCAAGACTGGCGAAGTCATCAAAGACCAGGGCAAACAGCTGCAGCGCTGGGTTGAGCACTATCTTGAGCTGTATGCAACCCAAAACGTCGTCACGGACACCGCCATAGACGCCATCCCAGACCTGCCAGTCTTGGAGGAACTAGACACACCAGCCACCCTGGAAGAGCTTAGCAAAGCCATCGACTGCCTCGCTTGTGGGAAGGCTCCTGGGAGTGACGGCATTCCGCCTGAAGTTCTAAAGATAGGGAAACCAGCACTAATCCAGCCTCTGCATGACCTCCTCTGCCTCTGCTGGGTACAAGGACACAACCCCCAGGACATGCGAGATGCAAACATTGTCACTCTATACAAGAACAAAGGAGACCGCAGTGACTGAAACAACTACCGGGGCATTTCTCTTCTCAGTATTGTTGGAAAGGCGTTCGCCCGTGTCGTCCTGGCGCGCTTGCAGATCCTAGCATCCCGAGTCTACCCCGAGTCCCAGTGTGGCTTCCGAGCAGGCAGGTCAACTGTAGACATGATCTTCTCACTACGACAGCTGCAGGAGAAGTGTCGTGAGAAGCAGATGCCCCTCTACATTGCCTTCATAGACCTGACCAAGACATTTGACCTGGTCAGCCGGAGCAGACTCTTCAGGATCCTCAAGAAGATAGGCTGCGACCCACGACTGCTCGCTATCATAACATCGTTCCACGAGAACATGTACAGCACAGTGTGCTTCAACGGCGCAACATCAGAGGTCTTCCCAGTCAGCAGTGGAGTGAAGCAAGGCTGTGTCCTTGCGCCAACTCTCTTTTTTCCATCTTCTTTTCCATTCTCCTCGAGTACGCCTTCAAGGACTGCAGCGAGGGTGTGTATATACACACCAGGACTGACGGAAAGCTGTTTAACATCTCCCGTCTCCGTGCAAAGACTAAAGTTACAAAGGTTCTCATCCGTGAATTGCTCTTCGCCGACGATGCAGCCTTGACATCATACACGGAAGATGGACTGCAGCAGCTATTATGCCGCCTCTCCCACGCCTACAAGGAGTTCGGACTGACAATCAGTCTGAAGAAGACGAATGTAATAGTGCAGGACGCAGACTCCCCTCCCACCATCGCCATTGATGGGTACAACCTGGAAGTTGTTGAGGACTACACATACCTTGGGTCCACCATCTCCAACTCGCTCTCCGTTGATACTGATATAAATGGCCGGATTGCCAAGGCATCAGCAGTTATGGCGAGACTGAACCAGAGGGTCTGGGACAATCACAACCTCACCGAGAAGACCAAACTGCGCGTCTACCAGGCATGCGTGCTCAGCACACTCCTTTACAGCAGCGAGGCATGGACCACCTATGCGAGTCACGTGAGGAAACTCAACAGCTTCCACCTGAGATGCCTGCGGCCTATTCTGCGTATCCAGTGGCAGGACAAAGTTCCCAACACAGAGGTTCTGAAATGCACCGGCATGAACAGCATGTTCTCCATTCTCAGCGAGAGGCGCCTTCTCTGGCTAGGCCATGTTAGGAGAATGGACCCAGGCCGCATACCCAAGGACCTGCTGTACGGCGAGATAGTAGAAGGTGCATGAACGACTGGAAGGCCACGTCTGCGCTACAAAGATGTTTGCAAAAAGGACATGAAGACAGCCAAGATCAACATAAACAATTGGGAGAGCTGTGCTGACGACCGCTCCGCGTGGCGTCTTGCTGTCAGACAGGGCACTCAGAAAGCTGAAGAGATGAGAAACACAAACCTCGCTGCAAAGAGAGCCAGAAGGAAGGCGAACCAAAAACATCTTCAGCAAGCATCAGCATACACCTGCAGCAAGTGCAACAGAGACTGTCACTCAAGGGTCGGACTCTTCAGCCACTCGCGAAGGTGCAGATAGGACACCCAAATCGAAAGCTACACCATCGTCTCTCGAAGACGGACGGATGCCGACGATAGGCGGTGAGTGGCCGAATGGTTTAAGGAGTTCGCCTTTACAGATAACTGACATCTTTCCTCTGGCTGCGTGGGTTCCATTTTCGGTCTCGGGGAACGTGATATTGTGGGAAAGCTTGTCAGTAGCATACCTTGGGTGGATGGTGTTCTTGCCGGATCTTTCTCCATCAAATATGCTGGCCACCATGTATATCATCCTATCATGTGCTAAAAATGGCACCAAAACCATTGTGGAGAAAAGCGTTCTGAAAGTGGTATTATCCTTCCAGAGGTCGGTACCCAACTGTAACGATTATTCAGTTTGTATCCTCTGCTTTTTTCCATGGCATGCTATACGTTGCTCAACTCCAATCGGAAAGAGATGAGGATGTCCAGAATGAAGATTTTTCTGTCAAGTCGTAAAAGAAACCTCTGATATAATTCGCAGACATTAAATTGTATTCGTAATTACGCTTATTCATATGGCACTGTGATAATGTCACAGTCAGAACAATGGCGGCTTTTATATTGTCGCAACATATATAATGCACTTTAACTGGAGGCGAATCGTCAAAATTTTATCAAATTTATGTATATTCCTACAACTTCGTCAAAGATTTATTACCGGCTTGACGGAAATGGTTCATTGATGCTCCGATTTCAGGTATCCAAGTAGATTTGTTTTCTTAAAGCACTGAAGAGTAACTATCCGCAAAAGCCATATCAGACATGTTCGAGATCATGCATCGGTTGTTAAAAGATACATTTTCTTGATAATGTTTTCGTTGGGATTGAAAGAGAAAACAGGATAATCATAGTGTAAAAAGCTAAGTGACAAGAGAGGTTTTAAAGAAAATAGAGAGTCATGCAATATACTTGATATTGTTCATCAGATGTTTCATTACGCCAGGATCAGTTACGGACGATTTTAGGTCTTTGTTCAATTCCGTGTTGTACTGGATGTACAAAACGATATTTGTTACTTTTATAACTTCTACAATTATGTGCATCTGTTCGAAACAACTTAAAAATCGCCTCTACTCCTAAAAATGATATTAAATCACAAATTGCGTGCAATAAGCTATATCTCTGTAAATAAATTATGAATGGGCCATCCTACAAATAGTTTAAAGTTCGTTTATCGGTTGAGTGTAATTACAATTTCTTATGGGATATACATTTTATCTGTACATTTAAAACATGGCATTGACCTCATACCCGTGCACCTATAAAGTTATTCCTTTCTTTTTTGTGTCCATACTAAGCCTTCAGAGAAAGCGATATTATTGCGTCATCATGCCTATTCATAGTGAAGTATATATGTGGCTTGCTGTTCATATTTAATACTGGAAGAACCAAAGAAAATAATAGAAATGATAAGCAGTCCTAAAATCAGAAAGGCACAGAGGACAGTTTGAGTATATACTGGACATAACACTCATCCATTTGAGATTATTTTTTTTGCAGAGACACAAATTACATCAGTGAAGGAGTGCTTTTAAAACTTGGGGCGGAGCACTTTAGTTGTTGAGTCACGTTTTTCAACACCGATGAATCACCACCTTCTGACATTCAGCATTATACTCAAACTCTCTGGTACCATGGTATTTCACAACCTTTTATTTTGTCTTAGACTTCGAGAAACATTGTTCCTCTCTTTTAAGGAGATGCCATTTAATGATAACCCCCAAAATTAGCGATGACAGTTATCGGAATCATTGTTTTCGCTCTTTTTTTCTTCAGAAGAATGGTTTTAGTGAAGGATATTGTTTTCCATGTCACACTGAACAAGCCTTGTCTCCATAAACACCGAGATAGAATCTAGAACCCTTCTTCCAAATTAGGCGTCATTCTACCTGTTACTTCAGGACAAACGTGTCAAATTGAACGGAACACACGGGTCGTGCGCGATAGCAGGGTGATATAGGGGTAGATCACTAGGTACAGGCATATCATTACTGCACAGATCAGAGGTCATCTACATTTCTTTTTAAATCCGTTACAGTACTTCCCCTTCAATGCATGTTTTACAAAATAGAGGATCTAATGGTACTTTGACGTTTGCTGAGCACTGCAAACAATGTGCAAGATGCCATATGAAAGATTTTCATTTTCTAGCATGAATGCATTACGTTTGTAATGCAATTATTAAATATTAGAATTATATTCATCAACTTTATCAATGTGAAGTTTCGATTTAAAATCCATTGCTTTTCGTCACTAGAAATAAGGACAATGGGTTTGAGGATGATCAGAATAAAAAGCTCAATCTTTCTTATAAATTTAATACTCTATTATGAATTTTTTTCAGTGTTGTTTTTCTTAATTTAATACACTATTTTTAATTTAATTAAGTTTTTATTTATATTAAAAAATACACTATTTTTAATTTAATTTAGTGTTGTTTTTGTTAATTGAATACATTATTTTGAAATTTCATACACTATTTTACAAACGTTACTAAACATTTTACATACACATGTTAAGGTCCTTGTTCTTCTCTGATTTGGAACAAATTAGTATTTCACTAATATTTGAGAAATTTTGAACAAAACTTATTCGTACTTTTTCCAAATTTCTAGAATCCAGAATATATGGTATCCAAAACAGCCAAGTCTCCAATTTTCGATACAAAGTAAAAATATAAAATGAATATTTAAAGACGTAAATGTAATTTTAATCGTTAATCTGAAACATTATTCTTTCGCAATCAAACATGTGCGTGCTTTTTCAATTTAATCATTTCCAGTAAATCATTTTTGAGTTCTTTCATAGTGCATGTAAAATCAGTCATTAGTTTTGCAGCGCGAATTTCCCATAATTCAACAAAACATACATTGTAGTGTTTTAAATATTTGTTTCTCCAGATCCTATCTGGAAGTTACATATGTCATGTAAGCACAAAAGGTCGATATCATCAGCTGTCTAATTGAACGGAGAAGGTTTATGGTCGGGAAAGAGCAATTTCATCGCTCCACCCATTTCAGTACTGGCTAAAATATGACATACCACGCAACGAATATTGGGCATATTTCTTACAAGAAGCATATAAATGTCGTTGAAAGTGATAATCACACACACACACACACACACACACACACACACACTTTTATAACTTCAACAACCCAGTAACAGTAACTAAATGTGATGGTACACCATTACATGAGAGGTGGAAGGATGACAAAGGATTTGGCAAAAATCACCGAAAATTTGTATGCAGTCTTCAAAGTTCTGAAATAATAATAATAATAATAATAATAATAATAATAATAATAATAATAATAATAATTAGAATAACACAAACAACAGCAAAAATAATAACAGCAACAACAATAATAATAATAATAATAATAATAATAATAATAATAATAATAATAATAATAACACAAACAACAACAACAACAACAATAATAATAATAATAATAATAATAATAATAACGGCAGCTACCATAATTCTGACATAGTGATTAAATTCCGCAAATGGGCTGAAAGAATATGAATATTAACGGAAGTTAATGAAATTAAAAATAAAGGTCGAACATTAAGAAAAAGGTAACACAAAAGAAACCTTGAGGAGCTATCGTCATCACCCACCACACCACCACGACCTAATAAACTTGGCGAGAATATTAGAAGAAAAGATTTGCATGCAAGTGACCAAGTGGGCTATTCATTGGTAAGTCCTGATATACAGACTAGCCTAGTCATCGTAAAGTCCTGATATATAGGCTAGCCTAGTCATCGGAAGTCCTAATATACAGGCTAGCCTGGTCATCGGAAGTCCTGATATAGAGGCTAGCCTGGTCATCGGAAGTCCTGATATAGAGGCTAGCCTGGTCATCGGAAGTCCTGATATAGAGGCTAGTCTGGTCATCGGAAGTCCTGATATACAGGATATTCATTGTAAGTACTGCTATACAGGCTATTCGTTGTAAGTACCGATATACAGGCTATTCGTTGTAAGTACCGATATAGGGCAGTTTTTGGTACGTCTTGATATTCAGCTTACTCATTGTAAGTACTGATATACAGGTTATTCGTTGTAAGTACTGATATACAGCATATTCGTTCTAAGTACTGATATATACAGGCTATTCGTTGTAAGTACCGATATACAGGCTATTCGTTGTAAGTACCGATATAGGTCAGTTTGTGGTACGTCTTGATATTCAGGTTACTCATTGTAAGTACTGATATATAGGCTATTCATTGTAGGTCCTGATATACAGAATATGCAGTTTATGTCCTGATATACATGCTATTCTTTGTAAGTATTGATATACAGGGCATGCATTGTAAGTCTTGATATACAGGATATGCATTGTAAGTCCTGATATGCAGGCTATTCGTGGTAAGTCCTGATGTACAGACTATTGGTGTAAGTCTTGTCATAATAAATCGTCTTCAGATTCACACCACTGAAGTCTTGTACTCAGGTTAACAAATTTCATGGTTAGGTGTCTCTTCACATTTCTCCCTAAATTTACATTTTAAATGGTGAAGAATGTTTATACTGCAGCTGGAAGTGAAATTTCTGGGATTTTCAGAAGCAAAATATCATTAAGTATAAAAGCGATACAATTCCCTTTACAAATTTCCGACTTGACATATTTTAATTTTTGCTTCAAATATTTCATGAAAATGTTTTTTGTATAATGCAATCCAAGTGTGCGTGGAACAATGAACTGTTGTTCCCCCCCCCCCCCCGAACAATACAAAGATGTTAAAAAAATCTCATTTTGAAAAAGAAATCTTTAGACATTTAGTCAAACTGAGAACCAGAGTCTTTGAGATATCTCATCGAAACGAGCACCTGTGGCTGTATAACGATCGAAACTTGAACTTGGTTCTGTCCTGTAATTGTCTGTGTTTCATGTACGTGTCCACCTTGAGATAATTATATTTCTCTAGCATATGTTGGCTGCCTTATCTTTGAAGCCACGAAACTAAAGAGAGAGATTTTATGTTGCTTTTATGGTGACATTGCTCCTTTTCCGAGGAGTGCTAATTTTCTGACCATTAATAAAACATTTCACTTTATGATTGACCAGTAAATTTTCTTCAAATGACCAACCTTCCAGCTCATAAACTTTCTGCAGACGCTTAATTGAAAAACGACACTTCTTATTTTATAATTTGAAAACTACTGTATTACTGTGATTATAGAGTATGTCATTTAAAGTTAATCATACTAGAGGGAAACGGGAACCTAAGGACACATTATATGCAGTACTGGGCCAGATGTTTGCGTGTGTAAATATGATTGTATGGTAGGGTGAAAATGTATATCCGCTGACACGTGCTTTTGAATGAAATGTTTCGGATATTTGTATACATATTATTTTTAAAAAATTCCCAGTTTGAACGTTTTCCCCCATGGTACTCTGTAATCCATTATATATCGATCCACCACCACCCTCCACTTAGTTTGATGGCCAAAGTTGTAACAGAATCACAGACTATTCGATTGTCTCGGTTGTAAATCTATTTAGGCCCTGAAAAAAAATGTAAATGAAACAAATGCAGTAGATTAAAGTGATTAAGAATACTGTATTATGAGTACTTTCTACATTCTTCTACATCTTGAAGTTGTTTGTGGTTTTAACGCCATTTTTCAGCGAATGATGGGCTAAATATGGTGGCCAGTATAACTAGTGGAAGAAGAAGCTGCGAAAACGCCAGAGAGTACCGTAGACTAACGGGTAGTTAATGACAAACTTTATTATATACCAACACAACACTGGCTGAGCCCGAGACTCGAACCCGCGCGAACAGATGCGAGATGGCCAAGGTTTATGCTTTAGACCACCCGGTGCCCAACTCTACATTTTCAGAATTACATGTACACAGTAGAGTTTCGAACTGTGTTCTTAATATACGCGTTTATAACTTGTGTCCATTTGCAAACTACATAGACCCTAATCTGACGTCGTCACTATTTGCAAGAGTAATTATTTGGCGTTTAATAATTGTGGACATTTCTACTACTACTACAACTATTATTATTACCACTACTGCTACATCACACATATTCTACCAAACACATGGATTTCGGTGCGATAATTATGATATCTGGTCAGCCTTGATGATCTAGAGAGTTATCGGACATATTTTTATTTTATTTTTTTGTAATCGAAGTTACGTATTATTAGATTTCAGATAATTGACTTCTTCCTGAATCTTGTAGTTAGACATTTTTGGCTGGTGAATAAAATGGGAAGAACCCCATTTAAAAAGAAAAGGACATGGCTCGTTATACAATGCCAAAAATGGTATGCGTTGCAGCAATTATCCTGCAAGTGCGAACAAGCAAAACAATTAGTATAGCTTCGTGTTGATCAATGCTTCTTTTACGTTCAGAGTTAAGGACGTTTGACATCTGTTATAAAGGGTATAAAATATGCCATCATTTTAAGATAAATTTAAGAAGTTCAAAACGCAGTTTTCATTTGGAATGGTTTCAAAATCTTTAAATACGAGTTAACATATTAAATATTGTGAATAAAGTTCATGAATCTGACATGAAAAGAAAGGGACACTTTTCTTGATTATTTTAATAGAAAGTTATTTTCTAATCACTTCAACTTATATATTTCATGTTGCTGTTGCAGTTTGTTTCTAACGTCCCTGTTCCAAGTCCGAAAATATCTTGGCTGGTACGTCATCGACTCTTATCTGTCGCATGCTCGAAGTTAATCGACTCACTTTGGAAAGAGACGACACTGTTCCGAATTTATGTACACGTCACCATACATAAGACAATGTGTATGCTCTAATCTTTCGTCCATTTTTATTTTGCTTGAAAAATTTTAAACTGACGAACATTACAGTGACAACGATGCCTTCCAGTTGTAGAAATCGTGATTATAAATACTATATTTACTGTAGACATATGGTCTGAACCAGTCACTGGGATACTTACATTTCCTTCCTTTCGAAAATCGAATTTCATTCATGTGCTAAATATACGTACGTGGTCGAATGCATACACCGGATATTTAAAATAAGACAGAAAATAGTTTCATTCTGCTTCAAATGGAACCTATTAAAGGGAGATGACTTGAAATTCAGAGAACATTTAAGACTAGATTGTTAACTCCCTTAAAATATCGTTGTAGGCGACACTTTAATGGTATAACGGTACCAATTGCGCATGACCAGGTGGGCGGTGCATAAGGTGTAGGGTCCATTGCAGTCCAAAGTAAACAACAACACGAGCTTTGATTGGTGGATTATGTAAGAGTTGTACTTTCTGTTAGGCTTAAAAAATAGTTTAGCCTCTTGGCAACATGTGAATTTATGTTAATTCCTATATAGATCATATTTTGTATTTTTTATGATTTTTTGAAAATGTAATACACATGACTGAAAATAGGTATGTTGTGACTAGATAACTCATACCCCTGTCTAGTTCCAGCAGAGTTATCTCTCTTAAATGCAATGGAGTACCTGGTTTTGTCATCATCAAATTGACAATCTAACATTGTTCTCTATAACAGTGTGTGAGATGCACGCTAAATTAGGATAGAAAATATATTTATCTCTCCAGATATTAGCATTGAGGTCTATGGAAAAACAATTGGTACCGTGATACCTAAAACTTCATGGAATAAGTACGGGGATAACTTCGAAACCTGCATGACAATTCCGAACATCCAGAATTCAACCCCACGGCCACGTTTTTAAAAATCACAAACTAAAATGAAAAACTTGCAAACATGCCGCATACACGAAACCTATTTGTATTGATAAAGCACAAGAAGATACTTTCTCCTCGGCTAATGCAACTCTACACCATCTACTCATCACACTGATTTATCTGCTGCGTAGTACAAGTGATGCATCTGATCATTTGCACGAAACATTTGCAATGACAACAACACCAACAATAACAGTACTACTACTATAATAATAATAATAATAATAATAATAATAATAATAATAATAATAATAATAATAAAAATACTACTACTACTACTACTACTACTACTAAATCTTCCCCGTCATATTAGGTATGAGTCGTTACATGGTAGTTTTTATATAGTTATTCCGCTACGAACTTGAATTATATGGTGCGTCCATTTTCATCAAACAAATTCACAATCGAAAGTCGTCACATGACTTTGTCTTTGCAGCTTGTGATCTTTTGATCATTTTGTGGTGTTTGTTCCAAGCAGTGCAGAAAGAAGATTTTGAACTATTACCGAAACGGTAGCGACCCCCATCTTTTCGGTACGTCCGTAGCGGTTTTTAATGTTATACTGGTATGGCATGCCTGGACCGTACCAGGTTATTTGCACGATTGATTTCAAGAGAATCTGAGTCGTCAAGATTGTTTTGCATAAGTTGAGAGAACATTTGTACAATCGAGGTCAAATAAATATAATTGTTAAAGGATCCCCAACCCCATGAATAAAACGCCCTACAATGGTTTGCAGTTCTTATTTAGTGTGTGTGTGTGTGTGTGTGTGTGTGTGTGTGTACGTACGTACGTACATAGGTAGGTAGGTGCGTGTGTGTATGCATGCATGCGTATGTATGTATGTATGTATGTATGTATGTATGTATGTATGTATGTATGAGTTTAACGGTACATGAGAGAGAGAGAGAGAGAGAGAGAGAGAGAGAGAGAGAGAGAGAGAGAGAGAGAGAGAGAGAGAGAGAGAGAGATATGACACGAAGTAAAGAAGAATGATCGATATAGTCTGCCGCAATGTTTATTTTAGGAAAAAGGAAAATCCTGAAAGATTGACACTTCAGAATAGGGCCACCATAACCCTTTTTTAAACTAGATATTTCAACTTGTAGCCTTGGCAACACTGATACTTGTGCTACTAATGCTATGATACACGATGATATTTATCTTTAATGTTTGTCCAGTATATAATAGACGGACTCCTGTTTTCATATCAACAAACATACATAGTAACATAACAGAATTACAGTTGAATCCCAATACAAAACGATCCCTATGGCGTTAACACTAATCGTAGACAATGTAACAAATATGCATGCATTCTAAAGTATTATCGAAGATTTTAAAAATTATTCGAGCTTATATTTATTATTTCAGTCATTACATTCTGGAAACAGAAATAGAATATCTTCCATGTATGAAGCAATGTATTGTGTTTGATTTATGTTAATCATTAAAATTTGAAAAATGAAATGAAGTATCTTCCTTGACTGCCCATTTTCTTCGTCTTGTGAGCCTGGACGAGCAAACGTTAGATTCTGTTGATCACACTACCAAAGCGAACCTCTTATTTCATACAATAGAAATGCAGCAGATTTTAATTAATGACTTTGACATTTCTTGGACATTTCACTTAGCATTATCTGACATAATTTGTAATGTTGCGAAGTGCTGTATGAGTGATTGATAAATACGCATTCCCGTGCTGCCCCTCTTTGTTTCACTCACATCCAAAATCTGTGCAAATAACTTCAACTTGCATTCTCGTCTTTATTTCATACACCACTTGTTGATATTTATTTCATAAATGTTGCATTATTTCATTAAGATGTTGGTTTTTTCTATATTTTGGGGTTAGGGCCTCAGCTAAAATAGTGGAGCCTGATTCCAAGTCTTTGCCTTGTGCAATAATGACGAGAAATTATTAAGCCATAAATAACTTAACGTGAGTAAAATGATATCACCGTAATGGGTGAGATTAAAAATTCATGTGCAAATTAAACGCTTCAGTCTTGAATTAATAACTGTACGGGAATAAAAGATTGGAAAAAGACAAATGTTATGCGTGCTTTAAATTTTGTCCATGATGTCAGATTGTAAGCGGAATTTGTAAACAAAATATTACATAGCAAACATTTGTTAATGATTGTAGATTACACCTTAGGATAATGACCGTTTGTAAGCAGCATGTTTTCTTAGACTTGCTAATATGACTTGGTTTTGCTATTGGAAGAAACATGTTCAAACCGATTTTTGTCAGGATGATTGGTAAAATGTTAGTAGACTTGCTGTTCTCCTTGCTTACGAATATGATGGAAATTTCCACTGGAAATGATCAATGTCCAGAGGATTTGTTGTGTAATAAGTCAGGTAAATAGTCCGCATATAAGGAAAACCAAGTAAACAATTATTCATTTCTATTGTAAATTCAGTCTTAAATGATTATTAGTTGAGTTCGGATATAATTCCTTTAGAAATTTTTCATCGGAATTACAAAGTGCTCATTAACATTCGGGACTAAATCACAATTATATCACTGTAATACACTAAGATTGTTGGTACATCAGTTCTAATCAAGACCATTGGTACATCAGCTCATTTCATAATGTAATTTATCACTCCCGTGGCCTAGTGGTTAGAACGTCCGCCTCGAATGCAGGAGGTCGTGGGTTCGATCCCCGGCCGAGTCATACCAAATAGTAACAAACTGCTAACAGCTGCCTTGCATTGGCGTTTAGGATTAAGAGGTTAGTGTTAGGACTGGTTGGCCTGGTGTCAGGATAATGTGACTGGGTGTGACATCATGTATCATGTCTGTGGCATGATGCCCCAGTGGTAGACATCACTATAAACTGCCACATTGCAGACATCGTAGCGAGTTGACTGAACTTGATTCTCATGGATAATCTACAAATTATTTCATCTCTCTCTCTCTCTCTCTCTCTCTCTCTCTCACTCACACACACACACACACACACTGGAATTCATTCTGAATACTGTTTATTTTTTAGACCTGTAATAAAACCGTCATGATTTGTTTTGGATTTAATTCAGACCACTGAAAGTTTCTTCTTTGTCACTTTGTATTTAAAGGAAATACATTTTTAATTGAATTTTACTAAACATGTTGGTTTTGCTTTTTTCTGTTACTTAGCTTGAAACTTTGGTGTCGTACCACTACCTAAACAGTTCACACAAACCGATTGATATATCAATGTAGCTGTCCTAAATCTACTTACACAGTCGAAACAGATTAATGCAGACATGTAAACTGATAAACACCAGTTCAATGTCTTGCTATATCGATTATCCCTGTTGACATAGATAGTCATACATATGAGTTGGAAATGTAGGGAGTCGTCTGATGTTACAGATACTCAACTTATAACATGACTTAATATGCATTTAAACAATCGCTGGTGTATGGGCTCTCGAAAACTAATATTGATTATTTGTTTCATGTTCAAAATTTGTAATAACTGTAGCCAATTTTACTCAACATGTTGGTTTTGCTTTTTTCTGTTACTTAGCTTGAAACTTTGGTGTCGTACCACTACCTAAACGGTTCACACAAACCGATTGATATATCAATGTAGCTGTCCTAAATCTACTTACACAGTCGAAACAGATTAATGCAGACATGTAAACTGATAAACACCAGTTCAATGTCTTGCTATATCGATTATCCCTGTTGACATAGATAGTCATACATATGAGGTGGAAATGTAGGGAGTCGTCTGATGTTACAGATACTCAACTTATAACATGACTTAATATGCATTTAAACAATCGCTGGTGTATGGGCTCTCGAAAACTAATATTGATTATTTGTTTCATGTTCAAAATTTGTAATAACTGTAGCCAAATATCATATTTGTGTTATTATTTCTATACCACGTAAAATTAGCTCCACCCTCATAAGAAGTATGCATTGTTGTTCACGCCCACATTTGCAACAGAGCTTTCCTATGCAATCCGCAATTCTGTTACCTCTAGATTAGATTGCACAGCGGACAGGTGCTTAGTTGGTTTCAACGGCATTTTAGAAGGTGATTTGTGCCGAGCAAATTGGAGCTAAGTGCGTTTGTCAAGAACACGCCGAAGCAGCCGTATACCTCTGCCTGGAGGAGGACAATCCCAAAGCTCTACCAACTGAGCTACGGTGGATTTCCAGTGGTAGGTTGCCACTTACTTAAAAAGTGCCGTCAGATTGTATATAATATGTCACTTTGGAAATACTTACTTTCATTTTTTCAGAATAGACAAAAATTAAAGAAAATATGCCAATAAATCTTAACAAATATAACAAGTGCATTGGACCCTAACTTTCAGGCTTATGATTGTAGACAATTCTACTATTATTAATTTCTCATTTTGTTTGGCTCCTTGTAAAATAAATTATAAAGAAAATATAAACAAAATTGCGATACATAATTATTGCTCACTATTGCTAAAATCTTCTTGAGACAGACAGACAGGCAGACTTATCGAAGTAACAAAGTACGTATCGGCTGGAACAAATCGAAATGCCCTCACAGACTGACGTAGAAAAGTGTAGTTCGACTGACGAGTTGATAAAACATGTAAAGGAAAGTAATCGCGTCCTCTCGAATATTATTTTTTGTATCCATTTTTCATCTAATAATCAGTATTTCTTTTTATAATTTCGTCTGTTGTTTTTTAAATTATTATTAACTATTTTTTTCGCCTTTTAACATTACAGTGAACTTAACCAATCTTAAGATGTTTGCCTGAACTAGTAAATCTCTCTTTACGAGTATACATTTTGATACAATTGAATTACGTGGAGATACTTATTGGTCTAAATATCGAAAGAAATGATTTACCGCAATATCAACGGGCTGGGCGTTTTCTAAAACATTGTACTTCTCCTATTGTAAGTAAAATACAATCTGATGCAAATTACATACTTCTCTTTAAGGTTGAGATAACTCGTTCTCAGACTGATGACACCGTTTATGCACCCTCAGATTCAAAGTTCTATACTAAAGATGAAATGGACATGTTCGCCATGAAATTACTAGCATATACTTCGGAACAATATGTATTTTTAATGGCATACTTTAATTCTAGAACTCATAACATAAATGAGTATTTGGAAACGGGTGATTTTCTTCTAATTTTCGTTTCGATTATGCTCATGTTTTCAATAACGCCACACAGTCTCGATGAATATAAATTGCCCTAGAAATTGCTGTTTTATTCGAATATTATGTTACGACTAAGTGGTCTTAAAACAAAAGCGATACGAACAAAGTTACTAAAATGAACAAAATTGTACTCTTCTAACGCACAGAGTGAAAATCTGTGAGGAGGTTAGATCATTATGAATTAAGTCTCGAATAATCTGAAATGTGATATGACAATCAACAAGTTTAGAATGTTCCGAATGAATTCCTATATTGAAAGTGCTAATGAACCAAACGTCTTGAAAGTGCCGATGTATCAAATGTCTCGAATTATCACAATAATTTAATCCAGAATGTCTTTGAATGAATTCACAATAATTTCGAAATTGTCTTTTATAATTAAAAAAAGTCAAGGTGCAGTTGATTTTCCGGTGACTAATTTAAATAAATGATTCCTCTCAAATTATATCTGAACACAACAGCACATGATTCCAAAGCCTGAACTTAATAAAGGAATAATAATTAAAGTTCTCAGATTTTACATAAATCGTGGCCTTCGGATGTTGCTGCCAATTATAAAATGGAAGTAAAAATGTTTACACCTTTTTAAAAAAATAAAAACTCTCTGGATATGTTTTTTGACCAATTTTTACAGAAAGCATCCTCACATCATGAAAGCCGCAATATTTGATACATGATGCTTAGGTGCCATCAAATATGGATTAAGATCCAGAATAATATATTGACCTTGAATGAACTCTTATGGTAGCAACAATCAGATGCATTGGAAAAAGGTTATACATGCATTCTCCTGAACCAGATTTCTCGGCAACAGTTTGTCTAATTGGTTATTTGTCAGATGTCAGCCAGGTGAGTTATCTTAGACCCACATTAGTATTAATTTTGAAAATTGGTATATTGAAAATGGTCGCACCCATATTTAAATGTGTTGGCCATGCACCATGATAGCTTATGAATTGCATGTTGTCTGTCATCCATACACTATGCCAGTTCAATAGGTTATATGCATTATAGTTCCAAGTCCTAAACTACACTGATAATTGCTATGAGACCTTACATACACATATATCCACCATGGTCTAGTTTGTCGTAAATAAAAATGGTGCTGATGTGACCAATATTGCCATTATGATGGTAGTCTTTATATTGTTTTGACTCCTAAATGATGGCGTTTTCACCAAAGACGACTACTAAAAGGATGATTATATCAACATGGGGTTCTCGCCAAAGTCGTTTACACCGACCTTAGAATACTAAGTTTATAAAATGTCTCCACTTCATAAGATATTCAATTTTATCTTTGTATTTTTCTTTACGTTTATATTGTTAATTTTAATTGTGATTAAATATATTCAGTTAGAAAATCGAATCGTATCTATGCGTTTTAGCAACTGAGAGCAGCCTTCTGTTTTCGCTGTTTCGTCTCGTATGAAAACTTTGCAATACATCAACTCTATACATTACTGTCACTCTGTTAAGATAATCTAATTTGCAAAATTATAATAAAACTACAGCCATAAATTGCATAAGCAGCAATCATCTAGAATCACGAGAATGCTTTAGGGCGGTGCAGACGTAAACTTAACATCGGATCTGCCATTTCGGGTATTAGTCTTGTACAGCCCCTTTGTATACTTACATGCATTTGTCTATGTTAAATACATCAACGATTTGCGTAATACTTGGCTAATCGTTCCCTCGTACTTATTTGCGTTGGTGTTCTGGGTTAACGCTTATCTCATCTCCGGAGAGGCAATACGTTTGTACAAAAGTTACATAACAGATTCAAAGAGTCAAACAATGTAAAAAAATATGTTGATATTGTTATGCAAACATAAAGATGTACTTATTTTATACTTGAGATAGACAGACGTATAACCAGAGAGAGCTGTTCGCGTTTATAGAAATGTAATTTTTAAAAAGATCATGAAATTTATTTAATAATTTTGTATCACAAGATGCGGCTAAAGCATATAAAAACTGAGGACTTCTGTGATAAATCTTACAATATTCTTTAATGATAAAGCTTATCCTTAATATACACACATTATACGTTGCTTCCCATTTCCTATTAATGCTAAACTGTCACATGACTGTCTTGGACACTCTACGACAGGCTATATGTTGTAACATTTAAAGAACAAAAGCGGTGAAGAAATATTAGATTTTTAAAATTATCTCTCACGTGTTCATGGTAAAGAAAAAAAAAGTTTGCAATCAGATATTAAGGCAAATGCTTGCATAATGAATAATATATATTCAACCAACCGCTCCGGTGGCCTGAGTGGTTAAAGCATTCACCTCAAATGCGGTAGGTCGCGGGTTCGAACCTCAGCCGAGTTGTAACAACAACTTATAAAAATGGTACTAACAGCTACCTCATCAGGGTTGTATATATAATGTAACGTCCAGTGTGTGTGTGTGTGTGTGTGTGCGAATCGCAATAATCCCGAAGTTGTGAACCAGACACTACACCTCTATATCTCTGAAGTATGACTCAGTGGTCACATACATACATATATAATCCCAACTGACGTGATGACACTTGAGTTAGTAATCACAAATATCAATAATCGTGTCATTGTTTGGGACTTTTAAACAATTTATAGAAACACCCCTAACCCCACTCAAGGTCCTAAAGAGTACATCAAATTGTAAAATATCGTGTGCATTCAATCGACATTGTCCCTTATCTAAGTCATCCTAATAATCGGGGTAATTTAATGTTTTGTTATGCATCAATTTTAATATTATGTATAGTTATGGTGTATATTCAATTATTTCTAGCATTTTCTTCAGTAATTTGATCTGAAAAAGAACAAAAGTCTTCTGACTGTACGTTACAACTATATCGTCTATTGTTATCAAAGAAATTGTAATAATAGTTTTCCAACCCTTCTTGTTGCAGTTTTGTCCCCATTTGTTTACTAGATATTTGAGAAATTCTCTTAACGTTGCACGATGTATAATATCTTTTTTGTTCTTCAAAAATTCCGGAAATGAAACCATATCATAGGAAATATTACAAATATTAATGAAAAGTAATTTCATGGCCCTATTTACATTTTGGAGGCAGAGAAAATAAACGAAATGCCAAACAACTTTGAATATAAAGAAGAAACACAAATGATGCAATTAAGTATGTATTGTAACACGCAAGGATCAAACGCATCTTAGTATCGAGTGACACAATGATGTCGACCACGTGTGTGAGGCTTACTTAAGGTGGATGTATCCCATACTTACAAGAACCCCAAGACAACAGTCGTTGTCAACTGAAGTGTTCCTACAATACCATAAATAATTTCCCTCGAATCAAACTGACAACCACATATTCACGAAACCTAATTTCACACTTTCAGGATTTTCTTGCTAATAAATTTTCGGATTATTCTCAGTTCGTTTTCTAAATCGGAGCTAGTACATTTCATGCCACGTGCTACAATACATGGTCCTAACGCCTAATCAGACAGGATTATTCCTACCCAGATTTCCGAACACTTATACCTGAAAATACCAATATAATTCATTTTATTAAGAAGAAGGCGCTTTGAGAAATATTTACCCAACGTCTATCCCCTATAATATAACAAAACGATCACTAAAATATAAAGCTATTGACGGAAATTTAAATACAAACAGTACATATTCAACTCTAATTACAGTAAGTAGGAAATAAACGTGGATGTATTGCATCAAACTAATCGGAAGAATATGTGAATAGATTCACTCAAGATAACAGGCAAGTATAGGACATTACTTATAAGAAGTGCGTTTATAGGTTTATTTAACTTTCTAAAGCGTAAATATTGTTCGGAGATACACTCTGATGACCTACTGGTTCTGATTTCAGCAGGATCCTTCCACGTGAAGGCATGTGTACATCGTATATAGAATGTAAAGATATACAAACACATCTTTTGCAAAACTTTAAACAAATATGCAGGCGTTACAAGTTAAAAATATGTAAATGTAGAAAGTTAAAAATATTTAAGCATCAAAGTTTTAAAAAATATGTAAAGATACAAAATCAGAAATTGTAAGTTTTGAAAGGTAAAAGGATACCAGTATTCAAAGGGACAGTTATATACGTGTAAAAAGGTAAAAATGTTTTAAGTACACAAAAGTAAAACTATGTAAGTGTCAGAAGGTAAAAATATGTAAATATACAGAGATAAAAATACTTAAGTGATCAATGTAAAACTATGTAGGAATAGAAAAATAAATAATAAAAAATGTAAGTGTAAAATCGTTAAAAGGTGACAGTGTAAAATAAAAGTTAAAAAAATAATATTTGTTGGTATATAAAAGTATAATATGTAAGTATTCAAACGTAAAAATACCTCCATAGAGGTAGAAAGATATAGGAGAATACAAAAGGTAAAACTATGTAAGGGTAAAGCGATAAAATATATGTAAATATAGATAGGCAAAATATACGAGAAAAGGTAATATGTACGTGTACAAAGGTAGAAAGATATGTGAGTATACAAATGTAAAATATGTAAGTGTACAAAGGTAAAATATGTAAGTGTACAAAGGTAAAAAGATGTAAGTATTAAAAAGGTAAAAAATGTAAGTATACATAGAAAAAATATGTAAGTTTTCAACGGTAAAAATATGTAAGTATACAAACGTAAGTATATGTAAACATACAAAGGTAAAATTATGTAAGTTTGCAAAGGTAAAATTCTGTAAGTATGCTAAGGTAAATATATGTAAGTATACAAAGGTAAATATATGTAAGTGTAACAAGCTAAAACGATACAAAGGTAAAATATGTACGTATACAAAGGTAATATATGTAAGTAAACAAAGGTAATATATGTAAACATACAAAGGTAAAATTATTTACGTATGCGAAGGCAAAAATATATAAGTATACAAAGGTAAATATATGTAAGTGTAACAAGCTAAAACGATACAAAGGTAAAATATGTACGTATACAAAGGTAATATATGTAAGTAAACAAAGGTAATATATGTAAACATACACGTTATCTGCTACAGTAATTATGTTCTCAACTATTGTTTTGTAGTAATATATAATATGGACCAGTTTAGTGACGTAAATAAATCTGAACATAATTCTGGAAAAACAAAAACGTTTTTGTAGCTTAGAAAATCAACAGAGACCGACTGTATGACGAGATTCATCGCCTGGACGATAAACAATTATATATCTTTTATTCACATAAATTATAATAATACGAGAATAATACGATACTCATAGTAAGAGATTCTATTAAAGTTTAAGAAAACAAAGGAATTAAACAATTGGTAAAAGAAGAAATTCAGACGAAGATAACATGATTGCACATACCATCCCTCATACATTTGTTTGAACTTCATGTACATACAATTGTATTAAGTCTAACATAATGAAAACACATACATCTTACTATAAATTACGATATTAATTTATGGGCGAAAATGTTGTACTGCAATCTAGGCTGACCTCGCGTGAACTCGTGTATCTGCATGCCAGCAAAACTAAAACGGCTATGGACAAACCTTAGCATGCTTGTACAAATGAGACAGGAATTTAGTACTTCACATTATGCCAGTTTGCCATAGCAGAGAAGTTGTATAAAGGATGCAGGAAGCATTACATAAGACATGTAGTTTGAAACGAGGTTTCAACTGCAAGGCATATGACACAGGCTATTCATTGCAAGTCCTGATACACAGGCTGTTTGTTTTAAGTCCTCATATTCCTGATATAAGAAACTTCACCATATTATATAGGTTTTGCGGAATCTCCTAATTTTCATTTGAGAGAGTAATCGGCTTTGTAGCGATATGTTTGAAAATTATTAAAGCTACCTTAAAAATCCAAATCACGCATAACACACAATGTTTTAAATTTTTCTTTGAGTTCGGATGATAACTGTTTGCATTCGTTTGTCTTGAATGTTAAATGACCCATTTATTCGAGGAATTTAATACAATATATCCTTGATATAAATTTTCAGAAAATTGTTCGAATGTGCTCAGTTGTATGTAATGGGAATCATGTATTCTAGGAATGATACATTTTTTCTTATTCGAATTGTGAGAATTGTGTGAATTTGAATTATATGAATCATATAGGCTAGGAGTAGATATTACTATGCCTGTAAATATATTACGTCAATGAATTGCTAGTTAGCATGTAAGGTAGCTAAGATAAGACCCGAATTTCCATTAATTTTTTTGTGAGACTAAAATTGAATTCTTTTAAAGTAGAAGTCATGTGTTGGCCGACCGACATTTAGTCCATCGGCGTACGAATGGTTTATTGATAATTGAAAATTGTCAGTGCTAATATAAAAGTAATTAAAGTAATTATTTATAATTTACATGACTATACTGCTGAGCGTTTATTTCTTTATTGTACTTGTATTCTTGTTGTAACAATACTAGTAATTAGTCACAAATAGGTATTTACGTTATTTCCCTTTTCTGAAGTTTAGTTATTTATTGTTTTGCTGTATATTGATTCATCGAGTCTTACAGTACCACATAAATCGTACAATAAGGATATCAGTCAGAATAAACTCGATTCATTGTAATTTGTCTGTCCTCTTCGTGATAAAATGCAAATGTTAAAGAAGGTAAAGGTACTTCTCTGGAAAGTATATTTGAGGTATCTTTGAACATCTCTCCATGATTTTGATTTTATGTATATCAGTCTTGCAATGAACCATTCACTGTTAAACACCTTATGACCGAGTGTTCCGACCTGCATGACATGAAAGAACTTTTTGATACTATACAAATCACTTGTATTTTAGATTTCCTGAAGGAAGTAAATCTCTATTTTAAACTATAACTTGTATGCCATCACCTAGAATATTTTTATCTAATGCAAATACCACCTCTTACTTACAACATCTTATAATCAACATATACCATTTTCATCTCCCGTTGATTGGGAAGCTTCATATTTTCCTCTTACCAACATCTTACCATTTTATATTTAACTATTATGGTTTTTAATATCGCTGTTCGATGTTAAACCTTTCTTATTTTCAAAGATCTAACCTATTGTATGGCGCTAAATAGCCTAAAAGTGCTGGTGCGCCGTTAAAATTCAAACAAACGAACAAACAAGCAATGTACAAAGTACACATTTATGAAACACTTACAGTGCTGTAAATTAAATCTCAAATAGTTCTAAACATCCTACCACAAGTTCAGACGTATAGAATATTCTGAATAAATTTAAATAGTCTTGATTGCTTGGATAAACATTTAGTCTTGAAGTTCTTGATGTAGAAATAGTCTTGATAAGTTCTCAATACATCCAAAATAAAACGGTAATCTAAATGCCATCAACCATTTGGTAATTACAATCAATGATTTAAATAAAGGATTCCTTCCGAATTATATTTGCAAACAGCTGCAAACTCTGATAAAAATTGACTCCAGAGACTGATCTCAACGTAGGAATGAATTAATTGTTTACCAGGTTCCATGACGATGCAGTAGCCATTTAAGTGGCAAATTCCACAAACTCAAAAACAAGGTTAGTAATTGAACTCAAATCTGGTAGACATCTTTACCACTTAAGAAAGAAATATGATATGCAAACATTCCACACACAACCATTAATCATAGACAAAATCTAGCACACAGTATAAATTAAATATACATAGCAAATAATAAAATGACAAAATAATGTTCCCTAGCTTTGAAAATTATGTCTATGTTAACTCTCCTTGCAGCAACCAGAAATGCAATCTCTACTCCTTGAATGGTAGCATCAACTTCAGTGGGTGGCTAGATTTGTATTAGTATATTTGGGTGTCATCAGCGTACAATTGGTGAGACACTGGATGATGATCTATGACACTTGATAGCGGCTGAGTGAATAGAATGAAGAGAACAGGTCCAAGAGCAGACCCTGTGGAACACCACAACTAATATAAACTGGGCTGAAGTGTATTCCATATGCAGATACTATTTATATTCTGTTCACTAAGGAGGACTCGTATGTATGTATGTATGTATGTATGTATGTATGTATGTATGTATGTATGTATGTATGTATGTATGTATGTAGGTAGGTAGGTAGGTAGGTAGGTAGGTAGGTAGGTAGGTAGGTTGGTTGGTAGGTAGGAAGGTAGGTGCGTGTATGCATGCATGCGTGCGTGCGTGCTTGCGTGTGTTTGTATGTATGTATGTATGTATGTATGTATGTATGTATGTATGTATGTATGTATGTATGTATGTATGTATGTATGTATGTATGTATGTATGCATGTAGTATGTGTGTGTGTGTGTGTGTGTGCGTGCGTGCGTGTATGACTGACTGACTGACTGACTTTATTTCCTCTTCAACAGAGATTACATCAGATAAATCAAATTCTGGATAATACAAAATCATGAAATACATCAAAAAAAGAGTATAAATTTTTTTTTGAAACGTATACTAGTGTAATTATCAATGTAGTTCTTTCTACATGACATATGTGCTTATGCATACATACACATATATACACATACACACATATATACACACACACACACACACACATATATATATATATATATATATATATATATATATATATAAATGTACACACATACACATACATATATATACACACACAAACACATATATGCACATACACATATATACACACATACACACATCTATACATATATATGTGGAACAACATGAAACCATTCTCAAATGAAAAAAGATAGCAAAAGGTGACTCTCTTATGTTATATGAGCCAGATAGCATTATATCTCCGTGATCTGTCATACAACAAAATTGCGGAATTTGACAACAATAGGATGGCCTTTTGTTTATGTTTGTTGATATTAATTTATTTATTTAGCTTAACTGCTTATTATTGTTGTTAAGTTATGACATGTTGGTTGAGAGTAGGGCATGCATTTTATTGTAAAATGAGGTTATGCTTTTTGCCGTTACCAGCATGAGTTTATTCCATACATCATCGTCGATAGACGACAAGCAATCTACTCTGCTTCCAAGAAGTGTCTCCATTAGTATATCGTCTTCTTGATTGAATATATTAACCCCGTCTCTCACCTCTAAAGTGTCAATCACCCTCTCAAAGAAGACGTTTCGTTCTTCAAGTAGCATTTCACAAACTAACATAAGATGTTTCGCTCTGTCGTCAGTCTCTTTTCCACAGAGTTTGCATATCATAACTTTTCCAACAGGCATGATATATAGTTTCACTATTTCAGAGAGAGGCCATAACATAGATGGAAATTTACGCCCAAGAAACCATATACTGCTTGGTTTTAAGTCCAAACGAATGTTTCTGAAATGAATTAAATCGCTCCTTAGTTCAATATCTGTATTCCAGGTAGATTCTTCGAGTTTTTGAATATTATCAATAATATACCGATTCCAAACAAGTTTACCTTCGGTTTGTACTCTTACTGCATAGTCTAAGAGAACACTTCCCATACCATATTTCTTGAATATTTTGTCAATATCTGCTATAAACCACGTCTGTGTTATTTGTTTGGTCAAGTACTGAGATAAGCGCAAAATGAAAATCTTTTTTCCAGATAAGAGTCCAATCGCCCCTACACAGCCGGTTGAAAAAGCACAATTTCATCTTATCTATGTATGCTTCCATTGACCAGAGTCCTAAGGTACAACGCGTTGCCTCTGTGGGCGAATATTTATCGAAAGCTTGCTTACGTCGCGCTGCATATCTCTGACATAGCTCAAGTTCTTCTATGTTGGTGTTTGTCATATTCGACCATAATTCACATCCATATAGGACTGAGAATAGAATGATTTGTTTCTAGATTTTATACTTGTTAGAGGGTTCATTCCCCCGTCTCTGATACCAATACAATAAAAAGAGTTTAATAAGTGTTTACCTTTATCGCATGCTTCTTTTATCGCGTCGTTAGGTTTAAAGTTGTACTTTAGAGGTATGCCGGTATATTTTACTTTTGACTACTGGAAACGGCGATTTGTCGAATAGAAAAGAAGGGATATCAGTTCTTCTTTTGTTTGTAAAGAGGATGCTGCAACTTTTATCTGCGTTATATTTATATTAGAGATTGTATCGAGCAGATGCTGCATCGAATGATGCGAATTAGCCATTACAGTTGTGTCATCCGCTAATAGGACACACGGCAGGTGGAGATCGACAAGTTTTAGGCCTCGCAAAGTGTGATCTAGATCAGTGATCAAATTGTCTATCATAACGAGAAAGAACCAAGGGCACAAAATACGACCCTGCCCTACACCCTGCTTAATATTGAAATATTTGGACTATTTGCCCGCAAATAAAACAGAACTGGTTACTCCCTTAAACGAGTCTTTCATGATGCGCCACGTCTTCCCTTTTATGCCAGGTTTGTACAGCTTGTAAAATATCCTATTGTGCCAGACTGTATTGAATGCCTTAGCATTATCAAGAATTGTTGCATAGACAGGAGTATCTTTATCCATATAGTAGCATATAGATTTTTTGACACAAATCGCTGCAGTGATACTCCCATAATTATTCCTAAAAACTTCTTGCAATGGATTTGGAAATTAATGTGCTTAGAAAATATAAGTAGTCTATTATATATAATTTGCTCTAGGATTTTCTGAAGCACTGGAACTATAGTTATATCACGGTAATTATTCATATCTAATTTGCTTTTTCCCCCTCCTTTAAATATTGGTATTACTAAACTTTGTTTAAAATGGCATGGGTACTCCTCGGCCTCGTACACTTTTTTGAAGACAGTTTCAAGGAACTGTACACTGCTTTGAGTGTCCGCAAACAATAAATGCTCACAGGCAGGCAGGCCGGTGGGTATGTATGTATGTATGTATGTATGTATGTCTGTATGTATGTATGTATGTATGTATGTATGTATGTATGTATGTATGTATGTATGTATGTATGTATGTATGTATGTATGTATGTATGTATGTATGTATGTATGTAGGTAAGTAGGTAAGTAGGTAGGTAGGCAGGCAGGCAGGCAGGCAGGTGGGTAGGAAGGTAGGTATGTATGTTGGTAGGTATGTCGGTATGTCGGTATGTATGTATGTATGTATGTATGTATGTATGTATGTATGTATGTATGTATGTATGTATGGTTGTGTGTGTGTGTGCGTGCGTGCGTGCGTGCGCGTGCGTGCGTGCGTGCGTGTGTGTGTATGTATGTATGCACGCAGGCAGGCATGTAGCAGCAGAGAGGACGAATAGGACAACTTTATAGAAGCGTCTATTTGGCAAACAAAAGGCTTCCTTCAAAATCGAAAAAAAAGTTTCCTTTGGAGACGCAAAGTCGTTGTCGCGCCCTTTCTGCTGCTATGGGGGTAAAAATCTTTTTACGATGAATGTCTTAAGACGAAAATCCTTTAGGATTTCACAAACAGACTAATTTGTAAAACCTCACCTCGTAAATCAATTAAGTTACTGGACTGGTCAGTGAGTTTAAAATTAATTCTCGTTAATGAATCATTATGACATCGCATATGCAATGGATTAGTTAGATCCTCAATGATTAAAAATCCGGGTGGAGCTGTTGGTGCAAATGAATATAAAATATATCTCTGCTGGGCTTGATTTGATCTTTCGAGATTTATTTGGTAACTTCCTTCGATGACATCACATACTAAATTCACTGCATTCACCGAGGATATTGACGTTTTGAGGAGCAATATGCCTACCACCACCGTCTGGATCATTATTATGTTTGAGGATAGTTGTTTGTTGTGGCATTTTTTTTCCATGCGGCGAGTATGTGTGGAAAGTATTCATCGAAGAGATCGTTTTTTGATTTTATTAATTGATCTACATTATACCCGGGGAGTTTAAATGCTGAAATATTCTCAACGCGTATATTATATGTTTTTGCAAATTCTGTTCTTGATTTAGGATTTACAGCATTTAAGATCGTTTGAATAATCCATAAATTAAATAATTCCATGTCAGTGATAATTTGATTACATAGTTCTATGTATTTGATGATCTCATCTCGCGGGGATTCATTTTAAAGTTTTTCTCGCAATATATTTCTTTGTATTTCAAATTCATTATTTATTTTTATAAAGTGTTCATTAGTTTTACTTTGAATTGGTTGAAACCATCCACCGCTTGGTTCTTCTATCCGCCCACTAAAGAAATCTAAAACTCCAAAATGTGTATCATATGATATCATTGCATCATTATATGATTTCTTATCAGAATTATAGTCGAATTTTTGTGGTTCTGGTGGTATTTGATAAAATGTTCGAGGTGATGTTTCAGGCCATCCTAGCACGGTTCTTATCGAACTCTGATAGATATCTACGACATACCCGGGTGAGTTTATTTCAATCGCGGATGATAGTGTTGGTTCATGAACTGTAATAGCGATTTTCGATTCTTTTCCAGTAATGGATTTTATTCTGCGCTGTAATTCATTATAATTTGTTCAATATGGTATGACCCAAACGGTAGCGAAACAACGTTCCAGTCTGGAGTTCCGTCTTGTTTATTCTTACTCGCAAACACCAGGGAATTATTCGGTTGTTGACCATCGAATGGTGCTGATCTAATATTTGGCCAACTATGGTATACTCGCAATTTTGCAAGTGCTATTTCCTTAATTGGAATCGCAATAGGGAAATTCACACTGAATTCAGGATTGGTTGATGTTATTGAGATCATGCTGGTTTTCACTGGGGTGGTATTTTCCGCTATTCGTTGAAGTAGTTCTTGTGATGTTGCCATTGTTATTATATTCGTGTTGTTTTTCTAATTTTGACATCGCGGAATCATAAACACGTACCATCGCGGAAAACTCATTAGCGGATATTAATGTATCATCGAGGGAGGACGATATCATCGAGGATAATTGTGAGTACGCGGTTGACACAGCATGGAACTTAACTACGTAATCCTGCAGTTTACGCTGGCTGCATGATGATATTTTTTTGTTATTATTGAAATAATTCCCGCGATTGTTGTCGTCACTGATATAAAAACTGGAACTGCTATCGGGACAATCATTGTCACCGAGGAGAGTATAATACCAGCTCTGGTGATTACACCTGATACCGAGTGCACGGTAACGTCAACGGTAATTCTTCGTTGGTATTTTTTATATTTTTGTTTGGTACTCCTCAGTGAGTGTTTTGAGTTTAGTTTGAAATTCTCTGACCTGATCATAGCGATACTGCTGTGACGTTGCCAATGGTCAGTTGTTTTAAAAGTTTTTACGTAACATGGTAAATTGTTTGATATGAGCGTCATAATCGAATCGTAGTTTTGTTAAAATATCGATAGTGGTTTTTATGTCCGTGAGTTTCGGTGTGGTCACCGGTGGATTCCCAAAGAAATCTAATAGAGGTTTGTCAATATTGTCAATTATACTTCTTTGTAATTCAGAAAACCGATTGAAATTAGTTATATGGTCGTCATATTCATCGCGTAGTTTTTGTTTTTAATGGTTCTAAATTGTTAATTCTATCCACAATAGTTGAAATGAGAACACACGGTTTGAGTTTACCCTCCTTGGAAAACAACGCGATAGTATCTTCTACTGCGTCGCGTTGTTTAACTAAAATATCATCAAGGGAAACATTACTAGTTTTCATTTACCCTGACGATCTTGAAATGCAACTATTTCATTGTGATCAACACTTGCGAGGTTTAATATCTCGGATATTTCATCCTCGATTATTTTTTTTACATCACCGGTTGCAGGTATTTCCGTGGTGGTTTTTTTTTTTCAGGCTTGATAAAGATCTCCCCCCAAATATCAATCATTATACTCTAAGATCTCTCGAAAAAGCGATTACTCGTATATTCCCGATGATGAAATAGCGTTGAGGACATTTAATACTTCTATGCCGCATATTGGTGGATCATTCATTTTCTGTGTTGGTAGCGTGGAATACCAGATCGGAGTTTTTAAGCGGTTTATATAACGCATAAACTATTTAGGCGGTGCACACCTATATAAATCGAAATAAACAATCACACGCGGATCAGTCGCATATGCAACCCAGTGATTTCCAGGTCTGATGCTGTTATCGAGATTAATGATACCGGTTTCAGCGTTGTTTGGTTGTTGTCGTAATTGATCTCTCATAAATACACCTCTAAAGTTTTTTATCGCTAGTTTTTAGCAGCATCGAGTAAATCAAATTTGACATGGGAATTATTGTTAGTAAACTGTTCCTAGTCTCAGGCCGTTTCCGCTGTGCCATGAATACGGAGTTCCTGGTAGCCTTAGACCCTTTCCTGATTGTTTCTTTTTTGTATCCCTGTCCGGTTGCTATCTTTAGTGCCATCCCTGCCGCTGTACCAACGGCTCCTAGCGCGGCAGCTTTTGCTACAGCTGGGGTCGCTGCGCAATCAACGCGTGTTGCAAACCCCAAGTTGTGATTAGGATTAGAACTTTTTATAATATCAAAGGCAGCAGCTGGTCTTGCTTCGTGTACAAGAGAACCAACTGTTTGTGGATCAGATGGAGTAGCTTGTGGTGTCAGTAATTTCGTATAATGAACGTGTTCAGCGTGATCTGTGAGATCTTTTCCAAACTTCATAAATGGACCCGCTGATCTTGTATTATCATCAGATTATCTTGCCAACCCCACTATTGTTGTGGCAAAATGAACTTCACGCTCTATAGACTCGATATTCTTCCATCAATCATGTATCTAGCACTTTTGAATAGCGCCATGATACCATTATTGACAACGCCAACTCGGACATTTTGATCATTTGCACATGGTGTATCATTAGCAGCGGGATTATTTGTTACGAGTTCTCTTTCTACTTCGATAAACGTTTCAGAGGGTAGATTGTATTTTCTGGTATCATGGACCTGAAGATCGATTCTTGATCGAAGATCCGGTTGTACTGCATGATAGGAATAGAAATTATAATCGCGTACAGAATCATTCTTGGGCACTGGGGCGTCCATATCGAACGCTGTATTAGGAGCCGATTTGAACATATTATTATATATTTCTTGATCTAAATCGCGATCTCGCTCGCGATTTCAATTCACTTCCCGCTATCATATTTGCAGTAATATTATCCTGGACGCTGCTCAGTGATGCTATTTTTTGATCCACCGCGTTGTTTATTATTTAACTAATACTTACAGGCATAATTTCGGTAGATGGTAGTTTCTCTAGTGATTTTATCACTGATGACGAAGTCATTGTTGGTTTCTTTCGTCGCCGAACTAACGCTACTAGTTTTTCTTTAGCCGCGAAAAATTCTTTCCCGGCAACATCACCAACAGCGCTAATACCCTTATCACGAATAACATCAATAGCTTTCATTGATAATTGTTTTGCGATTGGTGCTATTTTTGGAGCCATTCTTGCAAATAACCATTCAATGGTATTGCCGGGACCATCTCCATAGTACGCTCTATACACTGGAAATCGTGAATTTACTACATAAACCATGGTTGGTTTATTGTGGTTGTAGTGTATGATCGTCTTATTTAAATGCTATTTATCTAATCGTAAATTGCTAGCAATTTCAATGATTTAATCACTGTGGTAACCGTGTGCTACCTCATCAATAAACTCTCGATATACACCAATATCCATTATACCACCCTCAAATAGTCGTCTACAGATATCAGCGGCCTCATTAATTACTTCCGGTGAGTTATTTCCAGCTCGTTTTGCTCCTACGATAACTTATAATCGTGATATATCCCCGAGAATACTATTAGGACAACGAACAAGACCACTAACTGGAACCCCCTCTTGGAGTTCCACTTTGAGAAAATCCCTTTCCATTTGTTTTTTTAGTGATAACAGTTGCACCCTGCAAAGAGGATTGTGTAGTGTATCAAAAAGTTTTGATTGCTCTAATCTAAGAAATCCAGGATCCGATTTCTTCTCTGTAGACGATTTAGCTTCTCTTATTTTTTCCATAAATTCTTTATATGTTTTATCATCAGATGATACCCTACCTATTTTTGGAAACACACGATATAATCCATTATGCCATGATTTTTCATTAGGGAGATTATAATCATCGTGGATATAATTTCTTCTTTGATGAAAACTCCTAACGACAAACTCGGCTATTTCTTCAGTAGTATTAAATTTCATATCTCTTATTTCATCTAATTTACCAGGAAGGAATTTATCATTGAATGCAACTCTTGTACCCATTTTTTCTTCTTTTTCTTGTGTTTGTTTATTTTCCTCTTCTTCTTCAATAATATCACTCTCTTCTTCTTCAATAATATCAGCCTCTTCTTCCTGTTCTAGTCGTTGTTGTTCTTGTTCTCGTTGCTCCTGAAGTCGTGCAGCTGCTGTTATATCACCAGGAAGTGTTTTTAAAGATTCCTTTGTTTGCTTGGATCTCTTTGCTATTTTTTCAAGTACAGGAAGAAGGGCTGGTTTTTTCCCTCGTTGTTCCTGAGGAATATCTCCCCATATGGCTTATTCAGTGGTCGATACGACTTTCCCCGTTGCAGTGGTTATTGGTTTGAATAATTGTTCGGTTCCCGTTGTGAAATCAGACTGAAATTCTTGTCTTGTTTGGAGCTTATTTCGAACGGAACCACGAATCGAAATAAATTTCTTAATCGCAGCTAATCGTTCGCGCGCTAATCTAGTTGTTAGGGCTTCACCTACCATTATACATATAATATACGATCTAAATTGTAAGTGAAAACTCACCCACCCAAAATTCTTTTGAATTTCACAGTGTGTTCATTACTTTCGCGTAGTGATAAATCACCATGCAAAACAAAGTACACTATCTTACCTGTCTATAGAATTTCAACTCATACAAATTCGTTCTATGCGAGCAAGCGCATACCTGTCTATAGAATTAATTGTCAATGGGGCTTTACTGCATGCGGATTACTCACCTGCAACGGGTAGGGCATCAGAGATTTTTCACTGTGTTGAGGTAGCCAAAGGGGGATTTTCATTTTGTCTTATGATTTCATCTCTTGTTTTGATTTTCGAGTTTTTTGTGCGTTTGATTTCATATTGTTTGCCCAATCCACTTCTGACATTTTCGACAGCAATGAACAGCGGGATAAATTTGTTGATGTTGTTACAGAATACAAGCGAGTCATTTACCGCGTGCTGAATTCGTTTGGTCAACCCATACTGTTTGGCAAGGACATATCTATTATTCCGAGCACTATCATCAATATCTTGAAATTAAGGGAGTATCTGATTACAATCTAATTTATCTGACAATTGTATTCCTTCTTTTTTCAAATTTGAAATCTCGTTTATAATGTCATTCATATTTTCGAAATTCATCATATGAAATATTATATATCTAATAAAAAATTAGGGGTCAAATTTTGACCCGTTTTTCATTTTTGATATATACTCCGGGTTGAATGCAAAAACACATTCACACCGTGTGACGGTGTGTGACATATTGTGGTTTCACGGTTTGAATTTCGAATGGCTTAAAGCCCCAATTATTATATAGAAAAACCTTCCGATCGGTACCGTCGACACAAATGCCTGTCACGAGATTCGAACGATGGGCCCCAGGACGAGATCCCAACCGTATATGGAATATACTAGTGTTCGTAATCTACAAGTCTATACTTTTGAATACGATATATGTGTATGTGAACCACAGACAAAAAAAAACATTCAGTCATCGAAAAATCCCATTGAGATCCGTGACTACAACAAAGGAGTTATCGTTGTTTCAAAACTACACACACAAGCGCACAAAAGTTATTCCCCTTGGTGTTATATATAATAATTCAGATGTAAACGAATCTAATTATATGTCCGTTTCTCTTGGAAATCGCTGATTGATATATTTGTTCTGCAAAATATCGTACTGAGGCTCTACAAATATCGAACTACTTTCCAGCTTCATTCATTTATTAAACTACTCTTTCTTCGTTATTTTCTGTATTAAATGATTTTAGAGGTTTCGCATTTTTCGAGTTTACCAGTCCCTACACGTTTGGTGTTTTCACTCTGAGTCATAGACTGTAGATTCGATAAAGAATTGTGCTTAGGATTGGAATCAATGTGGTCGATTACAAACCCATCTTGTATCAATCCATGGAAACACTCGTATACGATTCTGTGACAGTAATATTTTTTCCCTCCAGCACTAAACATAAGATATACAAGACTATTGTCCGTCCCTAATGGTTTCTTCAGCCTGCGGTGTCTGACAATACCAACACGAGATGCTTCATAATTGGTAATCACGGGATGTGATTGAAATTCTTGGTTCATTTATATACTATAATATTATTTGTCTAATTCATTTTTTGGTTTAATTATTACTTGAGAATCTATCAATGTAGTCTTGAGGTGTTGTTATGATTTTGTCTTTGACAGAGTCAGAGTCGGAATCTTTGATTCTCTTATCATAATAGCGCTTTAGCTCTCTGTATCGCTTACCACCGCAATTGAGACACAACTGCGACTTACCACGCACACCTACCCAACATCGTATGCAAGTTAAGAACCCTAAGAACGTACGCTTTGTAAATGATATCCACAGAATTCATTTCTGCATGATTTGTTACAAGCGGTTACTGATCCTATCATAAGCCATTTGCAATGATTCATTATATTATAAATTCCTTATTTAAATACTTTATGTTTTAAATACATTATGTTTTAGTCATAATATGGAGGAGTTCGAGAGATTATCGAAAATTACGCCTTGGAAAAAAATGTTGAATTCAATCTCGATAGAGTCTCCACTGATGTACCAAAGGGTCTAATTAGTGATAAAAGCATGATAGGTAGAATCCGTGATGCATTTAATGAATTTAAGCGCGATGGAGCCTCTCACTGTTGGCCAACATTTCCAATTGATGGTAGTGTTGATGCTACCATGAACGACGAAAGAGCAGCAGTGATAATCTCACATCTTGACAAGAAAAGTATTTTTTTCGAGTGAAATTCATTATCCGCTCAGAAACGGGGAATTGGATTATACCCGACAAATTTGAACCCATCCTGAAAAATAAGAGAACTGTCGCTGTGAGTCAGGATTCCAAACCAGGAATTCTGATTGGAATTGACAAACCGTATTACGAGAGATCCTATCCTGTGACCGTAGTTGTTTATGGGATCTATCCGATAAATGATAAACCGAGTACTGAGAAACTAAAAGCCATGAAACTGTCACCGTTTATTTTGTCAAGAATAAATTGTGTAGCAGAACGAATAATTGAGCATTTTACAAATGCGATGCGTGGAAACAATTGACGGATCTAAGACACAAAAACTAAATGAATGGGGATTAACAGTGAAAGAGTACGGCGCAACAATTCAAGATATTGCCAAATTAGAAACATCATTAAGATTCCCAATAACCGTAATGACGATAACAGGAGAGGTATTACACGAATCGATATATAAATCAAAAGGAGCTCAAATCAAAATTATTGACCATAATGAAAACGCGAGGACACCTGCGGTAACAATATTTTCGCGGGATAAAACCATAAAATATCTACCCGTGGAGTTCTTGGGAGGAAACCGCCCCCAGGAGAAATTATTTGATTTTATTTACGAGTTAAGTAAAAACGATCCTGTGTCAGTGTGGTTACTTCACAGTTTTGAAGATGAAGGGGCTAAATTCGATCAATTTGTAAGACCCAATGGCGAATTATACCGTACTGAAGCCCTCCACAACAAGATGAAAAAACTAGCTAGTGGGTTTTCAACGGATTACGACGAACAATTATTAAGAAACTGTTTTACAATAGCAGTTACAGCTCATTTCACAAAAAAGAGAAATGTATGGAAACCAACACGCGCAGAATATATCTCAGATATCGAATCAAGCTGCGTTGCTTATGGCCATGGTGGATTATGGAATACAAAATATGACGCCAAAAGTATTATTTCGGTTGATATGATTGCGTGTTATCCAGGGAGTTTTCTTGGGTATGGAGAGTGTTCTGAGTATTTCAAACGATTTGGACATCCCACACACGAGATGACGCGTGTTGCGATTAATGGACCACTGCCCGATTTTGATTTAACCGGATTCGCTCGTGTGGTATCATTTGAATTGGCTAAAGGACTTCATCCATGCTGTTATGGCTTGGTTTGGTAGTTACATCTTTGAAAAACACTGGATGCCAATAGTGTTATTACGGTATACGATTGATTCTAAAATGCTGATATCGCTGATTGTCATTGAAGCAATTATATCATATCGGAAACAAACTGAAGTCTGGTTACCACAACCCGATAGTCTACATAGTATAATTACCGAAAACAAAAAACAATTCCCCGATCTCGACGAAGAATATATCGTGAAATGGTCAAAAGAAATCTTTGAAGTTAGAAATAAACACGCAAAAGATTTCGGTAGAAGAATAATTGGTAAGTTCACACAAGGTGGAAATACGACCACAAACGATATTTTTCGCTGTTGATTATAGATGATGCTGAATACGATTTTATAATCGCAGATGTCACATCTAGGGGTATATGTGTAAATCTTAAAGACGCTTTCTTGTCCGATGGAACCAAATTAGGTACAATTGTTACTTACCCAGATGGAGAAAATCCTCAGTATACGTACTTAAGGTCGTCTATGCTGGCTTATGCTTCTATAAATTTACTTTAGATGATAAATAGATTTCCTGACACCGTGGTTAGAGTCACCACTGATTCATTTTATAAAGACGTAAAACATAAAGAAGCAGTGGCTGAATTCATTAATTCAGACGAGAGTTGGGGATCATGGAGAATTAAAAAAGCAATACTGCTTGATTATATTAAATCAGCAGATGTTACAATTGAAAACAATTACTTGACAAATAATCAGATATCAGAACTATCTAATGCACCGTCGTGTTCCGATCCAATATGTTTATATAAAACCAGTTATTTAAACGGTTGTGGTGGGTCTGGGAAGACGACTCGTGCGATCGAATTATTTCGAGGGAAATCAAACATGCCTATGTTAACACCAACACACAGACTTGCAAGAGAGATGAAACAACGAGGAATTAATGCTTGCACTTATCACAGTTTCTTTCGATGGAAAGGTGACGAATGGACTCCTGATCAAATGGGTGAGAAATATATTCCTGAAATCATTATTTGGGATGAGATATGCACAGTGTCGTTAGATGTATTACAAAGGTTTCTCAATTGGTTATTGCTAGCGAATACAAAAGTGATAATGTTTGGAGATTATGGTCAACCACCACCATTTGTCGGTTTATCCCTACATGATTGGCTGAAGAATTTTGTAGACTATTATGAAGAAACTAGTACTGATCATAGATCACTTGATAATGAATTACGCGAGTTGAAACAACTAATGAGATTACAACCGGATAGAATCCAATGTGAAACAGCACGTGAAATAATTTCGGAAACCCCATTAAATGATTTCTGGGAGGCGTGGAGACCAAACGATTTGATAGCGGCAAGTAGAAAGATAGTCAGAGACACACTTCAGATGAAGTTATTTAACACACACATAGAAAAATTTGCAACACTTCCAGTGCCATTGTGTTATAGACCCAAGGATACAGGAAGACAAAATATCTAAATTGATATTTCAGGCCTGATTGTATGTATGTGTGTATGTATGTATGTATGTATGTATGTATGTATGTATGTATGTATGTATGTATGTATGTATGTATGTATGTATGTATGTATGTATGTATGTATGTGTGTGTGTGTGTGTGTGTGTGTGTGTGTGTGTGTGTGTGTGTGTGTGTGTGTGTGCGTGCGTGCGTATTCGGCCAATGTGGTTATGTGAGAAAGCTTGCTAGTAGCTTCTCGTGGGTCGTTGGTTCTTTTCTTGGTTCTTCCTCCACTATTATTACTGACCGCCATGTATAAGCCTATCTTGTGATGAAAAATGGCGGTTAACCCTACAACAACAGTATACACATTACAACTTATGATTGTGTGCCGACTATATTCGCTTTTAAATCGATTCAGCTGCAAGGAGCGAAGACCCCGATACACCGTCGCGTAATATGCCGACAGATAAGGGTCAACGATGTTTGTTCAGCTGATTACTAATAACAAACTGCATAGTTCCAGATCTGCCATCTGACGTGCAGTTTGAAATCGAACTCGACTTACAAGCTATTATAAACCTATCGCTAAGACTATAATTGAAAATTGTCAGTGCTAATAGCAAAGCAATTCAAGTAATTATTTATAATTTACAATTATACTGCTGAGCATTTTTTACCTTATTGTACTCGTATTATTGTTGTAATTGTACTAGTAATTTAGTCACAAATATTTATTTAAGGAATTTCAGTTTTCTCAAATTTAGTTATTCGTTATTTTGCTATATATTGATACATCAAGTCTTACAGAACCACATCAATAGTACAAAAAAGGATAACTGAGTCAGGATAAACTCGATTTATTGTAATTTGTCTGTCCTGTTCGTGATAAAATACAAAGTTTAAAGAAGGTAAAGGTACCTCTCTGGGAAAGAATATCTGATATATCTTAGAACACCTCTCCATCATTTTGATTTTTCATGTATAACAGTCTGACATTATATATAGAACAACAAAAGTGTTAGTAACAGTAATCTTTATACATTTAATAATTGTAGACATTTCTTCTTCTTCTTCTTCTTCTTCTTCTTCTTCTTCTGCTTCTTCTTCTTCTTCTTCTTCTTCTTCTTCTTCTTCTTCTTCTTCTTCTTCTTCTTCTTCTTCTTCTTCTTCTTCAGCTACTGCTATTGCTAGAATACACGGACATGTATTCTTCAGGGCATCTGGATTTCTTCCATACACTTGTAATTTCTGACCAGGAGAATTCAGTATCTTAAGGTCAGTATCTTATAGATTTCGAAAATTTTGTGTTTTATTTTTCTTGTAACAGAAGTTTTGTTATATTGGATTCAGAGCACTGATTTTTCCTATATCAGGTGTTTCCACAAGTTTGGCCGGTAAATAAAAAGCAGATAAACATAAACCATAAAAGAATGAAAATTTAAGATTACCACTCGTTATTCATGTCGGTGCGTTTTCTTAAACATGTAAGCATAAAACGCTAATGAACTAAACTGTAAATGCTTACGAATTAAAATTAACTTTAATTTCGTATCCTTCAGTCCGTTCTTTAAATTAAAATTTGAAAAGGTTTGTCAGATACGTTATAAATAGTTAAAAGTATGTTACAATTTTATAATAAACTAATGAGCTGAAATGCAGATTTTATTTGGAATGTTTTTAAAGTCATTTAAGACAAGAATTAAAAAATTAAAAATTGCTAATAAAATGTCAGAATTCGGATCTGTAAAGAATGTGCGCATTTTACTTTATTTTTCTAGCAGAAAGTTTTATTCTATCTTTGTCAACACGTGCTTCTCAGTTTGTCATACTTTCCTCATTTTAATATCAACAATACGTTGCTGCTTCAGATCTGAAAATGTTTCCATTGGAACATTCTCTGCTTTTTCCGTCGCATGCCTGATGTTATTCGACTCGCATCGGAAAATGACGATACATATCCGAATACATGTACAAGTCAGTATGTACATCATAAAGAAATGTTTTGCGGAGACAGTCATTGGTATTTCGAAATAGTAATTCGTTTAAACGAAATACTATTTCGAAATAACGAAATACTATTTCGAAATAACGAAATAAAAATATTTTCATCATGTCACTTAAGGGGCTCCGTAGGGCTCCGTACATTGGCGCATGATCGATCAAGCGGAGAGAACTGGTAAAATGTTCAGCAGCACAGCGCCTCGAAGATCACACTAGGTCAAGAGGATGATGATGATGATGATGTACATGATAACACCAATCCAAGTGTATAATTTGATCTGTTTTGTCCCTTTTGTGTAGTTTAATTTTTTTGTAATGGAAGACGATTACAGAAACGATGGTGCGTTCCAGTTGTGGAAATCTTTTGTACAAATTACACATTTATGATACACTTACAGTACTGCGATTTAATCCCATATAGTCCTAAACATCCTACCACAAGTCCAGAAGTATAGAATATTCTGAATAAATTTAAATAGTCTTGATTGCTTCGATAAACATTCAGTCTTGAAGCTTTTGATGTAGAAATAGTCTTGACGAGTTCTCAATACATCCAAATAACACGGTAATCTAAATGCCATCAACCATTTGGTAATTACAATCAATGATTTAAATAAAGTATTCCTTCCGAATTATATTTGCAAACAGCTGCAAACTCTGATAAAAATGGACTCCAGAGACTGATGTATGTATGTATGTATGTATGTATGTATGTATGTATGTATGTATGTATGTATGTATGTATGTATGTATGTATGTATGTATGTATGTATGTATGTATGTATGTATGTATAGGTAGGTAGGTAGGGAGGTAGATAGGAAGGTAGGTAGGTCCGTCGGAAGGTATGTATGTATGTATGTATGTATGTATGTATGTATGTATGTATGTATGTATGTATGTATGTATGTATGTATGTATGTATGTATGTATGTATGTTTGTATGTGTGTGTGTGTGTATGTATGTATGTATGTATGTATGTATGACACAAATACTACTACAGAAGGATCTTTATATATGTTTAATTCTTTCCACTATATAATAGATGACGTCTGAATCATATATTTTGTACTGCCAAACATATGGATGTCCATGTCACATATAACTCTTTCCTAGTAGAATCTCAATAGAAAACGCTCTTTGCATCGTCATATCTTAGACAATTTTAAAAAATGTTTAAAGTTTTTAAAATTATTATATAGAAAACAGAAGATTTGAGTTTTTTTATTTATTACTTTTATTACATTCTATAAACATAAATAGAATAGTGTAAAGTAGTTGATTCGAAACTCAAAATTCTAAACAATTAGGCGTTATAAAATCCCGCGATTTCATTTCTTTAAGAAATATGGATGAAATTTCGGAACATATTTGATATGATAAAGTTTCGTGAGTATTGTGCATTTTGGCCACTACCCCTTGTAACTGACTAATTACTCGATTTGAAATAGATCTTATCAATTTCGAATTCCGATACCAAAGAAATAATCACTAAATCAAACAAAGGTATGAACGGAAACGGAAATACTCTACATACTCTGAACTTGTTACAATAAGCACCAAAAAATCCAGATAGTGTAACAAACAAAACGGACGAAAATGTGATCAGCTAACTCTACCTACTTGGTAATTAATGTAAATCCGCAACAGCTAAAAATGTACAAAACTATCTGTTAGGAAACCTTGAAAAAAATAAATAAATTAGATATTTTAAAATTTTTCTCAAGATTACTTCTATCCAGAGAGATAAATCGACGGACTACTGTGTCTGATCTGGGCAAGTTTCGTCTGAGATAAAGGTAAAATGTACAAATATGTAAGTATACAGAGAAACAAAATATGTAATTACATATAGGTAAAGTATGCTAGTACAAAACGTATGATGTTAAGGTCATGGGTAGATGATTTTGCACATTAATTAATTTTGAAGGAGTTTGATTTTTCGCCTATGTATGCAAGAGCAATCGCATTTAAGATAGGCAGATTCAACGTTGCAGGACATGTCAAAATAACTCTCAAAATATACAATTGTATATACTAGGATGTCTCTGTCAAAGAAACATTCCTAAACAAATTCAAGCTTACTCATTTCCAAACGGATATAATTCCACTTTTACTTCTAACTTTGCAAAGGAATAAATAACATTAACAATTTGTCCACTGTATTAAAACGAAAAAGCAAACGTTTCCTTCTGCATTTGTATCTCTTTTGCAAGAGTTCTAATTCAGAGTATGTTGTATTCAAATAAAATTAATCTGCCAATGGAAAATCACCAGTATTCATAGATTTGCTCATTATGAGACAGAAAGCAAATATAAACTGAATAATTTTTATTACCATGTCCTTAAATACAAGAAACCAAATACAGCCAGCAATATGAACAATGGCAGACATGCTTTTTCTCTGTCGGAAGCAGATATGTCTTTTTTGTAGTTAGTGTTAGGGTTAGAATTAGTATTAGGGTTAGAATTAGGATTATGATTAGGTTTAGAGTTGGGATTAGGGTTAGAACTTGTGTTAGGGTTAAAGTCATTGATTGGTTGGTCAATGACCTTTGTCGGTAAAAATATATGTACATGATATTTAACATTATTGTACGTACGCTGCTCCCATACCAAAGCACTATTTTCCTTTACAGTGCCATAGATGATCTCAAAGGAAAGCTCATTAGCACAATAACCTGTAACAATGTCTTTGACTGGGAAATCTGAGTGATCGGCAAATAATACTATGGCATACGGGTTAGTTCCAATAGAGCTGGTGGTCTCTAGAATTGAGTTCAGAATATGCTTGGCAGCTTCGTTGTCACCTTCTTCAGTTCTTGCATTTTGGTATTTAGATATCTGCTGGAGAATCTTAGCTTTTGTCTCATCGTATGCTGACCCATTGCCCTTCTTTTCACAAAACACCATGACTTTGGTTTTTGACTCTGTCTCGAACACATTTTTGATCCTTATGTAGTAGGCATATGTTGCATTATACTGGAAACCTCGTTTAGACCAGCTCGCGATGAATGCTTCAAGCCAGGTGTATTTCTCTTTGACCGTTTTATGAAGCGTTTGAACCGAATCGATCCCTTCAAAATCCCGTATCGCGTATTCTCGGTAAGTATCCATGCAAGTTTGATCTGCTCTAAGCAATCCGATAACTGACCAGTTCATGTATACTATCCAGTCATTCATCTGAGATTCTGCGTCTCCGCCGGTTATATTGAGATAGATGCCTTTGAGCCCATATCCATTCATCATCAGAGACAAAAAACCTTTCTGAAAAAGTCTGACCGCTGTCATATTGCATTTTAACTTTCTGGAAAGGAGAACTGGCATTCCTTCTTGAGATAATATTGGAATCCCTCTGGCTCGGTCCCTGAGGTTCCTTATGTGTGTATCGACCGAGAGAGATTTATAGTTTTCGATGAAGTTGGTACGCCAGTAATTTCTGTCATTCTCATTCGATGCCTTCTGCAACTCAACATAATCTTCGTTAACACTGGATATATCTGTTTTTGCAGTTCCTATTTGAGATAAGTATTGGTTGAAGTGAACCGAAGTCTGTAAGTCGATAAGTATTATCTTGATCTCATGCTGTTCTTTCTGCAATATTTCAAGAACAGCAAGCATTTGCTTGTCCACATTATCTGTTGGATTAATAATGTCCTCTACAATATTTTTGTAGTCAAATAATATAGGGAGCCGTTCGATGACAGAACGAATCAATCTAAGCACGATTATTAGAGAAGCATTATCCGTTGGTTGCGTTTGCAAGATCAGCAAAAAGAGAGAAAATAATATATATATCATATGATGATCGTATTACGAGAAAGCATATGAGAAAAGGAATACACAACAATTGTAATGCCCAAACTTGGCTAAAATTGTATAATGTCTACTTGGATAAAAATCATACCACAGATAAGTGTTACAATTTTAGTTAATAGTTAGAGTGCATTACTGTTGGTATAATATTGGGACCAGGCTTTAAGGTATAAGGTTGCTTCATACAAAATGGGAGCCTTTAAATCCATTGTAACACTATTTAAAATGGAACATTGGATGGAAAAATTAAATGTCATATTGCAATGTATTGAGGATCTTATGGCAATGTGTAGATCTGTCGATCGCCTCCCCGAAAGTTATATTGAGAGAAGCAAAGCTGAGGTATATTAACCTGTTTGGGTGAATAACCGGTCCATTCACTGCAGTAAGGCCATTCGGCATCAGGTAATATTGGTTTTCTTATCTCGATGAGTATCAGATAGTAAGTTGAAGCAAGTTACGAGTCTTTAACTCCGTAATACGCAGAGACTGATTCATATACACATGGTTCAACTTATTTTAAAGACCTATCCAGTTACGAGGGACACTATGTATGTATGTAATTATGTATGTAATTATGTATGCATGTATGTATGTATGTATGTATGTATGTATGTATGTATGTATGTATGTATGTATGTATGTATGTATGTGTGTGTGTGTGTGTGTGTGTGTGTGTGTGTGTGTGTGTGTGTGTGTGTGTGTGCCTTTGTGCATGCGTGCGTACATTAGTTAGTGTGTGTACATACATACGTACCGATGTATGTATGTATGTATGTATGTATGTATGTATGTATGTATGTATGTATGTATGTATGTATGCATGTATGGGTAGGTAGGTAGGTAGGTACGTAGGTATTTATTACTAATTGCGTTTAACGGAAAATCAACATACCATTTACAACCATAATTTTAAAAACAGTAATTAAAGAATTTTATAACATTTATGAAGAGAAAGTCTTCCATATAAATATCAACACAATGGACCATATCACCGAAGTAAACAAATCGAAAAGATGTAATGTTGGGTAAAGATTTATTATATAAATCACATTGTATGACACATCCAGATAGGACCTGAAAATTGAATATGCTTATAGCTTACCTTGAGAAAAGAGTTCCTCTTCTTTCCTTGGTTCCAATTACATAGCAGCAGGGGGAACAAACCTCACAACTTTTTTCGACAAAATTGATTGAGCCCTCAAAACGGAAAATAGATCCTTCCTACGAAATCTCATATTTTAACCCAAAAAAAAATGTCTCCATTTAGCAAACGGAGACTTAGCGATTTTTCAATAATCGGGGTCACAACGCTGTTGTCATCGCCCCCCCCCCCCCCCGCTGCTACAGGTTAACAAAAATCATAAATGATTTTTCACAAGGAGTTTTTACGATTTCAATTGAATATTTGATCGAGTCCGATACGATATCGTGTCCGAGGGTCATGCAAATTTATTGTTATAAATCCGTGTGGGGTCGACTGAGCATGACTAAAGAAATTTCGAAATTGATTGAAGTCCATATCGGAACACCATGTCTGCCAAATATTTCGTAACATATGTGTATCAACGCCGTTAAACACGGCAAGAATATTACAGTTATCTCTGATCATTTTTGGAACCTGAACGTAGCGTTGAGTGACATATATCACGTCGGTGTTTTTATGCCTGCCTCGGGAAAATATTCTAGCTGGGTTTTTTTGATTGTCTAACATCACATCGTCGTATACGACTAGATTGTTAATGCTCCCATCAAGGTCATCCACGGATGGTGCCTCGTCAATAAAATCAATGACGTTCTCACCTTTAATTTCTGATGCATTCTCCTTAAAATCCTTTAACACTTCATAGCATCGTTGATCATCTACGCTAGGGGCAATTAAATACAACTTATCCCACTTCATCCATCTCATTATTAAATTGAGCAACAATTGCGTCTTGCCGGATCCAGATGGCCCGATTATAATTGCGCGGATAGAGTTTGGTAGCGCTGCATGATGCTTAACTGGTTCTCTTGTTTTAGTCGCTGAAAAATCAATTATATTCATATCTCTATACATAAATTATGGATCTATATTGTGTGAAGTGTAAAACGCGTACTGGCACAAATGATGTGACGACGATTACAACTAGCAATAACAGGTCTGCACTTACTGGTAGATGTGCAACATGTGGTATAAAAAATATAGATTTGTTTCTATGAAATCCGGAGATGTTTTAAAAAACAACGAGGAGGTGATATCGCAGCCAAGTTAGTAAAACTCCCTGGAACGCCGTGGGCAAAGTATCCAGGAGAAAAGCATCTTCCAGGATATAGCTATTGTGGCCCAGGAACACGATTAGATATCAGACTTGATGATTAAAACCAGCCTCGACGTGGTGAAGAACCAATAAACGCCATTGATAAGGCGTGTCATGCGCATGATGTTGCATATAAAAGCAGCAATTTGCAACACAGGCATCTCGCAGATGTGAAATTAATTCATGCGTTAAATGCTATTCCTGATCAATCTTTCAAAGAAAAATTGGCTTCGTGGTTGGTAAAATCAGCTATGAAAGGCAAATTGATGATGGGCGCTGGTAATTAACAATATGGAATCTATTTATTATTCTCCGAGGGGATACTGGAGGGGTAACGCTGCAATCAATAAACTCGCCAACGCCGCAAAAGTGAAAAAGGCCACTGCGGCTAATTGGTTATCCAAACAGGCTATATGGCAAATTTATCTACCGCGTCCTAAACAAATCAATTTCTCGCATTTTGATGTTACCGGACCCAATGAAGTTCATCAAGCTGATTTATTGTTTTTACCACATGACAACGGTTACAAATACGCGCTAACCATAGTTGACGTTGCGAGTCGATACAAACAAGCAGAACCGCTAAAAACAAAATCATCACCTGAAGTTGCTTCTGCATTTGAAAGGATTTATCGACGAGGCCCACTACGCTGGCCAAATCTGTTACAAGTTGATCCTGGCAAGGAATTTCAGGGTGTGGTTGCATCTACAATGAAACATCACAATGTCACCATCAGACGGGGGCATACTGCACTACATCGCGATCAGGCAATTGTAGAACGATTTAATCGGACTCTTGCTGAGCGGTTTTTGGATATCAATATGCAAAAGAATTCATCAAAGAAAAGCGATCCCGTGAATGGGTCAAAAGGTTACCAGGGGTAGTTGCAGCGCTAAATAACGAGATTACCAGAGCAATCAATATGAAACCTAACAACGCAATAAAAAAAAAAGTATATACCACAACCACAGCGGGATAGCGTTTCTCAGCCAATTCTCAGCAATGTCGCCGTGAGATATTTATATGAACCAGGAGAACTCGAAGGTGGTAAAAAAAGGGCTACTGATCCTATTTGGAGTGTCACTACGCATAGCATATCTAATATAACACGATAAACTGGTAGACCTCCAATCTATAAATTGGATTCAACTGCCCCTCAGCGGGGTTTTACACGCGAACAACTACAAGTGATACCTGACGATACTCAATTGCCACCGCATGGTCTTAACTAGCGCCGTTGCGTCTATTACACTTAAGACAAGTCAACATCACATTGTTTCTGACATGACCGAGACTATTACTTTTTCTGTCTACGGTAAATTGGCGAGGATCTTTATCCGAATACTGCCAACGCATTATACAATTGCAACTCGCGCAGTGATTATTCTGTTGTTGCTTCAAAGTGATTATTAATTCAGCATCAATGTCAAATTCTCGTTTTTTTTTGTCTTGCTGTTTGTAACAGGAGAGTGTTTTATTAATGATTTTAGTATCTATGATATCATCGCCAATGATTTTATCATCGAAAACAATTCTTCGAAGTTGATTTATTCGCCGTACTCTAGACACTGCAAGATAGACTAAATTTGACCACTCAATGCGATTATCGACTATCCAAACAGTTGTATCCGTAATGGTTAATCCCTGCGAGGAATGTATCGTCGTTACGTAACCTAGCGTCCATGGCGATTTATCAGCACGCAATGCGTCTTCAACAACACTGATATCAACCAACACAATATCATTTAACACTAGTGTTTGTCTTTCGGGTTCTGACGAAGTCACACGTCCTGGAATTTCAACTTCAATATTCTGTCGCCGTGTATCATAGGGTCTATAACACAGCGGCACTGGGCGCGTTGGGAATTTTTCTTTGTGAAGCTCAAACAACTTTTTTCTGAAGTGTGTCTCTGACTATCTTTCTACTTGACACTACAAAATCATTTGGTCTCCATGCTTCCCAAAATTCCTCCATGGGAGTTTCAGGAATTATTTCTCTGATTATTTCACATTGAATTCTATCTGGTTGTAATCTAATTAATTTCTTGACCTCGCGTAATTGTTCATCAAGTGCTGTATAGTCGGTATCGATTTCTTCATAATAGTCAACAAACCCTTTTAACCAATCATGTGGATCCGCGCCGACAAATGGTGGTGGTTGGCCATGATCTCCAAACCTTATCACCGTTGTATTCTTTTGCAGCAACCAATCAAGAAACATTTTTAATACATCTAACGAAATCGTACATATCTCATCCCAAATAATAACCGCAGGGATGAATTTTTCACCCATTCGTTCAGGGGTCCATTTGTCGCCGTTGTATCGAAAAAAACTATGATAAGTGCAAGCGTCGACGTTTCGTTGTTTTATCTCTCGCGCTAGTCTATGGGTCAGCACAATCATGTTTGTGAAATCCGTAGGATTTTTCCCACGATATAATTCAATCACCCGAGTCGTTTTTCCTGACCCGCCACAGCCGTTTAAATAAACTATTTTATATCTACAAATTGGATCGTATATCGGTGGTGCATTAGAACGTTGTGATAAATTATCACCACGTAAGCAATTACATTTAATTTCAACATCTGCTGATTCAGAATACTCACGCAGCATTTCTTTTTTAATTCTCCATGATCCCCAACTTTCATTGCCAGTAACTTCGCTACCGCTAGTGAATTCAGCAACTGCGCGACTGTACTTGCTGTTAATGTAAAATGAATCAACGGCAACTCTAACCGCAGTGTCAGGAAATCTATTTATCATTGAAAATAAATTACTACAAGCATAACCCAGCATCGACGACCTCAAATGTGTATACGGGGATCTGTAGCCGTCGCTGTAAGTAACAAATGTGCCCAATTTTGTTCCATCGGACAGAAAAGCATCTTTGCGATCCACACATATATTTTTGGATACTGCATCCGCGATTACAAAGTCGTATTCGGTGTTATCCATAATCAGCCGTGAAGAATATCTTTTATAGTCGCATTTGCCTCCCTGAGTGAATTTTCCGATTATTCTTCTGCCGAGATCTTTTGCTTCGATGTTTCGTTGATCAAATGCCCGTTTGGACCACTCAATGATATATTCTTCGTCGGCATCAATATGTTTTCTGGATTCGTCAATTATATCAAGACGTTCCGGTGTTGGTAATCAGACATTGGTTTGTTTCCAATATGATATAATTGCTTCACTGACCGTCAGCGAAATTAACATTTTTGTATCAATCATGAATCGTAATAGCGCTATTGGCAGCCACTTCTTTTCAGACATGTGTCTACCAATCCAAATATAACAACAGCGACGAAGTCCTGCTGAGAATTCAAATGATACTACACGAGCGAATCCAGACAAATCAAAATCAGGCAGCGGCCCATTAATTGCAACACGAGTCATTTCATGTACGGGGTGTCCAAATCGTTTAAAATACTCAGTACACTCTCCATAACCAAGAAAACTCGCTGAATAACAAGCAACCATATCAACTGAAATGATATTATTACGGTCGTATTTGTTTTTGTATAAACCGCCATGATAAAATTCGAGGCAACTAGCCTCAATGTCTGGCAAGAAATCTACGCGTGTTGGTTTCCATGCGTTTTTGATTCTCGCAAAATTATCTGCAACCGACGGGATTGTAAAACAGTTTGTCAATAATTGTTCATCATTGACAATTTCATCATTGTTGTTGGCTTCGCCATTGGCGACTCCGTCGCCCACCGTTAAAAACCCACTAGCTTTTTTTTCATTTTGTTGTGAAATTCTTCAAAGCGGTATAATTCACCGTGTGGTCTTACGAACTGATCAAACGTATCCGTGTCGTTTTCAGTGCTGCGAAGCAACCACACCGACACGGGCTCGTTTTTACTCAAATACGCAATAGCATCGAATAGTTTCTCTTCAACGAGAAAACCATTCCTGGAGAATTCTTCTCGTAAGAACTCATCAGGTATATATTTTATTGTTCTGTTCCGTGGAAATATTGTGACCGCGGACTTCCATGCGTGTTCGTTATGATCAATAATTTTGATTGGAGGTCCCTGTTTATTGTATTTCGATTTATATAATACCTCACCGGTTATCGTTGTAACGGTTATCGGAAATTTCAGCGACTTTTCTAATTTAGCTATATCGCTAATAGTTGCCCCGCGTTCTTTCACTGTTAACTCCCATTCATTAATTTTTTTACGTCTTAGATCAGTCAATTTGTTTCCGCGGAATGCACTTGTAAAATGTTCTGTTATTCGTGCTGCTACACAATTGAGTGGCAAAGCCACTGACGAAGTCGCCGGCGACGACTGTTTCATCGGCGCTAGTTTTCCTATATCGGGTTTTTCATTTAGCGGATATATCCCATACACAACTGCTGTTTCAGGATATGCTCGTTCATAGTATGGTTTGTCAATTCCAGTTAACAGACCCGGCTTAGAATCACGGCTAACAACGACTGTTTTCTTGTCTTTGAGAATCGGTTAAAATTTGTCTCGTATAATCCAACCGCCTGATTCTACACGGATAATGAATTTCACTTTAAAAAAATACTGTTTGTTGCCAAGTTGTGATAACATCATGGCCGCGTTGCTGTCGTTCATGGTGGCATCAAGAACGCCATCAATTCGAAATGTTGACCAGCTATGAGATGCACCGTCGTGCTTGAATTCATTAATACAATCGCGTATTTTATTTATCAGGGCTCTATCCGTTATTGCCCGTTTTGGCATATCTTTGAGGGTTCTATCGAGATTGAATTTAAAATGTTTGAAAGGCCTAATTGCTGATAATCTCTCGAACTCCTCCATGTTATAATTAAAACAAGTATTTAAATAGAAAAATATAGTATAATGAATCACTGCAAGTGGCTTATGATTGGATCAGCGACCCCGTGTAATAAATCATGCAGAAGCGAATTCTGTAGGTATCATTTACAAAGCGTGAAAAACGGTTCTTTTGGCCCCTTTCCGTGCCTCCGATGTGGGGTGGGGGTAAGGGGCAAATCGCAGCTGTGTCTCAGTTGTGGCGGCAAACGTTACAGGGAACTAAAACGCTACTATGTTAAACGAATAACAAATGCAGTCATTGATCTTACAGATGACTCAGTCAGAGACAAAATCATAAAAACTCCTCAAGATTATATTCAGAGGTTTATAATTAAAGCAGATATAAATTAGACAAGTAGTATTATTATATAAATGAGCCAAAAATTCAGACCCCATCAAGTGCTTGTTAATTATGAAGCATCCCGTGATGGTGTTGTCAGGCATCGCAGACTAAAGAAACCGGTTGGATGGGTAAATAATATGGGATACTTGATGTTTGCAGCCGGGAAGAAGAAATATCTTAATCACAGAGCCATTTATGAAGCATTTTACGGATTAATCGAAGACGGATTTGTGATTGATCAAGTTGATGGATTCCCTCAAAATAACAAATTGGATAACTTACGAGTTATTACACAGCGTCAGAATACAAAATTAGGTGGAACCGGCAAACACGCAAAAAAGGCAAAACATGTCAAATCATTTGATACAGAAACCAACGAAGAAAAAATATTTCAGTCAATAAATGAAACCAGTGGATATTTCGATATTTGTAGGCCTTCAATACGATTTGTTGCAAAAAATATAACTGGATTGGCTGTCTCAAAGAAAAATTGCCATAAAATAAAATTCGTATACATCTGAAACGATTCAAGTGAGATAAATCCTTTATGGATAAGTCCGCCTACCACTCATAACACTCTACTCACTACGTTCCCTTGTATTATGACCGTCAAGGTATTTGTGTCGTCTGCTATTCTCACAGGCAGAGAGAGAGAGAGGTATAATTGACGTGTGCGCGCCCACGTGACTTTAATAGAGTACACTTGATTGTGAGTCTCGGTAGAGTTAGTTAAAAAAATAAAACCTTTAACACTTTTTATTGTCGCTTGGCTAAAACCGGATCATTTAAACAGTTGTATTTATTTTTTATAAACCCTTAGACCATCTACATTCAGCTATTATACACTTTCAGTACAACGTTCTTTATAATCCAACGCATTACCTATGTTCGCTCAGCCGGAACGAGCATGAAACACTAGTGTTTTCAATTGCAAAAACCCCCCATTGGATTTCCCATTCATTGAAGTAAGTGGGCGTGGTTAAAATCACTATGTGAGAGTTGCAGTTATATTAAAAATTCCTCTTTGTGGCCGAATCGGTAACTACACGCTGTTATCTAACAGCTGTATTCTTTTGTTTAGTGTTTTATTGAAATATTTGTCTCATTTAAATGTTGTGAAACAGCATTAATAAGTAATTCAAGGAAATAAAATAATACACCCGTGAATCAACGCTGCTGTATTAGTCACCTTATATACGTTATGCCTCATAATAAGCTTGGGGCTTTTGAAAGTCGATTCGACCGATCAAAACTAACCCACGCCATTGACCCGGGCGTGTGGTTGTCTTTTGTCAATCATGCAACCGGGTTAATTTAATTGGGTTACTTTTGATTGGTTGGATTGGCCGTAAAATCCGCCCCGTCGTTTCATGTTTGTGCTGTCTTGCGCCGTCCCACATCATTACATCACAAATTCCATCATCGTTTCATTTAATATAATCCATCCTTAATTAAGTTAATTAAGTATAAGTTTATGCCTAAAATCTGCCACAACACTCGAGTGGAGATATATACGGCATTGTACCGTCCATTAATTAAGTATATGTATGCCTGCAATCTGCCACAACACTCGAGTGGAGATATATACGGCATTGTACCGTCCATTAATTAAGTACATGTAGTGACGTCCCCCCAAGCATATCTTCTGGGCGGTCTTAGATGACGTTTGTCACCTCAGGCCTCCCTTCCGGAGATGTATGCTTTGGGGTTCCCTTGGGCTTACTTGGATGCGAAGGCAACCAAGGAGTTCCAAAGATGTGTGTCGTATATGTAACCTCTGGGTCTCTTTCACGTTATTTGACGCGAAAGGGGTTTCCAAATGGGGTTTTCATTGTAATGTACTGTCCTTAATTAAGTTAATAAAGTTACCTCTGGGTCTCTCTGACGTCATAGGGCGCCAGCGTGATTGCCAAATGGGGTATCAAAAAACGGAGTAAAAAATGACCCAAATTTTTTTTAATAATTAGAGGTAAATATATTATTATATTTTTTTTTACAAATAATGGATATCAGCGATGTAAATGCTATAATTGCTGAAATTTCAAATTTGCAGAATCGAGGAATAGTATTATCTAAATATCTCGACTGCGACAGGATTACCTCGGAATATGAAGACATTGAGTAGTCTAGTAAGGGTCGTTATGTTTTACCTAAGATGTACATGCTCGTGAAAAGTATTCAAAAGTCCATCAATGCTTGTTTGTACGGTAACGACATTAATGCATTTATAACGCTATTTAGCACAGTTGAAGCAATACGTCAATAGCTCGGCCAAGAGTATCAAAAACGAACTGAAATTAGTTCTAAGGTTCGTGATCTTAAAAAAATATTAAACCAGTATCCTAACCACGTGGACGTTACTATACGGCTAAATAGGCTTTCATTAAAATTTTTTTAGCATTTTTTGTAACACTTTATACACTTGTCACATAGGATTTTCTCCTGAAAGAATTCTCATCAGTTTGGGTTGGCTCATGCAGTTATGTGCGTACTGGATGATCTGGTCGTGGTAGCAAGTAATCACAGCGATGCCTCCATTTTCACGTAGTTGTTGTTGCCGCGAAGTTAACAAAAATCGTTCATCGCCGTTCTCAGATATTACAATTTTGAAACCCCCAACGATATTATTTCTAAAACATTCGCGAATAGCGTCGTACAGTTTAACCTTGTCGGAGATGAATACTCTAACTTGATGGTACATTATTTGATAACTCAGCTTTTAATTGTGATATAGTCTTCACGTGGAAACCCTCCGGGTTTCACATTTGAAAACTCATTTCACAAACAATATATGGTAGGTGAATCGCTTACAACTAAATTAGCCCGAAAGCGACTAGAAGCAATTAAAAGTTTATACCGGTTCGAGACAGACTTCGCGAAAAACTTCAACAACGACAACAAATGCAAACTGACTTTTCTGTGTCAAGTGAACAACTGTTTACTCCGATAACAAGTGCGACCAAAGATGTGAAAAAGTTAACTGAAGCAGTGATATACGGAGATATTCCTGAACGAGAACGAGCAAAGAAAGCGCCGCTGCTTGATACGCTTGAAAAGATAGCAGCAGAGACTAAACAAACACGCGCAGGGATACAACAGCTATCCAGTGATATAAAAACCCAACGACAATATGAACAATTAACTGATATTGAAGAACGCGAAGAAGAACAACAAGGTGAAGCTGCAAGAAAAGACTATTCACCTGGAAATATATTTAAAATCGAAACATTAAATATAATTGGAAGACTCGGTACGGATTCCGAATTAGCTGATTTTACTTGAAAAAATTTTCCAAAGGATAAAAGAGAGAATTTTATAAAAGACGAGTTTAAAAGTTTTATAAAAACCAAAGACATTTGGGCATCAAAAATATATTTAGCGAAACACGGCGGAGATAAAATCTCAGCGTTACAGCACCCTGGTTATTTATAATTTTCTAGCTGCGGTTAAAGGCGATCCACAACCACAACGTTACACGGAGGATCCAATCCCGGAACAAATAGACATAAGAGCAGAAGCCGGTTCTAAGAAAACAAGCGGAAAAGGATATATACGACGCAGCGGTGTTGGTTTCACTAACGCCGTTGACTCCAGCGTGACATGCCCTGGTAATATTCTCTCGGATATATCACGGTTAGAAGTACTTATCGGGGGACAACGAGTCGGAAACAACTCCGTTGAAATAATTGATGAAGCAGCTGATATCTGTAGACGATTATTTGCGGTATCATGGGCATTGATGTATATCGAGAACTCATTGCTGAATTAGTTGAAAATCACAGAGATGCCCATGGTTATGATGAAAATCCTATGGATTTTAGCGATTGATCGCAAGCGATTACTCAAAGAGTTTTCAATGGCGGCTAAGCAATTCACTAATTGAAAAACTAATAGTTTTATAACAAGATGATCATACACTACAACCATGATAAACCCGTAAGTTTCTACGTGGTGAACTCACGATTGCCTGTTTATAGAGCATATTACGGAGATGGTTTCGGCAGTACCATCGCGGGGTTATTTACAAGAATGGCCCCAAAAGTGGCGCCGTTAGCTAAACAATTATCAATGAAAGCCATTGATATTATTCGTGATAAGGGAATCAGCGCTGTTGGAAATCTTGCCGGAAAGGCATTTTCTGCCGCGAAAGATAAAATAACATCATTGGTGCGAAAAAAACCAACAGCGACGAAGTCGGTGGTGAAACCACCACTGCTGCCATCAACTACAGTGATGCCTGCAAAAACCAGCAAAGCAATAAATAGCGCAGTGGAAGAAAAACTAGCGTCGTTGGCTGTTTCGGTGACTCCGTCGCCATTGACGGCTTCGCCGGTAACAGATAGCGCTATCATGAACGCGATAGCAGGAATAGCAGGAAGTGGTTTGAAACGAAAACAAAAACGACGATGATTACAAAGAGTTTCACAATTGAAAACACTAGTGTGAATAATATAATGTTTAAACGAACAGCTGATCCCGCGCTTGATGGGGAAGCCAAAGTGCGCAAAGACGATTCCGTCCGTGATTATCAATACTATTCCTATCACGCAATACAACCCGACCTACGATCGCGAATTGAACTTCAAGTTCAAGATACCTGTAAATACTTTTTGCCATGTGAAGCATTTATTGAAATCGAGGGAAAACTCGTAACAAATGTTGGAGCTGATACCCCAGATGCAGATAACGCAATTGTCCGAGTTGGTTTTGTTAATAATGGCATCATGGCGCTATTTGAAAGTGCAAGATATCTCATTGATGGAAAAGAAATTGAATCAATAGACCGTGAAGTTGATGTTGCAACAACAATAATCGGACTAGCAAGATACTCCGATGATTATACAAGGTCGGCTGGTCCGTCTATGATGTTTGCAAAAGATACTACTGATAACGCTGACCACCTTCAGTACATTAAAGTGTTAAAAGTACAAGATACTGCAGAAGCAAATCAAAAAGAAGCAGCAAATCCAGAACGTCGAGCTAGACTCGGAGCTGCGTTTGATATTCTCAGTGGCGTTAATGGTAATTTCAATTTAGGATTTGCAACACGAAAAGGAGCATTGCAAGGACAGCAGCAATATTTTTCATGTGCGATTCCACTCCATGACATATTTGGATTCTGCAGAAATGTCAGAAAAGTCATCTATGGAGCCAAACACACAATTGCGTTAGTGCGAAAAGGCAATGCCAACGATGCAATTTGGAGTACTGGTGCCGCTGATGGTAAAGTTGTTTTAACTAAATTAGCATTGTGGATGCCAGTAATGACCCCATCAATCGCCACATAAGAGCGGCTACTCTCATTATGGACACAGGTGGCAAATCATTGATAAGTTGGCTAACAACAACAACTGATGCCAAAGAGGATAGTGTTGCTGATACATTTACATGGCACCTGGCATCAAAACAAGGCGTTTCAGTTCCACGTCATATATTTAATCGGAATCGATTAGGCTCCCAAGAACGCAGTCATATGATATTTGATCGATTAGGAGTACGTGAGGTTTCACTGAGAATAAATGGACAACAAGAACCATCTGAGGATATACAGCTTGATTACGACACTAACCACATAGCACGTGTGTATCATCGGATGCTGTCATATATGGGTCGTGATCAAAATGTTGATACTGGTTTACAAATATCGCAACTTGATTTTAAAAACCTATATCCGATTTATTACTTTTCGCTGGAACATCTTGATTTAACAAGGCAATCCGTCGTTGACATACATTTTAGGGCTCGTATAGCCCCTGGTGGTGTTAATTATAGAGCGGTTGCTGTCATTCTCAGCGACAAATCAATGTTGTTAGAAGGGGCTGGCGGACGAATGAGAATTGTTGATGCACCAGTGGAAAATATGTAAACGATTCACAATTAGATCAATTGAAAGCATAAATAGTTTTACAATAAAATGCCATATAGTGTTGTTAGTGTCAAGCTGACTGATGGTCAGGTCAAGAAATTGCTATCAAAATCCGCTAAAGAATGTGGAACAACAATAACGTTAAAACCAGCGCAGATGTCCGGCGGTACACATAAAATATCATTAACGGATCGTCAAATAAAACATTTCAATGATGCGCTAAAGAAACAGCGAGGGGTTCAAATTGTATTTTCGAAGGCTGCAATCGCCAATATGATAGAATCAGGTGGTATATTTCCATTGTTAGCTGCAATACCAGCATTGATTGCCGCGCTGCCCCAGTGGTGGCGAAAGCGGCGGCGTTGGGAGCCGTTGGTACCGCGGCAGGGATGGCATTGAAAAAGGCAACTGGGAAATAATATAAAAAAAGGGAAAAGGTCTAAGACTACCAGGAATCCCGTATTCGTGGTACAGCGGAAAGGGTCTGAGAATACCAGGAACGGTTTATTAGTTGAAAGCCAAATTCTTCCCATGTCCAATTTTGATTTAATTGATGCTGCTAAAAAACTAGCGATAAAAAAACTTCAGAGGGGTTTTTATGAAAGATCAGTTGCCGAGAAAACCTAAACGCGTTGAAACCGGTATCATCAATCTTGATAACAGTAACGGATCGGGAACTCACTGGGTTGCATACGCGATTGATCGCGTGGGATTGTTTATTTCGATTCATATGGGCTAGCCCCACCGAGCGAGTTTATGCGGTATATAAATTCAAAGAATCAATCAATTCCGATTTTTTATTCCACGCTGCCAACACAACAATTAAATGATCCACCAATATGCGGCCGTGAAGTATTAAATGTCCTCGCGGAGATATCTAGATTTCCGAGGGAACCACCTCGTCTGGTTGTAAATGAATACACGAGTGGAAAATTACAAGGTAATTTTAGAGAACCAATAAATTGAAAACACAAGTTGCGCTAACAATAATGATTGATATTTGTGGACGATCTCTGTCAATGTCGAAACTCACCGCGAAAACATCTGCGGGTTCTATTGAGGATGTAAAAAAATAATTGAAGATGAAATCGCTGAAACGTTGAATTTAGCAAGTGTTGACCCGAACGAAATAGTTGTATTTCAAGATCACCAGGGTAAATTGAAATCCAGTAATATATCCGCGGATGACAATTTGATACGGCGGCGCTACGCCGCTGAAAACTCTATTGCGCTGTATTCCAGCGACGGACAACTTAAACCAGGCGCACTTGTGTCTACGATCACCGACGCGATTGCCGCCCACGGCCGTGATCTGGATGAGTATATACGAGGTTATACTACTTTTCGCAAAAATGTCATATATAAATTCTTTGGATTCCCGCCTGTGGTTGGCATGACTCTCGCTGAAATCAAAGACCTTCTGAATTTATTATTTTTTATCACGGAGAGGGGGAGGATAATCACGGCTGCCGAAATCAAGGCAAATTATCTCGATATTTACACGGATATTTCTAAACTAATAGAAAATTTTGAAAAGGTACAAAAACCCACTAACGATGTCGTTGGTAAGTTTTTTGGAACCTCACTTGTGGCAGGCATGACTCTCGCTAAAATTAGCGAGTTTATTGGCAAGCATACTCAAAATACCAGCGTCGCTAATAATTTCTTTGGTGTCCCGGCTACATCTACGATAACTCTCAAAGATATTAATATGTTTATGGTGAGACAAACAACACTTAATACCATCGTGGATAGATTTTTGGGGAGAACACCTGTGTCTGAAACCACATCTCTGACAGACCCGACCCTCGCTGAAATTAAAAAAGCTATTGACGAACAAAAGCCTACCTGCGAAATTGTTAATAAGTTCTTTGTGGGGTATGGCCCACAAGATATCACGACAAAACTTTTTAACATCGACCTGTATCTTAAAGACCAAGCACAGCTTAAAATCAGAGACCTTCTGACTTCATTCTTTTCTAACAAGAAGGCGAGGGAACGATGGATCCTACCGAAATCAGGGCAAATTATCTCAATATTTACGACGATATTTCTAGACTAAAAGAAAAATTTGAAAAGGTAAAGATTCCGCATCCATACATAGGCGTTAAAAATATCGTTTATACGGTCGATCATGGAACCATGGATTGGACAAGAGACGTTTATACTACATTGTCCATCGGTCTCTGGGGAGGGGGCGAGGTGGGGGGCGATGGTATTTTCAGGCCAAAGTGGACCGATGGTATCTACAGGCTAACGTGGATCTCTATCTATCAATTTAATATGATCACGGACGGTAAAACCTACTCTGGTGTCACCGCGACGTTAATTATGAAGGGTCGCGGACAAGACTTTAATGTCGTCGCGGTTGATAGCTCCACCATTAGATCAAGAATAACTTGGTGTTTAGAATTTGTAGATGATTTTTCCGGCTAAAGCTACCATACCTACGACATCCCAACCCATCTACCCACCAAACACCCGCTTTTTACCCCTTAACGATGGCGAATAATTGAAAACACTAGCAGATTTAAAATAGTAATGACATCGATGAAATCAAATGAACCGATAATATTCCCAGAGGTATCACAGTCGCATCGATATCGATATGATACCGTGAAAGAGTTTTCCGCGAACTTGAAATCACTTTCTGAGCGTTATCGTGAAAAAATAAAAAAATATTGACGCAGCGTAACAATCATCGACATCACCGTGTACTCGGTGTCCGGTGTGATGGCCAGCGCCGGGGTTATTTTGTCAACGGTGACCATGTTGGCTCCGATTGCAGTTCCAATCGCTATCTCCGCGGCAACAACAATCGCGGCAGTCGCCACCACGATAACTAAAAAGTTATCATCGTGTTCTCAGAAAAATCTCGCCGATTATACAGCTCGGTACCGGGTGGTATTTGACGCGTACTCGAAATTATCCGAGTTGATCTCGCTGTCGATAGATAATTCGTTCATATCCGATGTTGAATTTTCCGCGATGGCCCAGTTGTATAACTCAGCGGTGTTGAAATTGGAATTTGAAAACAACGTTAACAATAATGTCACTCGAACTACTTCAACGAATCGCGGAGAATACCACTCCGATACGAACAAGCATGATATCAATAACATCAACAAACCCACAATTCGGCGTGAACTTCCCTTCTCCGATTCCAGTGCGCGAGATCGCGCTGGCAAAATTACGAGTATATCATAGCTGGCCCAATATCAGATCGGTTGCATTTGGCGGTCAGCAACCGAATAACGCACTGGTGTTCTCGTATAAGAATAAACCCGATGGTACTCCAGACTGGAACGTTATTTCGTTACCAACTGGGTCGTACCAAATTGAGCAAATCGATGCTGAAATTCAGCGTAGAATAAAATCAATCACCGGAAAAGAATCAAGCACTGGAAAAGAATCAAGCACTGGAAAAGAATCAAGCATAGCTATAAATCTTCATGAACCGACGCTCTCGTCGTCGATCGAAATAAACTCCCCTGAGTATGCCGTGGATATCTATAACAGCTCGTTAAGAACAGTGTTAGGATGGCCTGAAAAACCACCCGGAACCGCCGACTTAACCACGGACGTACAATCATATCATGAAATAAATCCCATGTATCGAGATAATTGATCTGATATAAGAAAAGTAAAAATCGCCGATAGATTCATATTTACCAACAAAAACACGCTGCAATGGGATTTTATTATTAAAAGTACAGATGAGTCAACTGTTACTATTTCATTTACGCTAACTGACATCACTGGTTATTTTAATGAAATTAATCAATTACATAAAACACAACTAGAACAACTACGGCAAACAAAATCGCGAAAACACGTTGAAATACTAAATCAGCTTGTATCTGACATGGAATATATCAATGAACGAATTATTCAAACAATAATTAATGACAACAGCGACAATAAACAACGATTCCTAACTGGTTACAATGTCACAGAAGCCGATCTACATAATTTCAAGTTTCCCGGATATAACGCTGAGGAACTAAAAGAATCTGTTAGAAATGTTATCAAGGTATTACATGTACAAGATTCAATTATCCTCAAATATAATAAGGACCCAGATGGCGGCGGTAGGCATATTGCCCCGCACAATGTAAATATTTCAGCGGTGATTGCGCTCAATTTAGTATGTGATGCAATTGAAGGAAGCTATCAAATTAATCTAGAGCAATCAAATCAAGCTCAGCAAGGATATATTCTTTATTCGTTTGCAACAACAGCTCATCCAGGATTCCTAATTATTGAAAACCCAATTAATCCTGTCTATATGCGATGCCATAATAATCTACTAACGAGAATTAATTTCCGACTCACTGACCAATCAAATAATGTGATTGATCTACAAGACAAGGTGTTAGCGAAATGACGATTTTTTATAACTTTGCAATATTTTTCTGTTTTGTTGTCTTTTTAAAAACAAATAGAATAACAAAATTGAAAACGCACGAAATAAGATGTACATTTATTACGTGTGAAATGTACTATATCAAAAGCCATGCTGGACAGAAAAAGAAACAATGGTTCTAAAACATGTACGTAATTATCGGAAATTTGACTACGGAAAGCCATCATGACAAGAGAGAGAGAGAGAGAGAGAGAGAGAGAGAGAGAGAGAGAGAGAGAGAGAGAGAGAGAGAGAGAGAGAGAATAATTGGTAGATTATCCATGAGACTCAAGTTCTAATGAAATACTCGGTAGATAGCCTGACCACATTAATTCATGACTCATGTTCCAATCGTTCTGCTACCGCTTAAACTACCAAGTAGTACAGTCAGTATATCGAGCTGATAACACTTTCTATCAAGTGGTTACTGTCGTTTAAGTCTAAGGGGCAATTCATCGAAATGTGTGAAATACGGTCATCACTTGTTTTACCATATAGGTGAGACAGTCCAGATCTTCTTTGCATTCCTCCAATACGAACTAACGTAGTAAATTCCATTTTCTGCTGGACAGTTGAATTGGCAAATTGTTGTCCGACAATGACCTATAACAGAAAAATGATAATAATATTACATTAAAGACACGAAAAAAAAAATACACTTAGGATTTTTGTGGAAATGATGCTTGTAAGATTCTAACTGAGGAATTAAAGTTAATTCCTCATGCAACTAGTGGCTTTTATACTGAATCAACACTGCCCCCAACCCCTCTTTTTAACATTCATTTTTTACAGAAAAGGGTATTTTTAATATTTTCCTGGGACAAGAGAGCTAAAAGAATCAGTATGTGCCTTATACATGAATAAAGTTCACTAGTACTGTAACAAATTTCGTCACCCCTCAACCATCTAGATTTTTAGATATTTACCTCTGTAGCAGACACATGGAATTACATTAAAATTATTATTTCCTGTTCATTACATATGATGCATAGTCTACCTGATTAGTTATTTAACCTGTAAATGACCAGATATGCTTACAGAAACCTCATATACTTTTAGGATGAATGTATTACTTTAATACATGACTATTACTTCACATTTCCGAGAATCACTCTGTCAAGTTTAATATCTTTTTCCTATGTTTGTAACCTGATTGTTATTTGGCAATCACTATATCTAACACATTTTAACTTCATTTACTTTCAGCTTACTGTTTTCTAGAACTAAGTGAAACATGTTATATCATTTCAGGTCTAGCCTGGTATCTGAACCAAAGTATTATAGTTGGATCAGCTTGGAAGCTCTCCAGCAGTCTGGTGGTGATAGCAATGTTTCATTAGGACATATGCAGTGTACTGCCATTGGTGACCATGATTAGTTCATATCACCACACTAATATATAACACCTCAAAGACATGGCTTTGATCTTCATGAGAGAGCTTAGCACTATTGTTAAGTAAGCTAAAGCCTGCCTAGAAACTGTATTTTCCTATCTGATTGTCGCTTTTTGTAGTTATCGACACTGAAATGTAATGCAATTTTCCTATAAAACATAGAAGTGGTCCCATCAGATGTTTAAATCTGAGTACACTATTAGTTATACAAATAACTGTCTAAATACCTGACACAATAAATATGGAACATAGCACCTGTTGTTGCTTCTTTAGTGTGTACACCTATATGCACCTGGACAGGCATATTGCGGTTTGTTGCCAAAATCACTATGCTTCGTGCTATTTCACTACCTCTGGGAAAAATGTTCTCAGTTATACAGACCCAAAATACTATTTGTTTTAAATACCATTGATTGATCAACTTTTCTGTCTAAAATTTGTCAAACTGTTTTCAAACTTTTATAAAAATTTCATTTTTCAATAAAATTTAGTTTATAAATTTGAATGTTTATTTAAATTTAAATTTTAATTGATCATTTTCTTTCCCAGACAGGCCTTATCTTGTAGTACAATTAGATTTTTACTGCATTGAAAAAGTCCTATAATTAAGGAAGATATAGCAAATCTAGTTTTGGTTTCTCAAGAGCACTTGGATCAGCACGTACACCCTGTGAAACACCAGCACTACACGCTTTCCAACAGGTGTCACATGTCTTGTTTGTAAGGAAATTCAAAAAGACTTCATGTTTAAAGTTCAGATAGGTGTGGCATGCAAAGATAAAAGTTTTACTAAAGTTTGCCCCAAAAAGTTGGGCCTGTCAGGAATGTAGTTCTAGTCTATTTTTAGAAAAAAAATTCCTCTCTCATTTTGGTGGTGATAAAAGAGTTTTATTGATGCATTTTTGGTAGGGATTTAAAGGTAATTGTTTATTCTTGAGAATATGAGCTGAGAGAGTGGTTGTCAGTGTGTAATTTGGCGACAGTGCACATGGAGTAATAAGGCCTCGGTGATGATCCGGAAGTGAAATCTGTGTTCTGTGTACATGCTGTTCTGTTTACAGTGCAGCCGTTCAAAAAAAATGCCGGTGAACCCCTGACAAGAACTTCACCGTGAAGTCATCTTTGGATGTATTTTAGATTAACATATGATTTGTATTGATTGTCACACAGTTGAAATGTCAGCACTGAGAAATATATGTAGAGAACATATAGTAAAATTAATTGTGGTGTATATTCACATGTAAATCCGCGGCGTAGTTGAAGCCCAAGTTACGCATTTGATCTCCTGTGCTAGTCTAAATGTGACAGGCAGTCACTAACATGTCAACTAGTTTCCAAGCCTAACTCAAAGTAAATCTAACCCACATTACAGATTTAGCTTATGTGTGAACTGAAAAAAGCTAGGATGTTGATAATTAGGCCCATGCCTTCTACCTTAAATATTAGGCAGGTGTCAAAATGCAAAACTATCCAGTGAGACCTTGAGTCAGTGAGTCTTCCATCTTGAGTCGATTGATGTCAAGTAATGTCTTACAACGTTAAACGTTTTTCTCTATGCGCTGTAAGCATGAGGAGGAATTTTCACTAGATTGTAAAAGGATCTATTATCACGTTTTAGGGCTCTAACATGAACAGTATTCAAGAAATGAAATTAAAAAACAAGTTTCAAGAAAATTAATTAATCTTGATATATTAGCCACAAGGACTTCTTTTTTAGTAACATTATAGTGCTTATCAAGATACTACCATCTCTGCAAGGTTTATGAAATTAGGTAAAATAGCACATATATAGAAAGAAGAGTAAGGATAGAAAACACGCGAAATTGTACTTTGATCTGCATTCTATACATATTTGAATCCTGGAGATGTTGTGATGGTAGATTGGGGCTCTAATATCAAGAACATTGTAATGAGATTCAAGTTAAAATTATCATTCACTTCGTTTCTAAGGGACCCGTGTTATAGGTAAAATCACCAAACAAAACAAAGCATGAAATGATCACATCTTGCAGTCAACAGAAATCGTAGCATCTATCGACCGGCGTTGTTTCTATATGTAGATCATTTTGGGTTTGTTAGATACCTCCTACCTATTTATTGCACAGGAACATAAAGCTATGAACCACTAGTAAAAGTGTACCGTGTTATACCACACGATTTCTGGACGTACCTTGATATGTATCACGGTATACGGAATTAATTTTAGAGCCCAACAATTCAATTTTCTGGAGCAGAGGGACACACACTTTTATTTCCGCCTGTCATTATTTGGGAAAAGATCTTGCTCTGATTTATAGGGGAAAAAATAACAACGTACTATATCTATCATATTATGTGAAAAATCTATAATTATCTTGAGATAAAAGTAAAGGAAATAGTTCAGCTTAAAAGACAATCACAGCCCCTGTTCCACCCACCCACCCCCCATTAAAAAACAAACAACAAAACAATTATCTTGTATGTTTCATGAATTTGCTATGTATATATTAGTTGTTGTAAATGTTGCAATCTAAAGCAGTAAATAACGTGGGATGAGTAAGCTTACACTGTATCTGATACTGTGAGAGATAACGTGCTGACATTAGAGAACCTATTGATAAAAATAGGAAGTGTTGATATGAAATCCAACAATTTTCTAAATGGGCTATTGATACCAATACGGGTCAACTTTGAATGTGATACTCGGGGAAGATATTTTTAAGAGAAGGCTTGTAAATATAAAATACACTTACTACATAAACATTAAGCGGATTTGAGAAAGTACATAACGTTTTGACAGAAAAAAAGCGAGCACCTGACATTCGCAGCATGCTTAATAGTCTTACGAGGGAATACATATACTTAACACACACATAGCTGATAACTAAAACATCGAATGCATTTTAAATCTGATGTTATTTCTCTCCGAAAGTTTGATTTGCCCATAATATGTTTAATACCATTCAATTTAGTAGTACGAATTCGCTAAGTGACACAGTAGAACAAATTCACCAAGTGACACAGTAGTACAAATTCACTAAGTGACATTGTAGTACAAATTCACTAAGTGACATTGTAATACAAATTCACTAAGTAACAGAGTAGTACAAATTCACTAAGTGACACAGTAGTACAAATTCACCAAGTGACACAGTAGTACAAATTCACTAAGTGACACACAACTGCTGGGTCATTTTATACTTTCGGCTAAAACACGGTATTGGTGCTGAGAGTAGTCTCACTCACTTAAAAAATTGAAATGTTTGATAGAATATTTCAATGAAGCTCATTATATACCCTAGGGTGTCCCCCTAGTCAGATCATGCGATTTTGTTTAACCATTATTTCAATTCTGTGGTATAACAACAGTTACAGACACTACACTTGGTGTATAACATGCAATAAAAACAGCATGAAAACTTTAAAACTTTATTTTTTTACAGTAACATCAGTAACAGGATATCAACATTTAAAGTAAACAACATAACTGGAAGTGGTAAACAACTTAATAACAAAATCAAAACATCTATGACAAAGGTATCACTTAGAAAATAACCTAACCATGAAACTTTTGCATAACAAACATAAAAGACATATAATAATCTTATTTAGTCATTTATCTAACACCAAGAAGAATATTTAAACAAATAAAATCATTAATACTGGTCAAAAGTATTGCAAACTTTCATAAGAGTCAGAAGTACATTGTCCATAAAATTGGTTACAGACACTACAAAACTATAGCATTTCAATACAGCTGCAGAACCATACATATCTCCATAAAATTCACTTCAAAAATAATTCAACATGAACACATTAACTAGAATTATTCATTAAATGAATGTTGATTAGTTAATAAAATGATAAAACCACATTGTAACAGGTATATGTCCAATACTTGTGTTAAAATTATGAACTGGTAAATAGCACTTGAAAGTTTAATACTAAATAGTGTTTGTAAGAGTAAAATATTGAAGTATAATGAAAATTCAATAAATCATAGTCACTAAAGTATTGTTCAACCCAAGGTGCTGACTCAAACACAGACCCATATGTGATTGATCTTAAGGTTACAGACACTACACATTAAACCTTGACTTTATATTGTCATTTCAAATAGAAGTGCTTATGATTTTTTTCCAGATTTGACTTGAGCTTAGACAATTCAGCTGCATTAAACTTGAAATGACCCCTTTCATTGACTATTTGTGGAGCTTTTACCCTGTACAAGATAGCATCTAGTGCCTCTTGTGAATAATCATCTTTTTCAGGCCAAACATACATGTTGCCAGACTTTCTCATGTATTTAAGTCTAACTTCGTTATGAAGAATGTCTCTTACTTCTGCTAAGTATACATCTAGAGGTCCCTTCTTTGGCTTAAGTCCTACAGCAACAAATTCTCCAGGGTGGTATTTCTCTATTGGTTTCTCTGTGTTGGTTGGTGCTTTTTTGTCAACTTTGATCTTCTTTGTCACAATGTTTTGTCTTTCTGTTGAGTTATGATCTTTCTGGTTACTTCCTTGTTTTCTTTTCTTGTCATTATTTTCTATTGTTGATGGATTCTTGTTTTTAAGTTGTTTTCCTTTCTGACTTAAATTATCTTTATTGAGTACTAACTTTCTCATTTCCCAGGCATTAACATTTTCGCTGAAGTTGCATCTCCCGTCAACCTTCATACCTTTTCATTTCTTCACGTTTTTTCCTTCTTAAGTCTTGTTGAAGATTTGAATCGGAAAGTGATTGCTGTTTTTTTAGTAGTCTTGCATCTTTTCTTCTTTCTCTATCAACCCTTTTTAGCTCCTCATGTTTCGCCTTATTTTCCCTCTGTTTTTTTCTCCAGGCTTGTACCTTTAGCCTCGTCTTCTCCCTTCTAGTTTTAATCTTCTGTTCATCTTCTTCTGGCTTATCTTTGCTTCCTAAAAACAAACAACTTCATTCTCATTTTTGTTCCTCTATGTATACGGATGAAATTTAGACTTTACAAAACATACTTGTAATGAGTACGCAATATGCTTTCATACATAAGCAAACTGGAATAACCTGTAGATTCTTAAAGAAAAGTATCTGATTGAAAAAGAAATAGCATACAACCTGATGATTATTCAATGTTCTAGCATTTACAATGATTGCACACTTTCCTTAATAATGTAAACAACAGTCGGGTCAATTCACATGTCTAGTAGTGTCTGTAACCATTTGACAATATCAGCAATGTATCCAATACTAAGTCTGAGCTCATTGAATTCTCATAATATTTCTGTTTGAATTTACTAGTCTAATGATATGGAATGCAAAAATACTCAGTTTCAATTGCATATTATAAGAGATCACTGAAAATGTTGCCTGTTATCAGAAATCTAGATGAAAGAAACTATAAATATACCAAAATATTACAAATTGCAGACAGACAATATGTCAAAATTTAGCCTTACACATCAATACTGTAATAGGAAACAATTTGGCTTCATTTTAAAAAAAAACAGGGATAAAGTCATAGACAGTATAAAAAGGGGATATTGGTTACAGACACTACAATTTAAGAGTGTGGTTTACCAATTCAATACAAACTTACCAGAGTTGTTCCCAGAGGTTTGCTTTTGTCGTCTTCCCATGTCTTAGGGATGTACCATGGTAAAGAACAGAAAAAGTAATTAGGCAGCTTCTTCTAGGATAAGAAATTCAGGTTACATTGTCTTGTAGTAAATTACTCAAACAGACAGTGCTGCAAGAATGATGCAATATTCAATCAAGAGAGTTATTGCATCACTTTTTTGCTCTTGGCTGCAGAGGTAAATAGATGATGCAACATTACATCACATAAGATGGAACTTTCTATTGAGAAAAACAATGTTTTAATGACAAGTAGAACAATACTTTTATCTTTCATTTTTATACCTGTTTGTGTAGTGTCTGTAACTTTTTTAATTGAGTTGCTGTTTTTTAATGGTACAATACAGCACCACCAATTTTGGCCAACTTGGACATCACATGGATACACATGAGCCTTTGTAGGATTTATACTTTTCCATAATGAAACAACAAAATTATTGCCATATAAACTTGTCAAGGTTACAGACACTACAAAATTTAGAACTGGAAAGTTTGACAAAGAACAAGCTCTCATTCGAATATCTTGGCTAGCCATGTGATTTAAATGGTTTTACTACTTATTATAATATAAAGTCGAGTTCTAGATGTCAATACAAGTTATAATGAATGTTATTTTGTACAAAATGTTGGCATATAACAACAGATTAGTGTTTGAATTTCAGTGTTGAAACAAAACTTCTACTGACGGTATTTTGCTTATAAAATCCATAATATATTACCGATTTCTTTAATTCAAGAAGCAATATTTGCAGGATAGAATTCCGCATAAAAGCAGACCAATAAATGCATAATTTCAGTATGATATTTAGAGAATTCTCTATTTTATATTCAAGCTTTTTTCGAGTGAGACTACATAACGCTCAAAAATGGCCATTTTTAGAGCTTGTTTCCATGCATATCTCAACAATGGGTTACACTAACCTCTTGAAATTTTCAGGAAAGTAAGAGAGGTATATGCCAGGCTTACTAATCTTTAAAATTGGTTCATATCTTGTTTAATGTTTCTATTTCATGCATATAACATGAAAATTCTTTTATCAGCACCAATACCGTGTTTTAGCCGTTTGTTTTGTTTGGTGATTTTAACCCATAACACGGGTCTAAAACAATCTTATTAACATTTACGGACCGAACATAAATTTTTATTATTTTACGCAAAGTAGAGATGAAGTATTATACTTCTGATCGATCAAAAAGCTTCTTTGAAAATGTAGTTAATTGTTTGCGTACTTGTTAACCATTAACATCGACGATTTCATGTATATGTCCAAAATTGCACTCGGCTGCATATTAGTATGTAGATAATTTGGGAGGTAAATATGGTTACATTCTTGTTACTTGTACAATGGACGAATATTAACAAAATTATGTTGTTGTTGTTTTTTAATGTAAACAAATTGCTTTCTGTCGGTTTCTAAGTCTCACATAAAACATTTCTTTAAAGTTGAAGTCGAAGTAACGAATATTTTATTCGTTAGATATATTGGATTTTTTAAAATATGTTTAAAAGTAATATTTGTGTTTACCGAGGCCTTGTTTGTTACATAATAAAATAGGAGGAAATGTTATAAATGTTGCATAAAAGCACAGGTCAATAAAAGGATCCCTCCATCCCAAAAAAAAGAACTTAAATTTCTAATAAAAGTAATTACTTAATGTTGATACAGAATACCTGTATAAATTTAATGTACTGCTGTATCGTGCACACATATTATTATTATTATTATTACTATTATTATTATTATTATTATTATTATTATTATTATTCCCTAATTGGAAAATAAGTAAATATGTCCGTGTAAAGAAAAGATATTGTTTTGTCGTTGTTTAAAATCAACAATAACGTTTTTACTGATTGGAATTAAGCCTGAATGAATGCATGAATTATTTTTGTATGTCACATGATTTCATAGAGGCGAAAAATTCTTTCTCATCTAACACATGTTTGTGTGAAGTAATTGAATGAGTCGTATGTTTAGAACTTGAAAGAATCACTATATATGTTGTAGACAATATACATATATTTATTAATTCATTTCATAAATTTCCATCTTTCATCATATTGGGTTTGTGTTGTGATTTAATCCTGGCATCTATTCAGGTAAAATCCTGATACAAATACAATTATAATAGATTCTGCACGTATGTCCAAGGAAACCTGAGGCTGATAATGAAGAATATTTCGGACCGCTTACTTGATAGCAAATATAGGCTTATTGCAACTGTAGAATTAATAAGTAAAGTTTAACTTACAAATACAGAATAAGGATAATGTAAATTATTATAGACTTGCAAAATACAGTTATTCCAACGAACAATTTAAATAAAAGTATTCCTCTTAAATTATATGACAGCACAACATTTTGATTCTAGAGTCTGATATTAAAACAGGAATCAATATTTGTTTACCGAATTCTTTTATAAGCAGACTGTCGTCTAACATGACACATCAACATTTCCTGAATGTGGATCATTTTGTAACGTAAACGTCCATTAAATATTATCAAACTGATCGCTTCCAAACTATTCTATGTCATAATAAAATTGATATATTGAACTCAATTTCACTTAAGTATCTTCAAATAAACTACAATAGTTAGCTAGGTCAAAACTCGACACTCAATCACGGACAAATGTCAGGCATACGATATACATTAAATAGACATAACCGTATTCAATTACGATTGTGTGTCTTTGCCTCTACTATTTTTAACTTCTGAGTACTGAAACGATCTATGACGTTCTTGAGAAGCTCAAACATACCAAAGCTTATAACAAAAGTATATTTTTGATATGTTTAATTAACACGATGATTTGTGAATGTAGTAGAAAAGTCGATGTAATTGATCTAATAGCACTGATAGAAGGTAATGATAGTCTTTCATATGCTGTTAATTTATACAAATATGCAAGGCCAACTAGTCTAAACTATTGTTAATATATTCCAACATACTTAGTTTAGCTAATTCGATACTTAATCTTGAAACTGAGCAAGTTTTCAAACTGGCATTACTCAATATACATCTCAAGACTTAATTTTATTAAAATATTCCTTCTCACATTTATATGTTATGGTTATCTTGAACCATCTCACAAAAAAGCACAATTCAAGACCTCTGACATTACGATCAGTATCCGAATTATATTGCCTTGTTTACAGCTCCATATTGATTTGTTCATGCATAAATTGAAGTGTTTTATAAGTCGATAGATTATGCAAATTCAGACAGATTTTTCTGGTACTTTACCTCAGAACAAATTGACTTTGTTTACTTTCTCATAAGCGGTAGCATATTAAGTTTATAGCAAGATGAGGAAAAAGAAAGATATTTCGCCTGCGATACACTATAATAACTGACTTCTCTGATCCGATTGTATCTTTAGCACCCGCACACATCTAGTCTAGAGTAGAACACATTTTTCATCGAGTTACCAGGCTTATTGTCAGATTGAAATCATCTTCTCTTGTTCAGATCTGTAATATCAGTCGTATTTCCAAATAGGATTTAAATACCACTGAAGGTCTTTCTTTGCATACACCATGATGACATGCATGTTTAATTTGCTAAGTTTATATTACACGCTAATTTCCATACGCCATTACGCGAATGTCTAACAGTTCAGGTTCAGTGTACGAGAAGCTAACCGTGTTTGTAGTGCACTACTTTCATCATAAATCCATATTTCATGTTTAAGTCATTAGTGTGTCTTATATTGAACTTCCCAAGATAGGAGATCTTGGAAACTGCAACAACTGGCGAGGAATACCTTACTACCTCTCTCCGATTTTCCTCTCACTGGCCATTGACTGGATCATGCGCCGCACCACAGAGGGCAAGAGACAAGGAATACAGTGGACGTTGACCTCAATGCTGGATGACCTGGACTATTCCGACGACATCGGGTTGCTGGCAAGCAGGCACCAGGATATCCAACAGAAGACACAACAGTTGGTACGGACAGCAAACACCATAGGTCTTTGATTCAACATAGGGAAGACAAAAGTCTTGAGGAAGAACACTAGAGCGGGTAACCCAATCACCATCAAAGACCAGCCCCTGCAAGAACTCGATGATTCAAGGTACCTGGGCAGTAAGGTCGCCACGTATGGAGATTGCACAAGGGAGGTCGTCACAAGAATCAGCAAGGCCAATCAGACCTTCGCAATGCTGCAGCCCATCTGGAGGACAAGAAGCCTCAGCGTGCACACGAAGATCCGTATCTTCATGAGCAACGTGTTGAGCGTCCTTTTCTACTGGTCAGAGTGTTTCTTCTGGCCAAACATGATCTCGGAAATCAACTCCATGACAGAGCAGGTGCAAGCACCATCTCTTAGATCATTGCAACTCGGCGATGGAGATGGCTCGGCCACGTCTGCAGAATGCCCCCTGACTCACTACCAAGGTTGGCACTGAGATGGACCCCACAGGGGAAAAGGAATCGTGGCAGACCCAAAGATACCTGTCGAAGAACCGTGGAGAGAAACCTTAAGACCAGAGGCCCCACCCTGCAGACAGCCCCAGCAACAGCTGCCGACAGACCGAAATGGTGCTCCCTTGCTGCTGCCTCAAGCACCAGACGGCGCAGAGAGGACTGATTGATTTATTGATATTGTTTTTATAAATGTGAATACAATTTGAAATTCAAAAAGAAAACAATTAATTTATCAATTTGCATATGTGATTCTGAACAACATAAAAACTTGTAGAGCTACATTTTGTAGCGGAAACACTCGTAGGGATGTGAGGAATTTATTCACTCAGTCAATACACAGTTAGCCGGATCCTATCGTAACTCCAAAGTGCAATTTATTTCATTAATATGTGACGTAAATACAATATATGTATAGTAGGTACGCTGAATCAATGATATTACACTTTCCTTTTAATGAAAAATGTAGACATCTCGTGGAATATCATTGACACATCGTACATACTACACATATGTTCAGTCGGAAATATTTTTTTTAGAAACAATCCGATTGGTCTGAAAAACAATTTTTAACTTTATTTCCAATACGTATTCCCCAAATGTTCTAAAATGTTGTTTTCAAGTTTGACGAGGCTATGTCGGGCTAGTATAAATTGTACATTATGTTGAAAGTCCATTAAGTTTCGGTTAACGTAGGTTTATATCATTGTCTTATCTCCTCATGAAGAAATGCATTGATAGGTGTCATTAAATTCGCGTATATTACGTATAACTATGCAGAATTGTAATATATTTTAAAGTTATGTGTATCTCATGAGTGCAGGTATCGTACATGTTTATTTTGTAACATGAACTTTTCAGGTCAAGAATTGTGTATGTCGCGATGTCAATGTGTATTTCATTTTTTTCTCATTATTGCAAGTTATTATGTTTATTAATTCTCCTTGATATTTATAGAGTAATGCAATAATGTATATTTATTGTATCAATGATAAAGCATTTATTGTATTTGTTAAAATGTGGGTCACCGATTCAGACAAAACCGGTAGAAGTCAGCTTTCTGTGGAGGGATCGTTGGGTTTGTGCTCTATCTTTTTAATACATGTATGTATGTATGTATGTATGTATGTATGTATGTATGTATGTATGTAGCACTCTTTACGCCGTATGTACCCAGTTATATTTATCATTTGTAATTTGGTTGTGGCAATATATAGGATACATGTATTTGTGTTGCAATGCGAGATGTAGCCTCTGATATTTATAATTTGTTCAAATATGCTACATGCACACTGTTTGCTTCATTCAAACAATTTGTCGGTAGCAAATTTCACATTATATGTATACATCCTAAATTACCGAAAGGTTTTCACTACCTTTAACCATTTATTGTCTATATCAGTAGTCAGTACTGGCTGACGTATTTAAGAAATAACAATTATAGATCGGATGTATTTCACCGATTCAGACAAAACCGGTAGAAGTCAGCTTTCTGTGGAGGGATTGGGTTTGTGCTCTATCTTTTTGATACATGTATGACTGACTGACTGACTGACTGACTGAATTTATTTCCTCTTAAATAGAGATTACATCAGATTAATCAAATTCAGGATAATACAAAATCATGAAATACAACAGAAAAGAGAATTTAATTTTTTTTAAAAAATTAAATTATGTAGTTCTTTCTACATGACATATGTTCTTATGCATACATACATATATAGATTTATACACACACACACACACACATACACACACATATATATAAATGTACACACATACACATACATAAATGTACACACACAAACACATACATACACATACACATACACATATACATACACATATACACATCTATACATATATATGTGGAAGATAGCAAAAGGTGACACTCTTATGTTATATGAGCCAGAGAGCATTATATCTCCGTGATCTGTCGTACAACAAAATTGCGGAATTTGACAACAGGATGGCCTTTTGCTTTTGCTTGTTTTTTTACGTTAATTAATTAATTTATTTAGCTTGACTACTTATTATTGCTGTTATGTTATGAAATGTTGGTTGAGAGTAGGGCATGCATTTTATTGTAAAATGAGGTTATGCTTTTTGCCGTTACCAACATGAGTTTATCCCATACATCATCGTCGATAGACGACAAGCAATCTACTCTGCTTCCGAGAAGTGTCTCCAATAGTATATAGTCTTCTTGATTGAATAAATTAACCCCGTCTCTCACCTCTAAAGTGTCAATCACCCTCTCAAAGAAGACGTTTCGTTCTTCAAGTAGCATTTCACATCCTAAGATAAAATGTTTCGCTCTGTTGTCAGTCTCTTTTCCACAGAGTTTGCATATCATAACTTTTCCAACAGGCATGATATATAGTTTCACTATTTCAGAGAGAGGCCATAACATAGATGGAAATTTACGCCCAAGAAACCATATTCTGCTTGGTTTTAAGTCCAAATGAATGTTTCTGAAGTGAATTAAATCGCTCCTTAGTTCAATATCTGTATTCCAGGTAGATTCTTCGAGGTTTTGAATATTATCAATAATATTCCGATTCCAAACAAGTTTACCTTCAGTTTGTACTCTTACTGCATAGTCTAAGAGAACACTTCCCATACCATATTTCTTGAATATTTTGTCAATATCTGCTATAAACCCCGTCTGCGTTAGTGGGTTGGTCAAGTACTGACATAAGCGCAAAATAAAAATCTTTTTCCAGATAAGAGTCCAATCGCCTTTACACAGCCGGTTGAAAAAGCACAATTTCATCTTATCTATGTATGCTTCCATTGACAAGAGTCCTAAGGTACTACGCGTTGCCTCTGTGGGCGAATATTTATCGAAAGCTTGCATACGTCGCGCTGCATATCTCCGACATAGCTCAAGTTCTTCTATGTTGGTGTTTGTCATATTCGACCATAATTCACATCCATATAGAACTGAGGGTAGAATGATTCTTTTCCAGATTTTCAAACTTGTTAGAGGGTTTATTCCCCCGTCTCTGATACCAATAAAATAAAAAGAGTTTAATAAGTGTTTACCTGTATCGCATACTTCTTTTAGGTTTAAAATTGTACTTTAGAGGTATGCCGGCATATTTCTTACTTTTGACTACTGGAATTGGCGACTTGTCGAATAGAAAAGAAAGGATATCAGTTCTTCTTTTGTTTGTAAAGAGGATGCTGCAACTTTTCTCTGCGTTATATTTCAATCTCCACTTTTTCGCAAATAAAGAGATTGTATCGAGCAGATGCTGCATCGAATGATGCGAATTAGCCATTATAGTTATGTCATCCGCTAATAAGACACACGGCAGGTGGAGATCGACAAGTTTTATGCCTCGCAAAGTGTGATCTAAATCAGTGATCAAATCGTCTATCATAACGAGAAAGAACCAAGCGGACAAGATACGACCCTGCCCTACACCCTGCTTAATATTGAAATATTTGGACAATTTGCCCGTAAATAAAACAGAACTGATTACTCCCTTAAACGAGTCTGTCATGATGCGCCACGTCTTCCCTTTTATGCCAAGTTTATTCAGCTTGTAAAATAACCCATTGTGCCAGATTGTATTGAATGCCTTAGCATTATCAAGAAATGTTGCATAGACAGGAGTATCTTTATCCATATAGTAGCATATAGATTCTTTGATACAAAACGCTGCAGTGATACTACCACAATTATTCCTAACACCTTGTTGCAATGGATTTGGAAAATTAATGTGCTTAGAAAATATAAGTAGTCTATTATACATAATTTGCTCTAGGATTTTCTGAAGCACTGGAACTATAGTTATATCACGGTAATTATTCATATCTAATTTGCTTTTTCCCCCTCCTTTAAATATTGGTATTACTTAACCTTGTTTAAAATGGCATGGGTACTCCTCGGCCTCGTACACTTTGCTGAAGACAGTTTCAAGTAACTTTACACTGCTTTGAGTGTCCGCAAACAGTAAATGCTCGGCAACAATACCATCATGACCACATGCCTTATTTTTATTGAGAGAACTAATTGCACTACTGATTTCTTCTCTAGTGGGAATTTTGTCAACAACTTCATCAAAGTGGGAATGGGTTTCTATGCTCTGTTTTTTAACCTCTGCTAAGACCATCTGGTAATGATTCTTATCGTACAGATAGGTATTGTCAGGTAGTGACAAATTGGAAAAATGATTTGCCCATAAATCTCTTATAGAGTCGTGGTCGCGTACAATTTTTCCGTTAGATTCAATTTCGTATATGTAATCACGTTTATGTCTTTTATTCCTTATAAACTTATAGACAGTGGAAATATCGAGCTCTGCAGCCTTTTCAAGCTCACTTAACTGTTCTCTATCACACATTTCTTTTGCTCTCAGTAACTCTTTTCCAAACAATTTCTTCGCTTTCTTATAGTTCGCGTATGACTGAAACTCCCATCCTCTGAACCTACCATCAGAGATCCATACCCTACGTTTCAGCCTCATTTCTGTATGAAACTTGTTTACGTTTAGTAGTTTCCAATAGGGGTTAGCGTACGGGCAAAACCTTTTTATGGACAGAAACCTAGAAGCTGCGTCATGTAAAATCTTTACCGTGTCTTGAATAATAATTTAAATATCGACATTTGTCACTAGTTCTGCCTTATGCAGTTGCGCTAAAAATTCATTGCGTGTTGCTTCCTTATGCCTATTTATTTTGTTCTGCCGATGCTTTCTTCCAATTAATGGAGGGAATTATATGCTTGTCAGCCATGATTATATTATATGCAAAAGGAATGACCAACTCTATTTTTACAGGATGATGATCTGAAATGTTCAAAGGATGGTCATCAATTATTTCGGCCTTAACCACTAAATCGAATTTGTTTTTTTGCAACAGTATATGGTCTATCAACGATTTGGATTTACCATCGATTGAGAAAAATATAAAGTCAGGTCCTTCATAAATAGATTGACTATTAACGGATATTAAGTGCCTATCGGTCAGAAACTTGCTAGAATAGCGCCTCTAGCGTTTGTTGTTAGACAGTTCGTTTTGAAGCTAAGCAGTGAACTTAACTGGCCATTGAAGTCTCCCGCGAGTATGGGAATGCCTTCTTTACAGAACATATCAAACTGGTCCTTTAATTCTTCCATTGTTTCATAGCAACTTGCAATAGGAAAATTAGTTGATGGCAAAAGTGCTCAGAATACACAATAGTTCAATTTATCATTACATATTACTTCTATCCCTAAGACTCTATCGCTGCCGACGCTCAACAAAGGATTAACGCAGAGTGACTTTCTATATAGGATTGCAGGTATCGTACATGTTTATTTTGTAACATGACCTTTTCAGGTCAAGAATTGTGTATATCGCGATGCCAATGTGTATTTCATTTTTTTTCTCATTATTGCAAGTTATTATGTTTATTAATTCTCCTTGATTGAAGACGGTTGATGATTTTATCTATAGAGTAATGCAATAATGTATATTTTTTGTACCTATCATAAAGCATTTATCGTATTTGTTAAAATGTGGGTCACCGATTCAGACAAAATCGGTAGAAGTCAGCTTTCTGTGGAGGGATCGTTGGGTTTGTGCTCTATCTTTTTAACACATGTATGTATGTATGTATGTATGTATGTATGTATGTCTGTCTGTCTGTGTGTGTGTGTGTGTGTGTGTGTGTGTGTGTGTGTGTGTGTGTGTGTGTAGTACTCTTTACGCCGTATGTGCCCAGTTATATTTATCATTTGTAATTTGGTTGTGGCAATATATAGGATATATGTATTTGTGTTGCAATGTGAGATGTGGTCTCTGATATTTATAATTGGTTCAAATATGCGACATGCACACTGTTTGCTTCATTCAAACAATTTGTCGGTAGCAAATTTCACATTATATGTATACACCCTAAATTACCGAAAGGTTTTCACTACCTTTAACCATTTATTGTCTATATCAGTAGTCAGTACTGGCTGACGTATTTAAGAACTAACAATTATAGATCGGATGTATTTCAAATAATTTTAGAAATTAGCAACTCATACGAAATGCTACGTATTAATAGTAAACATCTTTTTGAAACAAAGAGAATTTAAGATCGACCTTAAATGCTGTTAGCAAAATTTCGACAAGTAAACTAATCGATTTTTAGCTTATATATTATAGATTGTCCTGCTATATTCATGTATTTCCCCGTTTCACTCACAATGAGTGTATATTTTCAATCAAATGTATAGTACAAAATCCAAAAGATGTTCCAAAACCGTACTCTTTAAACAAACATTTTAACAAGGGCACATGTGTGTGTGTGTGTGTGTGATTAGGAATTTTAACGTAGCTTTAACAATTATTTAGTCATATCGCTACGATGTCTACAGTGAGGCAGTATATAGTGATGTCTAGAACTGTGGCATCATGCCGCAGACATTTAGCATGATGTCCCACCAAGTCCCATTATCCTGACACCAGGCCGACCTGTCCTAACACTAACCTCTTAATCCTAAACGCCAATGCGAGGCAGCTGTTAGTAGCATTTTTGTTACTCTTTGGTATGACTCGGCCGGGGATCAAACCCATGACCTCCCGCTTCCGCGTACATATGTGCGAGCAGTTCGCTAAATGATCGGCAAGATCGAGTAAAGCAATTCGATTAACATATCAAGTGCACTCTTCTTCAAACATTTCAAATGCACATTGGACAACATACATACATACATACATACATACATACATACATACATACATACATACATACATACATACATACATACATACATACATACATACATACATAGCAATATTTCATTATGCTAGCATTTGGATTACTTAAATGTATTCGTATTACAGTGTGGCTTCGTTTTTCTTAAAAATATTCGTAATTGGTTCATTTTATATATTTAGTGATCAGTTGTGGAAACAGTCACACCTCTCAACAAGACGATCTTTCGTTTGGACACATGTAAATACTTATAAAAATTTAACACAGATTCGGTAAGTCATTTAAGTGTACACTCAGTATAAACAATAATTTGTGACCAAAGTTTGCGAGTTTTGACCTTCAGTTTTCTAAAAAGTGGCGTTTAAACAGCATGTTAGCAACCAATCATTTTATATATGTAGCAATATATACGTGCAAGTTTCATCTTTTGAAGATCGTAGATTCAGTCACTGGCATGATTTGATCTTTTTTCGATAGATTTGATACTCAAATTTCTTACAACCTAACAACTTTCACACGCTGTACTTAATCAAATTATGTGTCAAACTTAAACGGCTGACAATAACTTCGAGATTAACATGCTGTTTTATAAATTGGTAATGATCAACGTAACGGGCTGATACTAAAAATACTTCGGCATCAGCAATTTTTGATCACATATAAAATATTACGAAGATTTATTAAAAGGATGTTGGAGCAGAGTTATGTATATCATGCTGTACAAAGTTATCGCCCTTCGTCGACTTAAAATGCGTCAATGAATTGTGAATATTTAAAATATCACATTTGTAAAACTTCCAATCAAATTTACAGTGAATTTGCAATGTAACAAAATCTTAGATAAATTGCTAGTTTAAGCACGATTTTCATGTATTGCCCGTAAATAACTTAGCAGACTCAGAGGATGTAAGCAGTTATGATATTAATCTAGTAAGCACCATTTAAATACATTGATGAAAAATATATTAAATATACGTTGTAGATGGTGAAACAAATACCGTTATTCTGCCAGAAATTACATATCAACAAGAGTAATAAATCTGCAAGCAATCTCAAAACTCCTGAGTGAAGCTTTAAGTTTCAACGCATTCTTGTAGTTCGCATTTCGGAAATATATTTTTCTTATGTATTAATTTTGATTGTAATTGTATCTTAGTGTAATCAAACTTTCTTGTACTATATTATTACTTAACATGAGCATTATAAGATCGCATCAAACGCGTTGCTTTAAAATTACTCATATTTGTTCAACTGAGTTCCCTCGTTTAAGTTATAAGCTCATCTTTCGTCCATTTCATTTGCTTTCAGGAAGACAAATTTTGCAGCGACACTCGTCTTTCATATCCACTTGACCTGTACAGATCCAATCTTATTACATCGAATCAAAATTTTTAGGGTTTTAAATTCGTGTCCTGTTGAGATGATATCGTGAATCAAACGTATTATGAAAAGCCGAGTGTAGGACTAGGACGATATGTAAGCGGATGCTGGCTACTGAGATAACGAAAGAGGATTCTCCCCGTGGTCTGATTCGCACCTTTGCCGTCAGCAATTTGACAATTAGGAACTGAAATACAGTACAATCATCTTAATGAATCTGCTGCATATGCAATTTCGAATAGAGTGAACAATATTGTGAATTAAACGTTTGTAGAAGCAAAATGACAAGACACTTTGTGATAACATAATGTAAGAGAGCAATGAAGTGGAGGTGGCTGAGCTCAGCAAAAAAAAAATCATGTGGTCATTATAAAAATACATGCGGAACATGTAAACTATGTTGATCAATCGTATTTAAATCCATTTTGTACCCTATATACAACTATACAGTCACCGTGGAGACTTTATATTTAATGTAATTGTTCTTCCTATTTTAAAACTTGGAACGAAAGAATGGATTGACATAAATAACTACAGAGGCAACTCAATCGCTCCCATTTTTGAAAACGTACTTGAAAATTACTGTACGAGGTGCGTATACAATTTAATGAAAGGAACAATTTTCTTCACTCAATACAAGACTACTGAAGTTACATTGCTGCCGGGATAATAAAAGAGGGAATAGCCAATTAATCTGAAGAACATTCCAAGGTATATGCTACATTATCGGAGAACGCTGGGGTCATCGATACAGTGTGGCATGGTGGTCTTTCTATACGCTTTACTCTCTTGGAGTAAAAGGAAAATCTGGAGGCTGATCCATAATTCCTTTCAAAAATGTTAGGGCTCAAGATTTTGCCCATCGATCACCATTCGAAACAATAAACAGTAAACCGCGTGGTAGGTCAGTGAAGAGAGCGATGTGGAGTGACTAAAAAGACCTAGAAGTTTGTCATAGAAAAATTAAAAAATTGAAACCTTGGAATATATTTATGCATCATACGTTCGATAATCATATTAGCAACTGAATACTGTTAACAGATGACTATTCAGACAGTGAGGAAATCTGCGATCTGTGTGGAATCATTAAGTACAGATGTCATCCAACTAAATAGAAAATTGTAGAAATAATAAATCAACAAAATTATTTTTCAGTTTAATGATAATATATATTTATTTCCATGGTTTATACTTTTATCGATTTTTTTTTAAAAGATAATTCTTTTTTTTTGTTTCCACCTAATCTTAGATACCAATCTTATAAAGAAGCAAAATAGAAACAAAGAAGTCAAAGAAAATCAATAATGCATCCGATTCTTTAATCCACGAAATAACATTAAAATGATAGCAATCCTAGTTTAAAAATGTCATAAGTTGTCACCTGTTTTCAACATCTGCATATATTTCCATTGATATCGAACTTTTCGCTAACATACTTTCTGTTTCATGTTTGTTTCGATTATTATGCGATTCAGCCTGGAATAAATACAACACTAGTCATTATAATATTAATAACGATTACGATGATAAGGATGATGATTATTATGAGTATCGTGACGAGAAGGAGTATTATGACGACAGAAAAAAAATTAAATTGTTAATTTATGGTGCTGACTTAACCCTGGGAAAAATGTAAACAAAAATACAGTGAAGTGTTAAAAACAATTTTTTTTTAACTTGACAAAATGAGAAGGATAGACGTCCGACCTCAGACAATAAAGGAAAACATATATTTATTATATATTATATTATTAAACAATAATTTGCCCGTTAGGAACCGCTTTCTCTAACGTTCTATAACTTTTTTACTCAGATTAGGGTTTGATATGATTTTTCATAAAAACTTCAGATAATATCAATAATTTTGTCACTAACTGAAAAAGTTACATATACATCGGCCGGAATGATCCGCGCAACTTACACAAACACAGAGAAGGAAAGGGCTTATGCCTATACAAAGTGAGTTTGTGGAGGTCAAGGTAAAATATGCTATGTGCTTACGAAGTGATAGAGAGACAGTGCAAATGCGATTCCACAAGGAAAAGAAAATGCTCTGTTCTGGGATTTGCTACTCCAAACCGCTATTAACTGGTAGCTAATTAATATATCTAGAGCAACTGAGAAGCAGCCCCAGTACCAAAGAAGCACTTTGGTTACTGATAGACCACCTAAAGATGAAAGAAGAAATCATTCGTCACGATGTCATAGAGCTCGAGCAAGAGCAGTCCGAAGCTATGTAAGGTAGTGACACATATCTATTGTGACCCTACATCACCTCACCCCACCCAACACTCTGAGCGGGACGCAGCGTTCAGATTACGTTGGTGTCTATTTGCGTCTAACGTCTGCTCCCTGCCGTTTGGATATGGGGTAAATTTTCGCCTCTCAATTTGATAGTTGTTTTCGGTTTCCTGTCTGCTTATTTAAAGACGCATGCACAAAGCCACACATCAGAAAGTAAACGCTCTTGCAAGACATACATCATAGCTTTTAAGGAAATGTGCAACGAAAATCATGGAACAGATTTTGACATTTGTTATGTCAAACTTTGCATCTTCCAGTAATAACCGTAGTATTTTGTTCGAATCACATACATTCGATAAAACTATTCCCGGGATACTGCAAAGTGCCATGTTCTAAAGTCTGGACTATTGTCGGAATCTCTTCGGTTAAATTTATTAGAATAAAGCCTAATGGCGACATACCAATCAATGTGGAGCAAAGTAAGGCAGCGAGTATTGGTATCTTAAAATGGTATTTATATTGTTTCAAAATAGCAGGTCATCCAACTATTGGTGAACAACCCAAATCAATAATATAACAGGTCTCAAGTCATTGATCTACGTATATGCATATTCAAGGCTGGTGTTTTGTTGCCTTATGTAAATGCAGGAAAATCGTCATACAAAATATTAGAGAACTCTCTCGTACATTTCAAAGTTTGAGGGCTCCGAGTGGCCAAGTGGGCTAGAGCGCTGTCCGTTACGGATCACTGCCATCTCACCTCTGTCTGCGTGGGTTCGAGTATAAGATTCGGCTAAGGTAGTTATGTGAGAAAGCTTGCCCGTAGCTTCTTGTGGGTCGGTGGTTCTTTCCGGGGGTTTTCCGGGTTCGTCCTCCACCATTAATACTGGCCGCCATGCATAGCCTATATTGTGCTTAAAAATGGCGTTCAACCATAAAAAGCAAACAAAACAAAACAAAACATTACAAAGTTTTAAAACTATGGTAGTATTCGTATCACTCGAGACGTTCAAAGCTGAGTGACAGAAGTTACAAGAGGAACTAACATAGCTTAATGAATTTGACAGTTGCCTGTGTCTTTGAAATTTTGAATAATGTGCTCGAAAACAACTAAATATCTTGCAGGTTTTGTTCAAACATATTTACAACTCTCGATATATTGGTTGTAGTTAATAAAATATGCTGCAATTTGCCATTGTCTTAGTGTTTAACGAATGCAGAGATTTTGTATATTGTATGATGTATCATCATACATGTCTTCACTGTTATTAGTCTTATGTTGTAACTGCTTTACTAATGTTGTTTTGAAGCGACATATTCTTTAAATATTCGAACTACATCTGATGATTGTCCACATTGTGATGATTTTTCTTATTCATCAGACAGGTACTCCAAGCTATTACTATGCGTGATTGTGCACACCTGGTTTGCAAATTGCTTTCATTTTGTGACGAGATTAGCATGTGTCGAAAGCTTGTTTATCTTTACATTGTCAATGACTGACTAACACATTTGAATACTTTCTGAACTTTTAACAACCATGAACGGTTCAGAAAGGTCATGTTTTCCAGACACGCAGACACAAGAAGAAATCCTATGAGCAAAGTGATTGACGTCAAGTATTTATCTTGTGATATAAAACAATGAGTAAGCCAAAGCATGTACAATATAGAGCAAACAAGTGACATTTTGCAAGCCAAAATAACGATGAAAGACAGTCTAAGTAAAACGATGTTTGGGAATCATGGCATAATATGAGCACCAGTCTTCGCACTCGGCTTCACATGCTCTCTAAATTATGCATCGAATTTAGCGTCTGTGATCGTATGTGATATGTAAATTATTCGATACGTTTGGGTATATCTATTACGCTGGGGTCAACTGGATCTAGTCTTTGCAGATTTACATAATTCATCATAGCTGTTTATGTCAAATACTCCCATAAATAAGTCCGAGTCAGTGGTGAAACCCAGGGCTCACAATGGGTACGTATAATCCGACAGCCTGATTGAATCAGCCTAAAGCAAGTTACTACTTTGAACTAACGGTAACTGAACATCAAACAATACTTAATGATGTATCTTTAAATATAGGTGTCTTGAAATATAATGTTGGGGATGTTGTTCTTGAGAGGGAGAAAAGAACTTAACCTGTAATAAGTAACTGACATAGCCTATAATAAATAAAGGACATAGCCTATAACAGAGGCATCATTTGAACGTAGGAATGCGTGCAAAGTGAGTGCATCACCAATCATATACAGAAACAAAATCCATAACTTGTGTTATCTATATATATATATATATATATATATATATATATATATATATATATATATATATATATATATATTGCAACTTAAGCATTTAGTATTGTTTTAGTATTGCTCTGATGAATAAATATCAATGTATATTAGAGCAGTCTGGATGTTTAAATATCAACAACAATGTAGCGTAAATGGATGTATCAATTACGATCACCAAATTAGAGCCGGATGGAAGTATCACTTGAACGCCAATATAGAACAGAATGGATGTAACAATATGAACACCAACGTAGAGTTCAATGGATGTATCAATATGAATACAAACGCAGAGTAGAATAGATGTGTCAATATGAATACTAACATATAGCAGGATGGATGTTTCAGGATGAATATAACCTTTGAGTAGGTTTGATGTATCACTATAAATACTAACGTAGAGTAGGATTGATGTATCAATATACTGGAGATATACAAATATATGCCAGCGTCATGTCAATATATGCTAAGTTGATCAGTCTTTAAAACATGATAATCAAGGATAGTGGAATACTCAAGATCTATGTACTGTGTATATTTGCCTTTGCGGTTGGTATATATGGTGTATTTACATTTTTTTACAATACCGAACTTTCCAAAAATGTCTTTGTAAAAATGAAGGATAAATTGATCACATAAATTGACTTATAAACTTGGAGATGGAACATATCATATCCTATTGAACATGGATTGTATCCATTTTGTGCGAAGCTCAAGGATCTTTCTCTCATTGGAAGCAAACATTATTTTCGGCTTGGAACACGCACAAATATTGTCGATTTTGGGTCATACCAATTAAGTACAAATTCATACAAAATTTCTCTGAAATTTATGCTGAATAATGAATTATTGCACGCATAAAAACTTTCCTGATTAAAAGACATTGACTGTTATGCACATTAACTTGAGAGAGAGAGAGAGAGAGAGAGAGAGAGAGAGAGAGAGAGAGAGAGAGAGAGAGAGAGAGAGAGAGAGAGATCACCTATGATAGGGGACAGTGCCAGTAGGGTGCAGTTAGTATTACAGAAATCTCCTTCACAACACTCGCTACATGTAGTTACAGATCGTCCAATGATGGCGTGGTCAGGGTTTAAGAAGACAGAAGCTGAACGGCAATGCTGAGGATAATAAGAGAGACGAAACTGCTTACAGATAAGCGAATGTGTATTGAAATCTGCTTGAAGCAGATGAAACATGACGTTGACTAATAGTAAAATACAGTCTAATATGCCACATACAACCGTTTAAATGACAATATAAACAAAACAAAAAACAATTCTCGCAAAGTGTCTAAACTATTATACAAACATTTTATGCTCTTCATTTTTCTGTTATTGTAAACTGTCGCTACTGAAATGATACATAACGAAATATTTAGGGTATCATTTCTTAGAAAGATTCTAGAAATACACCTTGAGCAAATTTAAAGAGTTACTACCCACAATATTTGCTGTCAGGAAGTGACACTTATGATTATATTCCTACCGGTAGATAATTTAACATTTGCACCTAGGTTTAACATTAGGCTACATAACTGAATTAACAGTATGGGTTGTTATATACATGAAGGGTATTTAACATTAGGCCTCCATGGTGAAGTTCTTTTGAGGAAAATTCAATCTTAAAAATGTCCCTAGGTTTAACGTTATGTGTCGGTTTGACCTTTAACAGGAAATGTTACATATAAAAGATTTACTATCCAGAAAGCCTTTTGGATTAACCAACACTTAGTCGTGCAATATACATTTCCCATTCAAAACCCACATTTACTATCCAACAGACATTTAGAAGCAAGCATTTCCCACTCATACCCTAACCAAAAGGTATGAGCACTCACCCATAGACAAATATATTTGCACACTCTCATAAATGAGGTAAAAGAATATCGAAGCTAATGAACAATATATCTCAGGTGAACATGGATTGCGCTCATAGCTATAAGTCTGATACTTTGATTCAGTAACGCGTTGGATCAGTGTCTCGAGTGATAATACCATTTAATCCATACCCACGAACCTCAGTGGACCCCTCCAGTGATAAAAAACAACATTTGTGGGATTTGTTTTAATGTAGTCAAAGGTTGTAATATCTTGTGGGATTTGTTTTAATGTAGTCAAAGGTTGCAATATCTTGTGGGATTTGTTTTAATGTAGTCAAAGGTTCTAATATATTGTGGAATTTGTTTTAATGTAGTCACATGTTCTAATATATTGTGGGATTTGTTTTAATGTAGTCAAATTTTCTAATATCTTGTGGAATTTGTTGTAATATTTTTTGGGATATGTTTTAATGTATTCAAAGGTTGTAATATCTTGTGGGATTTGTTTTAATGTAGTCAAAGGTTCTAATATATTGTGGAATTTGTTTTAATGTAGTCACATGTTCTAATATATTGTGGGATTTGTTTTAATGTAGTCAAATTGTCTAATATCTTGTGGAATTTGTTGTAATATTTTTCGGGATTTGTTTTAATGTAGTCAAAGGTTCTAATATATTGTGGAATTTGTTTTAATGTAGTCACATTATAATATCTTGTGGGATTTGTTTTAATGTAGTCAAATGTTTAATATATTGTGTGATTTGTTTTTATGTAGTCAAAGTTTTTAATATCTTGTGGGATTAGTTCTAATGTAGTCAAAGGTTTTACTATCTTGTAGGATTTGTTTTAAATGTAGTCAAAGGTTTAATATATTGTGGGATTTGTTTTAATGTAGTCAAAGTTTGTAGTATCTTGTGGGATTTATTTTAATGGAGTCAAAGGTTGTAATATATTGTGGGATTTGTTTTTTAATGTAATCAAAGGATGTAATATCTTGTGGGATTTGTTTTAATGTAGTCAAAGGCTGTACTTGTTTGTGGGATTTGTTTTAATGTAGTCAAAGGTTCTAATATCTTGTGGGATTTGTATAAATATAATCAAAGGTTGTAATATCTTGTGGGTTTTGTTTTAATGGAGTCAAAGGTTGTAATATATTGTGGGATTTGTTTTTTAATGTAATCAAAGGATGCAATATCTTGTGCGATTTGTTTTAATGTAGTCAAAGGCTGTACTATTTTGTGGGATTTGTTTTAATGTAGTCAAAGGTTCTACTATCTTGTGGGATTTGTTTAGATATAATCAAAGGTTGTAATATCTTGTGGGTTCTGTTTTAATGGAGTCAAAGGTTGTAATATATTGTGTTATTTGCTTTTTAATGTAATCAAAGAATGTAATATCTTGTGGGATTTGTTTTAATGTAGTCAAAGGTTCTAATATCTTGTGGGATTTGTTTAAATGTAGTCAAAGGCTGTACTAGTTTGTGGGATTTGTTTAAATATAATCAAAGGTTGTAATATCTTGTGGGTTTTGTTTAAATGTAGTCAAAGGCTGTACTAGTTTGTGGGATTTGTTTAAATATAATCAAAGGTTGTAATATCTTGTGGGTTTTGTTTTAATGGAGTCAAAGGTTGTAATATATTGTGTTATTTGCTTTTTAATGTAATCAAAGGATGTAATATCTTGTTGGATTTGTATTAATGTAGTCAAAGGTTCTAATATCTTGTTGGATTTGTTTTAATGTAGTTAAAGGCTGTACTAGTTTGTGGGATTTGTTTTAATGTAGTCAAAGGTTCTAATATCTTGTGGGATTTGTTTAAATATAATCAAAGTTTTTAATATCTTGTGGGATTTGTTTAAATATAATCTTGTGGGATGTATACCTGGATCATCATTATTGATCGATTGCCAGGTGAGTGGTGAAGGTTACTAGGCATATTTATTTATAAATAATAAGGAAATCAAAATGGCACAAAAGACCACATCTATAGATAATGGGGAATCCTCATTAACTGCTCCAATCTATTATAATATTTAGAACGGTATGAGTCACTTCTGCAGATAAATTTCGTGTATAATAGATGTTATTTATGTATTGACGTTTAGTGTATATAGTATAAAAGCGACTTTACTAACAGCATACATATATTTGAGTAGGAATACCTGTTTTGTACTGTAACATATATCTTAACATTCTTTTTTAAATAGTGAAATGAATCGATATGGAAAAGATCATTAAATTTTCGCATGTAATTGAGTAATAGTGAGACATTTAATGATAGATTACATATTTATGTTGACATCCAACTGAGTAGACTTTATCGTTGTCACCCCACAGACGTTCTTCGATGTAGCAGAACTATAATGTACAAACACATTTATACTTTGTTATCACATAACAAAGTAAATAAATTGATATAATGGCTTTAAAGTCTTTCTGATGTAACATCGGAATATTTTATATGCATACTAATTAATTCTGAATCCCAAAAGACGTGCACTTCATGTTTTGTTTTCCATTAATTAGAATGGTAGTACGTATTACCAACAATATTTATATATAATAATGATTTACGTTTACGAAACGAGAAAATATTTAACCTAATACAAATCTGGTGTTCTCCGTTCTTTTATTTACTTTGTATTTTAGCCATCTACACCGAAACGAGTATAAACTGTTTTGGTGCTGTTAAAGACAATGTTAAACGTAATATGACATATCTTAAGTATTCAAAAGCGAAGATTATAATTCTTACAAGACACAGCCTCTCTTTAATTATAATAGTCAGAATCTTAGAACGATTACAATACACAACATCTCTTTAATCATAAATAGTCCGAAACTTAGAGCGATTACAATACACAACCTTTCTTTAATCATACATAGTTCGAATCTTAGAACGATTACAATACACAACATCTCTTTAATCATAAATTGTCCGAATCTTATAATAACGATTACAATAAACAACCTTCTCTTTAATCACAAATAGTCCGAATCTTATAACGATTGCAATAACCAGACTCTCTTTAATCATAAAATGTCCGAATCTAAGAACGATTAAAATAGACAACCTTTTTTTAATCATAAATAGTCCGACTCTTAGAACGATTACAATACACAGCCTGTTTTAATCATGAATAGTCCGAATATTAGAACAATTACTATACCCAGCCTCTATTTAATCATAAAAGGTCCAAATGTTAGAACGATTACATTACCCAGCCTCTCTTTAATCATAAGTTGTCCGAACTTCAGAACGATTACAATACCCAGCATCTCTTTAACCATAAATTGTCCGAATTTTAGAACGATTACAATACCCAGGTTCTCTTTAATCATAAATGGTCAGACTCTTTGAACGATTACAATACCAAGCCTTTTTAATCATAAATAGTCCGAATGTTAGAACGATTACAATACCCAGCCTCTCTTTAATCATAAGTTGTCCGAATTTCAGAACGATTACAATACCCAGCTTCTCTTTAAGCATAAATTGTCCGAATCTTTTGAACGATTACAATACCCAGCCTCTCTTTAATCATAAGTTGTCCGAATTTCAGAACGATTACAATACCCAGCTTCTCTTTAAGCATAAATTGTCCGAATCTTTTGAACGATTACAATACCCAGCATCTCTTTAATTAAAAACAGCCTGATTAGTATTGACCTAAAGAAAAGTTTGTTTTCATCAGAAATAAATGTGACAAAATGCGTGATTAAGAATATACCTGGAAACGTTAGTAAAATAACCAAATGTAACCAAATTTCCCAATACAAACAATATGTTCGCATTTAGTTCATGCTGTACTATTTTAGACTGCATACTTAAATTAAATGGGAACGATCTGTTTGCAATTTTTGGATATGTTTCATTCCGATTACATTCCCTGCAAGGATTAGGATTGTTAGTCATTAAACCAATCAAGCCACTCAAGTATTAAAAAGAAACAATTAAACATAAATTACATGACGTTTTTAATTTTTACCTAACAAGGCAATACACGACTGGCATTAACAGATATTATGACTAACAGATGAAATTATATATTAAACGCCATAACAATAACGGTACTTAATTTATGTTCAACAAAACAGCCATTTTTTACCACACCTCTCCATGCGCACATTGCACAGTGTTGAGACACTCCGACGGATGGCTTAAATGTTGGCAGTCATAACAGAGAGGTCCTCTCGAGTCATAGCTTCCGAATCCTAAAAGTTGAGTTGCAGAAATTTTGAACAATTTTTTATTAGCAGGGGTCAACGCACCTTAATAAAATTTCCTTTAGTAAACGTTTGAGCTAAACACTGAGACAGTCACCATTTGAAATGCTAACCGTCGTGCTATGCGTAACCTGAATATCTACCACAAGAGTACTGTCGTATTCATAATACTAACAAATAATGGAATAATGGCACGAAAACAAATATAATGTGAACTATTGCCGTAGCCAATGCACTAATCTTTACGACATTACAATTTCAGTTCACCATATGCACTAAATCCAAAAAGTGATCGAGATCACCATGAATAGTACACAGCCACTGATTGGTTTAGTCAATAAAAATGAATGTGTTGAATTCAAATGGAATCTTTCAATATACATGAATTACACCAATCAACACAATTTAAGGTGTGTATGATATAATATTTGTATGGATGTATCATTTATTTATAAAATGGAGATTAAGACAAAAGGATGAAAGGAGGAAACATTACAACCTACCATCGTCACCACATCCGTGACTATTGCAGAAAGAAGTTTTACAGCATCTAGAACATCTGCTAGGAATGTTATTATTTTCCTCGCACGACTTAAAAATAGAAGTAATAGAGCACTAAGACTCTATAGAGTTACATGCAAACAAATTTAAGCAGAAGAGGCTTATGAATTTGTTAAAATTGCAACTGGTTTTACTATGGTTCTGAATAATTAATCAAATACAGTCGAAGAGGAATTAAATTATAGATTCCAGTTAACATTAAGCTGTTGAAAACTAACATTCAATTCTTTTTTGTATCTGCTAAAATATTTATCAGCAGTAAACATTTTTGAAATAAAAGCAACATCCAAAGACGTGGTGAAGGAACTACTTATTGTGAAAGAAATTAAAATATTAGAAATAGTATCGTCTAAACATTATGACGTAATAGTTCCACTTATTAATGTCCATCTTTAAAAACAGCTAAGAGCATTACTTTTTAATGAGGTGTCTTTGACTCATAACATTTCTAAAATTGCAAATAATGCTATATTTTATTAAACACCTATTATCTAAGGACTAACACGTTTTCTACGTTTTGATAATCTAATTGCTGCTAGTTGCTTCTGGTATATGCAGGCCTGTAAATGCAAATTACGTTGAAAAGTAATGTGTTAGTCCGTTATGTAGGCGTGTCACACTCTGCGATCACGCAGCCAATAAGTCAATGTAACATTTATGACTTCACATGAAATAGTGATTATTTATATTTCGAGGAATAACAGTCTACCATATTATTTCTTGTCGTATGCCTTAGTATTAGCACTATTCTCACTTTTATCATTAATTATTTTTAATTTGGTCTTTGACTGCAGTCAATTCTTAGTCCTATGTCTTTTAGCAAGTGGAAGTTTAAAGTTGTTAAGTTAGATCATCCTAACCTCGTTCTCACAGAAACGGGACTGTTTCGGCTCTTGCTAATTTATTGAAAGCTGTCTAATGTTCATAGTTTTTCTAGCAATGCAAACACATCTCTCGACTTTATGAAAATTAAAAATTTCTGATAAAGCAAAATGCGAAGAATTCAAGCCACTTCCTGCTTAATAGTACAAATCACCTTGAAAGAAACAAATCCATGAAATAAACTATTTCTTTTAAATCTGACGAAATAATTGCTTGCTCACCTCTTTATTTGATTTCACGCATCCTGAGTTGTAACTTACATGACTCCCAATATGGTTCCGTTCGACGAAGCAGCCCTAAAAATAATAATAATAATAATAATAATAATAATAATAATAATAATAATAACAATAAAAATAATAATAAAATAATAATAATAATAATAATAATAATCATCATCATCATCATAATAAAATTAATAATAATAATGATAATAAGAAGTGTTATTATTATTATTATTGTATTATTATTATTTTTATTTTTAATATTATTATTCTTATTATTATTATTATTATTATTATTATTATTTTTATTATTATTATTATTAATGCAATAACAAACAGCCTAACGTTTGCTCAGCTGTAAAGTTCATCCGCTTCAAGAAAACCCACCACACTCAGAATCTCCATTAGATGCATCTTAAGGCATGCCACAAAGCGCATTTCATCCTCAATGTCACATACTAGTAACAAAAATGTATTTCACTAAAATTGAAACAGTTTGTTTCATTAAAGTCAATTGGTTTTTATTGACGTGATCATTTCTACACTTCATTATAAATATGATATTTTCATGTAATTCAGTTAACATATCGATGCACCAGTGACCGAATGGCGAAACAATGATATACCTTCACAAGATAACACTAACCGTTTTAAAAAAATTCTGTTCGTAAAATGCGATGCATTTTTATATTTTGGAAATACAACACCCCAGCTGATTCATAGTTTCGACATGATTATACATTTTAAGTGAATATATTAATTATCAGGTATTGGAAATAAAGTTAGGTTTTGCTGTAGTTATCCAAGTATATGCATCTAGGACGACAAATACATATTACAATGAAATAAAATGATGTGGTTATTTATTTTTAACCCTAATGCAGCGGACTCACGGAATTTGCTACATAAAATTAAATTAATATATCAGTGAATGCACGGACAGCTCATAGGATGATAAATATTCAAGAAATTAGCCAATACTTTATGGAACAAAAGTAAAAGATAATAAAATACTAATGTGAGGAAAAAGAAATGTTAATGTATTGCAGATAGTTGTAAAATAAGTATCAGATTGTAAAGGTGAAACTGTCTTGCTGCACACAAATTTAAGAACAATCTTTGATTGGTTGAAATTGTAAACATTTTTATATTCATTTGGATTTGAAAAGAATGATAAAATTACAAACCACACAAAGGGCTTTTAAAGTATGTGGATTTAGTGTGAAGCTGTTGAATTCATGCTATTTTTGATATTCCAACTCCACAGATAACTAAGTATACAAAGCTTACTAGTGTTGGCAAACATTCAAACTGGACTCTTTCCTTCCGATGAGCATTTCTAGATAATTAAATTAATATCTATATTATGATACGGACCAGAAACGCTATTACAATATAAATATTCATAAAACCAATCACTTTTATCTTTCCAACAACACAAAAAGTAATGTAGTTTTAAAACAGGAAGAACACTCGTTCGTTGTAACCACTGCAGCTAAAATATAAATCTGATCAGGGTAAAAGTATACATGAAATTTTCATCTTGAGAGTTACAGAATGACTTTGAAGAGATCAAAAATGTTTTTGATTGAAGTACATGAGAATCATTGCTAGGTGTCTGCTAAGATGGCTTCAATAATTCTGTCAAACCATGTTTTTTAAGGTGCTCTTTGTAAAGCAATATCTGAAATAGACAATGAATAACGAATATAAACTAGTACAAATTTATGAAGTATGATAATCTGTTGAGTGCATCTGCAGTCTATGCATTACACAGTAAAGATTAGAGAAACTCAGTTGCGATTTAACAGTAACGCTCTCTGAATTATCACTATTAAGAATTTTAGAAACTGTTTATGGTTATAGTAGATCGCATGAACTGTAGTCATTCACTCAATTGTGATTTAAATTTTCTGCAACTGGAAATCATAATACCAACTAGATCATGAATGTTTCAGCGTTTGTGTAATGATTTTGAGACGTTCATCGTTCTCTCGTATGAACTTACGTATAGCCATTCTCCAGATTGGCTGGAAGCGTTTATCTATATTGCATCATTTTGTAGATTCTTTCATTTCTTCGTTTTCCATTGACGTGATCCAATTAATTTGGCCCGACTTGTACAGATGGATTTTCTATATAAACACATTTTTTCTTCTGCGACGTGCTTTTTTATGTTTACAGTAATTTATGTTTCATCCGTAACAGCCGCAGTTATTCTAATATGCATGCTCTATTCGTGTCCGCTATTTATATGACTCGATCATGATGCTGCTACTTTTCAAATCTGGAACTTTTACTTAGATTGTCTATACAAAGTCCAAATATTTGATATGTTGTTTTATGTGGCGGAAAGGTCATTATTATAAGACAATAACACATTTTTAGCTTAGTATAATTTATATTTATAACATTTATGCAGTAATGCTCTAGTTTGCTATTGCACATTGTAATATTAAAACTCACTCTATTCAATGTTATCAACTAGACTTCAAACTCCAGATAAGAGATAAAACCTATCACAATCAAAGACTGATTAACGATGTCTGGATTCCTTTTAAATGGGAATTATTGCAGCTTTAATCAGGATGATAAACAGGATGTGGAAAACTGACCCGTCTATTACGACAGGACATTGGCGCTGAGCTCCTATATAATTTTAACAAGAAACCGAAAATCAAGTATGGTCTGGTGGATGTTTGATTTGTGAGGAGTTTCACTATATATGTCCGACTATTCACTGTACTACTATAGCGATTGCTACTCTATTTAGGTCAAAATTCCTTGTCACAGTGTAATGCTATGAAGTTTAACCATAGATGTTAAATATATGCGAACGTGATTTTATATGTTCTTAATTGGATGAATTCATTTCTTCATATTAATACAAAAAAGGGTAACATTAGAAACTTAATTAGAAATAGATCAATTAAACGCACTCATCCTTTTGTCTGAAAATCAGCTTATAATGTATTTGCTAATCAACCAACAATGATTCTTTGTCATCTTTTTCCTTTAACCTTAGCTTCTAATTTCAAGAAAGACTTCCAAAATTCTTAGACCAAAACGTTCATAATACAATGTCATTTTGTTATCCCTTCAAAGAATGGTGCTGATTACAGTTTTAAATATTTGTGTTTGTGATTTCTGGTTTTAATTTTATTTCATTAATGTGCAATCATCGAATTAGAAAACTACGTTATGGCAAAAGAGCATCTTGAAAAGGTATGCACCGAATAAAACAGAAAATATTAGTTGTGAAGGGCAACCTATGTTTAAAATTAATATTTTTTAAAAAATATCCATGTACAAGACGATAATCAATTCTAGTTTAGAAAATGGAAGCTTTAGTTTCTCCAATACGACAAAAAGTACGTTTGGACACTTACGTGGTAAGCCAATAATTATACATAGGAAAGTGCTGCAAAGAATAATTTGTTCATGTTACTATCAGCGTGGTATGGGATAGGAATAAAGATTTCATATGACTTAAGTGAATGAATGTGCAGGTTTTTTTTAACACCATATGTTTCAAATAATGAATTTTTCTTTAAGTGCCTGGTTGTTAAACTATTGTTGTAATCTTTTCACTTCCACACATCATACTTTTTCTTCAATAAATAAAACAATTTGTATTTTATCTTTTACATTTTCTGATTTGTAAACAAACGGTCGCCTAATATCACTTGTGCTATTAGCATTTGTCCCCAGAAACGTTAAGAAACTACCACTCATCAGAGATTATGTTGTACTTGAGAATATTCACAATGTGTCCAATTCTATATGAAGGCTTCCAGTGTGGATTAACTTTTAATTAAGCAAATAAAAATATACATTAGAACTGTGTTGAACGTCGCCTTTTTAAACCAGAATCATGCTTATGGATGTGTATTAGGTGTAGTTGTTGTTTCCATTAATCGATTTGATTTAGCTTTGCATCCCCTTAAGTTCTCTAATCTTTGAATATATCTCATCTTTTTGAATTATTAAAGTAACTTAACACTTTTAGCCATAATAATGGTTTCCGTATGCTTGTTTGTTAATAGGATTGTCACTTATCATCTACATGACATCGATACGATTACTGCAATAAAATTCCTTTATGAAGTGTTTCTATCAAATAAATATTTTGAAATGTTTGGAGTGTCTGAATCAATTAAGTCTGGTTGAAACTGCTTGTATATTGTGCCATCATATAAGTATTTGCTGTGATTAATTAGATATAGATTTGCTGTTATCATATTGAGGTTAATACATGGTTGTTGTCTATCATGATTACAAATTAACAACATTCTGGTAATTCACAAGTCACTAAATAAAAGTAATTTTTTTCCAACATTGGCGTTCATCAATGGCATTCATCGTTGACCAATGCCCCATTTCTAGTCAACTTTGTTCATCTCTCCCAACTTGTACAAATGATTAGACATACATATTAATTTTGCAATCTTTATACATATCAAAATTTCGTATGTTGTGACTCTTCTTAGACTGCAATATCGTTAAGATCTTTTTGTTCTGTTACGACAACATTCTTTGAATATCCTCGAGGGTTTTGATATCTTTCAACTATTACTTTTATAATAATTTACACACATACTTATAAATGAAGAATACATATGTATGTGTGTCTTTTTCAGGGTAAATGTATCCATTTTGTGTTTTTGTTTGCGCAACATGGTAATTCTATCATTGAATGCAAACACTATTTCTAAAATGCACCATTATTGTCAAGATTATTTAAAACTCTGAAACAATTAATCTGAAAGGGTTTGCACGGTTATAGAAAATATTGGTTAACTTTGATGTGGAACTTAGTATGTGTCACTTTCCCTAATACCGAGAAGGATAGTTATCAGATTGAAGCAGAATGTATGCACCCCTACACTCGTTCCGACTCTCAGTCAAGCTCGACATCATTAAAAAGAATATATTGTTAGGGAGCAGGCGACAATATTTGTTTAGAATATTTTGTTTTATCGTGTATTTATTTGGACACCCTTAGATATATTACAGGATATGATATGTAAATTCAGAAAATATATAAGTCAAGGTAAATATTAACTTAATGCTTCGGCACTTACCAAGTCGTCAACGCATTTCTCCAACTGATCGCAGTATTTTAAGTGGGTCATCTCAGTACATGAAAAACAGACTAAGGTATTCTCTGAAGAAAACCATTAAAAGGCAACAGAAAATTATTAAATCTTAATCATTTTACAAATATATTTTCTGTGTTTTCTATAGACTGAACCAATCCCTTCAAATTATGAATAGAAAAGCAAAAAAACTAATAAGATAAAATCAGCAAGTTGTGTTTGCCAAGTATTTTCAACCAGTTCCGTTCCTTTTCCTGTTCATAATACTTACTTCTCCTCCTCTTTTCTCTTCTATGATCTCAGGCACGTGTTTTTCCTCAGGTTTCGCTTTCACATTTTCAAAAATGTTTTTCCATTTTTGACATTACATGACATCCACTTGAAAGTGTTTCAAATGTTTGAATACTTAAATAGGCCAAAGTAGTTGGACTTCGGATGTGTATTTTTTTATATGCACACTAAGATGTATGTTAGTTTGGGATATCTTTAAAACAACAGTGGCTCAAGCCAATAATGGTAACATATATTCTTTATCTTATATGTGTGTAAGGAAGTAATATCGCTAAACCGCTTGTAATGTTTCGTATGAAACTGTCGAGGCCTTCCATACTCATGAATTCACTCTCGAATCACATTCGAGTGCATGCTTTACTCAAGTACATGCGAGCCCGTTGTGAGCCTAGTGACATAGAACCCCCTGGGACGACCCCAAGCGAAATTATTAATGCAAAATGTACTTATCATGACCATACCGTATATAATGTATTTTTAGGAGATTCCTTCTCTGAGAGATCAAATTACCTAAACCTGAATTTGATTAATACTTACACTTATACTGTCTATTGACAGTCTATTGAATATTCTGTTAATAATGTTTTCGTTTTCTGAGAATATTTTTTATTATTTCGAAAACATTATATTTCTTATTGATTGTTTCCTTTTTCCTGATAATGTTTCATATCAAAGAACAAACGCGGTATATACTATATATATTACAAAATCTTCATCGAATGATGCAAATTGTATTTTGAAAGGATGCCTCAGCGTATCTATATACCATCAGAACAATGGAGTGTTTGTAACATCATATCCGTATTTCGCTTCATTACATCATTAAGACATAGTAACCATACTCAAGCGATTGAGTTTTCAAATACGGATATGGGCCGTTTTGATAAATTGATTGATTTAGGGATTGTCTTGAAGTAAGAACAATGCTAACTATGTGAAACTTATAACAATAAATCAGATATGTCGCTGTATGATAGTGTAAGAAAGACAGAGGACAACAAAATAAAGACATAGAAATGTTTAGTTAATAAAAAAATAACATTGAAAAAAACTAGTGAATAAAATACGAGAGCGAAGATTATCAAGAATAAATTTATTAGAGAGATGTCTTCAACGTTATAATATATTAAAACTCCAAAAACCTCTTTGACTTACGAATGAGAAATATCAAGAAGATGAATAGGTTAAGCAATGCAGTTAAGTTCAGGATTTTTATGAAATGAGATTAACGTGCAAAGACGCAGAAATTGCACTATACAACAGTAGAAGAAATTTGAAATAATCAAATTGCATTGTGAAAGCTGTGGTCATTGAAGGTTTGGTATTATATTTATATCGGTCAGGATTGGAGAAAATTATATCGGAACACGAAAAGCTACTTAGGGGTCTCTCTACCTCAGAGAGAGAGAGAGAGAGAGAGAGAGAGAGAGAGAGAGAGAGAGAGAGAGAGAGAAAGAGAGATAGAGAAAGAGAGAGAAATGTTTTACATTTTGGAAATGCACTACGGTGACAATTATGGTATACCTCTAAGCTACATTCAAGTAGTGTCTGAAATTCCTTAGAATCTTGTACTTTTGGAACGTGTACATGATCTAAACACATACCTAACAAAAATGACTCATCAAAAATCAGCATGAATAAGTATAATATTCACTATCTTTAGCAGCTATTACAAATGGGCAAATGAATTTTGCAAGAATCTTGTAATGAATGAATCGTTCAATATATAAATTGCAGAAAGAGTAATTGGCTCTTGTTTTCACTACTTCCTTCTAACGTCTAGGGATGAAAATTATTAGCACTCTTGGGAGAGGGTCGCATCTAAAGTAAGAAAAAGCAACATAACATATAACCCATCTTACACCCATCAATCATAGATCAAAATAGGAAATTAAAGGTTCTTTGAACACTACCTAACATATGCAAGGTTCTTTGTAAATTTGTATGAAACTGGGGCAAATATGTTTTCTTTAAAACTGTAACCCTTTTCAAAAAATAAAAAAGGTGAGCGCCACCTTAAAATAAATGTGAACATTTTCTGCCGTTAATTTCTTATTTGAATAGCATAATGTATGATATTCTGAACAATATGGTTCATTTATATTGACGATATGCATGAAAAAAGCAAATTATACTTTTGTCCTTCCTGCTAACGTGTGTGCATGCAATGACCTTAATTATGTTGAAATTAGAATACAGTAAAGAAGTCACCTTAAATTAAAAATGTCACATTGAGTGACAGAGATACATTGAAAATGTGTTTCTTCATTTACATCTATTGAAATGAAGACATAAATGATGACAAAGGAAATTCGCTCTCTTCCATGTCAAGCAAAACGAAAATATTTTAACCTTTGACCTCGAAGAACCTGATATATTCCATCCCTTTTCAAACTGTAAAATTTATTGATGATATCTACGGAACAATTATACAAGTTTTAAATTCCTCTCTTACAGCGTAACATTAGCAGATATGTTAACAAAATGTTCTGTACATTTTTAAGACAGCTCGCTTTCATCATACGGATGGGGTGGATGGGGTTGCGGATTGGATTTATGTGGGACTATAACACTAATTAATACTGCTCTTTGTGAAGAATTAATTCAAAGGACTGTTTTGATGCTTGCAACTTATATGTTTCAGCCATAAAAACAAAATAAAAATAACATCATAAAAAATAATTTCTATTTGTTAATTAAGCTCTACAGATGGTATGAACTTTTGTGAGTAGTGGGGATAATATAATATTTGAAACATAAACGGTGGATGAGAATGTTGGAAAACGTCGAAGTTGCTTGCATGTTCTGAGGCCGAGATTTCTTTGGATCTTGTAATTGTCGAATATGTATATGATGTATGCACACTGCTAACCAGAATGACTCCTCTCATGTGCACAAAAATCCACCTGAATTAGCATTAGGTACACTATCTTTAGCAGTGATTAAAAGGGGGAAATGAATTGATACTTTTCAGATGATTTTGGATCACCTTCATATTTTCTAATGAAAGACTTTCCGTGGATCGAGTAAACATCCAATACCAGCATTTATTCTTCTACATTAAGCAATCAGTGTGAACATCCTGACACAGAAATCTTTAAAGTTAAATGAGCTCTTTTCTCCGCGTTGCGATATTTAAGACCAACTTAAAATATATGAACAATACCTAAGCAAACTTAGGTTTTGTAACATCGGATTTGCTGTATAAGCTACTGACATTTGTTACGAAACGCCCGATATGGCTCATTTAGAGCTCAATACTTTTTATTATAATCAGGGTGTCTTGTTTCACGCGACGTAATATTTCTGTAAATATAATTTTTCGTCATATCGCGTGACGCCTTTGTTGCTCGCGCAGCACTTGCGAGTTAATGTATCATTGCGCACTACTGTATATATATATATATATATGTATATATATCGGCTAGAGATATTGAAGGGTACAGCCACTATAGAGGGAAGATCTAAATATATTCAGCTGTCAGGGCAGCTGCCATTGTAATTTAGTTAGAGCCAAATAGTTGGGTGAGTCGTATGTTTTTTAGTCAACTCTTTTTATTATTTACAATTATTATTCAGTTTCGTAAAAACACGTTCATGGTTATATTATGTAGTCACATCGTTTATCGTATTTGTAATTCAATTTATTAAGATATAATCCTAGGCAATGTGGTAGCAAGTTAATTTTATCTGGTCGCTACGACGACTAATTTCGAAAACATATTATGTATGTATTAATGTCGTAGCAATACTTATTTTTATTTTAAATGAATACCATTCCTACGTTATACTTCAGACGGGTTATGTTAACCCATTCGTAACTATCATATATTCTTAAAGTAGTTGCAACTAAAACCATTCCAATTAAAATAGACTATTGGAAAGGTTGTTTCTTTTCCATATTCAGCTCGCCGGTTATGAGAAGCAGGATGGGCTTGTGAATATTATGACGTCTGGTGTACCATTACTAGTATAACCCACCAGTTCAGTGCCAACGTACGGGTACAGGTTCGGAGGGAAAAGTGACCGTGCCAGAGGGCAGGCCGTGTCAACATGCATTTTCCATTCATCGTAGTGTTTTGACTACATGTAAATTATAATAACAGTAGTGTTTTGACTACATGTAAATTATGACAGTAGTGTCTGACTACATAAATGTTTGCAACCAGTAGTTGATTATATAAAGGTTTACAACAAGTATTTGTTTATATGGAAGTTTGCTAGAGATATTTGCCTACATGAAGTTTATATGGAGTTGCTAGAACGTTTAGACTACATGAGTTTGACATATTAGTCAAATTATATTTCATATGTGTTTTATATTCATATTATATGCTTTTCTGTGTGTTATTTTCATATCATTAGTGTGAGTGTCTAATACATTGTCATTGTCATCCACGAACATTTTTATTATTTCTTAAAACCCTGCCCAGTCTCAAAAGGTCAGCTCGATTTCGTTGCAAAATTAATAAATTTGAGCGTCTCAACCCTGACATAACTGATAATGGGTTTGTCGGAAATGATTTGAAGCACGCGGTAAAATATTGATTCGTTGTTGTTGAGCAGCATATATAGCTATGTGGTACTGTATCACTATGAGTGGATAAAAGGTTTACTTGCACCGAAGGAGCAAAGGTAATTCCATGCATTCATGTATTTGACATCCATTAGCTTACCGGGGACCATGAATTTAACTGTGGTAGAATTAGTGAAAAGTCATAGCTCAAAACAAAAATGCCAATACGCGGAAAAGCGTTTGCCAAACCAAAGGAATACAAAAAGGTACTGCATATCATTTACGCTGACATTGATTATTTTAAGGTGTGAAAACGAAGGTTGTTAACGCCAGTCAGATGCAACAGAGAGGCTGAGCCACCAATGACGTATCGTGGTCAGAATTTGGCTGGGATTGTTAAGTCGTTCAAAGTTACTGCAAAATGGATATGACAACAACTCCGACACACCCGACATAAATGTTTACGCCTAAAGATGACACTCACAAGTTTTCTTCGGTCACACTTACCTTGATCTGGACGCATTCATACGCAGCCTTACTGTGAATGGTAGCGATCATTTTACAATCACTCGTACATATGGTGGTGATGTTAATAATGGAATGTTTAACTACGAGTACATAAGTGATTTGGAGCAGCTGACTGAAACGCCATCACCACCAATTGACTCATTCGATCCCTTGTTTCCTCACAAAGGTATGTCTGCCAACGACTACGTAAATGAAAACCATGTTTGGTCCGCACTTGGTTTCTTTAAAACTTGGCCACTCTCACAAACTGTATTTATTATTTCTGGTTTATTTAAAACAAATCACGTGCCCTGTTTCTCATTCCCGGGATGAACTGAGATTCATTTTTGCATTCAAAGTAAGGACGATTTCAATCGGCTAAATGATATATCACAACGCTCTCTTATATAATCTAACGACACCGATGTTCAAATAGTTTAATCGTATATTTCACACAAACAGCTTGTAAGAATGGACACCGATGCAACCAATGTTCGTTTGTGAGGTTCACAAGTTCGATCTCTCGGATGTAGATATTCACACAAATACGCACAGGTACGACAGTAACAGCGACTATGATTACTTCCATGATGTTGACATGGGTTAATCAATTGCACGACATATATAACGAGTAAACGCTGGAGACGGAAGCGTTATATGTGCCCGTCAAGTGACTGCCTTGAATCATTGTGGAATTGATGTTACCACAACACTTACTTGTAGCAGATTACCAGATCGGCAACATATTTATCACCGAGGGAAACATACCCATCCAGTACGCAACAATGGTCGATTTTCAATACTCTTTTGGCTGAATTAGATATGCAACATCCTACACCTAAAGTAAATGGGATAGGTGCTACTTTTAAAACCGCTTTAACATATGCAGCACGAGTTAAATTAGTAGAAAGAGATGAAATTCAATAAAACTTTTATCCGAACGGGTACATTGTTTATCACGAAATAATGCGTTGTTGATGACTACGCCACCAGGCTTAAAAGCACTCAGTCCTTGTGTCTGCAAAGAAAACGTAGAATACACCGACAGATCCACTCCAGTTGCGTTCTAAATCATGTTCCACCATTAAATATTGTCCATATACATATCTGTTATGATTGTATTGCGCTAGTGCAAGTAAAAAGAGTAATTGATAAGTAGTGGGATGCGTGTTGCACCTGACAAATGCCAGCCTTTCGCTTCATTATACTTCGCGGTCACATTATTGACTAAAGAAATATGAAAGAATCTCGGACTTGTCGAAGCGAAAAAAAATATTGAAATCGAACTACTGCGGCAAGATGATATAACAATAAATGCACTTTTGATGACATTTAACCATGTAAATTTTTCTCTAAATGTTACATGTTTACTGGCCGCCTAGACCACGATTTCGTAGAATTATTGTTGGAGGTGTATCGATAAGAATCGGTTCTGCATGTGGTGCTGGCAAGAATATATATATATACGTGTCTATTCAGAACTTCGCCCAGTGGCATAAATTAGTCTCAAATACAAATACCAAGCTATAATCGAATGTAGTTGATAGTAAAGTAGTTAGAATTGTTGATTTAGAAATAATGTTGTTGGAAATGGAAAATAACCGACGTATTCAGGCACAGCGACGAAACTGCGGCGGTAGAGACCCAAAAACATGCAACTGATTTTCAGGTAGTGAAAATTTATTTGATACTTGCCATTTTATATTGATCTACCCAGAAGCGTTATGGCCCGACTGAGTCACTTTACTGTTATTTCTTTTGGGGTGGTCAGCAGAGCATTCCTTACATCGGTCTCAGCACTGGTTCCGACTCGCTTGTGTAAATCACGGACTCGCATGTGATTCGAGGGTAAATTGAATGGGTGGAAAAGGCTATATCAGTACCAAAATATCATACGCCCCATAATTATACTAATACATTTTTATATATTAATGTTTGAATGTTGCAAGGAATTTCATATTTATGTAAGAAAACTTGATCGATGGTATCGATTTATAACATTGTGTTTTATCGAACATATATCCCAAGCATAGTTTTCAAACATTTTGGTATAACGTTCATTCTTGATTACCTTTCGAAACGAAATCTGTAGTTGTTGAGGGCATTTGTGTTGTTTGGCAACTAACTGCAATTAAATATTAGAGATAATATCAATGACTATTGCATATGATATATTTCCATCAATTCTAAATGGCAGAAAATCAAGAAAATATACATGCTTTCTATAACAATATGATATATATTCAAGGACAATAAAATCAGATATGTCCATCTCGTATCAGCAACATAATTAATAATCGTAATAGGGCGTGGCAACCCTGTTCAAATATGGTGAACATTTATCTCACATATTCACACACAAAAATATTATTGTCGAAATTATTTATAGTAATCATTTTCGAAGGTTTCCACTAGTGTTATTTAACCGAGCTACTGTCGCAATACAGACTGTAATTTAACCGTATTTCAAAAGTGATGCTCGAAATATTGTCATTGAGTTGAACTATCATATTTCGTTCATGTGTGGTAATTGTGCAATCACGGGAATCGATAGATTTGGTTCAATTATCGAAGACGTTCAATATTTTTACTAATGTTTTAAATTACGTTTCTCGACAAGCAGATATGAAGACTTTCATAAGTTCAGATATTTTGGCTTCATTTAAGGACCAATTGTAAACATAAAATGTCTTTCACATGTTCGGTATCTTTAAGAAATTATTATAATAAAGGATCACTGAAGATTTAAAAAAGGAAAATGCGTTACCTTCCACACATACGCAGTTTTTCGAACTTATATAACGTAGCTGACAAATGCAATACACATTAAACAGTTTTTAATGAATTAAATTTAGTGCTTAACAAGTCAAACAATTTATGGTCAAAGATCTTTCGTATGGCCCATATTCAAGTTGTGGATACAATTGTACAATATTTTGGAAGATTATTCTTTGTGTACTGTTCCTAGTCTATTTTAGATATTCATATTTTTTTATCGTTTGATAAAAAAAAAATATCTTAATTATAATTTCACCCCCATGTTCGTAACTCAGTTTATGACTATCGTGGAGGCTAATTCCTGCCTTGACAAACTGAGGTCCCAATTATCTGTATTTGTAATTTTCTTACTCTTTAATATAAAATGTTCTTATTGAAGATACAATGATATAACCTATCGCGGACTTGGCTTAAATAATTAAATAATAATATCTAAAATTTACTACTGGCTTTCTCAAGTTCGGATTTTAAGGAGTTTTTATAATAAAGGATTATTGAAGCTTATGAAAGAAATAGAAGTAAGATTCTTCACAGGTGCAGTTTCTACAACTTATATAACGTAGCTAACAAAATTATTGGATATTAAAAAGTTTCTAATGAATTAAATTTAGTGCATAACAAGGCATACAATGTATGGTCAAAGATCTTCTGTATGGCCCATAGTCATGCTGTGGATAAAATTGTACAATATTTTGGAAGATTAATCTTTGTGTACTTTTGCTAGTGTATTGTAGAGATTCATATTGTTGCTACGTTTAACAGAAAATAGATGTTAATTCGTGCCCAATTATCTATCACCAGCGGTATTTTTGTTTGTATTGCACTTTCATATAATTCTTGCTTAATGAAGATACAATAATATAACTTATAACGGACTTAGCTTAAATCGATATATAATTATAACTAAAAACTAATACATCATTTTTCTCATTTTTTGCAATTTTTCTTAACTCGACACTAAGCTTTTATATTTAAAGTGTGCCAGGTTTTGCAAGAATGCTGATGTAAAGTGTAATCATATTAAATACATGTGTCAACGCTGGGACATTCTTGATTCTAGCATTATAGTAACTTAAGCTTTACAATTCAATAGAAGATGAACTTACACTTTCCTCGGCATGCGCTTAGTATGAGATGTGAATGAATAATTTCAACAACGTAATGCTTGCATGGTTATTATAAAATGCTTGTTACGATATAGCTCTTTTATCTTGCAGCTTTTATGACGTCTCGATGAGTCTAGTGTGATTCAGTCTCCTTCTGCACTAAACCTCAATGAGATACAAGCATTCAGATCAAGTTACGGTACTGATACAATGTAGATAAATTTTACAAAGATTCGCATTGCTCGCGGCCAATAATTATATTTCTGATCAAATTAATATTCAGCTATTTCATTTTTTAAATTACTTTTCTACCATGCTACCTACCTATATCTAGGAATTCGAATCCAGCTGGGAACCCATATCCCAAATATCTTCCAAATCCATATACAAGAGCTCCAAACTTTATCGTGTGGTCATAATGAGTTAATTTATGAAATGATCCTCTCAATTGTTGAACAACAACTACGTAATCCTCTTCACTGAAGTGCACATGAAATATTCTATCGACTAGCAAATGTCCGTCTAATCGAAGCCCGGAAAGTGAATTGTTTTTTATAATTACTGCGACATAATGTTTCATTTCGCTGTGATCTGTTTTTGTAGGAAACAAGTAGTCTGAGGAGAATTGATGAATCCCGGGTATAACCATCATTATAGGATCGCCATTCGAAGAGGAATCATGTCCGTCACTGAAGCCATATTGGATAACACTGATTGGCTGACTGCTATTCACTACAACTGGTCCATTTCCCAAATGCTCTTCTATGAACATTCTTCTTGTAAAGTTGTGTGTCTTATGATGCGTTTCGTTTCTGATGGTGACACTCGTATCAGAGTTATACGCATATATCCTTATAAGAAAGTCTGAACGCGGGTATAACGGAGGGACTATGAATTTCGTATCCCAATGTTCAATGGGTAAAAGCTGAGACAGTATAGAATCCAAATCAGTCATGTATTTCGGAATTTTAACTTCTCCACCAGAAAAAACAGAAATCGGCTTGTTACTCTTTACAATGGTTCCTGATAGATCTGATGTATGTCTTAACATGAATGATTGGAATTTCTCAAGTTGTACATGTATAGTATCTCCATTATTGTAAATAATGTTTTCAAAAACTATTCTGTCAATAGTATTCAAAGTTATAGAAACGAACGTACCGTCGTGCACACTGACGATACTGATATAGACATAGTGATCAGGATTATGTAATGATATAACATACGTTGTTGACAGCGACTCGATTGGTAAAGCTGTAAAAGCCTCTGCTAAATAATCGAGAGGATCGCGTAGGCCGTGGACAGATATTTCAGAAGAAGAACGAATAATAATGGTCTTGTTACTGATACCGCTTTCAGTCTGCACTATGCTTCTGTTGAGAATTAGCTCGTGTGTTCCTGCATTGTTTATGACGAGCTGTGTTCTGAATCCAGGATTCGGGGATTCGACACTAACGGACACATTTTCAGTTGAGGAAACGAAGAGCTTTACGTCGTACGGGCCCCAGTTACCGAAGCCATACACTAGTATGAACTCTGTCCCCTTGTTTCCTTGAAAGGAAATTTGGTCAATTATTCTATCAGAAAGAAAACAACACACATTTTCATTCGCAATAAATAATTAATACTACAATTCCAGTGTACAGGTGATGTTTGGCTATGCGCGAAATAAACGAAATCAAAGAACAGTCCAATTAAGAGATTAGAGCTTAAATTTGCATGATGGCCTAAGAGGAATTTCATCTCATTACATGGCTAATATGATTTGCGACATGTACTTGCGAGTAATAAAGTAATACTAGAAAACGGTTAACGTGGTAGCTCACCACTTAATAGAATTTCATTTCTATTTCAACAGTTTTCGTGACTGTAAAGAGTATGTCTGTAATACATCCGTTTCCTTAAAATGAATGAAGACGCATCACCATTTTACTATATTTTCTTAAACCCATCGATTAAGTTGATCTGATTTAATTTATACTTTTGATTTAATCTCATTGTTTGTTAGTTAGTTTAATTCTTTAATTCCATGAAACGCTATTAAAATGTGATCTCACATTTTTGATTTGGCATTTATATATACACAGAAAATTCAGTTTAACCTAAGTCTTTTGATAAACACATAGTAACAGAAACACTGTTTACATTTTCGATTTAGTTTCTGCCCTTGATTCAGAAATTACTCAGTGAAGTAAACAACTTTCTGTTTTCATTTCATTTTTGGATTTCAATGATTGACTTTTGTAACGGTCACTTTGGGAGTACGTGACATTAAGTTGTAAACATGATCACGTGAATATCACTATTCATGCATTTCCAAAATTGCGCCAATATTAGATATAATATAGATATTTTGTGAAGAAAATTTTTTTTGGGGCTTTTAAACACTTGGTGTTAAATTGTTTTCTTCTATTGTGACGATGTTTGAGTTTTATTTTCAATTTTGTTCAGATTCTTTGGACCCTAAAATATATTCTTCGTTTTTCAGGAAATATTTGAGTGCTGAGAGATACTGTTTGTACAAATATATTTCTTCAAATTGTATTCGCCATTAAAACAGCGGAGTGTTACGTTTATGGTTCTACAAGAAACAACAGTACTATACAGGTTACCGCATACGTCATCGCCTTCCCCTTAAGATTTTCATCCTGATTCGAACTTGAGTTTATCGGAAGATTTCATTACTAGGACTTCTTCAAAATTGAAATCGTGGATTATTCTTGGATTACTTTTGGATTCGAGTCTTGAAACAGTTCTTATTTGCCATTGTTTTTTTTCCCAGGGAAATAAATTATTATTTTTACAAAACTTGTTGTTTCTAATCTTTCTTTGTTACTGGTTATTAGAGCCAAACAACGCAACACAGAAAGTTGGGCCTCATCCTTAGATAGTTTTATTATGATTAAATTATTTCAGAAACCTTTTTTAAAAATTGTAATCCTCGTAGTTTTTGGAATCCTTAGTGAAATTGGCAAGATTTTTCTAAACTGTAATCAAAAGTAAGAACTGTCTTTCAAATTATACCCTGCGGCAATTTGATTTTTTGTGTGAAAAAGATGCATTTATTCAACTTGAAAGAAAGTACGATCTTTCTGAGTCAAATGCTTCTTAAGCGAACCAAGAAATAAACGAAATTGGTCCAATATTTTATGGATAATAATGTTTTGGATATGCGTTCTTTGGCTTCGATCAGAAAGTCTGTATCAGACTCCGACATAGAAGTAAAGGAAATATAATTCAAATTCAAGCTGGAATTGAAGTTAAAGACGCTGAAACTTCAGAAAGATTAGGACGAAAAATACATGCAAATGCAGTCGGAAGAATCAGACAAGGTATAACAAAATTAGTTACAAAACTAATATATATATATATATATATATATATATATATATATATATATATATATATATATATATATATATATATATATATATATATATATATATATATATATATATATGTATATAAATATATGTATGTATATATATATATATAACATTTACAGAGAAAGCAAATGCATTTACATTAGGGGAAAGAGAAGGATCAACTGTCTTTTCGATATGATTCTATTAGACTTCAGCAGAATCGGTTAGTATTAGGTTGTACTAATTTCATTGTACTGTACGTTTCTCTTTAATTTCATTTGATAACTTTGATAATAAAATTGTTTAGCTTTACAAGAAGTTGATTTTGCTTATTTCTTTCATTTACTTATGATCACAGAGTAATGATAATAATCTTGACACATTCGTTCCCAGTGGATATGTCCGATCAGCAAAGAGGGTGGACAGACTAATGAATAGATTTCAAACTGAAACCAATGTAGGCAGACAAAAAAAAAAGAAATCCTTCAGGATTTTACGCTACAGACCTTGCACTGATGTCGCTACGGGGACGAAGTGTTTCAATCGAATATTTGATCATGTCCGATACGATATCTTGATCTCGGGTCTTTCAGATTTATCGCTACAAATCCAAGTGGATTTGACTCAGCGTGACTAAAGAAATTTCTAAAAAGATTATAATCCATATCTCCACTGCACCAGGTTATGGTGAATATTTCGTAGCGTATGTGTGTCTACTCTATTGAATACAGCAAGAATATTGAAGTTATCTCTGATCGCTTTTGGTATTTGAGTGTATCGTTGAAGTACATATATCACGTCGGTGTTTTTATGCCTACCTCTTTAAAATATCCTTGCGGGATTCTTTTGATTGCCTAACATGACATCATCATATACGACTAAATTGTTAAAACTTCCATCAATATCATCAATGCTCGGTGCTTCCTCGATTTCAGTTATAAACTCAATAATATCCTCATCGATTTTCAATTTTGCATTCTCGTTAAAATACTTTAACACCTCGTCACATCGCTGATCGTCTATACTCGGGGACTACTAAATACAACTTCTCCCATTTCATCCATCTCGTTATTTAATTAAGTAGCAGTTGTGTATTGCCACTTCCAGATGGTTCGATTATAATCATGCGTATAGAATTCGGTAGCACTACTCGATTCTTAACTGGTTCTCGTGTTTTAGTCGCCGAAAAATCAAGTACATTCATGTTATTATAAATAAATTATGGATCTATATTGTGTGAAATGTAAGAAGCGTACTTGCACAAATGACTTGACGACGATTACAACTAAAAATAACAGATCAGCACTTGCTGGTAAGTGTGTGCAATGTGGTACAAAAAATTTAGATTTGTTTCCCTTGTTAAAATCAAGAATTTAAAAACAAAACGAGGAGGTAATATTGCAGGCAAGTTAGTAAAACTCCCAGGAACACCATGGGCAAAATATCCAGGAGAAAAACACCTTCAAGGATATAATTATTGTGGTCCCGGGACCAGACTCGATATCAGACTCGATGATCAAAACCAACCCCGACCCGGTGAAAACCCAATAAACGCAATTGATAAGGCATGTCATGCTCATGATGTTGCTTATAAAAGCCGTAATCTGCAAAACAGACATATCTCAGATGTAAAATTAATTCATGCGTTGAATTCTAACACTGATAAATCCTTTAAAGTAAAATTGGCTTCATGGTTGATAAAATCGGCGAGAAAAAGTAAATTGATGTTGGGTGCTGGTAATCAATAACATAATGGAATCTATTTATTAATCACCAAGAGGATACTGGAAGGGTAAATCAGCATTCAGTAAACTCGCTAGCGCCGCAAAAAGTGAAAAATACTACAGCAGCGGATTAGTTATCCAAACATGCGATATGGCAAATTTATCTACCACCGCCTAAACAAATTAACTTCTCGCATTTTGATGACAGCACACCTAATGAGGTTCATCAGGTTGATATATTATTTATGCAGAATGCTGGTGTTTACAAGTATGCGCTAACCGTAGTTGATGTTGCGAATAGACACAAACAAGGTTAACAATTAAAGAGAAAGTCATCAACTGAAGTATCTTCTGCGTTTGTAAGGAATTATCGACGAGGTCCTCTGCAGTGGCCAAATCTATTACGAGTTGATCCTGGCAAGGAATTTCAGGGTGCAGTGTTATCAACAATGAAGCATCATAATGTCACCATCAGACGAGGACATTCTGCACTACATCGCGATCAGGCAATTGTTGAACGATTTAATCGGACACTTGCAGAGCGGTTATTTGGATATCAATACGCGATGGCGTGATTACGGCGCTAAATAATGAGATTACTCGAACAATCAACATGAAACCTAACAACGCGATTTACAAAAAGTGAATATCTGTAAACCCACAAAATGATTTTTCAAAACAACCAATACTCGGAAATGTCACTATTATATATTTATATGAACCAGGAGAGATCGAAGGCGGCAAAAAAGAGCAACTGATCCTATTTGAAGTGTTACTGCACATAAAATATCTAGCATAGCACGATCCACGGGTATACCGCCAGTCTATAGATTGGATTCAACTGCTCCTCAGCGAGGATTTACTCGTGAACAACCACAAGTGATATCCGAGGATACTCAATTACCGCCGCGTGTTCTTAACTAGCACCTCTGCGTCTGTTGCACTCAAGACAAGTCAGCATCACATTATCTCTGGTATGACCTACTTTTTCTGTCTACGGTAAATTGGCGATGATCTTTATCCGACCAACACTAACGCATTATACAATTGCAACTCGCGCAGTTATTATTCTGTTGTTGTTCATAGTGATTATAATTTCGGCATCAATGTCAAATTTTCTGTTATTTGTTTGTGTCCTGCTGCTTATAACCAGATAGTTTTTTCTGATTATATCATCGCTGGCAATTTCACTTATTGTAGTGTCATTATAAACTAAAACAACTCTTCGAAGTTGATTTATTCTTCGTACTCTGGACACCGCAATATAAACTAAACAATTGTATAGGATATAGTCAACCCATGCGAAGAATGTATCGTCGATGCGTATCCTAGCTTCCATGGGTATCTATCAGCACGCAATGCATCTTCAACGACATTGATATGAACCAACATAATATCATTTAACACGAGAAATTGTTTTTCACCTTGTCCAGGAATATCAACTTCGATATTTTGTCTTCGTGTATCCGGGTGTCTATAAGACAATGGGGCTGGAAGTGTTGCAAATTTTTCTTTGTGTTTTAAAAAATTCATCTGAAGTGTGTCTCTGACTATCTTTCTACTTGCCACTGTCAAATCGTTTGGTCTCCACGCTTCCCAAAAATCATTTAATGCGGTTTCCGAAATTATTTAACGTGCTATTTCACATTGAATTCTATCCGGTTGTAATCTGATTAGTTTCTTGAACTCGCGAAATTGTTTATCAAGTACTCTATTATCGGTTTTAATTTCTTCATAATAGTCTACAAAATTCTTCAGCCAATTCTGTGGAGACAGACCGACAAATGGGGGTGGTTGACCATGATCGCCACTCGTTATCACTTTTGTATTGGATAGCAATAACCACTCGAGAAACCTTTGTAATACATCTAACGACGCTGTGCATATCTCATCCCAAATGATGATTTCAGGGATATATTTCTCGTCCATTCGATCAGAGTGCATTCGTCACCTTTCCATCGAAAAAACTGTGATAAGGTCAAGCATTAATTCATCGTTGCTTCATCTCTCTTGCAAGTCCATGTGTTGGTGTTAGTCCAATCGTGTTTGATTTCCCTCGAAATAATTCGATCGAACGAGTTGTCTTCCATGACCCAACACAACTGTTTAAGTAACTGGTTTTATATCTACATATTGGATCGGAACACAACGGTGCATTAGATAGTTCTGATATCTGATTATTGTTCAAGTAATTGTTTTGAATCGTAACATCTGATGATTTGGAATAATCACGCAGTATTTCTTTTTTAATTCTCCATGATCCCCAACTCTCGTCTGAATTAATGAATTCATCCACTGCTTCGCTGTGTTTAACGTCTATATAAAATGAATCAGTGGCGACTCTAACTGCGGATTCAGGAAATCTATTTATCATCGAAAGGAAATTAATAGAAGCATAAGCCAGCATATACGACCTTAAGTACGTAAACTGAGGATTTTCTTAGTCCTTATAAGTAACAATTGTACTTAATTTGGTCCCATCGGATAAGGAGGCGTCTTTACGATTTACATATATACCCCTAGATGTTACATCTGCGATCATAAAAATCGTATTCAGCATCATCTATGATCACCGCGAAGAATATCATTTGTGGTCGTATTTTCCATCTTGTGTGAATTTATCAATTATTCTTCTACCGAGATCTTTTGCCTGTTTAGTTTTAACTTCAAAGACTTGTTTTGACCATTTCACGATATATTCTTCTTCGAGATCGGGGAATTGTTTTTAGTTTTCGGTGATTATACTATGTAGACTATCGGGTTGTGGTAACCAGACTTCAGTGTGTTTTCGATAGGATATAATTGCTTCACTGACAATCAGCGATATCAGCATTTTAGAATCAATCATATACCGTAATAACACTATTGGCATCCTATGTTTTTCAGAGATGTGTGTACCAAACCAAACATAACAACACGGATGAAGTCCTTTAGCCAATTGAAATGATAGCACACGATCGAATCCGGTTAAATCAAAATCGGGCAGTGGTCCATTAATCTCAAAACTGGTCATCTCGAATGTGGGATGTTCAAATCTTTTGAAGTACTCAGAGCATTCTCCGTACCCATGAAAACTCCCTGGATAACACGCAATCATATCAACCGAAATAATACTTTCAGGGTCGTATTCTGTATTCCATAAGCCACCATGGCCATAATCAACACAACTATCTTGGAGATCCGAGAGAGATTCTGCTCTTGTTGGTTTCCATAGATTTGTCATTCTTTTGAAATGAACTGCAGCTAACGGTATTGTAAAACAGATTGTTAGTAACTGTTCGTCGTGTTCAGTTGAAAAACCACTAGCTAGTTTTTTCACCTGGTTGTGGAGGGCTTCGGTACGATATAATTCGCCATTAGGTTTTACAAATTGATCGAATTTACCGTCTTCGTCTTCAAAACTCTGAAATAACCACACTAACACAGGATCGTTTTTCCTCGACTCGTAAATAAAATCAATTAAATTTCCCTTGTAATAGTTTATGGTTCTATCCCGCGTAAATATTGTAACCGCGGGTGTCCACGCATGTGCATTTTGTATGGTCACTAATTTTGATTGGAGATCCTCTCGATTTATATTTCCGTTTATATAATATCTCGCCTGTTACTGTCTCTACTGATACTGGGAATTTTAGCATCCGCTCTAACGCGGCCACATTTTGAATTGTTGCTCCGCTCTCCTTTACTGTTAATCCCCATTCATTTATTGTTTGCGTCTTAGATCCGTTAATTTATTTCCACTCAACGCCTTTGTTATCTGCTCTATTATTTGTTCTGCTACACAATTCAACGACGAATATTTCAACCGTTTTGATTTTTCAATACTCGGTTTATCATTTATTGGATAGATCCCATAAACAACTACAGTTAGAGGATGTTATCTCTCGTAATACGGTTTGTCAATTGCAGTCAGAATTCCTGGTTTGGAATCCTGACTCACAGTGGCAGTTTTCTTATTTTTCAGGATGGGTTCAAATTTGTCGCGCATAATCCAATTCCCCGTTTCTGAACGGATAATGAATTTCGCTCTAAAAAATAATTTTTCTTCTCAAGATGCGAGATTATTACAGCTGCTCTTTTGTCGTTCATGGTAGCATCAACACTACCATGAATTGGAAATGTTTTCCAACAGTGAGATGCTCCATCGCGCTTGAATTCATTAAAACAATCACCGATTCTACTTATTATGCTTCTATCACTTATTAGACCCTTTGTTACATCAGTGTAGGCTCTATCGAGATTGAATTTAGCATTTTTCCAAGGCGTAATTTTCGAACTACTCCATATTATAATTAAAACAAGTATTTAAATAAAGAATTTATTATATAATGATTCATTGCAAATGGCTTATGATAGGATCAGTAACCTCTTGTAACAAATCATACAGAAATGAATTATGTGGATATCATTTGCAAAATTTACGTCGTAGAAGCTTAGGGCCCATACCTTGCATACGATGTGGAGTAGGTGTGCGTGGTAAGTCGCATTTATGTCTAATTTGTGGTGGTAAGCGATACAGAGAGCTAAAGCGATATTATGAAAAACGTGTCAAGGACTCCATCAAAGATTCTTTCAATGACTCTGTCCCTGACAAAATCATAAGAAAACATCAAGACTACATTGATAGATTATCAAGTAATAATTAAACCAAATAATGAATTAGACAAATAATATTATAGTATATACATGAACCAAGAATTTCAACCACATCCCGTGATTACCAATTATGAAGCATCTCGTGACGGTATTGTCAGACACTGCAGGCTGAAGAAACCAGTTGGTGTTGACAAAAATCTTGGATATCTTATATTTAGTTATGGAGGGAAAAATCATCTTAATCACAAAATCGCATGAGCAATCAGCGATTTCATAACAAACCGGACATAGAGTTCAATCTACATATCTCTTAATACTGTTAGGGTTGTATATTGTAGCATTAAGGGGAATAACTCGTGTGGAATTGTATACCTTTTTTGAAACAGAGATATGAGTTACGGATCTCAATGGGATTTTTCGATGACTGAATGGCTTTTTCTGTTGTGGTTTAACTACCACGGATCTCAATGTAAATAATCAAGTATTTGTTTTGTGAGAAAACGAATCAAATAGGTGGTATTTACAACAATTGAAATCTTTGTTTTGATGTTTTTTCAAGTATTTGGTTTCGTTTAGATACTTTCAATAATCATAATTAAGTACACGAAATAATAAAATCGCGCACCTATGTCATTGGTTTTCATGTATTAGTTAGCTTATATACCATGCTGTCACCTATAGTATTGGAGCTTTAAGCCATTCGAAATTCAAACCGTGAAACCATCCGACAGTGTGAATGTGTTTTTGCATTGAACCCGGGTGACTTTGTTGGGGTAGGGTGGTTCCAGTTTGAATGTAGAACAGCCCCGTGTGTCAATGTGATGTGTTCATATCATTTCATTGTATATACCATACCTATCATTTCATTGTATATATCATACCTATCATTTGATTGTATATTCCATACCTATCATTTCATTGCATATATATCTATATATGTAAATATGTATATATGTAAATATATCTATATGTATATATGTATATATCTATATGTGAACGTTTCGTGATACCTCTGGGCCCGGTCAGATGTGAATAACAGCTAAGAGGTAACAAATGTGGATGTGTTGTCTTGTGTGTAAAATATGAATATATAAAAAATTAAAAACGTGTAAAAAATTGAACCCCCCATTTTTTGTTTATCATATTAAATATATAATACTTCATATATGAATTTCGAAAATATGAATGTCATTATTAACGAGATTTCAAATTTGAAAAATTAAGGAATTCAATTGTCAGATAAATTAGATAGTGATCAGATTCTTTCTGATTTTAAAAATATTGATGATAGCGCTCGGAATAATAGATATGTACTTCCAAGGAAGTATGGACTGATCAAACGAATTCAATACGAAGTAAATTATTCCCTTGCATTTTGTAACGACATCAAGTTCGTCCCGTTATTCACTGCAATCGAAAAGGTAGGAAGTGAATTGGGAACACATGATGAAATCAAACGCACAATTAACTCGAGAATCAAAACAATAAAAGAGATTATCCGCCAAAATGAAAATCTCCCCCCCCCACCATGATTGCTTGAACATAGTAAATGACAATTGACACTCTAAACACAACCATACATGAGTAATACAGGTTCGGAACAGAAATTCTATAGACAGGTAAGCGATTACACACTTAGAACGAATTTGTATAGACAGGTGAGATAGTATTCGGTGATTTAATCATTGGTATACCACAGAGTGTAAAATTCAAAATAAATTTGTAGGTGAGAATATCACTTACAATTTAAATCGTACAAAAATTTATAATGGTAAATGAAGCATTAACGACTAATTTAGCACGAGAACGATTAGCTTCGATTAAGAAATTTATTCCAGTTCGTGATTCCGTTCGAAATAAGCTCCAAATGAGACAAGATTTTCAAAATGATTTTACAACGGGAACTGAACAATTATTTAAACCAATAACCACTGCAACGAGAAAGTCGTATCGACCACTGAAAAAGCCATATGGGGAGATATTCCTGAAGAACAACGAGAGAAAAAAAACATCCCTTCTTCCTGTACTTGAAAAAATATCACGAGAACAAGAAGAAGCTGCACGACTTCAGGAACAACAACGACTAAAACAAAAACAACGAGAACAAGAAGAAGAAATTTCTAGAGATAAAAAATATACACCTGAAAATATATTTACTAATTAGGCATTGAATAAAATTAGAAACATTTCCACGGGTGATCAATTAGCTATTTTTGCTGCTAAATCATTTAAAAGAAAGATAAGAGAAATATATATATATATATATATATATATATATATATATATATATATATATATATATACACATATATATATATATATATATATATATATATATATATATATATATATATATATAAATGATGGGTATGAAGAAGCTATAACAACCGCTGACACCTGGTATAAAAAAATATTTAGCAAATCACCGTGGAATCAAAGAGGATGATGTTTTAATGAATTATATGGATAGAATATATGTTATAAAAGGTGTTTCACCACCACCATATGAACCTCCCGAAATAAAAATAATAGCAGAAGTTGATCCCACACAATGTGCAACTGGTACAACTGAAAAATTCGCTAGTGGATATTAAAGGGGTTTTAAGGTAGTGGTCTTGTTCATGGTCCTAGTAATATTCTCGGGGACATAGCACGAGTAGAAGTTCTCGTAGGAGGGAAACGAGCTGGAAATAACTCACCGGAAGTAATTAATGAGGCAGGTGATATCTGTAGACGCCTATTTGAGGGTGGTATCATTGATATTGATGAATATCGATAATTTATTGCTGAGCTAGCAGACGGTTACCATAGAGATTAATTTGATGACTTCATCGAAAATTCTTCGAATGAAAAGTCAATAGGATTGGAAATCGTTTACGTTTTCGCGATTAGATAAATAGCATTTAAATAAGATGATCATACACTAGAACCACAATAAACCAACCATGGTCTGTGGAGTAAATTCCCGAATGCCAGTTTATTGAGCGTACTATAGAGATGGACTCGGTAATACCATTGCAGGGTTATTTGCAAGAATGGCTCCCAAAATAGCACCAATCGCAAAACAATTATCAATGAAAGCTTTTGATGTTATTCGTGATAAGGGTATTAGCGCTGTTGGTTATATTGCCGGAAAAGCATTATCCGCGGATAAAGAAAAACTAGTAGTGTTAGTTTGGCGGCGAAAGAAACCAATGACAAAATCAACGGGTCACTACCATCTGCGGAAATTATGCCTGCAAGTCTTAGAAAATAAGTAACAAGTCAGTGGATCAGAATATAGCATCACGGTATGATGACACTCAGGGAAATATTACTGCAAATATAATAGCGGGAAGTGGTTTAAAATTGCGAGCGAGATCACGATTTAGATCAAGAAATATATAATAATATGTTCAAATCAGCTAATGATACAGCGTTTGATATGGACGCCCTAGTACCCAAGAATGATTCTATACTCAATTATCAGTATTATTCATATGATGCATTACAAACAAATAGTCAATCAAGAATCGGACTTCAAGTCTAAGATACCAGCAAATACTTTCTACCCTCTGAAGCGTTTATCCAAGTAGAAGGAGAAATTGTAACAAATAATCGTACTGTTAATGATCCGCCATATGCAGATGATGCCAAATTCGGCTTTGTCAATAATGGTATCATGGGGCTATTTGAGAGTGCAAAATACATGACTGATGGAAGAGAAATCGAGTCTATAGAACATGATGTTGATGTTGCCACAACAATAGTGGGGTTGGTAAGATACTTCGATGAGTATACAAGATCGGCAGGTCCATCTATGATGTTTGCTAAGGATATTACTGATCACGCTGAAAACGTTCAGTATGAAATAAGACGGCCAATGGATCGTGGTACCCCTGATATTGGTGTTAATCCTGCTATTCTTCCTGCTCCTGCTGCTATGGAGGATATGATTATAAATACTTATCCTGATTACAACCTATGGTTTGCAACACGTGTAGCAATGTTGAAAGGACCGCGTTGATTATTTTCATGCGCGGTCAGAATAAACTCTCACTGAAAACTCGTCAGATAAAACACTTCAATGATGCCATCAAAGATAAAAAAGGTGTTCATGTCACTCTCTCTGCGGTTGTAATCAAAAACATGATAAAATCAGGTGGTGTATTCCCACTTCTCGCTGCGATTCCAGCATTAATTGCAGCTGGCAAAGCCGCCGCGTTCGGAGCTGCTTGAGCTCTTGGTGCAAAAGCAGTACGTAGTATTGCTCAATCATATAAACCAAAAAAAAAGGGCGGGGATACAAAAAAGGGAAAGGGTCTAACACAACCAGGAACTCCGTATTCATGGTACAGCGGAAATGGCCTGAGACTAGGAATAGTTTACTAACAATAGTCCCCATGTCAAATTTTGATTTACTCGATGCTGCTAAAATATAATAGCGATAACAAACGTTAGAGGTGTCTTTATGAGATATCAATTACCACAACAACCAAACAACGCTGAAACCGGTATCATTAATCTCGATAACAGCAGCGGACCTGGTACTCACTGGGTTGCATACGCGATTGATCTGAATGTGATTGTTTATTTCGATTCATATGGGTTATCACCGCCTAAAGAATTTATGCGTTATATAAGCCGATTAAAAACTCCTATCTGGTATTCTACGCTACAAACACAGAAAATGAATCACCCACCAATATGCGGCATAGAAGATTAAATGTCATCGACGCTATTTCATCATCGGGAAACCCACCACATAAAACCATACACGAATATACGAGTAATAGCTTTTTAGAGAGAAATTATATAAAATAACATGATTGATATTTGGGTGAGATCTTTATCAAGCCTGAAAAAATCCACCGCGGACATATCTGTAACCGGTGATGTCAAAAAAATAATCGAGGATGAAATATCCGAGATGTTAAACCTTGCAAGTGTTGATCCATATGAAATAGTTGTATTTAAAAATCGTCAGGGTAAATTGAAAACTAGTAATGTTTCCCTTGATGATATTTTGACAAAACGACGCGACGCAGTAGAAGATACTATCGCGTTGTTTTCCAAGGAGGGTAAACTCAAACCAGATGTACTTGTTTCGACGCTCACATATAAATTTGCCGCGCTCGGTGATAATTATTCATCAACGATATAATTATTACAAAAAACTACGTGATGAATATAAGGTTCACGTAAATGCGTTTACGGCGTTACAAAAAGCTATTAACACTTTTTAGGTCCCCTTAAACGATTTCTTTGGAGATCCACCTGTTCCTACACCACAACTCACAGAGATAAAATCAGCCATTGATAATTTGTCACAGTTGCGATCCGATTATGATACCCATGTATCTCAATTTACTACGTTACATAAAAACTTTAACAGGACCTATGACGCCATTGATAACGATAAATGTTTTGGTAAAAAAAAATCGAAACCCGATGATGTTAAAATAGATCTCGCTGATATTAGCACAAATGAAAAAACAGCGATTTATCACCGATTAGGAGTTATTCGCGAGGATATTAAAACGACCAACGATGTCATTAGGGATGATCTACCGAGGAAGATAGAAAAACTTGAAAATAATAAAAATTCCTCACGAACAAAAAATATCATAAATAACATGTATGCGATCCAAAACGGAACATTTACATGGACACCACAAAATAACATATTAAATATCGCCGCGACTGTCAAAGGTATTTATCGATTAACACTAGAGTCACCGACTCAATTTAATATTTCATCAACGAGTTCATATGGGGTCAACAATATGATATCAACGATCATCGACAAGGGAACAAATGAACAATTCACAATAGCATACAATGATAATAATTTAGCTAGTGTTTCAGTAACATGGTATTTGGAATTCGTAGCGGATTTAAGTAAACAAATGAATTGTATTTGCTAGCGAATTTAACACTAGCAAATTTAACGCCAGTAATTTGAAATCTATTATAATAAATAATATGTCATCATTGGCAACGTCACAGCAATATCATTTTGATCAGATTAGAGACTTTCAAACTAAACTCAAAACACTCACTGAGGAGTACCAAACAATAATAAAAAAATTCCGACGAAGAATTACCGCAGTTGATGTTACCGTGTACTCGGTATCAGGTGTAATCACCGGAGCCGGTATAATACTCTCCTCGGTGACAATGGTTGCCACGATAGCTGTTCCAATTTATATATCAGCGACAACAACAATCGGGGAAATTATTTCGATTTTAGCAAAATAAATATCGTGTAGCTATCGTAAAATACAGGATTACGTAATTAAATTCCATGTTGTGCCAACCGCATACTCATAATTAAACTCGATGATATCATCGTCACTAGATGAAACATTAATATCCGATTGTGTTTTCCGCGATGGTACGTGTTTATGATTCCGCGATGTCAAAATTAGAAAACAACATGAGTATAATAACAATGGCAACATCGCAAGCAAAATTACGAGTATACCACGGTTGGCCTAACATTAGATGAGTACCATTCGGTGGTCAACAACCGAATAATTCCCTGGTGTTTGTGAGTAAGAATAAACCCGATGGTACTCCAGACTTGAACATTGTTTCGTTACCATCTGGGTCCTACCAAATTGAGCAAATCAATAACGAATTACAACGCTGAATTAAATCCATTACTGGAAAAGACTCGAAAATCGCTATAACGGTTCATGAGCCGACGTTATCATCTGCCATTGAGATAAATTCGCCCGAGTATGCCGTAGATATCTATAAGAGTTCTATATGAACCGTGTTAGGATGGCCTGAAAATCCACCTCGACAACAAACCGTTAATTTACCACCTGCACCGAAAAAATCTGATTATATTTTAACGAAGGAGGATTATCATGGTTATAATAAAGCACAATCGTCCATTTTCCATAATTTTGCTCCTCCTATACTACACCCTCGTCCTAAATTAACATATGGGTTACCGCTAAATACTATTTGTAATTATTTAAAAACAGTATCAGAAGCTAATAATACAGGATATGTTACAATAAAGGAATCATAAATTACCAAACAGTTAACAGTGATGATTTACGATTTTGAGCATGTTATAAATACTCTTATAACGGAAATTAATACAATTCCTCCCAACCAAAAGTATGTCATCAAGTACATGGAGATATGTAACAAAATTATCGCCGACATGGAAGAATTTAATTTACGAACTATTCAACTTATATTAGGTGATGACACTCCCCCTCCCCCAAACGAGAACGGAGTTTGCAAAGAAATATAATATTCGCGTAGAGCATATTCCCACGTTTAAGTTTCCAGGATATGATGTCTCAGAACTAAAAAGATCTCTCAATTGACGCCATCGATGATGGTTTCAAAAGGATTCACGGCGCATGGACAAAAATAACACAATAACAAACAACAACATTCCTCAAACATAATAATCACCTAGAAGACGGTGGTAGGTATATCGCTCCTCAAAACGTCAATATATCCTCGGTGATTGCAGTGAATTTAGTATGTGATATCATCGAAGGAAGTTACCAAATATATCTCGAAAGATCGAATCAAGCCCAGCAGGGATATATTTTGTATTCATTTGCACCAACAGCTCCACCCGGATTTGTAATAATTGAGGATCCAACTAATCTAGTCTATTTGCGATGTCATAATGATTCGTTAAAATCACAGCAAATTTAGAAACATGTGTTTTAAATTTGTAATGCAATCATTATACTCTATAACTCCTAATTATTTATATTTAATGATCAAAATGAATGGATGTATTCATAAAGAGATTATAAATATTTATCAACATAAGTCTTAATGGGAAATTGTGAAATGCGTGTATAACAATGAACTCTTTAATGGCTTCACATGCAAAGGGCCATTATTGAGTAACATAACAATTAAGGGGAAATTTTAAAACAACCATATACCATTGAGGTCACTGATTTTTATTTAAGTCTTTCTCTTGGACAGGAAAAGTAAATTGGACAAGGACAAATATGTAAAAATTTGATTGCAATCTTTAATACGGCGCATTCGTACATTTAAGAGATTTGACTGATCATTAATGACGTCTTTACAATAAGCTGACATATCCCTGGCATAAACACATAACATCCGAGAAAAAAACTAAAAGTACCTTATCTACCCTCCACAGCTTCATCATTGACGACATGCTTCGAATTTTTTTCTATTCTCTTCTTCTTTCTCATCTAGTGTTGATTGGTAATTGTACAGTATCATATAAACACTGATTAGATACTGTATAACATTAATACAATACTGTATTTACATTATTCTATTTAAGTACCTTATCATCATGTTTCAATGTTTGCAATAGTATGCCTTTATTATTCGCATCAGCCTAATAATAACAATAAATATTTCTTTTATGTGTAAATACAAAATCTAGCTTATGATTGATGAATATTTATCCAGATCAAGTGTTTAATTTGACATTATTGGTAGATAACTTTTTTTGACACCGATCACTTTTAAACAAATATGTTAATAAAATGAAACCTTGTTGGTGTACGCTTATATCATTTGCATGATGATTCTATCTTCATAATTGTTAATAGACTTTGCAAGATGCTACAAAGTGGATCAATTAGCACAAAAAGCTGTATGTGTCAGATATGAACACGGATACGTCATTGACCAAAATCTACGTCTCCCTAGCAAAAAATATATTGAGAGGCGGTAAATTACTGCAAGACCAAATACATGAAATATCAGAGGGATAACAAAAACATACGCATTCACAACTTCTCCGTACTTTAAACATGAATAATCATCTTACCATCGACTTAGACGAACGAAAATAGCAAACGATACTGCTACTGAAACTGTACGCATGAGTAGTCAGATGTAAAAGACTTTATATGATAACATCTTCAAATATTCACACAAGGACGGAGCTAGCATATATAAAAATTATATTAACTGAACAGGGTGTTGTAAATGAACATCTGACGTTATAATAGCTTCCAAAATGATTAGTAAAAGCATGAAATAGATATTTTAAAAAAAATGATTTAATGTTTTACCCGAGGAAATATAATTGCTACAAATTGAGATCGACAAGAATATTTACCATACCTTCAATAAACCTTTTATACCTATTAAACATATGATATGAAAAGATGGTGGCATTAGTGATTCTAATCACCGTTTTGAAGACGAAGAGGGTAAATTCGATCAATTTTTAAGACCCAACGGCGAAATACACCGTATTGAAGCCCTCCACAACGTGATGAAAAAACTAACTCGTGGTTTTTCAACGGAACACGACGAACAATTACTAACAAACTGTTTTTACATTCCCGTCAGTTGCAGCTCATTAACGAGAAAGAGAAATCTATGGAAACCAACAAAAGCTGAATTTCTATCAGATATCAAGTCAAGCTGCGTCGGACACGGACATGGCAGATTATGGAATACAAAGTATGACCCCAAAAGTATTATTTCGGTTGATATGATTGCGTGTTATCCAGGAAGTTTTCTCGGATACGGAGAATTCTCTGAGTACTTCAAAAGATTTGGGCATCCCACACACGAAATGACCAGTGTTGCGATTAATGGGTCACTTCCCGATTTTGAATTAACCGGATTCGCTCGTGTGGTATAATTTGAATTCGCTAAAGGACTTCATTCCTGCTGTTATGTTTGGTTAGACACATCTCAGAAACAATGTATGCCAATAGTGTTATTACGGTATATGATTGATGGTAAAATACTGATATCGCTGATTGTCAGTGAAGCAATTATATCATATCGGAAACAAACATAGGTCTGGTTACCACAACCCGATAGTCTACATAGTATAATCAGCGAAAACAAAAAACAATTTCCTAATCTCCACGAAGAATATATCGTTAGGTGGTCCAAGGAGATCTTTGAAGTTAGAAATAAACACGCAAAAGATCTCGGTAGAAGAATAATTGGTAAATTCACACAAGGTGGAAAAAATACGACCACAAACAATATTCTTCGCGATTAATTATAGATGATGTTGAATACGATTTTATAATCGCAGATTGAACACCTAGGGTTATATATGTCAATCGTAAAGACGCCTTTTCGTCCGATGGAACCTAATTTGGAACAATTGTTACTTACAACGACGGATATAATCCTCAATACACACTCTTAAGGGCTTCTTTGCTGGCTTATGCTTCTATCACTTTAATTTGGATGATAATAGATTTCCTGAATTTGCGGTCAGGGTAGCCACTAATTCATTTTACATAGATGTAAAACATAAAGAAGCAGCGGATACATTTATAAATTCCGACGAGTGATGGGGATCATGGAGAATTAAAAAGGAAATATTTTGTGATTACTCTAAATCAGCAGATATTACAAATGAAAATAATTACTTGACAAATAAGCAGATATCAGAACCATCTAATGCACCTACGATATCCGATTCAATATGCAGGTATAAAACCAATTACCTAAACGGCTGTGGTGGGTCAGGGATTCCATGATGTTATTAATTACCAGCACCCAGCATAAATTTACTTTTCATTGCCGATTTTATCAACCATGAAGCCAATTTTTATTTAAAGGATTTATCAGTGATAGAATTCACCGCATGAAAGAATTTCACATCTGCAATATTTCTGCATTGTAGATTGCTGCTTTTATAAGCAACATCATGAGCATGACACGCCTTATCAATGGCGTTTATTGGGTTTTCACCGGGTCGGGTTTGGTTTTGATCATCGAGAAGGATATCGAGTCTGGTCCCGGGTCCACAATAAGTATACCCTGGAAGGTGTTTTTCTCCTGGATATTTTGCCCATGGTGTTCCTGGTAATTTTACTAACTAAGCTGCAATATCACCTCCTCGTTTTATTTAAACCGTTAGAAACAAATTTAACTTTTTTGGTACAACATTGTACACACTTACCAGCAAGTGCTAATCTGTTATTTTTAGTTGTAATTGTTGTCAAGTCATTTGTGCTAGTACTCTTCATACATTTCAAACAATATATATCCATAATTTATTTATAATAACATGAATGTACTTGATTTTTCGGCGCCAAAAACAAGAGAACCAGTTAAGCATCACGCAGCGCTACCAAATTCTATTCGTATGATTTTAATCGGACCATCTGGAAGAGGCAAGACGCAGTTGTATTTAGTAGAACCCAGTGTAGACAATCAGCGATGTTACGAGGTGTTAAAGGATTTTAACGAGAACGGAAAATCGGAAATCGATGAGGATATTATTGCATTTATAACCGATATCGAAGAAGCACCGAGCATTGATGATATTGATGAAAGTATTAACAATTTAGTTGTATATGATGATGTCTTGTTAGACAATCAAAAGAATCCCGCTAGGATATTTTCAAGAGGAAGACATAAAAATACTGATGTGATATATGTCACTCAACGACACACACAAATAACAAAAGTGATCAGAGATAATTGTAATATTCTTGCTGTATTTAATGGAGTTGACACACATACGCTACGAAATATTCACCAAACTTGGTGCGGCGGTGATATGGATTATAATCGCTTTAGAAATTTCTTTTGTCAAGCTCAGTCAATCCCACATGGATTTGTAACGATAATTTTGCATGACACGAGATCAAGAAATCGCATTGGACTTGAGCAAATATTCGGTTGAAACAATTCATATCCGCAGCACCATTGGCCCCGGGTCTGTAGCGTAAAATCCGAAAGGATTTCAACCGAATCCATTTTCCATTTTTTTTTGTCTGCGAAATAGTTTCCGTTTGTCTGAAATAATTTCGGCTTGCTTGAAATAGTTTCGGTTTGCTTGAAATACTTTCGGTCTGTTCGCCCTCTCTGTTGCTAGATATTAGATCATTTCCATAAGAAAGTGAATAATCGCATTAAATACTTACTGATTATTTTCACTGAAATCATTAAGTGACGAGTACAGTATGTATTTAAGTCGCATAGTTGTTTCATCGAATCAATGAAAACTATCCATGTTCTGGTGCGGATATATATACTTTCTCAGATAAGTAGGTTTAATTGCACGCATAGAGCGGGTCCCGTGATCTCGTTGTCTCAATGAACGTATCGTCTTTTAAATTCTTCGTCGAATAATCAGTAGATTCTGGTCTGTGAACTTGAAACTATATATTCATATAAATGTTCCTTTAAAAGGATTTCCCGTCCTTTCGAGACACCATAAATAATAAAGTTTTTTCTAAACGAAATGTATTTCTTATCTTTATTAGGTACGACTTCAACTTTACTACTTGCATTTGCTGTCATAGCAAGATAAACTTATGTATGAACAAGTGGATGACTTTGCATACTTAAAAATTACACATGTATAGTCTGGACATGTGGTCAGGATTTAAACATATCTTCACTCATGCTAGTGATGTATATTTGTGTAACCATAACGGATTTTCTGGGGCTATTTTGTATGTCTTGCCTACGTTTGTTGTTTGCCAATGAAAAGTACTCATTAGAGTTGAAATAACTCATACACGTTTTGCACTATTCATTGTCAATGTAATGCATTTTTCACAATTAATTCCTGAAACACGTGGTATATATATATATATATATATATATATATATATATATATATATATATATATATATATATATGTCTTATCTATATATATATATATATATATATATATATATATATATATATATATATATATATATAGATAGTCTTTAAATACCCTTGCGTACCTGTCCGTTTCAGATTGCAAGCTCCCTCCTTTATCCATTGGGATAGGACAAAGCTATTTAAAACCAATAACTGCAAAAGATATATATATATATATATATATATATATATATATATATATATATATATATATATATATATATATATATATATTGAAATAGAAATTCTTGATATTATTTATATATGGAAATTATCTGAAGTTGGAGAATCCTATGTTTATAGGAGCGGTTAACGTGCTGGACTCGTGACCGAAATGGTGCTGGTTGGCATCTTACCATTGTAACAACCTGGTCAGCCACCTTGGTGTGGTCTTATTCAAGTCACATTCGTCTAATAGACCTGGTACTAATTAGCAGATTTAGCCGTGAAACAAGATACCAATTAATAACCAAACTTATGCTCCTAATACATTTGATTTTGAGTTATTAGCTTGAAATAAATAGGGTAAAAAAAAACCGCTCCTACCATAATAATACAGCACCACTGCATGATGAATGCCCAAGTTATACTGACTATCGATTGAACTAACACTCCTCTTGATTCTGAATAATCGGGTTTGGAAGAGAATTGACATGTGTGATAAGTGTGACATAGATAGTGAATATCTGACTGATTGTTCCAAATAAATGACTCCTGAACAATTGTAGTGTTGGTTGCAATACAGAAAATATTACGGATGATTTTATTCAATCTGTCTTTGGCAGATATTTCGGTCTTCATTTTAAGTCGAAGCAGTAGCATCTGCTGAAATAAAAAAATAAATGGCGAAATTAGCAATTGTTAAGTCTGAACGTTAATACTCACGGAAAACACATGCGAATAATAGAATCTATGTCGAGGTTTGCACGGAAACAACGGAAAACCCAGTCATGAGGTTACATTATTGATTTCCGACTGGAATATCCTTGTCTAGGTGCATCCCAAGTGAAATTTATATTTATCACCCAATAACTTCCTTGAGAGTTAAAATAAGTCTTCAATTTTGAAAAATAGTTTAACACATTCAACACCTACATTTTCTCACACTTACTATGCTTTCTTCACATGTAACTTTAATTCGTTCTATCTTATAATATGTTATAAAAAACAGAATAAACATTGCAGTAGAATCCAACTATATTTTCCGCTTATAAACCCTGACCACATACATCTACAACATAACAGTTATAATTGTTACACATTGTAAATATCACGCGCAGAGGTCTAAAACCAAATACAAATCTCTTTTACTTATAAGGCATATCACTATGATAAAGATGGTTGTGGATTGACCTTTCCATCTGAAGTACAAAATTTTTACCAGTGAGAAAATAATACCATTGGTTGTTTGATAGTATTGAGGTATTCTCACATTTTATATATATGTTATATATAATTAACCATTAATTCTTTATAAATATATATATATATATATATATATATATATATATATATATATATATATATATATATATATATATATATATATATACATATATATATATACTTGTATAGCAAGTGTCTTAATGTTGGAACTTCATTCATATATAACAGTATATATGTTTAATGTTGACTACAAGGTACCCTTCCATATACATGTATGTGCATTATGAGATACAACAATACATTTCATTGACAGCGTTAGACACAATTAAGTATTTTTATTATAGACCTAATAACTATAAAAGTAATTACTCTTTTCTCATTCCTACTTTAATAAGAGTATTGTAGATATGCGTTTTTCGAAGATGCCGCTGACTGGACATAACAGTTCTTTCTGTTCTCAACATGATTGCAAAGTATGGTTTCTTGAGAAAATTTACCAAACGGTGATCTGGATGTTATTTATAGCATTTCTACCTTTTGCTACCAATATTGACTTAATATTAATCATTTCATTGAATCAATTCTGAATAGAATGTTCCATTTTCGTAGGTTTCCTAGCAGTGACCAAGGAGACAAACAACATGTTTCATTAAATATTTAATACTTATCATGCACATCTTTTAGGAAATCGAAAAAGATTGATCAATATATAATATTTTATGAAGTGTGTGTGTGTGTAATTATATTTTATTAAATGTAAAAAGATGTATATTTCTCAGTTTCTAACGTTAATTTCCTCTGTAAGAAAGATGCTTGATATCAATTCTGAAGTCTAATTACAGGTAATTTATTTCAAGTAGCTTTCATAATGATAAAAACTCTTGTTCGGTTCTTGGTTGCTAAACGATGATGCAAAGAAAACAGTTTAATACAAATTTGTCTATCTGATGATATCAAGAAACCGCAAAATAAATTTAGGAGACAAGGAATAAATATAACATTGTACGAACAATTCAATTTGACTATTCAGCGAGAATTGGTTGTCTTAAAGGGATAACCCATTGCGTCGCACCTCTCTCTCCAGAATAATATGAAATGTACCTCTCAGTTTTATCTGCATAATATAGAATTATTTATGACCTTAATGCCATGTAATCTGACTATAAAGCAGAACAAAACATGTAGCTTGAGATACAATACCTACACCTGATACCTACCAAGACATCAGAGGCACAGTAATTGTACGATTACCCGTGGAATATCTAACCCAACATGGCTATCTTTTAAATGTTTTTCTTCTTAATTTAAACAGAATCACACAAATCGTCGCAAAGTCACTTTCACCTTTCAAACCTAATTTAGGTTAATGATAAACTAAATTAATCTAGGAATGCCCGCGGTATATAAGGTACATACTACCAAAATGACATATACAAATAACCAATATGTACTTGTTCTTTTAATATTTTGGTGTGTGTGTGTGGTTTGGAGTTTTAACGTAACTGTATTAATGTTTCAGTCATATTGCTATGAAATCTGCAGTGCACTAACCTCTTAATGTTGAGCACCAAGCGAGGCAGGTGTTAGTGACATTTTTGTAAGTGTTTGGTATGACTAGGCCTGGGATCGAACCCACTGACTATCTCCTGAATGTATTATTTTAAACAAATCAAATCACAAAAATTGAAATTCTTTGTTCTAAATTTAAATATGCTGTTTTCTTTGACGTCAATACTTCATATCTTTCTTTTTAAATGTTTTAAAGCCGCTTTCTTTTGTGGCATTTTTCACTGAAGGTATTCGACAAAATCTAAGATTATTTGTTTTAAGTTTGAAGAAGTTAATTCGTCATTATAGGCGTGCGACAAAATCAAAAATTCATAACAAATATACAAAAAAAAAAAACTAATGAAAGCATGACTTCGTTCAAAGAGGATATTCGGCTTGAACATCAGATGCAGACAAACGACGAACATACTACTCTGAGTAAAAAAGGAGACGAACAAACAGGATCAGAGTAAGTGCATTGATTGGTTCTATTGCTTTGAAAACTTAACTTAAAAAAACTAATTAAAAATATCAATAAACAGGATTTTAAATTTTCTAAACCCCAACAAGTAAATGTTGTCGCGATGTCAATGTGTATTTGATTTTTTGCGCATTATTGCAAGTTATTTTGTCTATTAATTCTCCTTGATTGAAGACCGTTGATGATTTTATTTACAGAGTAATATTGTATCTATCACAAAGCATTTATTGTATTTGTTAAAATGTGGGTCACCGATTCAGACAAAACCGGTAGAAGTCAGCTTTCTGTGGAGGCGATCGTTGGATTTGTGCTCCGTCCTTTTAATCTTTGGCTTTGGAAAGTACGTTATCTTTAAGAAAGTGTCCGATACATGTATGTAGTACTCTTTAGGTCGTATGTGCCCAGTTATATTTATCATTTGTAATTTGGTTGTGGCAATATATAGGATACATGTATTTGTGTTGCAATGTGAGATGTGGTCTCTGATATTTATAATTGGTTCAAATATGTGACATGCACACCCCTTGCTTCATTCTAAACAATTTGTCGGTAGCAGATTTCGCATTATATGTGTAAACCCTAAATTACCAAAAGGTTTTCACTACCTTTAATCATTTACTGTCTACATAAGTAGTCCGTACTGGCTAACGTATTAAAGAAATAACAATTATAGATCGGATATATTTCAAATAATTTTAGAAATTAGCAACTCATACGAAATGCATCGGTTGAGACACTACGTATTAATAGTAAACATCTTATTTAAACCAAGAGTATTTAAAATCGACTTTAAATGCTATTAGCAAAATTTACACAAGTAAACCAATCGAATTTTAGCTTTTATATTATAGATTGTCCTGCTATATTCATGTGTGTGTGTGTGTGTGTGTGTGTGTGTGTGTGTGTGTATGCGTGTCTGTGTGTGTCTGTGTGTGATAATGATTTTAACGTAGCTTTAACAATTTTTGAGTCATATTGCTTCGATGTATGCAATAAAACAGTTTATAGTCATGTCTAGAACTGTGGCATTATGTCGCAGAGATGTAGCATGATGTCCCACCAAGTCACATTATAGTGACACCAGGCCGACCAGTCCTAACACTAACCTCTTAATACTGAGCGCCAAGTGAGGCAGATGTTTGTACCATTTTTTTGTAACTCTTTGGTAAGACTCGACCGGGGATCAAACCCACGACCTTTGCTTCCTCGTCCATATGTGTGAGCAGTGCGCTAAATGATCGGCAATATCGAGTAAAGCGATTCGAATAACATATAAAGTGCACTCTTCTTTAAACATTGCAAATGCACATGGCACATACATACATCAATAGCAATATTTAATTATTCTAGCGTTTAAATTACTTATATTTATTCGTATGAAACAGTGGTTTCGTGTTTTTAAAATAAATATTTTTAATTGGTTCATTTTATATGTTTAGTGATCAGTTGTGGAAACAGTCAAACCTCTCAACAAGACAATCTTTCCTTTGGACACATGTAAATACTTACAAAAATTTAACACATATTCGGTAAGTCATTTAAGTATACACTCAGCATAAACAATAATTTGTGACCAAGGTTTGAACGGCATGTTAGCAACCAATGATTTTATATGTAGCAATATATGCGTGCAATTTTCATCTTTTCAAGATCGTACTGGCATAATTTTATAATTTTAATACTCTAATTTCTTACAACCTAAGAACTTTCACACGCTGTACGCTTTAACGTTTTTGTTTTAAACAATCAAATTATCTGTCAAACTCCTAAAAGTGGCTGACAATAACTTCGAGATTAACATACTGTTTTTAGTAATGGGTCATGATCAACGTAACGGGCTGATACAAAAAATACTTCGGCATCAGCAATTTTTGATTACATAAAAATATTATGAATATTGATTAATAAGATGTTCGAGCAGAGTGATGTGTATCATCTAATACAAAGTTATCGCCCTTCGTCGACTTACAATGCGTCAATGAATTGTGAATATATAAAATATTGCATTTGTAAAACTTCAAACCAAAGTTACATTGAATATGCAATGTAACAAAAATGTAACAAAATCTTAGATACGTTTCTAGATTAAGCACGATTTGGATGTATTTCTTGTAAATAACTTAGCAGACTCAGATGATGTAAGCAGTTAAGATATTAATCTACGAAGCACCATTTAAATACATTGATGAAAAATATATTAAATATACGTTGTAGATGGTGTAACAGATACAGTTATTCTGCCAGAAATTACATATCAACAAGAGTAATAAATCTGCAAGAAATCTCGAGAATCACGAGTGAAGCTTTAACTTTCAACGCATTCTAGTAGTTCGCATTTCGGATTTAAAATTTTTTGATCTATTAATTTTTACTGTAGTTGCATCTTGGTGTAATCAAACTTTCTTGTACTATATTATTTCTTAGCATGAGCATTATAATATCGCATTGAATACGTAGCTTTAAAAGTACTCAAATGTATTCAACTGAGTTCCCGCATTTAAGTTATTAGCTCAACTTTCGCAGCGCGTGTGCCCTATACAAGATCAGATATCTGGCGCCCCCCTTCCACTCACGCCCTACCCCACCCGCCCATCATGAAATAAACCCTTAGCCCAGCGCCCTAGGCGATTGCCAAGTTCACCTAGTGGAAGCGCCGGCCCTGATTTTTCGTCCATTTCATTTGCTTTCAGAAAGACAAATTTTGCAGCGACACTCGTCTTTCATATCCACTTGACCTGTACAGATCCAATCTTATCACATCGAATCAAAATTTGTAGGGTATTAAATTCGTGGCCTGTTGAGACGATATCGTGAATCAAACGTATTATGGAAACCCGAGTAGGACGATATGTAAGTGGATGCTGGCTATTGAGATAATGAAAGAGGATTCTCCTCGTGTAGCGTGAAACTAGGATTCACATTCACGCTTTACATTTCTGTATGTATGTGTGTGTGTGTGTGATTAAGATTTATGGCGTAGCTTTAAAAAAATTCAGTCATATCGTTACGATATATGTAGTGAGGCAGTATATATATATATCGCTCTTTATGTTATTGTAACCGTTTTACTGGTTTCAGCTGATATAAATCTTACAATTAAATCTTTCCAACCGCTTCTACTGGAAATTTCTTAATGTGGCTGAGCTGAATAAAGGGATGGCAAGAAAAGATATTGTATGGCCTAATGATTGACATCTCCGTGATATACAATATCTCGTATACAGAATACAAAACTGTGATGAGAAAGTTCAGAAACCAATTCAAACAGCAAAACAAACCGCTATAAAGAGGAAACATGAGTTAGAAAAAGCTGCATAATAGGATATAAGTAAGTTATATGGAATCGGAAGACTGCCTAAGTCGGGACAGAGACAGGTTATCTTAAGTTACAAGTGGACAGAATATAAATCAAGCCACTCATTTGATTCGCACCTTTGCCGTCAGCAATTTGACAAGTAGGAACTGAAACACTGTACAATCATCTCAATGAAACTGCTGCACATGCAATTTCGAATACAGTGAACAATATTGTGAATTAAACTTTTGTAGATGAAGAAGGAAATGACAAAACACTTTGTGATAACATAATGTAAGGTAACAATGAAGTGGAGGCAGCTGAGCTCAGTAAAATAAAAATCATGTGGTCATTATAAAAATATATGCGGAACATGTAAACTGTGTTGATCAATCGAATGTATTGACATGAATAACTACAGAGGCATCTCAATCGCTACCATTTTTCAAAACTAACTTGAAAATTGCTGTAAGAGGTGCTTACACAATTTAATGAAAGGAACAATTTTCTTCACAGAATACAAGACTAATGAAGTTACATTGCTGCAGGGATAATAAAAGAAGGAATAGCGAACATATTTGAAGAACATTCCAAGGTATATGATACATTATTGGAGAATGCTGGGGTCTTCGATACAGTGTGGCATGGTGGCCTTTTCTACACGCTTTACTCTCTTGGAGTAAAAGGAAAATCTGGAGGCTGATCCATAATTACTATTAGAGATGTTAGGGCCCTAGTTTCGCCCATCAATCACCATTCGAAACCATATTCAGTAAACCGCATAGCAGGTGAGTGAAGAGAGCTATGTGGCGTGACTAAAATGACCTAGACGTTTGTCAAAGAAACTCCTCATGAAGAATTTGATGTTTTGATTAGCGCAGTCTAAAGAGACAACAATATCCAATCTTGCACTGTGGTCAGTTGCACTGAACAGTCAAAACAGCCTCTCACTAAGTTTTATGTCACAACGATGACACTTTACGTCACATACTGCTCGATAAAGGATTGGAAAACTCTGCTTTCGTGGATGACCTAACGTTAAAAAAAAATCATTTTTATGGCGGCAGAAGGATTAGAATTGATGCTTAGAAGAACAAATGAACAATAAGCTGTTTTACAGATTATGTCAATGGACCTATTTCTCTTTTGATTACCTTACATATGATTGATAAAAAGATTTACACTCACTGTCAACGTGATAATTTATTTGATAATTCATTTTAAATGTACTAATCCAGTGTAAATAATAACAGTTCTTCCAAGACGCTTGTACTTTCTTGTATCATGTATTTCTTGATCGTTTTGCTGTTTCATTTCCTTCCCGCTGAGTATTTCCCTGGTGTGGTTAAATGTTTTCCTCTAATTTTTCAGCTTTAAGGGTATTGTCTATACCAAACTCGTATTTTTGTCAAACTTTAGCGCATATATACATGCATACTTACCTACCTACTGACCTACCTACCTACATACACGCAAGCACATATGCACGCACACACACACACACACACAAATACGCACGCACGCACGCACGCGCACACACACACACACACACACACACACACACACACACACACACACATACATACATACATACATACATACATACATACATACATACATACATACATACATACATACATACATACATACATACATTCAGGCTTGAAAATGACATCAGAAAATTTCCCAACGTTTCTACCTAAGGCCTTAGTATTCAGCAGACAATGATACATCTTCACAGAGAAACATAAATAAGAAAGTGATACGTAAAGATCATGAAATATTTACATTTTGGCAAGTAGAAAAAAATATTTACAAAGATAATGAAAAGGTCTAAACTTTCGGAATAAATAGAAATAACTGTATGTTATAGGATAGGATACGTGTGTTAAGAAAAATAAACAAAACATTTTGCTTAAACCTATCAGCTGAATGGCGATAAGCTGGTTGGGGTGATCTAGTTAACTAAATGTCGAATTTCTTATGGCGCCACCTACAATATATTGCTGTACTTTTTTCGTTTTCAGCCTTACATCTCCAAACATGGATACTACGAGAAAGAGATAAAGTATATTTTTTATAAGATAAGTTGGTGGAATGTATGTATGTATGTATGTATGTATGTATGTATGTATGTATGTATGTATGTATGTATGTATGTATGTATGTATGTATACATGTTTGAGCCATGGTCAAACACCAACGTCAGCATAATAGTGGTTCTGCCAAGCCGATTGGCTAAAGTTCTAAACAGTTACATAGAAAAGTTAAAACATTTGAACCATGGAACATATTTATGCATCATACATTCGACAACCAAATTAACAACTGAATACTGATAACAGATGACTATTCAGACAATGAGGAGATCTACGATGTCTGTGGGGAATCATTCAGTACATAGATCATCCAACTAAATAAAAATCTGTAGCTATAAAAATTCAACAAAATTATATCTCAGTTTGATGATAATATATATTTATTTCCAAGGTTTATATTTTTCTCGTAATTTGTTTAAAACAATTTTGTTTTGGCTTTCACCTAATCTTTGATACCAATCTTATAAAGAAATAAAATAGAGACAAAGAAGTCAAAGAAAATCAAAAATGCATCCGATGCTTTAATCCACGAAATGAAATTAAAATGATAGTATTCCTGGTTTCAAAATGTCATATGTTGTCACTTGTTTTCAATATTTCATATATTTCCATTGCTATCGAACGTTTCGGGAACATACTTTCTGTTTCGTGTTTGCTTCGATTATTATACTTTTCAACCTGGAATAAAAACAACACTAGTCATTATAATATTAATAATGGTTACGATGATAAGGATGATGATTATTATGAGTATGGTGACGAGAAGGAGTATTATGACGATAGAAGAAAAAAATTAATTTGTTAATTTATGGTGCTGACTTAGTGCTGGGCAAAATGTAAACAAACGTACAGTGAAATGTTAAACAAATTTTGTTTGAACATGACATCATAAGAAGGCTAGAAATGTGACCTCAGACAATATAAGAAAACATATATTTATTATATATTATATTATTAAAAAATAATTAGCCCCTTAGGATCCGCTTTCGCTAACGTTCTATAATTTTGACACAGATTATTATTTGATATGATCTTGCATAATCACTTCAGATAATATCAATAATTTTGTCACTAATTGAAAAAGTTAAATATACTGAAATACATTGGCCAGAATAATCCGCTCAACATGCACGTGCTCTTAAACCAGCTTGACTAGAAGAAAGATGCAGCTAGAGCTTCTTCTGAGGGTACTGCAACATACACATACAAAGAGAAGAAAATGGCTTATGCCTATACAGAGTGAGTTTGTGGGGGTCAAGGTAAAATATGCTATGTGCGACCGCGCTGATAGCGAGACAGTGCAAATGCGGTTCCACAATGAAACGAAAATGCTCTGTTCTGGGATTCGCTACTTCAAACAGCCGTTAACTGGTAGCTAATTAATATATTTAAAGGAACTGAGAAGCAGCCTCAGTAAAAATAAGCGCTTTGGTTACTGATAGACCACCTAAAGTTGAAAGAAGAAATAATTCGTCACGATGTCATAGAGTACGAGCAAGAGCAGTCCGAAGCTCTGCAAGGTAGTGACACATATCTATTGTCACTCTACATCAACTCACCCCACCCAACACTCTGACCGGGGCGCAACGTTCAGAATACGTTAGTATCTTATTGAGTCTAACGTCCGCTCCCTGACTTTTGGATATGAGGTACATTTTCACCTCAAAACTTGATAGTTGCTTTCGGTTTCCTGTCTGCTTATTTAAAGACGCGTGCACAAAACCACACATCAGAAACTAAACGCTCTTGCAGGACATATATCATAGCCTTTAAGGAAATGTGCAACAAAAATCATGGAACAGATTTTGACATTTGTTATGTCAAACTTGGCATCTTACAGTAATAACCGTTTTTATTTCTTTTTCTCGGATCACATACATTCGATAAAACTATTCCTGGCATACTGCAAAGTGCCATAATGTTTGGTATATTGTCGGAATCCCTTCATTCAAATTAATTAGAATAAAGCCTAAAGGCAACATACCAATCAATGTGGAAGAAAGTAAGGCAGCGAATATTGGTATCTTAAAATGGTATTTATATTGTTTCAAAATAGCAGGTCATCAAACCATTGGTGAACAACCAAAATCAATAATATAACAATATTCTAAGTCATTGATCTACGTATATGCATATTCAAAAAGGTTGGTGTTTTTGCCTTATGTAAATGCTGGAAAATTGTCATACATTTCAAAGTTGTAAAACTATGGCAGTATTCGTATCACTCCAGACGTGCCAAGCTGAGTGACAGACTTTACAACAGAACAAACACATAGCTTAACGAATTTGACATTTGTCTGTGTCTTTGAAATTTTTAATAACATGCTAGAAAAAAACTAGAAATCTTGCAGGTTTTGTTTACACATATTTGCCACTCTCAATATATTGGTTGTAGTTAATAAAATATGTAGCAATTTGCTATTGCTTTAGTATATGACGAATGCAGTGTTCTTGTACATTGTATGATGTATCGTAATATATGTCATTACTGTTATTAGTCTTATGTTGCAGCTGCTTTACTAGTGTTATTCTGAAGCGACATATTCTTTAAAATATTGGAATAACATTTGAAGATTGTCCACATTGTGATGATTTTTTATTATTCATGAGACAGGTGCTCCAAGCTATTACTATGCGTGATCCGGCACACGTCGTTCATTTTGTGACGAGATAAGTATGTTTCGAAAGCGTGTTTGTCTTTACATTGTGAATGACTGACTAACACATTTGAATACTGTATGAACTAATAACAACCATGAACGGTTCAGAAAGGTCATGTTTTCCAGAAACGCATACTCAAGAAGTAATCGTATGAGCAAAGTCATTGACGTCAAGTATTTATCTTGTGATATAAAACATTGAGTGAGCCAAAGCAAGTAGAATATAGAGCAAACAAGTGACATTTTGCAAGTCCAAATAACGATGAAAGACAGTCGAAGTAAAACGATGTTTGGGAATCATGGCATAGTATGAGCACCAATCTTCGCACTCGGCTTCACATGCTCTCTAAATTATGCATCTAATTTAGCGTCTGTGATCGTATGTGATACGGAAATTATTCGATACGATTGGGTATATCTACTATGCTGGGGTCACCTGGACCTAGTCTTTGCAGATTTACATAATTCATCATAGCTGTTCATGTCACTACCAAATATTCCCATAAATAATTATACCCGAGTCAGTGGTGAAACCCAGGGCTCACAATGTGTACTAATAATCCGACAGTCTGATAGAACCAGCCTAAAGCAAGTTACTACTTTGAAATAACGGTAGCTTAACATCAAACAATCCTTTATGATGTATATTTAAATATAGGTGTCATGAAACATATATATGTATATTTGTAAATAACTTGTATACTACTAAATCGATTGGCTTAAACAAAGAGACCAATGGATATAATGTTGTTGGATGTTGTTCTTGAGAGCGAGCAAAGAACATAACCTATAATAAGTAACGGACATAGCCTATAATAAGTAACGGAAATAGCCTATAATTAGTAACGGACATAAGCCTATAATAAGTATCGGACATAAGCCTATAATAAGTAATGTACATAGCCTATAATAGAGGTATCATTTGAACGTAGGAATGCGTGCAAAGTGAGTGCATCGCTAATCATATAAAGAAACATCGCCATATCTTGTTATATATATATATATATATATATATATATATATTGCAACTTAAGCATTTAGTATTGTATTAGTATTGATCAGATGAATAAGTATCAATGTATATTAGGATAGATGTATCAATATGAACACCAATATAAAGTAGTCTGGATGTTTAAATATGAACAACAATGTAGCGTAGAATGGCTGTATCAATTACGATCACCAACTTAGAGCCGGATGGAAGTAAATGAAATAACTACTCCATTGAAGATACCATTATTTTATACCATTAAACAAGTCTAATTTAAAGTAAATTACTTATATTGTTGAGCAAAGAAATAAAAAATAATCTCTTTGAATAGCATTATGGAATATGTACTTAAACACTAAGAAAACAAGTGTAAACAAAAACTTTTACCAGTTTTAATTTTTAAAAAACACAAATTACTGGTATTTGTTTAGTCTTGTAAAAAAAAGTACTTTTTGTAACATTTTCAACAATACTTCCAAAAATTGACACACATGTAAAATTTATTTTTTGGGCATTGTACTACCATTCATTAAACACCAACGGTATCCTGTTTAACAATGAAGATGTTAGGAAACAGTGCAAAACGAAGATAACAGCAAAGCATTCCTCACAAAACATTGTTACTGATGAGACTCACATCAAAATTTAAATAGAAGTCAACCTGTCTCAGGTTGTGCAGATAAATTAATAAGTTTAAATGCAAACTTTGATCAATTTAATTATCTTTTTAAAACCAAAACTTTGTTACATTCTTTTCTAATGATATATATACTGGGTTGTTCTACCACAAGCTCTTGCATAGTGGTATCTCTATTGATTCCTTTGTAATATACCTGCTTCATTTGAATTTGTCATGCCACTTTTAACATCCTCATCACTTCCACCACGATCACTATCACTTGTAGCTGTCTCCCCTGAACTCTCACTGTGCGAATCTTTCACACCCTTAGTGCTGTATTTGCCTGAAAAAGGTTTGCTGGTGCTGTGCTGTGCCTGACCTTGGTAAAACACACAAACATCTTATGAAGATGTGGATAAGCAGGAAGAGAATTCTTGTTAGTTTTTTCATTTGTGCACCCTGGAAGCTGCAAAATGTTTTTCAACCTCTTCTTCATTTGTGACCATTTTGAATTCTCATTTCTCTAACATAGTACTTAGTACTTAGAAGTAAAAATGTAATAAAAGTGCAAAAAATAACTTGGAAAAAAAAATGGAAATCTGAAGAAGAAAAAAGTACCCAGATGAAAACATTTTGTAGAAATAATTCCACATTAAAAAGTGAAAACACTGCACAATTAAAAATCACAATTTAAAAATATTGTGAAAAGTTTAATTGCCAATGTTGATGATAACTCTTGAGGCATGCTTATGACATAAAGGCTTTAAAAAATGCAGGGGAGGAGGTCAGGTTGCATTAGAAGTTAGAATTGGTTGTTTGGTGGTTTCATTACCCAGCTACACAAGTAGGTTACTTAGTGCCAAAACAATTGAAATAAAGTGCTTTGCCCAATGATACAACACTGCAGCTGATCCTGAATGATACAATGTGTAGATCTGAACGTATGCCCTTTTGGTCCTGAGTCTGGAATTCTAACAACTAGGTTACCCTGGCTTCTGCCTCCATTATTTGTCTTGTACAGAAAAGGTCATCATACTTGGTTTTGAAACATTTATTGATTTGTACAAAAACACCACATACAACAGTAAATATAGACCTCAAAATGTGCAAATGTGCAAATGCAACAACAATATAAATTCACAGCGAACACCATTACATTGCTGAAAACCAACCTGGTTTGGGTAACTGTAAATTGGTTGCTTTGGAGGTCCCACAATGGGGGTATGTCCAGTACATTGGCTCCTATATCTAACAGAGTTTATAATGAACATGCATGTTAAATTTACATTAAATGTTTGCACAATATTACTTGGTTCTTTTCTGGTTTTAATGGCACTTTCAAAACTATATAGATAACGTCATCCTGACAAAATGTGAGTTAAAAGCCTTTCCCATACACACATAAAGGCAGCTAAACCAAGCTGGCCTGGGATCGAACCTCCAACCACTGAATTACATGTCTAATGATCTACCAACTGAACTATCACGGCTTCTTACACGTTATTAAAGTTTTGTCCAACTGTCAGTGTTTAGAAGCTGAGAAAACAAACTTAAATGGGAAATAATGGTTAATGCTACTAGCATTCTAGATATACGAATGCCAATTTTATATGAGAAAACAAAAATGGTAACTATATATATATATATATATATATATATATATATATATATATATATATATATGTATATATATATGTATATATGTATATATATATATATATGTTTATATGTATGTATATATATGTATATATATATATATATATATATATATATATATATATATATATATGTATATAAATATATATATATATGTATATATATATATATATATGTTTATATGTATATATGTATGTATATATATGTATATATATATATATATATATATATATATATATATATATATATATATATATATATATATATATATATATATATATATGTATATATATATATGTATATATGTATATATGTATGTATATATGTATATATATATATATATATATATATATATATATATATATATATATATATATATATATATATATATACAATTTTCCACTCTTCTTTTCTTCATAGTGACATTATCCTGTCAAAAACTGGGTGTGATAATGATTTTATTCTGTTACTTGCTCCCTTTTGATAATTGTCTATTATATTACTATTTACATGGATCTATCAAACCCTGTCCTATTCATAAAAATCACTTTCTCCTGGAAATCACAACTATAAATGGTAATGTCTTAAACAACTACCAACGGTAATGTCTTAAATAATTATCAATAGTAATGTCTTAAACTACTACCAATGGTAATGTCTTAAACAATTACCAATGGTAATGTCTTAAACTAATATCAACGGTAATGTCTTAAACAATTACCAATGGTAATGTCTTAAATAATTACCAATGATAGTGTCTTAAACAATTACCAATGGTAATGTCTTAAACTACTACCAACGGTAATGTCTTAAACAATTACCAACGGTAATGTCTTAAATAATTACCAATGGTAGTGTCTTAAACAATTACCAATGGTAATGTCTTAAACTACTACCAATGGTAATGTCTTAAACAATTACCAACGGTACCATCTTAAATTACTACCAATGGCATTGTGTTAATTGCCTCTTACAGACTCTCAAATTACCAACAGCATTACTATTATAAACTATTAATAACAGTCCTATTTTAAATTACCAATAATTGTCCAATTTTAAATTACCAATGACAGCCCTATTTTAAATTATAGATACAGTAACAATCCAATTTTAAATTACCAATGACAGCCCTATTTTAAATTATAGATACAGTAACAATCCAATTTTAAATTACCAATGACAGCCCTATTTTAAATTATAGATACAGTAACAGTTCAATTTTAAATTACCAATAATTATAGAAGCAGAAAACATTCCATAAGACATCACTACATAAACAATGATTTATATATTTACTACTCTGACCAGCTTTTATTGTCATTCAAAAATTCATTGTTTGCAAAATTAAGTTTTCAAAATTTTGGGAATTTAAAAGGTACCAGATATTAAACTTCACAGTATATGGGTAACTATATATATAGATCTCCTGCATTAACAAGCTGCTAGCATTCAACAAGTGTTTGCATTCAACAAGTGTTTGCATTCAACAGGTGTTTGCTTATGACCAATATGACAGCTCCAGACATGTACACTTTGGTATGTTGACTCATTGATATGGACGCCTGTTCCATGATGCCTGATATGAACAGCAATGACATCCTTTCATTTTTTTGCTGACTGCAGCATATTGCATTCATTTGCCTATTCTGGTTTTATGTTGATAGTGTAGATAAGTACAGACATTTTTACAATGGTAGGCAAATATTTACATAAGGTAGAGTTCCAAACTGTAAATTTGATGAGTCAGAAACTTCTACTCTTCTGGATCTCATTCAAAATTAGGGCAAAACAATCTTTTGATAAAAAGTCCTTGTATAGGCATATAGATGTTCTTTTCTGTGTTTACAGAAGCATAAATGGTACTACAATATGGGAATAAAATAGTTAAGTTTTCAGCGCTAAAAATAAAACTGTATTTGTAATCACATTACTTTGTGCAATGATATTGTTTTCAGAATTAATCTTATCAAGCTTCATATGTTTTAAAGTAATTTTTCATTGTAAAGATTGTCAACGTAAATTTTAAAATGTTGAAAATATAAAGTTAGAATGAATGAATTAATATTAAAAAAAACAAGAAGCTGACCATAATCTGCATTTTCATCCCATCCTTTAGTTTCAATATTGTGAGCTAAAAGCACAATGTAGTCATCTTCAAATCGAAAGAAATTAGGATATAATTTAGCAGTGAAGAAGGAAAAAAAGAACTTTAACACTGCGTTTAATATGGGGTGTGGATGGATGTACAAATGTGCAGTAAAAATGAACACACATACTGAATTTATCATTATGCTAAACTCCACCAAAGTGGGATCGACAAACAAACGTCCCAAAATCAAATAATACTGTACATCTTGATGACCATTAACTAACATTGGACATAATGTTCTGTCTAATTTTATTGTAGAATCATTTCACTGTTTGATTTCCTGTTAAAGATATAACTGATATATTTTAGTATATCTGAAATTCATAAATAGCTGCTATTTCAATTTACACTTAAAAAAATCCACAACAAAAATGTGCATAAAATATTTGCCCATAAAGGACTCCATATAATACTATTGTGACAATAATAATTTTAATTAACATCCCAAAACATACAGGTAGGTATGATTATCCCAAAACATACAGGTAGGTAGAGGTATGACAAAGCAAATTGCCCTTGGCAGCATTAGTGGTCCAATTTACCGAAAGGCAGGTATAGTTTTTATTATTATTATTATTATTATTATTATTATTATTATTATTATTATTATTATTATTATTATTATCAATATTACAGTAGAACCTCTCTTGAAAGACCTCTTCTGCCACACAAAAATGGCGTCTCAAGACAAGTGGTCTTTCATAACAGGTCAAAGCACTATATAATTAATAATCAGTGTATGGAGATCCTAGTCTCTTAAAACAGGTGGTCTCTCAGCAGTAGACTCTCAAGACAGGTTTTACTGTATTATTATTATTATTATTATTATTATTATTATTATTATTATCATTATTATCAGTATTATTATTATTATTATATTATTATTATCATTTTTATAATCAGTATTATTATCATTATTATTATCAGTATTATTATTATTATTATTATTATTATTATTATTATTAGTAGTAGTAGTAGTAGTAGTATAATCAGTATTATCATTATCATTATTATTATTATTATTATTATTATTATTATTATTATTATTATGGTAGTAGACCACTCCACAAAATTTGGGTAAATATTATGATATTTTTTATAATGAAATCAACTTTTTAAAAAATGCAGAAACAGAAACCAAAAGATCCTGAGCAATGTGTTTCCTCATTTCGCTCACAGTAAATTAAAAATTAAAAAATATCAGATTATGAAGAAAATAATCTGTTTCTATGGATTTCATAGGGGTATGTGAATAAATTAGGCCCTTTAAGTTTTGTATTACAGAATGATAAACAGTTGGGAGAACCTTGTAAGAAATGACAACACAATGTGGGCATTGGGATGAAATCGATTATGACTGACAAATGACAAAAGTACAAACTGCAAGGAAATTTGTTCTTTGTTAACATTAAATGGTCTGTCATTCTCACACATCATATCGAGATGACATGTTCAGATGATATTGCTGATATGAGGGAATGTTAATGTGAATAATATAAAATATTTGAAGGTCTTTTTCTCAAACTGGAAAATGGAATTAAACATTTTCTTTACAAATGTTTTGTGAAATTGGTTTGAATCACTACCATTATTTCATGGAATATCTATGATTTTATGAAACTCCCTACAAATTTCATGATTTTTATGTTTTGTTATTCATTTTCAAGTAAAGAACCAAAACAGTGGACTTATATTTGTATTAAAATTCATATCATCTCTATTCAATAATTTTTTTAAATATTTTTAAAATCTTATGAAATTAATTGTTCATTGGTTTATTGACTAACATTTATATTTAAGTTTGTATTCATAAGCATCAGAAACACACTATATTTAAGGGAAAATATTCTCTTTTTTTTCTTCTCATTTTGATTATTTTTAAAAATATTTGTACAAAGATAAATGTACTGTAAAAATAGATTACTTCATATGATGCTTATAATATTTTTGTTAGAAAACAAGGCAGTCAGCTGATGAAAACCTGGAACTACATGCAGAGTCACAAGTTACAAGTAAGCAAAACATTTTGCCAAAAGGGAAAAACCCACAAATTTAGTACCCGCAAATTAGAAGCTGGGATAATTGTGATGGCATATACACCCTTAAAAGTTGAGGCAAACCCCAAACAGCATAAATTCTGGTGAGCCACAGCACCTGCCAATCAGGGTCTATGCTGTTTGTTCTAATGATTACTCCTAGCAAAGTGCACAGACCCAGATATGCCAGCACTTTATTAGAGAGTATATATAGTAATATAATTAAAATGCACTTCTTTAAACTTAGTCAAATTAAAAAAAAAAAAAAATGCAAAAGAAATATAATGTTTGAGTTAGTAAAGCTGAATAGTAAATTGCCGTATATGAGTGTACCTGAGGTTGTGTAAGTTGTGTCTGGGAGGACTTGAAGGTATACATGACTGTGTTGTCAAATGAGGTATGAGCTGACGAGGAGTAAGAAAAGCCATCTTTTATGAGAACCTTATGTGCGAAGAATTACGGTTCGTTCTCATAAACACATACTGGGAACTCAGGACGATAGAAAGAAGAAAGGAATGAGTTCCTAGATAAAGGATGTCACCAGATGATCGAAATGTCTTGAAGAATTCAGGTACGGAATCGTATCTGGAATAAAGAGACAGTCATACTGTTTTCTTTGCCGGTGCAGGAACTGACCTGAGCCAGGTGCGCGACTATTTATACGCATTTGACTCATGTCAGGGTTAAAGAAGATCGCACCCTTAGTGTACCGGCCAGCAAAGATGTCTACTCTTCATCAGGTAGGAACCAGTTTGTTTTACGTCATAAAAGTCAGTCTTGTGGTTTATTTATATTCGTTTGGCGTCGTCACACCAAATATGGGGATCCGTTTGTTGGGAACCATTTTGTTTTGTGTCACTAGAAGTTCTTTAAAGAAAGGTTATCCCATTTTTATTAACCGAATTGGAAGTTCGCCAATGTCTGGGTTACAGAATATGTAGTTTTACTGATTGAACCTAGGAGTTCTAGCTGAATCAGCGAGATGGCATGTATAATGTTTTTTGTAATACAATTCCACACAGCACTGTACATTGGCAAAGCTTTTAGTTATCTTTACTGGTTTTATGCAGTATGGCTATATACATTTCCTTTTTTCCACCTGCGGAGTAACTATTTTCATTCTATATAGTTGTGCTTTAAAAATAAATGAAATTACTCTTAATATATTTTAGAAACTTACTTTAATATAAATGAATAAAACATTACTTAAATACAATTTACAGAAAATGGCAATCTTATTAATTTTACTAAAAAAATCTATCCTAACACATCACACTCATCCCCAAGAAAACTGACTTCCTTTTTTCTTGATTTTATTTGGGCAGCCATTCTCCATGGGAATCATTTTTTCTCCAGATCCTTGGGATACACTAGATCTTGTACTGTCATGTGTAGAGGAATGGATGATTTTCTGTTCTTCGTAAACTTTGGAATCAATGATACAGATGCTTGTTCTTATCCCTCCGTCTGATCAGGCAAATTATTATAATAATGGTGACTGATAGAACAAATGTTACACAGGAGATTGATAATATGGGAATCATTATATTTTGTCCTGTCGTAGAAAGCTTATAACTTGCTGATGGTGCAGTAACATCTGACTTAAAAAATATCACCTTCAATAAAGTCCGGTTAGAACGTTGAGGATCACCATGTTCCTTTGCAGAAACTGTCAAATCATAAGATCCAAGGTACGACTCTAGGACAATTTTACTTAGCACAATGTCTCCAGTATCATTATTTACCTGAAAAATATTATTTGTATTGCCAGCCTCAATAGCATATGATATTCTTTTATTGTTTCCAATATCAAAGTCACTGGCAGTGATTGTAGCAATTACTGTGTTTGGTATAGTGGCCAGTTCCACTCTAACTGTGTTATTGTCATTTGTTGGAAATATAAATATTGGTTCATTATCATTTATATCATCAATGTTTACTGTCACTGAAACTGTACCATTCTTTGGAACATTTCCATGGTCATAAGCAATGACTTCAAAAATATATTTACTAATATTTTCTCTGTCCAGTGATTCTGTTGCAATGATTGTGTCATTTTGTAGGATTTGGAAAGGAAGAGACTTATACTCTGTTGGTATTAAATATGAAAGCCTCCCATTCTCTCCCTCATCATTATCCACTGCAAACACTGTTCCAACATAGACTGGTTCAGAAGCATTTTGGTTTTCCATAATAGACAATGTGTAGCTACTTTGATTGAATGTTAGGTACACATCATTGAGGTCCAAAACATTGATTGTAACAAGGGTCGAAGATGTCAGCTGTTTGTCTTGGCCATTGTCATGTACAAAAATGTAGAAAGAGTAATGAGACTGACTCTCTCTATCCAACTGGAAATTTACACGAATTATACCATCTGTTGGTCCGATTGAGAAGCCGTTGTTTTGCAAACCAGATGTGAATGTGTACTGAACTGCTCAGTTTGCACCTATATCAGCATCAGTGGCTTTAACTTTGAGCAGTGTTGCCCCAGGAGGCTTATTTTCTGTAACATTTATTATGTAATCTGCCTGCTCAAACATGGGTGCATTGTAATTTTCATCCTTTATCTCAATAATGAAGCTATTGGAAGTATTCAGAGGAGGTGTGCCACTGTCAGAGCATGTGATAGTCACATTATATGATGGCATTGTTTCTCTATCCAACTCTCTGACTACATTCAGTGTATAAGCATTTGTTCTAAATTGTCTAATCCCAAAATTGCCACAAGGGTCACAATAACAAGTCACTTTTGCATTCAGGCCCCAGACATCATCTGATACATCAATAAGAGCCACTGTTGCATTTACCAAGGCATTTTCGGAAAGTTGTCCAAAGAACAAAAAGTTGACATTAATGACTGGTGCATTATTGTCGCTATCTTTTACATATATAAACACAGTTGTCTGAGCACTTCTGACTGGTGAACCATTGTCCTGTGCACGAATATATGCTTTGGATGCAATAGCAGGATTATAAACAAGTGAATCTAACAAAGTTATCTCCCCTGTGGAGGTATTGAGTGCAATGGATGATGCAAGATATGCTGGATTTGTTGATATAAGGGAATATGAAACCCTACCATTCTCACCTTTATCTCGATCGGTAGCACTCACCCGTAAAATAACAGAACTGATTGCCACTTTTTCATCAATTGTGATATTATATTGGTCTTGGGAAAAATTAGGGCGGTTGTAATTGACATCAGTTACTGTAATATTTACTGTTAACATACCAGTCTTTGGCGGCATTCATCCATCAAGAGCAACAACATATATTTGGTAAAATTCCTGTCTCCCTATCTAGATTCTGTTTTATTATCAAGCTAAGAGAATGTGTCCCACCTACTTCATCATTAACTTTCAATCCAAAAGTTCCTGTATCTGGAAGGATTTGGTAGCTCTTGATCGAGTTAATTCCAGCATCAGGATCAGTTGCCACAACATTCAATGGAAAGGTCTCATTTACTGGTGTGTTCTCTGGAAATATGAGTTGCACTAAACTGAATGGAAATGTCGGTGCATTATCATTAATATCAGTCACATTAACAGTGACATTTATGGCTCTATAGAAACCAGATGTAACTGAGTTTGCTCCAACTTGGAATGAAAGAAGACAAATATCATTATCTGGACAGAGCGCCTCACGATCTACAGCCCCTTTGGCCTTCAAATTTGATGTAGTCAGTTCAACGTCAAACATTTTAGACAGATCCAAGTCTCCAGAAGTGATCAGACTGTACCGAAGACTCTGAAAAATGCTTTCTGTAACCCCTGTCTGATTTCGAAGACCTGAATCACTTGCTACATTTCCAAGAAGTGTAGTCCCCGATAGCTCTTCTTGCAGAGTGTACACTAAATTTCCATGAACAGATTTTACAAATAAAAATGCAAATACATTCCAGAGCACGAATCGTCTGAGAATCATCGTGATAAACATTTTGTTCTTTCAGTCATGAATAACATGTAATGCAGACGAGGAAAAACAGGTCTCCATCAAAATCCACCATTGTATATAAAACAGTTTTCAGTGTGCATGTCTAAAAAATTTAAACCTCTTCAGTCATCCAGCTTGTTGTATCTTATTAAAAGATAAATAATTATACCATCCTTGTTTGACTTCTGGAATTTGCAGCCTCACTTCCTTGCTTGTCAACCTGAAGAACAAATGAAATAGCCGTTGTAATTTTGTAATAAGTTCTCAAACAACTCTGACTAGCTAATTTTCATCATCAAACATAAATCCATACAGTTTGTTATGAGTAATTAGTAGAACAAACGACAATGACCCTGATGTGCCAGAACTTGTGATGACAGATCAGGGTCTATAATGTTTAAAGTTGGATCTGACTTGTATGCGAATATACATACTGATAGTAAGCTCATGTTTTGAGTTGGAACATGGAAAATTAAATCTGCGGATAAGCACCCAGCTTTAAAGTTCTTGATCATTCTGTCCTAGCTGTCACTGTTTCAGATAGAACAATGTCAATAAACAGCTCTATGATACAGTTAACTACTATACAGGAAAAATTTTCCTCTTTGAAGAGGTTTACACTGTAAGCCCAACAATCCTTGCTATCTGTAAACCAATCAAACATTGACCACCTTGATTTTTCTGGGATCTATTCTAGATCTGCAAGAGACCATAATCATGTACCATTATAACCAAAATCTTCTCACCTGTACATTTCGAATGCATGTAATTTCATAATTTATGATTGTGATGTACACATTGAATGTGATAATTTCAGCCTTGTTAAGTTGTATTTCATTGATATAAAACACTTCAAAATGCTTTTCATCCATACATTTTGCCCATTTTATTGCTTTAGTTCAATATTCACCAGTAAATTAAGTTCTCTTTCCAAATGCAAATATCAGTGACAAGGCAGACACTGACAACCGTTTTTAATATTTCTGTTCATCTGATTGCCACATAGTACTTATTTCTTTTGTGAAAACACATGCTTTTAATATACGGTAGGCAGATACATATAACTTAAGTCCAACTGCAAAAAATATAGACCCTGACCTACTGTCACATAATGTGACATCAAATCAGGATCTTTGTTGTCTGTTCTTTTGATTACTCCTACCAAACTGCACAGACCCAGTTATACTGGTGCATCATGCGATGGCATATTTAGGTCATTGCAGTTTGCAGTTAAACGTGACTTATTAGCAAGCATACATTTTAATTCCCAAGATGCGAACATATCTCTTAACATTACAGGAAATATCTGAATGTGATAAACGCATACAGATATTCATATATTTTCATATTTAATATTTTCATATTCACCAGTGGACAACTATGGTGGTCTAGTGATTACAGCATCCGCCTTGGATGCAGGAGGTCATGGGTTTGATCTCGTGTCATACCAAAGACTTACAAAAATGGTACTAACAGCTACCTTGCTTGACTCTCAGCATTAAGAGGTTAGTGTTAGACAGATCTGCTTCAGGTGTGACTGGGTGGGACATCATGCTACATGTCTGCAACATGATGCCCCAGTGCTAGACATTACTAGAAACTGCCACTCTGCAGACATCATAGCGATATGACCGATTTTTTCAAAAACTACATACAAAATTCAAACACATACACACATATGCATCAGGATCATAGAACCATTTCTACATACATATGTATAAGCCAATTCAAACTGCAAACTGCACAAACCTAGGTCTGCTGTCACATGATGCATCAGTAGTTCTGGGTCTCTGCAGTTTGTTATGAATAATTAACATTATACACCATAATATCAGGGTCTATGTTGTTTGTTAGGAATAATTCACATTATACACCATAATATCAGGGTCTATGTTGTTTGTTAAGAATAATTCACATTATACACCATAATATCAGGGTCTATGTTGTTTGTTAGGAATAATTCACATTATACACCATAATATCAGGGTCTATGTTGTTTGTTAGGAATAATTCACATTATACACCAGAAGATCAAGGCCTATGTTGTTTGCAGTTGGACTTGATTTATTACTGGAGGAAGTTGCCAATGCCTGATATAGGGGCTGACATATTTGATTATACATTAAACTGAATTTATTTGCTTAAAAAGCATTTTTATTAATAAAAGCAAATCCTATTAAATATCATCATCTACTATACTTGGTAAATGCATCTATGTATTTTCATGTTATGTCAGACTTTTTCATTGCTCATTTCTTTCTTCATTTACATCTACATGATTTTCAGATGAACCAAATGTAGAATTTATGGCTACCACCTTAGTCATATGGAGTTTTCAGCCTGCCATTATATATTGAACTGAATTTATTTCGTTGAATAGCATTTTAGTTCATAAAAGTATTTCCTATAAAACTAAAAGATTTAGAACATTACTGACAGCTATGAAATGGTGTATATGAAACAAATGTTGACATTTACAAAACAACAAAGCAAAATTTTAGGAATTATTGATCCAATAAATCGTTGCAAAATTAAGATCAAAATTGAAGGTGCTATAAATGAATACAAATCATTGACTTTGTAATTTTGTAAACCTCTTTCCGATGGTATTGAACGATTTGTTTCTGGTAATCGAAGGCGTTTTTTAAATTTTCTTATAGACCTACCTGCTTTACGATTCGCTGTGAGACCACAAACCGCCTTTTTTTAGCGTCATTCCCTATGTAGTTCTGATAGCCCTTAACACAGAAACTTTTTCAACAGCTGGAGCTCCTGATTCTAACATTGTTTGGAATTGCAGAAAGGAATGGACATATTTCACCGGTCTTTTGCATTTGTGTCGTCTCTGACTTGGATAACATTAGAGTCACCGATTTGATATTGTATTCAGCCGCATTAAGCTGAACGAGTTGTGTTTGTGTCAACCACACGGAGACAAATCTGATCAGTTTTGCAGGAGAACGTTTTAGTGTGACCGCAAAATTGGTTTTTTGTTTCGCTATCATGTTTTATTTTATATTTCGCAGCGATTTTTACTAACACAAATATTCACTTCGCGATAGGATATTACTTAATTGCATAACATGTTTAATTATGAATTTTACATAGGTGCACCAGTGACTCTCATTCGGGCACCAGCAAACCCTTTCCATCAATAAAGTGTTATCAGAAAAAAATCACAGCATACTATTAATAACAAGCGTCAGCGCTTTCTAGTGGTACGTGAGATTGAGAGTGGTTTGGAGTTTTAACGTAGCAGTAACAATTTGGCAGTTATTTCACTATGAGGTCTGCAGTGTTGCACCTTAGCAGTGGTCGTATACGAACCAGTATCAAAACTTTGACAATGATTTGCAGATTTCACAACATAATTTCATTACCTTGTATCCGGTTTCTTACTGTTCATTTGAACATCTAGAGTCGTTTAGGCAATCTGTTGTTGATATGTACCTTCATGCACTGCGTTTGTTTTAGTGTGACCACACAATTGTTGTGAATTCACACTAAAACATTTAGTCACTCTACTTTAATGAAGTTTGTTTCAGTCGGGGTACAATCCAGGAGTGCATGAACATACACGTCAACAACAGATTGCCTGAACTCTCCAAGAGTTGCAATGAAAAGTAATAGACCAGACACATGTGTTGGTGTTTCCTCCTTCTTAGGAGGGGAGTAGTATTCTTCTTTGGGAATCACATCCTACTCTAGAGGCTGAAAAAAACTAGACTCATGGAAATTTCGCAAATTAATTATGATTGTCTATTTTAAAATATTCAGCTGTGGTTCGTTGTCAGACTCAGGCCGTATGGTATCTTAACTGCATTTTTCCCCGTCTCAGCCTACTGCAAATGTTGAGATAAGATCGGGGATATTGGCGGGTAATGGAGACTCCAACATAATGTTCTTCATTCTTTTGGTATTGAGGATGTTTGCGTACAACTTTATGGAATTATTATTGATCATCTGCCGTGCTTTATTTATCAAATATTTTAACTTTTGATTTTCAGCCCGGATATGTTGTCTGGTTCTATTTTTCGTGCAAGTAGGCAAATGTCCCTCAAACTTCACTTTAAGCACGTGTGTCACATTGAGTACTTCTGTGTTTTATGTCGGTCTCGGGAATATATTCTGGCAGGGATGTCTTTGTGTTCAAGTATCGCATAATCATACACTACAAGATTATTACAACCGCTCCGGTGGTCAGGTAGATAGAGCGTCCGCCGCAGAAGCGGGAGGTCGTGGGTTCGATCCCCGGCCATGTCAAACCAAAGACTTACACAAATGGTACTAACAGCTGCCTCGCTTGGCGCTCAGCATTAAGAGGTTAGTGTTTTGACTGGTCGGCCTGTCAGGATAATGTGACTGGGTGGGACATCATGCTGAATGTCTGCCGCATGATACCCCAGTGCTAGACATTACTATAAACTGCCTCACTGCAGACATTGTAGCGATATGGGTAAAAAAAATTGTTAAAGCTACGTTAAAAATCCTAAACCAAAAAACAAAAGAAAAACAAAACAAGATTGTTAATGCTCAGACTAAGATCACTTTCAAAAAACTTTTAAATAATTTAAGACGAGCGCATTCTCGACTACGCAGTCGTTTCCGTGATATCCGTTAGTACATCATAATACTGTGGATTGTTTGCAGATGGAACAATCACGTACAACCGACCTCAAGTTAACAGTTTCAGGATCAGATTAAAAAAGAGTTGATTTTGCTAGACCAATGAGCAAAGGAAGAACTATGTTTATAAATTTATTTGCCATGTAAATATCGCTTGTTATATAACTCAGTCATGCCTTCATAATATGTCCGATGCCTCATGGAAACTTGTATTGCAAATCTAACGCGGATTCAAACAAGTTATTGTAGGTCCACGATCTCTGCAAATTTTGTCCGATTTGGAGCAAGGAAATTTATGTTTGTGAGACCTTCCAGGTCTGAAGTCACAGAAGTTTATATTCCTATCGTGTTAAATGAAACTACTGGGGACACAATGGAGCTTATACAAATTGAAAAGATGATTCTTGGATACAACTTTTGCGGGGTTGGATAACGACTGGATATTCAAACTGATTTTAAGAATGGTCCCAAGCTTGACAAAGAATTGTTAAACCTGCACGGTAAGCCTCTTGTGGTTGCTAGCGGGCCACTCGCTAATCTTCGTGCACTCATTAGAGGTAAACTAATATAACCAACACGGACAAGAAAAGCGTAGCTTCAGAGATGGCATGATCTCCAATATATTACAATCCGTGAGCGTATTTAAAGAGTGAAGCTTCATTCAAAAGTTACCGATTGGGTACTATAGAGTGCCTTGCCAAATAAGCGTTGTGGACAATATATCCACTATTGCTATAAAGATTTTCCGTATATGGTTTGATGTGAAGACACCCAAAGGAAATACATTAGGCCAATATTTTATTTCTCTCACTCGCTCGTGTAATATGACTAGCATACCAATACCCGTTTACATTCGTTGATGTTGTTAGTAAATACAAACAAGCGGAGCCTTTGACGTAGAAACTATTCAGGGATTTTTTCGCAGACTTGATTTAACGGATTTATACAAGTTCTCCGTCATAATCTGCAATGTATGAGCGGTTGCCACGTTGTTGGCAAACATAGTGTTGGTTCGTCTTGGACGTGTTGGCAGAAATCGTGATCAAGCTATAGTAGAACGATCGAACCTACACTTGCTGTAGATGATTAGGACATCAGTACGCACATGAATGTTTAATGAATCGTACATACAGTGTTCACCCGATTGGCTGATTTTGCGAATACTTGACACGACATTTTGCTAAAATATTGCTTCACAATCACCGCTGTTAGCCTCACACAGACACAAATTGGTTAAGTATGTGCAAGCATCGCATACATCGTTCTACTGCCTGGTGTGATCCATCGATACATTTACAGTCTCTAACCGAATTAAAATTCCATTTGGCATCTGTGGATAAAACAGGCTGGATACCGCTTTTCGGTATAATAACCAAGCAGAGTGTTTGTGCTAGAATAATTATTAGCCGTTCCCACGGATATGGATTTATAAAATAACTGAGTGATTGGATGTTAGATCGAATTCGAACCATTTATAAATCACAAAAAATCTTGTCATGAATACCCCATATGGATATGACTATCGTTTATTCGCGATAAAAAGATGTTTAAGATAGCAACTATAGCGGCCATATTGGATGTCAGGCTGCTATCAATATCATTTAGAAAGAACTAGACATTATAAATCTTTTAATAAAAGCCGTATTTTTATATGACATTCCATCTAGGATTGGATTTTAAGATGGCCACTGACGCACCATATTGGTGATCATATCGGCTACGTTTTCACTAGAACCAACCAGACAACCAAGAGTCAGTACCATAAAGACGAAAATGGAAAATGCCTCACACAAGCAAGTGACATTGCATATGGATGGTCTGAGTATTGTAAAGAACTATACAACCATCTATCCATTGGAGACCCAGATATGCTTGAAGTTCCAAACTTCATAAATGATGATGCTTTTCTCATTCTTAAAGAAGAGGTAGAGTCAGAAATAAGAGCACTGAAGACTGGGTTGTGTGGATCATTGATATATCTACTAACAAATATCCGCAACAAGATCTGGCAGACAGGTGAATGGTCAACACAGTGGACTCAGTCACTGAATATAACATTCCCTCCAAAAGGCAATCTCCAGCTATGCCAGAATTAAAGAACTATCACTTTGATCAGCCATGCTAGTAAGATGATGCTGAAGATCTTGAACAGACTGAAACCACAATAAGAAGAAATAATCGCCGAAGGATAGGCAGGGTTCCGGAGTGAACGATGCACAACATAACAAATATTCAATATCTAGGTTCTGTTTCAAAAGTACTCGCAACATCGACAAAACATCTTTCATGTGTTCATAGATTTCAAAACGGCATTTGAACGAGTATGGCACGAGGCAGTGCGAGCCGTAATGAAGAAATACAACATGGATCAAAAGGTGACCAATACCATCAAGCAGATGTACGCCAAGGCAACCAGTGCGGTAATTACTCAAGGTTTTTTTTTTTTGGGGGGGGGGGAAGGGGATGATTCCACACAACAGTCGGAGTACGTCAAGGCTGTCTCCTGTCAGCCACGCCTTTCAACATATACTTAGAAGGCTTCATGAGCGAAGCCCTGAAAAACCACTGTGAGACAGTCAGCATTGGAGGGCATAACATCACCAACTTACGCTTTGCATACGACATTGAGGGGTTTACAGGCAGTGAAGACGAACTTGCAACCTTAGTGAAAAACCGAAAAGCGCTAAGAAGACAAAGCTGATGACAAAAGTGGTAAACAAGTCTCAGCCAAGAGTGAAGTCAGTGGACAGGAACTGGAAATAGTCGGCCAGATCTATCACCGCAGAGGGATCAAGAGCAGAAATTTGGTTACGAGCAGCACTAATAACGGTAGCTATGTCAAAACCAAGACCGATCTGGAGAGACAAAAACATCAGTCTGAACACTAAAATCAGACTATTGAGAGCACTAGTCATCTCAATCTTTTTGTAGTATTGATGTGAGTCCTAACAGCAGAATTACAACGAAGATTCCAGGCACTTGAAATGAGATGCTACAGACAATCCTTGGCATCTCTTAAATGGACCACATAAAAAATGAAGAAATGCGTAACACCATCAGGCACAAAGTAGGCCAATATGAAGACCTCCTCACCACTGTCAAAAAGAGAAAGCTGAAATGGTATGGCCATGTCACTAGAGCCAACATTCTATCCACAACAGTACTGCAGTGCTGCGTCCATGGTGGCAAAAGGAGAGTTAGAAAGAGAAACAAATTGGACTGACAATATCACAGAATGGACCAGGAAAAGGTTTGCGGAGACACATGCATTAGCACATGATCGAGACAAGTGGAGGAACAGGTCAGATGTTCAGCAGCACAGTGCCTCAACGACCACACTAGATCAAGAGACTGATGATGATGATGAACCAGACAAACATAATGGTTAGAAACCAATGTTACGTTTCCATGCACGAAAAAGTCTACCCTGGTGGTTGTCTTGTATGTAAAATCAGCGCCGCTTTTATCTCGACCCAGATAGATGTAATACAAACATTGTTTAACAAATGTTATGTCTATATGGCTTTCCTTACCGAAACAGTAATAAAAAGAGTTTCTCTGGTGGTAATGTTGAATGTCCCAGAAATACTATTTGAATCCTATAAAGACATAATAATATGACTTTTGTTGTTGAGGCTTCGCTTGAACATGATCGTTAAGATGGTTGCTAGGGCGGCCATATTGAATATGAGATCGGTACCAGTTATATTCAGGACCAAATATATATCACAAGAAATAATTTACTGAAAACCAAATGTAGATACGAACATCCCGTCACGAAGAGTTCATATAACACAATTTTCAGTAAGGTGTGAAAATCTATATTGAATTAATTACAACCATATAATTAAAACATTAGTTCTAAAGGTTTAAAGGTAGGAATGATCTAAGGGTACCATTACACTCTCCAGTTGGACTCGTGTTTCACAGATATGAATCTTACTCCAATTTGTTGCATGTCTGCATTCCACTTCTGGGAATTTAAAACATATATTATGTGCATCTCTTTTCCCCATTATCTATCTGTGCAGTGGCATCATTTATTTTAAATCAATGAGGCCTGAAAAGGACATTGTAATGATAGGGGACATATATAGGGACTGTTGTACCGATTGGAATGGTATATAGAGATTGATATATTATCCGTCAGTAGAACCATATTTCACAGTTATGAAGCCTTTTCTACAATTACTACCACAGGCTCTTGATTTACGGGAAACCAATTAATTGGAAGTGTGTAATTATCATTGGTTTTCCCATGAATCAAGTGCATGTGGTCCTTGCGCGATCCGTGCATGCTACTTTTTATAGCAATTTCAGCATCAAAAGAATATATTGAAAGTCTTCTAGGCGTAGATGGACTGTTATTAACACTTTATACAGTCAAATTTTACAGATATGCATGGGTACACAATTTATGGCGAAAAGTCGTAAGAGCACTAGATTCCAAATGGATGCATTATTTCTAGTTAGGGTGCATGGAAACATCTGAACGCACCGAAACGCCGGAACGCACCGAAACGCCGAAAGGCAACAGAAACACCGGAACGCACCGAAACGCCGAAAGGCAACAGAAACACCGAAACGCACTTCAGTTATATCGTATATACGCTTGTTGTGTCTGTATAATTCAAATCTGTGGCATTTAATATTAGTTTTATAATAAATTAATTTGTACTTTCTTTTCTGCAAGTGATGCAACATTAAACTAAAAAGAAGCTAGAAACTGCTTATTTTTAGCGACAGTTGGGAAAGTAATACAATTTAGTATTAACAGAGTGTATTGCAAATTTAACATGAGTTTAATGCTTCCGCTATCAATAATAAACACATATAATTATTGATTTTTTCAGTTGATTATTATATTATGATTATAACAATTAATTTTTTTCTGATCATTGTAAGTTCTGGGATGTGTAAGATTTGCGCAACCCAGCAGGTGTAACAGCTATAGTTTAAGTGTACCTAGCATGAATTATGCGCAATAATGGTCGAAATGCAAAGAAACACGTGAGAATGGCGTGTCAAATCATTTCCATTTTTAGTTGATCGTTTTTAAACATATTCTACTATTGGAAGAAGAGTATGAGTATCTAGATAAATGGGTTGAATACAAAAGATTTGGAACATATTTAAAAATGCATTTGTTTCAAATAACACAATTTAAAAGAAAACATAATACACAAACAAGACAAGTCTGGCCTGCTTAATCGTAGAGTTCTATACATTAATTTTACTCTAATCAATGCAAGACAACGGGTCTCTAACCAGCCAAATATATATAAATCACACAGCTGCATGGTTTCTCTTCATCGGGTTTCCGTACCGTGAGAAGTTCACGCAGTAGAAAATATACAATTCTACCCGAAACAGGGAAGTATGTTAATTCCACCACTTTAGGCCAGTCAATGTATGCTTTCCATACACATTTCGCCAATATAACTGCACCACTATAGCCACAATGGCGACATAAACTGTATCTGCCGAGATCCTTCTTATTTATTTCTTAAGAGTAATTTACCGGTTTCCTACCGTAAATACTGCCACTGCAGTGACACCACCGATTTACACCACTAGATTTTAATATGGACATTCATTCGGTTTTGGCCTGACTTCAGTACTAGTCAACCATGGCATCATGGAAACTCACTAACGTTTTACTGCGTGTCGTTTGCTCCTAGTAATTGGCTAATTATATCAGGAAAAGGATATGTCCATTGCATCCAATTACAAAAATAACACAAGTAATCACACAAATCTAAGAATTCCTTACAACGGGGCGCTATCAAGTGTGTATACTCCAACTGTATGTATGTATGTATGTATGTATGTATGTATGTATGTATGTATGTATGTATGTATGTATGTATGTATGTATGTATGTATGTACGCACGTTATTCTAGACACTGGTACGTATTAATCGCTACTTCTAACTATATGATCTGTAGAGTTGTAATGAGATGACATGTTTTTGCTTCAAAATTTAAATTGATTTCTTAAGTTTAAAAATTTATAAGTTATAGATTCATCTTAATTAAACTGATTAGTAAGGAGGGACTCTTTCTGATTATACTGAGAAGCACGCCGTCTTTGTACATTTATACTGCCTGTAGGATTCCTGTTTGACGTCCTAAGCTTGTGCGCACAGCACTCAACGTTGTCAAACTTTAGCAGCCTTCCACCAAGCTCAATTTCCAGCAGAGACTAGATGACATGCTGTCAACAAACGGACCGTTATGTGAAAACGCCTCTGAAAAATGGAACAAGCTCAGGGACATAATAAGAGAAACAGCTATGGAGACCATGAGTTCAAAAAAGCGAATCCATCAAGACTGGTTCGACGAGAACAACGCTGCCATTGAAGATCTGCTTGCCAGAAAAAACAAAACTTTTATGGACTGGCAGAATAACACAAACTCCATCCCCAAAAAAGATCGCTTCAAATCCTATCAGGCTGAGACTCAGAGAGAAATCCGCAAGATGCATAACCAATGGTGGGAAAAGAAAGCTGATGAAGTGCAAAGCTATGCAGACACTAACAACTCCAAAGAGTTCTACAACGCCATCAAGTCAATCGTCAGCCACACAAAGTCCAGCTCTACGCCCTTGCGTGCTGCAGATATGGAAGTACATTAATAAAAGACAAGAATGGCATTAAGGAAAGATGAAAAGAGCACTTTAATCAGCTCCTAAACCTGCCCTCATCGGTCAGCCAATATGTTCTTGGCCAAATACCCCAACAGCCAACGCTCAACCAACTGGATATTCCGATAAAGATGGAGGAATTGAGAAGGGCCATTAAACTAACAAACTGTGGCAAGGCACCTGGAGAGGATGGTATCCGAGCGGAGGTGTACAAGACTCTCAGTAAGCTGTCTCTGGAGGCATTCTACGACGTGCTAATCAGCATCTGGACGGAAGAAGAGATGCCAGACGACCTCCGTGATGCATCAGTTGTGACCCTCTATAAAAATAAAGGCAAACGTATGGACTGCAGTAACCACAGAGGCATCTCCCTGCTTTCCGTTACTGGCAAAATACTTGCTCGCATCTTGCTCAGCAGGCTTATTGCAGCAGTGTCAGAAAACAACCTCCCCGAGTCTTAGTGTGGTTTTCGCCCAGACCGCAGCACCGTTGACATGATCTTCGCAGTGAGAAAAGTCCAAGAGAAGTGCCTTGAGCAGAACATGAATCTATAAGCTGTCTTCGTGGATCTGACAAAGGCTTTCGATACAGTCAACAGAGACGCACTGTTGGTAGTACTCAAGAAACTTGGTTGTCCTCAGAAGTTTACCAACCTCATCCGGCTCCTCCACATTGACATGAGTGGAGAGATTCTCTCAGACGGTGAACCCTCAGTGAAATTCCCCATATCTAATGGTGTCAAACAGGGTTGTGTACTCGCTCCAGTACTCTTCAACCTCTTCTTCACACAGGTACTGCTACATACCATCCGGGACATTGACACTGGCCCTGGGGAAGCGAAACCATGGCCGCCCTCACAAGAGGTACAAAGACAACCTCAAAACAAACATCAAATGGGCAGACCTTCAACCACGCCAGCTCGAGCTCGCTGCCTCAGACAGAAAGCATTGGCGAGCCCTGACCAGAAAAGCCTGTTCCACCTTTGAGGTTGACCGCCGCCAGCGTCTTGCTGCAACCCGTGAGAGACGCCAAAGAAATGTATCCCAGATACCAACAACCACCGGTGTCCCATGCCCTACCTGCAACCGCATGTGTGTATCGGAATTCGGACTCCGGAGTCACATGCGCGTCCACCGTTGAATGAAAGTGCACAACTTGTCTTCCTCAACTCGAGAGACTACCAAGAAGAAGGATTGCTGTTTGACTTCAGCTGACATGCATTGGTGCTTGACTCAATATTTTCGCTCCCGGCAGTAAAACATATCATCTGGTAACGTTAACTCTGTTCATACGTCTCGCGCTACGCGTGCATCTGTTGCTTAATAAGGGTAAGTGTAGTTTATTGTTTTTTTTGTATTAATGGAAACTCCATCTTATTCCATTGTTTGCAAAGAACAATTATGCTAAAGAAGGAAGTGGTTTATCGAGCACGTCGTCTTAGAGTATAAAACTCATTTTTGGACAAAATTATTTTAGTTTTCACCTCCTGATTAGGGAAGTTAAACATTGCCATATATCATATTTTTTTTTACTTGCGATGCCATTTTGTACAGCGGAAACAGCTATGACGGTTTATGATTATTATAATTTGTCTCCAATTTAAAACATAAGTAGGCTCTACTGATGAATGCTTTATGAAGAAATATAACTAGACTTATCATAGACTTTAAAAGGTTTTATATTTTACATTTGGTAACGTTGAATATATTGGATGTGTGATATTTTGCAAATGATGTCCGCATAGAAATTAAATTCGTCCCATTAATCATTACGCGAAATTAATGTACTGTATCAAGAGATCCGTGCTTATAACCTAACTTAAAACAAATTATTATGCATTACATTTTTGTGCGGAACTTTTAATTGTCATTTGAGCTATTTTTTTAAGCTAAAACAACTGATTAATTTGGCTTCAGTAAAAAGTTACCGTTCTTCAAACGTTATGCCATATAAGACGGACGATACTCAGATCGAATAGTGTTATTGTTCTCGTTACTGTTGTGAATTGTTTTATTTCCTGTTTCCAATTTGTCTTAATGGTTTAAATTAGAAGAGAGTAGATATGTTTAAAAACATATATTGTGATAAACACCCAGAAAAAATGTAGGCTAATACACATGACACATGTCTCTGGTTAGTGTTTCTTTCAACATGCACATTGTAGCAGAACAATGCGAGGACTATTGTTTTCAACGTGGGGTGGGATCCTTGGGATATTCGATTAATTCTGGAACTTTGTTCTTTGTTTGAACAGGATTCGGCTTAATGATTTGGATGCCAACTGTTTACGAACATGCGTTTGTTCACATATTGCATGTTCACTGAATATCCCATAATACCGTCATATAACATAATCTTCCAGCCTCCTTAAAACGAAACTTAATTACTGTGCTCGTCTAACTTAGTCACCATTTTTTGAGGAAACCTATGCTGCAATAACGGATGGCATAAACAAAGTTTTGTCAGTTATGATATAAAAATAGTTATACATTCTAAATTTGGCACACAATTTGAGTTAAAACTATGGCAGTTAAAACATTGAAAATTTGTTATAGTTTGCCGAGTTGCAATGTAAAGTGTACATAACGATAGTATACATTTTCGATGATAATGTCCCTATAGGAAATGCTTAAAGTCACTCAATTTATGCATAAACAGTAACTCATTTTATGAAAAAAAAACAATTTGTGTTGTAATTGTAATGGCTCTTTAGTTTACAAAAAGTAATTCAGAAAAAAATAGGTATTTGTTTTATGTATGTTGGTATTTTTGTATTTGGAACTACTGGGGAACTTCAATGCCCGTGTTGGCTGCGATTATGTTCGATGGAAAGGTGTGCTTGGCAAGCACGGTGTCGGCAGAATGAACAGCAACAGCCTGCTCCTACTCAGCAAATGCACATAATTTAACCTCCTAATCACAAACTCAATGTTCAGAATATCGGACAAACACAAGAACACCTGGATGCACCCCAGATCTCGCCAATGGCACTTAATTAACTATGAAATAGTACGCCAGCGTAATGCCAAGGATGTCCAAATCACCAAAGCCATGCGAGGAGCAGAATGCTGGACAGACCACAGACTTGTCAGAACTACCCTACAGCTGCACATTGCCCCTCACAACCTTAACGTCCTAAGCTTGTGCGCACAGCCCTCAACGTTGTCAAACTTCAGCAGCCTTCCACCCAGCTCAATTTCCAGCAGAGACTAGATGACATGCTGTCAACAAACGGACCGTTTTGTGGAAACGCCTCTGAAAAATGGAACAAGCTCAGGGACATAATAAGAGAAACAGCTATGGAGACCATGAGTTCAAAAAAGCGAATCCATCAAGACTGGTTCGACGAGAACAACGCTGCCATTGAAGATCTGCTTGCCAGAAAAAAACAAAGCTTTTATGGACTGGCAGAATGACACAAACTCCATCCCCAAAAAAGATCGCTTCAAATCCTATCAGGCTGAGGCTCATAGAGAAATCCGCAATATGCATGACCAATTGTGGGAAAAGAAAGCTGATGAAGTGCAAAACTATGCCGAAACTAACAACTCCAAAGAGTTCTACAATGCCATCAAGTCAATCTTCAGCCACACAAAGTCCAGCTCTACGCCCTTGCGTGCTGCAGATATGGAAGTACATTAATAAAAGACAAGAATGGCATTAAGGAAAGATGGAAAGAGCACTTTAATCAGCTCCTAAACCTGCCCTCATCGGTCAGCCAATCTGTTCTTGGCCAAATACCCCAACAGCCAACGCTCAACCAACTGGATATTCCGCCAAAGATGGAGGAAATGAGGAGGGCCATTAAACAAACAAACTGTGGCAAGGCACCTGGAGAGGATGGTATCCCAGCGGAGGTGTACAAGACTCTCAGTCAGCAGTTTCTGGAGGCATTCTACGACGTGCTAATCAGCATCTGGACGGAAGAAGAGATGCCAGACGACCTCCGTGATGCATCAATTGTGACCCTCTATAAAAATAAAGGCACACGTATGAACTGCAGCAACATCAGAGGCATCTCCCTGCTTTCCGTTGCTGGCAAAATACTTGCTCGCATCTCGCTCAACAGGCGTATTGCAGCAGTGTCAGAAAACAACCTCCCCGAGTCTTAGTGTGGTTTTCGCCCAGACCGCAGCACCGTTGACATGATCTTCGCAGTGAGACAAGTCAAAGAGAAGTGCTTTGAGCAGAACACGAATCTATATTCTGTCTTCGTGGATCTGACAAAGGCTTTCGATACAGTCAACAGAGACGCACTGTTGGTAGTACTCAAAAAACTTGGTTGTCCTCAGAAATTTACCAACCTCATCCGGCTCCTCCACATTGACATGAATGGAGAGATTCTCTCAGACGGTGAACCCACAGAGAAATTCCCCATATCTAATGGTGTCAAACAGGGTTGTGTACTCGCTCCAGTACTCTTCAACCTCTTCTTCACACAGGTACTGCTCAATGCCATCCGTGATATTGACACTGGCATCTACATTAGGTATCGCCTGGATGGATCAGTGTTTGATTTCCGTCGCCTAGCTGCAAAAACCATGACACTAGAAAGACTCATCATTGATGCACTCTTTGCAGATGACTGCGCCCTCATGGCCCATGAAGAGAGTCACCTGCAAGCAATCGTGGACAGATTCTCTGAAGCCTCCAACCTATTTGGACTCACAATTAGTCTAGGAAAGACAGAATTCATCTTCCAGTCCGCCCCAAACACTGTCCATTCACAACTCTGTATCACCATTGGCGACACGCAGCTGAAGAATGTGGACAGTTTCAAATACCTTGGCAGCACAATATCTAGTGAAGGCTCTTTGGACAAAGAGATCTCTGAGAGGATCCAAAAAAGCCAGTCAAACACTAGGACGACTCCGAACCAAGGTCTTGCAGCACAAGGACATACGCCTGTCAACAAAGCTGAAGGTGTACAATGCAGTTGTCCTCACGTCTCTATTATATGGCTGTGAAACGCGGACACTCTACAATCAGTCAGTTAGAACAATTCCATCAGCGCTCCCTGAGATCCATCTTGCGGATCAAGTGGCAGAACCGAATCACCAGCCTGGAAGTCCTTGATAGAACCAACACAACAAGCATCGAAGCCAAAATAATCCAGGCTCAGCTTCGATGACTGGCCATGTCATCCGCATGGATCAAAGCAGAATCCCAAAGCAGTTGTTCTATGGCGAGCTATCCCTAGGGAACCGAAACCAAGGCCGCCCTCACAAGAGGTACAAAGACAACCTCAAAACAAACATCAAATGGGCAGACCTTCAACCACGCCAGCTCGAGCTCGCTGCCTCAGACAGAAAGCATTGGCGTGCCCTGACCAGAAAAGCCTGTTCCACCTTTGAGGTTGACCGCCGCCAGCGTCTTGCTGCAACCCGTGAGAGACGTCACAGAAATGTATCCCAGATACCAACAACCACCGGTGTTCCATGCCCCACCTGCAACTGCATGTGTTTATCGGAATTCGGACTCCGGAGTCACATGCGCGTCTACCGTTGAATGAAAGTGCACAACTTGTCTTCCTCGACTCGAGAGACTACCAAGAAGATTTGTAACATTGATTTAATAATTATAATCGTACTCGACGTTCCCTTTGAGCTGCGCAGCTGCTAAGGCATCCCCGCGCAGCTGGATTGTCAATTTTTGCTCAATCCAACGTTAAATTTTGCTCGTCTCAGTAATGCTTGCGCAGTGCAGCGAGCACTGCGCGCACATCTACCATTCGCTTAGAGGGAACTTTGATCGTACTGCAATGTCTGGAACACGTCAGTTTATAGTGATGACAAGCACTGGGACACCAAGCCGCAGATATGTAGCATGATGTCCCACGCAGTCGCATTATCTGACACCAGGCTGATTATTTCTAACAGTAACTAAGTGAGTCAGCTGCTGGTACCATTTTTAAAAGTCTAGTGACTCTAGTATGTCTCTGTTACAGTTCGAACCCTCTGCCACCCACATCCAAGGCAGACGCTCTAACCACTTCAGCAGCCAGAACTTTTGATATGTCTTTTATAATTGCATGTAGATAATGTGTATACACTAAATGCAAAAGAGAGAACTATATTCAGAATGAACAATTTGATGGTATAGGCCATTTCAAGTTAACAAGAAACACTTTTTGTATGGCGTTTGCATTACAATCAACGGAACTTTTACATCTGAATAAGAGGGGATGCTTCACCTTTTCTTAGGGAAACAGTATATAAATAAATTTCAACTGGCATACATTTTGTATTGGTATTTATTTTGTAAAGTGTATACAGCAGTAGGCATTTATTGCATTTTCATTGATCAATATTTTATTGTAAGTTGCCATTTCCAGTGTAAGTACAATAGTTTATTTTTGTTTTTGAGGTTAAAAAAAATTAAATTTGACTTGTTGAAAGTTGTGAATTTCAGGTAGATTTCCTGGCTCAAAATGCTGTTCTGATGATGAAATGAACTATTTATCAAGAATCAGTTAGGTTTCATTTTGATTTTACTCGTGTTATCAAATGGAGCTTATCTTTTTTTTCAGTATTTTATGCATTAAAAATGTGATAACACAGAAGATCCCACTACATAATTGGATTCACTCTATTCCATTTATGTAGACTAGAATAGATGTTTCAACAATAACATTATATAACCATTAGCATCATCTGATCTTTTATTTATCTAAATATATTTTTAAATATTGATATTGTCTGCCAATTTTGTTAGTCACAGGTATATTTCAGTCCATACATCTCTTTTAATTAATTTTAAAAATAGAACTAACCATCACATACATCTATGTAGATAATATCATTAATATTGATAATATCATGAATGTCTTTTTTATGCCATTCTTTCATACAAAATATTTGTAACAATAACATGTCTGAATTTTATCATATTGGTCAAATATTGCCAGTTGCATTAGTTGCATTAGTTTTCAACTTACTAAATTCTTGCCAAGTTTTTGTTAAAATAAGCATGTCTGTTTAATGGCTTTTCTTCACCATAGTGTCATCAGAACATTAAAAATATCTTTTTATTTGTTACTATCTTCAAACCTCGATTCTTGATTATTATCTTGATCATATGTCCTAATGTGATTTGGTCCTGATTTTAGGACTCCCCAAAACAAATTCTTTTAGTGAGAAATCTGTTTAGGCAATGATTGAAATAGGTGTATGAATTCCGATTAAACTCTGATTTAATTATGGTCATTTTTCTAAAGCTATTTCCCACCTGTAGCAACTATTAGATTCTATTTTCATTATATAGCATGGATTTCAAGCCTAAACATTGATTAGACTTGAAAATGCAAAGCGTGAATTTTAAAATGCCCTTTGTCAAGAAAGTGCTAAATGAAGTGGCACCAGTAGCATCATCGTCAAACATTCAAGGTCTGGAAACTTGCATTGTCTGTATTAAAGTATTAAAGAATAATCTGCTGAGGGTCTGATACTTTCCTGACCATTCATCAACATACACTTTTCATTAAATCTTGTTCATTGCAGTAGTTTCCAGGATGTTCTGACTCTCCTAATAGTCCAATAAAAGTCTAGCACCATTTCCATTTTCCTGTTTTATTTAGTTCCTTGGTCCCAGAAAGCGAAAACTATCTTATGCACAATTATTTAACAGGTCTACGCATGCTGCCAAGACTTAGTGAAATCCAGCTGTACTATTTGCGTCATGTGCTGCATTTGAATTGCAAAAACATACAAGTATCTTAAGAATGGTAATAGTTTTGCCTTCATTTCAGATCAAAGTTTCATATTAGATGAAGTAGAATTGGTCAGGGAACCAAACAAACTTTACCACCAGAGTACCTACCTTGGATGCCTTAAACTGAGCATCATTAGTTATTCGAAACATCTTCATGATCAAGCTGTTGCTTTGTTTTTGAAATGGCATCGCATATACACTGGATTTGTTGGCTCCTCAATTATTAAAAATCTGGGTGGAGCCGTTGGTGCAAAGGAATAAAAAATATATCCATGCTGGGCTTGATTTGATCTTTCGAGATTTATTTGGTAACTTCCATCGATAGCGTCACATATTATATTTACTGCAACCACCGAGGATATATTCACATTTTGAGGAGCAATATGTCTACCTGCTCCATCTGGGTCATTATTATGTTTGAGGATGGTTGTTTGTGGTTGTGTTATTTTTTTGCAAGCGGTAAGTATCAACGGAAAATACCCATCGTTGACATCACTGACTGATTTTTGTAATTGCATTGCATTATACCAAAAAAATTTGAATGTTAATTGCATTTGTATTTATTATTGCTCAATCTGAGATAAGAACGCGCCGTTTTAAAGAAGAAAAATCCGGGGAGAGGATAACTTTTTAATTTTTAGATGAGAAGGTAGATACACATGGTTCAACTTTTTTAAAGACTTGTCCAGTAACGAGGGACACTATGTATGTATGTATGTATGTATGTATGTATGTATGTATGTATGTATGTATGTATGTATGTATGTATGTATGTATGTGTGTGTGTGTGTGTGTGTGTGTGTGTGTGTGTGTGTGTGTGCGTACGTGCGTGCGTGCGCGTGCGCATGTGTGTGTGTGCGTTCGTATGTGTGTGTGCAAGCCTTTGTGCATGCGTGCGTACATTAGTTAGTATGTGTACATACATACGTACCGATGTATGTATGTAGGTAGGTAGTTAGGTAGGTAGGTAGGTATTTATTACTAATTGCATTTAACGCAAAATCAACAATACCATTTACAACCATAATTTAAAAAATTGTAATTAAAGAATTTTATGACATTTATGAAGAGAAAGTCTTCCATATAAATATCAACACAATGGACCGTATCACCGAAGTACACAAATCGAAAAGATGTAATATTGGGTAAAGATTTATTATATAAATCACATTGTATGACACATTCAGATAGGAACTGAAATGTACGAGGTATACGATGAACGATTATTAAATGGGAGTGCAACTAAACGTTGAATAATTATTCATCGTTATTCATTTACAACTCCAAGCAGCATAGAACCTCATATGCAGGCACATTATCATCAGAATCAGGATCTACTGACTGCTCTCAACAAACTTAATAGACAATGATCTGTCAGCGCAGTATGTGTTGATAGATCTAGGTATGCGTTGTGTGAAGTTGGACTCGACTTATAACCGAAAATGTACAGTATATACTACTGGATTTTTACCTGAAAAGTTAACTATTGTTTATTGATTAAAAGTTCAATATCATCATGCATATACTGATTTGGTTTTCTTCTTTATGTTTTGTAACTCGACCTACCCATTCAATGTGATAGATTTACAACAAGGAACAATCAATCAGTTTCCATTCGAAAAGAAAATGAAAAGAAACTGCAATGACTTCTAATATCTACCATTACCCAGCGGAAAAAAACTCACTACGTTTGAATTGCATATTCGGAATAATTAGTGTATTGAAATTTATGGGTAATAATGCAATTTCATCCTGACGTAAATTCTGTTGATTATTGTATCATGTTGTGAACCCATCACGTGTGCTTGAAGTACTGTTTTAACTTTTGTGGTAATTCAACATTCGTTTTGAAGAATCGTTTATAATCTTCAAATATGTAAATTTTATTAAGAGTTTGAAAATTGAATATGCTTATAGGTTACCTTGAGAAAAGAGTTTCTCTTCTCTCCTTGGTTCCAATTACATCTACAAGTATCCCTGAGATGCTGATTTTAAAAACCCTATTTTAGACTTACCTTTTGTTATGAAAATATCGATGACATATTGGTATGTTTATTAATAGGACATGTGGAAAAACCATCAAGGTTACACATTTCATTTTGATTTTGATTAGCATAAGTAACAACATTAAAACTCACAGTAGTATCAACTTGTAATTAGACATGTTGATGAATATCACACAGGTGAGCATCGGTGATAAAACTTCAAAATGTGACACAGTAGATAAGAACAGAGAAGGCTTAATGACGTAATAACACAACCAGTAACCGAATTACCCAACACGTAACATTAAAACGAAATTCGCTTGAATGAAATGACGATTTTTATAACTTTGCAATATTTTTATGCTTTTTTTGTCTTTTTAAAAAACAAATAGAATAACTAGATTTGAAAACGAACAAAAAAAGATCTACACTTATTACGTGTGAAATGTACTATATCAAAAACCATGCTGAACAGAAAAACAAACGTAACGGTTCTAAAACGTGCACGTAATTATCGGAAATTGACTACGGAAAGCCATCATGACGAGAGAGAGAGAGAGAGAGAGAGAGAGAGAGAGAGAGAGAGAGAGAGAGAGAGCTGGACAGAAAAAGAAAAATAACGGTTCTAAACTATGCACGCAATTATCGGAAATTTGACTATGGAAAGCCATGATAACAAGAGAGAGAGAGAGAGAGAGAGAGAGAGAGAGAGAGAGAGAGAGAGAGAGAGAGAGAGAGAGAGAGAGAGAATAATTGGTAGATTATCCATGAGACTCATACTCGGAAGATAGTCTGATCACATTAATTCATGACTCAAGTTCCAATCGTTCTGCTATCGTTTAAACCACCAAGTAGCACAGTTAGTATATCGAGCTGATAACACTTTCTATCAAGTGGTTACTGTCGTCTAAGTTTAAGGGGCAATTATCGAAATGTGTGAAATACATTCATCACTTTTTTTTACCATATGTGAGACAGTCCAGATATTGTTTGCATTCCTCCAATACGAACTAACGTAGTAGATTCCTTTTTCTGCTTGGGTCTCACTGGACAGTTGTTTTGGCAAATTGCTGTCCGACAATGACCTATAGCAGAAAAATGATAATAATATTACATTAAAACACGAAACAAAATCCAGTAAATATTTTTGTGGAAATGATGCTTGAAAGATTCTGACTGAGGAATCCTCATACAACTAATGGCTTTTATACTGAATCAACACTGCCCCCAACCCCTCTTTTTTACATTCATTTTTCACAGAAAAGGGGTATTTTGAATATTTTCCTGTGACAAGAGAGCTAAAAGAATCAGAATGTGCCTTATAAATGAATAAAGTTCTCTAGTACTGTAACAAATTAGCATACTTTTCGTCACCCCTCAACCATCTAGATTTTTAGATATTTACCTTTGTAGCAGACACATGTAAATACGCAAGCTAAGTCTCCGGCTAATTTGAAGCCCAAGTTACGCATTTGATCTCCTGTGCTAGTCTAAATGTGACAGGCAGTCACTAACATGTCAACTAGTTTCCAAGCCTAACTCAAAGTAAATCTAACCCACATTACAGATTTAGCTTATGTGTGAACTGAAAAAAGCTAGGATGTTGATAATTAGGCCCATGCCTTCTACCTTAAATATTAGGCAGGTGTCAAAATGCAAAACTATCCAGTGAGACCTTGAGTCAGTGAGTCTTCCATCTTGAGTCGATTGATGTCAAGTAATGTCTTACAACGTTAAACGTTTTTCTCTATGCGCTGTAAGCATGAGGAGGAATTTTCACTAGATTGTAAAAGGATCTATTATCACGTTTTAGGGCTCTAACATGAACAGTATTCAAGAAATGAAATTAAAAAACAAGTTTCAAGAAAATTAATTAATCTTGATATATTAGCCACAAGGACTTCTTTTTTAGTAACATTATAGTGCTTATCAAGATACTACCATCTCTGCAAGGTTTATGAAATTAGGTAAAATAGCACATATATAGAAAGAAGAGTAAGGATAGAAAACACGCGAAATTGTACTTTGATCTGCATTCTATAAATATTTGAATCCTGGAGATGTTGTGATGGTAGATTGGGGCTCTAATATCAAGAACATTGTAATGAGATTCAAGTTAAAATTATCATTCACTTCGTTTCTAAGGGACCCGTGTTATAGGTAAAATCACCAAACAAAACAAAGCATGAAATGATCACATCTTGCAGTCAACAGAAATCGTAGCATCTATCGACCGGCGTTGTTTCTATATGTAGATCATTTTGGGTTTGTTAGATACCTCCTACCTATTTATTGCACAGGAACATAAAGCTATGAACCACTAGTAAAAGTGTACCGTGTTATACCACACGATTTCTGGACGTACCTTGATATGTATCACGGTATACGGAATTAATTTTAGAGCCCAACAATTCAATTTTCTGGAGCAGAGGGACACACACTTTTATTTCCGCCTGTCATTATTTGGGAAAAGATCTTGCTCTGATTTATAGGGGAAAAAATAACAACGTACTATATCTATCATATTATGTGAAAAATCTATAATTATCTTGAGATAAAAGTAAAGGAAATAGTTCAGCTTAAAAGACAATCACAGCCCCTGTTCCACCCACCCCCCCATTAAAAAACAAACAACAAAACAATTATCTTGTATGTTTCATGAATTTGCTATGTATATATTAGTTGTTGTAAATGTTGCAATCTAAAGCAGTAAATAACGTGGGATGAGTAAGCTTACACTGTATCTGATACTGTGAGAGATAACGTGCTGACATTAGAGAACCTATTGATAAAAATAGGAAGTGTTGATATGAAATCCAACAATTTTCTAAATGGGCTATTGATACCAATACGGGTCAACTTTGAATGTGATACTCGGGGAAGATATTTTTAAGAGAAGGCTTGTAAATATAAAATACACTTACTACATAAACATTAAGCGGATTTGAGAAAGTACATAACGTTTTGACAGAAAAAAAGCGAGCACCTGACATTCGCAGCATGCTTAATAGTCTTACGAGGGAATACATATACTTAACACATACATAGCTGATAACTAAAACATCGAATGCATTTTAAATCTGATGTTATTTCTCTCCGAAAGTTTGATTTGCCCATAATATGTTTAATACCATTCAATTTAGTAGTACGAATTCGCTAAGTGACACAGTAGCACAAATTCACCAAGTGACACAGTAGTACAAATTCACTAAGTGACATTGTAGTACAAATTCACTAAGTGACATTGTAATACAAATTCACTAAGTAACAGAGTAGTACAAATTCACTAAGTGACACAGTAGTACAAATTCACCAAGTGACACAGTAGTACAAATTCACTAAGTGACATTGTAGTACAAATTCACTAAGTGACATTGTAATACAAATTCACTAAGTAACAGAGTAGTACAAATTCACTAAGTGACACAGTAGTACAAATTCACCAAGTGACACAGTAGTACAAATTCACTAAGTGACACACAACTGCTGGGTCATTTTATACTTTGTTTTGTTTGGTGTTTTTAACCCAAAACACGGGTCTAAAATAATCTTTTTAATATTTAAGGACCGAACATAAATTTTGATTGTTTTACGCAAAGTAGAGATGAAGTATTATACTTCAGATCGATCAATAGCTTCTTTGAAAATATAGTTAATTGTTTGTGTACTTGTTTACCATTAACATCGACGATTTCATGTAAATGTCCAAAATTGCACTCGGCTGCATATTAGTATGTAGATAATTTGGGAGGTAAATATGGTTACATTCTTGTTACTTGTACAATGGACGAATATTAACAAAATTATGTTGTTGTTGTTTTTTAATGTAAAATAATTCCTTTCTGTCGGTTTCTAAGTCTCACATAAGTCATTTCTTTAAAGTTGAAGTCAAAGTAACGAATATTTTGTTCGTTAGATATATTGGATTTTTTAAAAACATATTTAAAAGTAATATTTGTGTTTACCGAGACCTTGTTTGTTACATAATAAAATGGAGGAAATATTATAAATGTTGCATTAAAGCACAGGTCAATAAAAGAACCCCTCAATCCCCCCAAAAAAGAAGTTAAATTTCACATAAAAGTAATTACTTAATGTTGATACAAAATACCTGTATAAATTTAATGTATTGCTGTATCGTGCACACATATTATTATTATTATTATTATTATTATTATTATTATTATTATTATTATTATTATTATTATTATTATTATTCCCTAATTGGAAAATAAGTAAATATGTCCGTGTAAAGAAAAGATATTGTTTTGTCGTTGTTTAAAATCAACAATAACGTTTTTACTGATTGGAATTAAGTCTGAATGATTGTATGAATTATCTTTGTATGTTACATGATTTCATAAAGGCAAAAATTAGTTCTCTTCTAACACATGTTTGTGTGAAGTAATTGAATGAGTCGTATGCTTAGAACTTGAAAGAATCACAATATATTTTGTAGACAATATACACATATTTATTAACTCATTTCATAAATTTCCATCTTTCATCACATTGGGTTTGTGTTGTCATTTAATCATGGCATCTATTCAGGTAAAATCCTGCTACAAATAATATAATAATAGATTCTGCACGTATGTCCAAGGAAACCTGAGGCTGATAATGGAGAATATTTCGGACCGCTTACTTGATAGCAAATATTGGCTTATTACAACTGTAGAATTAATAAGTAAAGTTTAACTTACAAATACAGAATAAGGATACTGTAAATTATAATATACTTGCAAAATACAGTTATTCCAACGAAAATTTAAATAAAAGTATTCCTCTTAAATTATATGAAAACACAACATATTGATTCTAGAGTCTGATGTAAAAACAGGAATCAATATTTGTTTACCAAGTCCCTTATAAGCAGACTGTCATCTAACATGACACATCAACATTTCCTGAATGTGGATCATTTTGTAACTTAAACTTCCATTAAATATTATCAACCTGATCGCATCCAAACCATTCTATGTCATAATAATATCGATATATTGAACTAAAATTCACTTAAGTATCTTCAAATAAACTACAATAGTCAGCTAGGTCAAAACTTGACACTCAATCACGGACAAATGTCAGGCATACGATATACATTAAATAGACATAACCGTATACAATTACGATTGCGTGTCTTTGCCTCTACTATTTTTAACTTCTGAGTATTGAAACGATCTAAGACGTTCTTGAAAAGCTCAAACACACCAAAGCTTATAACAAAAGTATATTTTTGATATGTTTAATTAACACGATGATTTGTGAATGAAGTAGAAAAGCCGATGTCATTGATCTAATAGCACTGATAGAACATAATGATAGTCTTTCATATGCTGTTAATTTATACAAATATGCAAGGTTAACTAGTATAAACTACTGTTAATATATTCCAACATAATAGTTTAGTTAATTCAATACTTAATCTTGAAACTGAACAAGTTTTCAAACTGGCATTACTCAATATACATCTCCAGACTTAGTTTTATTAAAAGATTTCTTCTCACATTTGTATGTTATGGTTATCTTGAACCATCTCACAAAAAAGCACAATTCAAGACCTCTGACATTACGATCAGTATCCGAATTATATTGCCTTGTTTACAGCTCCATATTGATTTATTCATGCATAAATTGATGTATTTTACAAGTCGATAGATTATGCAAATTCAGGCAGATTTTTTGGGCACTTTACCTCAGAACAAATTGACTTTGTTTACTTTCTCATAAGCGGTAGCATATGAAGTTTATAGCAAGCTGAGGAAAAAGAAAGATATCTCGCCCTGGGATACACTATAGTAACTGACTTCTCTGATCCTATTGTATCATTGGCACCCGCACACATCTAGTCTACGGTAAGACACATTTGTCATCGAGTTAACCCGGCTCATTGTCAGATTGAAATCATCTTCTCTTGCTCAGATCGGTAATATCAGTCGTATTTTCAAATAGGATTTAAATACCACTAAAGGTCTTTCTTTGCATACACCATGATCACATGCATATTTAATTTGCGTAGTTTATATTACACGCTAATTTCCATACGCCGTTACGTGAATGCCTAACAGTTCAGGTTCAGTGTACGAGAAGCTAATCGTGTTTGTAGTGCACTACAATCTTCATAAAATCCATATTTCATGTTTAAATAATTAGTGTGTCTTATATTGAACATCCCAAGAAAGGATATCTTGGAAACTGCAACAACTGGCGAGGAATTACATTACTACCCCTCTCCAGTAAGATCTTTAGCCGCATCATTTTTCAACGCATCACAATAGCTGTGGACGGCATCCTACGCCAGGAACAGGCAGGCTTTACACTGCTTCACACTGAGGCAGATCCTTGAGCAGTCCCATGAGTGGAATGGATACCTTTATGAGGTCTTTGTGGAATTTGAGAAGGCCTTCGACAGCCTGCAACGAGCCTCTATGTGGAAGATCCTACGACATTATGGCATCCCCAAGAAACTTGTCAACGTCATCTGGTCAATGTACGAGAACTTTGAGTGCAGAGTAATCCACAACAATCAACTCACTGAACCATTCATGGTGGAAACCGGAGTGAAGCAAGAATGCATTCTCTCTAAGATCCTCCTCTCACTGCCCATTTACTGGATCATGCGCCGCACCACAGAGGGCAAGAGACAAGGAGTATTCCAAGTGGACGTTGACCTCAATGCTGGATGACCTGGACTATGTCGACGATATCGGGCTGTTGGCAAGCAGGCACCAGGATATCCAACAGAAGACACAACAGTTGGTACAGACAGCAAACAAGATAGGTCTTTGAGTCAGCATAGGGAAGACAAAAGTCTTGAGGAAGAACACTAGAGCGAGCAACCCAATCATCATTCAACGACCACCCCATGCAAGAACTAGATGATTTCACGTACCTGGGTAGTAAGCTCGCCATGGATGAAGATTGCACAAGGGAAGTCGTCATAAGAATCAGCAAGGTCAATCAGACCTTCGTAATGCTGCAGATCATCTGGAGGACAAGAAACCTCAGCGTCCACACGAAGATCCGTATCTTCAAGAGCAGCGTGTTGAGCGTCCTTTTGTACGGGTCAGAGTGTTGGAAGTCCACTGCGAACATAGAACACAAACTCGAAGTCTTTCAAACCAATTGCCTGCGACGGATCATGAGGATCTTTCGGCTAAACATGATCTCGATCGAGGAACTGAAGCACAGAGCGGGTGCAAGCATCATCTCTGAGATCATTGCAACTCGGCGATGGAGATGGCTCAGCCACGTCTGCAAAATGCCCCATGACGCACTACCAAGGGTGGCACTGAGATGGACCCCACAGGGGATAAGGAACCGTGGCAGACCCAAAGAGACCTGGCGAAGAACCGTGGAGAGAGACCTTAAGACCAGATGCCTCACCCTGCAGACCGCCCCAGCAACAGCTGCCGACAGACCGAAATGGGTCTCCCTTGCTGTTGCCTCAAGCAACAGACGGCGCAGAGAGGATTGATTGATTGATTGATATTGATTTTATAAATGTGGATAAAAATAGAAATTCAAAAAGAAGACAATTAACTTATCAATTTGCATAGGTGATTCTGAACAACAGAACAACTTGTAGAACTACATTTTGTAGCGGACACACTCGTAGGGATGTGAGGAATTTATTCACACAGTCAATACACAGTTAGCCGGATACTATCATAACTCCAAAGTGCAATTTGTTTCATTAGTATGTGACGTAAATACAATATATGTCAATTATGTACGCTGTATCAATGATATTCCACTTTCCATTTAATGAAAAATTTAGACATCTCGTGGTATATCATTGATACATCGTACATACTACAAATATGTTCAGTCGGAAATATTTTTTAGAAACAATCCGATTGCTCTGAAAAACAATTTTTAACTTTATTTCCAATACGTATTCCCGAAATGTTCTAAACTGTTGTTTTCAAGTTTGACGAGGCTATGTCGGGCTAGTGTAAAATGTACATTATATTGAAAGTCCATTAAGTTTCGGTTAACGTAGGTTTATATCATTGTCTTATCTCCTCATGAAGAAATGCATTGATAGGTGTCATTAAATTCGCGTATATTACGTATAACTATGCAGAATTGTAATATATTTTAAAGTTATGTGTATCTCATGAGTGCCGATATCGTCCATGTTTATTTTGTAACATCACTTTTTTCCGGTCAAGAATTGTGTATGTCACGATGTCAATGTGTATTTCATTATGGCAAGTTATTTTGTCTATTATTTCTCCTTGATTGAAGACGGTTGATGATTATATTTACCGATTAATGCATTAATGTATATTTATTGTACCTATCATAAAGCATTTATCGTATTTGTTAAAATGTGGGTCACCGATTCAGACAAAACCGGTAGAAGTCAGCTTTCTGTGGAAGGGATCGTTGGGTTTGTGCTCTGTCTTTTTAATCTTTGGCTTTGGAAAGTATGTTATCGTTAAGAAAGTGCCCGATACGTGTATGTAATACTTTTTACACCGTATTTGCCCAGTTACATTTATCATTTGTAATTTGGTTGTGGCAATATATAGAATACATGTATTTGTCCTGCAATGTGAGATGTGGTCCCTGATATTTATAATTGATTCAAATATGCGACATGCACACTGTCTGCTTCATTCAAACAATTTGTCGGTAGCAAATTTCACATTATATGTGTACACCCTATATTACCGAAAGGTCTTCACTACCTTTAATCATTTACTGTCTACATCAGTAGTCAGTACTGGCTGACGTATTAAAGAAATAACAAATATAGATCGGATATATTTCAAATAATTTTAGAAATTAGCACCTCATACGAAATGCATTGGTTGAGACACTACGTATTAATAGTAAATATCTTTTTTAAACAAAGAGTATTTAAAATCGACTTTAAATGCTATTAGCAAAATTTCGACAAGTAAACTAATCGATTTTTAGCTTATATATTATAGATTGTCCTGCTATATTCATGAATATCCCCGTTTCACTCACAATGCGTGTATATTTTCAATCAAATGCATGGTACAAAATCCAAAAGACGTTACAAAAACGTGCTCTTTTAACAAGCATTTTCACAAGGGCACATGTGCGCGCGTGTGTGTGTGTGTGTGATTAGGATTTTTAACGTAGCTTTAACAATTATTTAGTCATATCGCTACGATATCTACAGTGAGGCAGTTTATAGTGATGCCCAGCACTGGGGAATCATGCCGCAGACATTTAGCATGATGTCCCACCCAGTCACATTATCCTGACACCAGGCTGACCAGTACTAACACTAACCTCTTAATACTGAGCGCCAAGTGAGGCAGCTGTTAATACCATTTATTGTAACTCTTTGGTATGACTCGGCCGGGGATCAAACCCACGACCTCCCGCTTCCGCGTACATATGTGCGAGCAGTTCGCTAAATGATCGCCAAGATCGAGTAAAGCAATTCGATTAACATATCAAGTGCACTCTTCTTCAAACATTTCAAATGCACATTGGACAAACATACATACATACATACATACATACATACATACATACATACATACATACATACATACATACATACATACATACATACATACATAGCAATATTTCATTATGCTAGCATTTGGATTACTTAAATGTATTCGTATTACAGTGTGGCTTCGTTTTATTTAAAAATATTCGTAATTGGTTCATTTTATATATTTAGTGATCAGTTGTGGAAACAGTCACACCTCTCAACAAGACAATCTTTCCTTTGGACACATGTACATGCTTACAAAAATTTAACACATATTCGGTAAGTCATTTAAGTATACACTCAGTATAAACAATAATTTGTGACCAAGGTTTGCGAGTTTTGACCTTCAGTTTTCTAAAAAGAGGCGTTCAAACGGCATGTTAGCAACCAATCATTTTATATGTAGCAATATAAACGTGCAAGTTTCATCTTTTCAGGATCGTAGATTCAGTCACTGGCATGATTTGATCTTTTTTTCGATAGATTTGATACTCAAATTTCTTACAACCTAACAACTTTCACACGCTGTACGCTTTAACGTTTTTGTTTTAAACTTAATCAAATTAGGTGTCAAACTCCTTCTTAAAACGGACGACAATAACTTCGAGATTAACATGCTGTTTTTAGTAATGGGTAATGATCAACGTATAACGGGCTGATACAAAAAATACTTCGGAATCAGCAATTTTTGATCCCATAAAGAATATTACGAAGATTCATTAATAGGATGTTGGAGCAGAGTTATGTGTAGCATGTTATACAAAGTTATCGCCCTTCGTCGACTTAAACTGCGTCAATGAATTGTGAATATTTAAAATATTACATTTGTAAAACTTCCAACCAAATTTACAGTGAATTTGCAATTTAATAAAATCTAAGATATATTGCTAGATTAAGCACGATTTTGATGTATTTCCCGTAAATAACTTAGCAGACTTATAGGATGTAAGCAGTTAAGATATTAATCTAGCAAGCACCAATTAAATACATTGATGAAAAATATATTAAAGATAAGTTGTAGGTGGAGAAACATATACATTTATTCTGCTGGAAATGACATATCAATAAGAGTAATAAATCTGCAAGCAATCTCAAAAATCCTGAGTGAAGCTTTAACTTTCAACGCATTCTTGTAGTTCGCATTTCGGATATATATATTTCTTATCTATTAATTTTGACTGTAATTGCATTTTAGTGTAATCAAACTTTCTTGTATTATATTATTTCTTAACATGAGCATTATAAGATCGCATCAAACACGTTGCTTTAAAATTACACATATTTATTCAACTGAGTTCCCGCATTTAAGTTATAGGCTCATCTTTCGTCCATTTCATTTGCTTTCAGGAAGACAAATTGTGCAGCGACACTCGTCTTTCATATCCACTTGACCTGTACAGATCCAATCATATCACATCGAATCAAAATTTTTAGGGTTTTAAATCAAACGTATTATGAAAAGCCGAGTGTAGGACGATATGTAAGCGGATGCTGGCTATTGAGCTAACGAAAGAGGATTCTCCTCGTGGAACATGAAACTAGGATACATATTCACGCTCTACATTTCTGCTTGCGCGCGCGTGTGTGTGTGTGTGTGTGTGATTAAGATTTTTGGCGTAGCTTTAAAAAAAATCAGTAATATCGCTACGATATATTCAGTGAGGCAGTATATATATATATATATATATATATATATATATATATATATATATATATATATATATACAAACACAGTACGCTCTTGATGTTATTGTAACTGTTTTACTGGATTCAGCTGACATTCATCTTGCAATGAAATCTTTCCAACCGTTTCTATTGGAAATTTCTTAATGTGGCTGAGCTGAATAAAGAGATGGCAAGAAAAGAACTTGTCTGGCCTTAATAATTGACATCTCCGTGATATACAATATATCGTATACAGATTACAATACTGTAACGAAAAAGTTCAGAAACCAATTCAAACAGCAAAACTAACCGCTATAAAGAGGAAACATTCAATGAGTTAGAAAAAGCTGCATAATAGGATATAGGCAAGTTCTATGGAATTGGAAGACTGCCTAAGTCGGGACAGAGACAGGTTATCGGGAACTGAAATAATGTACAATCATCTCAATGAATCTGCTGCACATGCAATTTCGAATACAGTGAACAATAGTGTGAATTAAACGTTTGTAGAAGGAAATGACAAGACACTTTGTGATAACATAATGTAAGATAACAATGAAGTGGAGGAGGCTGAGATCAGTAAAATAAAATCATGTGGTCATTATAAAAATACATGCGGAACATGTGAACTATATTGATCAATCGTATTTAAATCCATTTTGTACCCTATATACAACTATACAGTCCCCGTGGAGACTTTATATTCAATGTATTGTTATTCCTATTTTAAAACTTGGAACGAAAGAATGGATTGACATGAATAACTGCAAAGGCAACTCAATCGCTCCCATTGTTCAAAACGTACTTGAAAATTACTGTAAGAGGTGCGTACACAATTTAATGAAAGGAACAATTTTCTTCACTCAATACAAGACTAATGAAGTTACATTGCTGCCGGGATAATAAAAGAGGGAATAGCCAATGTATTTGAAGAACATTCCAATGTATATGATACATTATTGGGGAATGCTGGGGTCTTCGATACAGTGTGGCATGGTGGTCTTTTCAATACGCTTTACTCTCTTGGAGTAAATGTAAAATCTGGAGGCTGATCCATAATTCCTTTTAGAGTTGTTAGGGCTCTAGTTTTGCCCATCGATCACCATTCGCAACAATAAACAGTAAACCGCGTGGTATGTCATTGAAGAAAACGCTGTGGCGTGACTAAAAAGACCTAGAAGTTTGTCATAGAAAAATTGAAAAATTGAAACCTTGGAATATATTTATACTGTTAACAGATGACTATTCAGACAATGAGGAGATCTGCGATCTGTGTGGAATCATTATGTACAGATGTCATCCAACTAAATATAAAATTGTAGAAGTAATAAGTCAAAAAAATTATTTCTCAGTTTAATGATAATATATATTTATTTCCATGGTTTATACTTTTATCGTAATTTTATCTTGTGATATAAAACAATGAGTAAGCCAAAGCATTTACAGTATAGAGCAAACAAGTGACATTTTGCAAGTCAAAATAACGATGAAAGACAGTCTAATTAAAACGAAGATGGGAATCATGGCATACTACGAGCACCAGTGTTCTCACTCGGCTTCACATGCTCTCTAAATTATGCATCAAATTAAGCGTCTGTGATCGTAAATAAGTCCGAGTCAGTGGTGAAACCGAGGGCTCACAATGGGTACATATAATCCGACAGCCTGATAGAATCAGCCTAAAGGAAGTTACTACTTTGAAGTAACGGTAACTGAACATCAAACAATACTTAATGATGTATCTTTAAATATAGGTGTCATGAAACATATATATATATATATATATATATATATATATATATATATATATATATATATATATATATATATATATATATATATATATATATGTATATATATATATTTGTAAATAACTTGTATACTACTAAATCGATTGGCTTAAACAAAGAGACTAATGGATATAATGTTGGTGGATGTTTTTCTTGAGAGGGAGCAAAGAACATAACCTGTAATAAGTAACGGACATAGCCTATAATAGGTAACGGACATAGCCTATAAAAAGGAACGGACATAGCCTATAATATAGGCATTATTTGAACGTAGAAATGCGTGCAAAGTGAGTGCATCACCAACCATATACAGAAACATCGCCATAACTTGTAATATATATATATATATATATATATATATATATATATATATATATATATATATATATATATATATATATATATATATTGCAACTTAATCATTTAGTATTGTTGCTCGGATGAATAAATATCAATGTATATAGGAAGGATGTATCAATATGAACACCAATGTAGAGCATTCTGGATGTTTAAATATGAACAACAATGTAGCGTAGAATGGATGTATCAATTACGATCACCAACTTAGAACCGGATGGAAGTATCACTTGAACGTCAAACATAAAACAGGGTGGATGTAACAATATGAACACCAACGCAGAGTTCAATGGATATATCAATATGAATACAAACGTAGAGTAGAATAAATGTGTCAATATGAATACTAACATATAGCAGGATGGATGTTTCAGTATGAATACAACCTTAGAGTAGGTTTGATGTATCACTATAAACACTAACGTAGAGTAGGATGGATGTATCAATATACTGGAGATACACAAATATATGCCAGTGTCATGTCAATATATGCTAAGCTGATCAGTCTTTTAAACATGATAATCAAGGATAGTGGAATACTCAAGATCTATGTACTGTGTACCTTTGCCTTTGCGGTTGGTATATATGGTGTATTTACATTTCTTATACAATACCGAACTTTCCAAAAATGGCTTTGTAAAAATGAAGGATATAATCACATAAATTGATTTATAAACTTGGAGATGGAACATATCATATCCTATCGAACATGGATTGTATCCATTTTGTGCGAAGCTCAAGGATCTTTCTCTCATTGGAAGCAAACATTATTTTCGGTTTGGAACACGCACAAATATCGTTGATTTTGGGTCATGCCAATTAAGTACAAATTCATACGAAATTTCTCTGAAATTTATGCTTAATAATGACTTATTGCACACATAAAAATCTTTCCTGATTAAAAGCCATTGACTGTTATGCACATTAACTTCAGAGAGAGAGAGAGAGAGAGAGAGAGAGAGAGAGAGAGAGAGAGAGAGAGAGAGAGAGAGAGAGATCACCTATGATAGGGGACAGTGCCAATACGGTGCAGTTAGTATTACAGAAATCTCCTTCACAACACTCGCTACATGTAGTTACAGATCGTCCAAAGATGGCGTGGTCAGGATTTAGGAAGACAGAAGCTGAACGGCAATGCTGAGGATAATAAGAGAGACGAAACTGCTTACAGATAAGCGAATGTGTATTGAAATCTGCTTGAAGCAGATGAAACATGACGTTGACTAATATTAAAATACAGTCTAATGTGCCACATACAACCGTTTAAATGACAATATAAACAAAACAAAAAACAATTCTCGCAAAGTACCTAAAATATTATACAAACATTTTATGCTCTTCATTTTTCTGTTACTGTAAACTATCGCTACTGGAATGATACATAACGAAATATTTAGGGAATCATTTCTTAGAAAGATTCTTGAAATATACCTTGAGCAAATTTAAAGAGGTACTACCCACTATACTTGCTGTCAAGAAGTGACACTTATGACTATATACCTATCGGTAGATAATTTAAGATTTGCACCTAGGTTTAACATTAGGCTACATAACTGAATTAACAGTAAGGGTTGTTATATAAATGAAGGGTATTTAACATCAGGCCTCCATGGTGAAGTTCTTTTGAGGAAAATTCAATCTTAAAAATGTCCCTAGGTTGAAATGTTACTTAAAAATATTTATTATCCAGAACGCCTTTTGGATGAACCAACACTTAGTCCTGCAATATATATTACCCATCCGAAACCCACATTTACTATCCAACAGACATTTAGAAGCAAGCAATTCCCATTTATACCCTAACCAAACGATATGAGCACTCACCCATAGACAAACATATTTACACACTCTCATAAATAGGTAAACGAATATCGAAGCTAATGAACAATGTATCTCAGTTGAACATGGATTGCGCTCATAGCTATAACTCTGATACTTGATTCCGTAACGCGTTTCATTAGTGTTGTGTCTCGAATGATAATACTTTAATGGTTATATCAGGTTTGACACGATCGCACCTTAGACAATGGCACGAAGCACAAAGATAAAACAGTTTCTATTGCTTTATTTTATGAAGATCGCTAATCAAACAGCTTCTTCTTAAATTAAGGTTGCTAATCTTATTCGGGTCCCCTGACGGCCGTATGATCTAACGCACTCGATTTACTGATTAGTCGGATCTCATCTCTGTCTGCGTGGATTCGAGTCTTCGGTCACTTTGCCAGGAAAACTCCAGTGTGTTGGTCGCTCTTCCAACCACATATAATGGCTGTCATTTATAGCCTATAATGTGCTGAAAAATGTCATTAAACTCATCAAAACCAAATAATATCAGACGCGCTCTATTCCAATAAATTGTACAGTTTCAGCTCATATAACTGAACATCACTTCAAAGACAGATGAATTTATGAAATATCATAATTGCATTCATCATTAATACTATTTTAATCTCTCCCTCCCTCTCTCTCTCTCTCTCTCTCTCTCTCTCTCTCTCTCTCTCTCTCTCTCTCTCTCTCTCTCTCTCTCTCACACACACACACACACTGTACGAGTGCGTGTGATCACAACATATATATAGGTGTTCAAAAGTATAACCAACCCATTTTGTGAAACGTATTACAATGCATGTCGTATCCCGACCTCTGTATCGTAATACGAATCATATAATTACGCACATTTAATCCATACCCACGAACCCCAGCGGACCCCTCCAGTGTAAAAAATCAATTTATGGGATTTGTTTTAATGTAATCAAAGGTTGTAATATCTTGTGGGATTTGTTTTAATATAGTCACATGTTCTAATATCTTGTGGGATTTGTTTTAATGTAGTCAAAGTTTCTAATATCTTGTGGAATTTGTTTTAATGTAGTCACATGTTCTAATATCTTATGGGATTTGTTTTAAGGTAGTCAAAGGTTGTAATATCTTGTGGTATTTGTTTTAATGTAGTCAAAGGTTATAATATATTGTGGGATTTGTTTAAATATAATCAAAGTTTTTAATAGCTTGTGGGATTTGATTAAATATAATCAAAGGTTATAATATCTTGTGGGATTTATACTTGGATAATCATTATTGATCGATTGCCAGGTGAGTAGTGAAGGTTACTAGGCATATTTATTTATAAATAATATGGAAATCAATGGCACAAAAGGCCAAATCTGTAGATAATGGGGAGTCCTCATTAACTGCTCATATCTATTATAGTATTTAGAACGGTGTCAGTGAGTTCTGCAGATAAATTTCGTGTATAATAGATGTTATCTATGTATTGACCTCTAGTATATATATGGTATAAAAGTGACTTTACTAACAGCAGAAATATATTTGGGTCGGACTGCCTGTTCTGTACTGTAACATATATCTTAACATTCTTTTTTAAATAGTGAAATGAATCGATATGGAAAAGATCATTAAATTTACGCATGTAGTAGAGTAATTGAGAGACATTTAATAACAGATTACATATTTAGGTCGACATCCAACTGAGTAGACTTTATCGTTGTCACCCCACAGACGTTCTTCGATGTAGCAGAACTATAATGTACAAAAACATTTATACTATGTTATCACATAACAAAGGAAATAAATTGATATAATGGTTTTAAAATCTTTGTGATATATGTAACATCTGAATATTTTATATGCATACTAATTATGTCTGAATCCCAAACGACGTGCCCTTCATGTTTTGTTTTCCATTAATTAGAATGGTAGTACGTATTTCCAACAATATTAATATATGATAATGATTTACGTTTATGAAACCAGAAAATATTTAACCTAATAGAATTATGGTGTACTCCGTTCTTTTATTTTCTTCTATTTTAGCCATCTACACTGAAACGATCATCAACTGTTTTGGTGCTGTTAAAGACAATGTTAAACGTAATATGATATATCTTAAGTATTAAGTATTAAAAAGCGACGATTATAATTATTGCAAGACACAACCTCTCTTTAATTATAATAATACGAATCTTAGAACGATTACAATACACAACCTCTCTTTAATAATAAATAGTCCGAATCTTAGAGCCATTACAATACACAACCTCTCGTTAATCATACATAGTTCGAATCTTAGAACGATTACAATACACATCTCTTTAATCATAAATTGTCCGAATCTTAGAACGATTGCAGTAACCAGCATCTCTTTAATCATAAAATGTCAGAATGTAAGAACGATTACAATAGACAACCTCACTTTAATCATAAATGGTCCGATTCTTAGATCGATTACAATACCCAGCCTTTTTTAATCATAAATAGTCCGAATATTAGAAAAATTACAATACCCAGCATCTCTTTAATCATAAAAGGTCCGAATGTTAGAACGATTACAATACCCAGCCTCTCTTTAATCATAACCTGTCCGAAGTTTAGAACGATCACAATACCCAGCCTCTCTTTAATCATTAATAGTCCAAATCTTTAAACGAGTACAATACCCAGCCTCTCTTTCATCATTAATTGTCCGAATCTTTGAACGATTACAATACACAGCATCTCTTGAATTAACAACAGTCTGATTAGTATTGACTTAAAGAAAAGTTTGTTTTCATCAGAAATAAATGTAACAAAATGCGTTTTAAAAATATACCTGAAAACGTTAGTACAATGTCCAAATGTAACCAAATTTCCCAATACAAACAATATGTTCGCATTTACTTCATGCTGTACTATTTTAGACTGCATACTTAAATGAATTGGGAACGATCTGTGTGCAAGTTTTGGATATGTTTCATTCCGATTACATTCCTTGCAAGGATTAGATCTTTTGTTCGTCATTAAACCAATCAAGCCGCTCACGTATTAGAAACAATTAACTATAAATTATATTAGGTTTTTAATTTTTACCTAAGAAGGCAATACACGATTGGCATTAACAGCTATTATGACTAACAGATGAAATTATATATTAAACGCCATACCAATAACGGTACTTAATTTATGTTAAACAAAACAGCCATTTTTTTTTACCACACCTCTCCATGCGCACATTGCACAGTATTGAGACACTCCGACGGATGGCTTAAATGTTGGCAGTCATAACAGAGAGGTCCTCTCGAGTCATAGCTTCCGAATCCTAAAAGTTGAGTTGCAGAAATTTTGAATAATTTTTACTAGCAGGGGTCAACGCACCTTAATAAAATTTCCTTTAGAAAACGTTTGAGCTAAACACTGAGACAGTTACCATTTGAAATGCTAACCGTCGTGCTATGCGTAACCTGAATATCTACCACAAGAGTACTTCTTTATTCATAATACTAACAAATATTGGAATTATGGTACGAAAACAAATCTAATGTGAACTAATGCCCTTAGCCAATGCATTAATCTTTACGACATTACAATTTCAGTTCACCATATGCACTAAATCCAAAAAGTGATCGAGATCACCATGAATAGTACACAGCCACTGATTGGTTTAGTGAATAAAATAGAATGTGTTGAATTCAATAGGAATCTTTCAATAAAAAGGAATTACACCAATCAACACAATTTAAGGTATGCATGATATAATATTTGTATGGATGTATCATTTATTTATAAAATGGAGATTAAGACAAAAGGATGAAAGGAGGAAACATTACAACCTACCATCGTCACCACATCCGTGACTATTGCAGAAAGAAGTTTTACAGCATCTGGAACATCTGCTAGGAATGTTATTATTTTCCTCGCACGACTTAAAAATAGAAGTAATAGAGCACTAAGCCTCTATAGAGTTACATGCAAACAAATTTTGGCAGAAGAGGCTTATGAATTTGTTAAAATTGCAACTGGTTTAATTATGGTTCTGAATAATTAATAAAATACAATCGAAGAGGAATTAAATTATGCATTCCAAGTAACATCAAGCTGTTGAAAACTAACATTCAATTCTTTTATGTATCTGCTAAAATATTTATCAGCAGTAAACATTTTTGAAATAAAAACAACATACGAAGACCTGGTGAAGAAACAACGTATTGTGAAAGAAATTAAAATATTAGAAATATTATCGTCTAAACATTATGACGTAATAGGTCCATTTATTAATTTCCATCTTTACAAAGAGCTAAGAGCATTTCTTTTTATTGAGGTGTCTTTAACTCATACCATTTCTAAAATTGCAAATAATGCTATATTTGATTAAAGACCACCAACGTATAAGTCTAACATAAAACCACTAAACCTACGCGGTTAACGAAGAAATTCGCAGATCATCTAAAACCTCAACAATCCCTCATTGAAAGCGATTGCCTGACCTAAGCGACCTATTATCTAAGGACTAAACACATTTTCTACGTTTTGATACTCTAATTGCTGACAGTTACTTCTGGTATATGCAGGCCTGTAAATGCAAATTACGTTGAAAAGTAATGTGTTAGTCCGCTATGTTGGCGTATCACACTCTGCGATCACGCGGACAATAAGTCAAAGTAACATTTGTGACTTCACATGAAAGAGTGATTATTTATATTTCGAGTAATAACAGTCTACCATATTATTTCTTGTCGTATGCCTTAGTATTAGCACTATTCTCACTTTTACCATAAAATTAGTTCTAATTTGATCTTTGACTGCAGTCAGTTCTTAGTCCTATGTCTTTAAGCAAGTGCAAGTCTAAAGTTGCTAAGTTAGATCATCCTAGCTTCGTTCTCACAGAAACGAGACTATTTCGGCTCTTGCTAATTTATTGAAAGCTATCTAATATTCACAGGTTTTCTTGCAATGCAAAAACAGCTCTCGATTTTATGATAATTCAAAATTTTTGATAAAGAAAAGGCAGAGAATTCAAGCCACTTCCTGCTTACTTGTTCAAATTACCTTGAAAGAAACAAATCCATGAAATAAACTATTTCTTTTAAATCTGACGAAATAATTGCTTGCTCACCTCTTTTTTTGATTTTACGCATCCTGAGTTGTAACATACATGACTCCCAATATGGTTGCGTTCTACGAAGCAGCCCTAAAATAATAATAATAGTAATAATAATAACAACAATAATAATACAAACAATAATAGTAATAATAATAATATTCATCATCATCATTATAATTAAATTAATAATAATAATTATGATAATAAGAAGTGTTATTATTATTATTATTATTATTATTATTATTATTATTGCAATAACAGCCTAATATTTGCTCAGCTGTAAGAGTAGTAATAGGGGGCACTATAGCGTCAAGGGAAAATCCAGTCAAAAAGTGCTTGGGGCACTATGGCGTCAAGATTTATAGCGTCAAGGGAAAATCCAGTCAAAAACAGCTTGGGGCACTATAGCGTCAAAACAGCTTGGGGCACTATAGCGTCAAGGGAAATTGAACAGGGTGGGTCTGTATAGCGTCAAGGGAAATGGAACATAGTGGGCCTATATAGCGTCAAGGGAAAGATAACAAGGGAAATATAACATGGGAAATAAAACAAGGGAAAAAAAGGGCGGCAATGAAAGCTACTATCTTTTCGAGACCTATGAGTGGCCCTGAAAAGGGCCTTTGGATACTTCTTCTTTTATTTTCTGCCTTTGTTCCACCACCTTTTGATTTTACCAATAATTCCCTTCTTCTTCTTTTCTTCCTCGGGAATCCAGTCAGGATGTCCCATAGCTCTAAACTTCTCTTGTATCTTTATCCAATTGTTATTTAATCTTTCAAAGTCCTCTTTCTTTTTTTGGTTTTCATTGTCCTTTCTTTCCTTTCTCTCATTACTCCAGTTATCTTTTATCTTCTTCACTTCTTCTAATAGTTCCTTTCTCATCAGTTCTTCAGCTTTCTTGAGCGGGTCCAAACCCTTTTGGACATGGGGGTACTCTGTCAAGATATTATCCAAAAAACACTTGACGTTTTCGACAATATCTATCACTTGCTTCAATATCCCCACTCTAACATAGGGTGGATTAATGCAGCCTCGTAACTTTTTGGCTTCTTCTTCTAGCATTCCTCCTAAGAGCTCCCTGGCTATTTTCAGTCTTTTTGCAAAGTCCAAACTCTTCGTAATCTTCCATTTATGATGTAGTTTTTCCACTTCATATTCCCCGTCTAATATCCAGAAATAGCTGTGTCTTAAATTGTTGAATAAACTTGATGCTTTCGCCATCTTCTATGGTTATTCCGTGGAATGGTTCTAATGTCAGTCACTTTGAGTATATATATCTTTAGCACGGACGTGAAAGTAAACACTCCCCCTACATTCACTTTTCATATTATATACTATCCACAAACCATACTATATACTATCCAAAATCACACCCTATACTAACCACACACACGGGGAAGCAGCCAAAACACACCATACTATATACTATCCAAAATCACACCCTATACTAACCACACACACGGGGAAGCAGCCAAAACACACCATACTATATACTATCCAAAATCACACCCTATACTAACCACACACACGGGGAAGCAGCCAAAACACACCATACTATATACTATCCAAAATCACACCCTATACTAACCACACACACGGGGAAGCAGCCAAAACACACCATACTATATACTATCCAAAATCACACCATAAGAGTCAGTGTTTATAATCACACTACTCCTCTCTCACACCCATTGGCAATTGACATAGTATTTCTTTTCTTGTTATTTGGGTAGCCCTGAGAAGGGCTGTTTTTAAAACTTCAAATTGCACCTGGTTAATGCTGGCATCTCCCAGGTCTAGCCCCACACACACATCTCCTACTCCAATCATTCTCCCAATTCACTCTTGTGATTGGGAGTGCAGAGGGAGAATGAGTGGCTTCACTATCCCAATCTTCTGTTTGAGGGATAGTGAAAGTCTCTTCATTTCTGCCTCTATTCCGCAACCGTGGATGAGGCTGTGGTTGTTGCGGCTGAGGCAGTGGGGGCTGCGCCTGTAGTGGACGAACTGGTTCTGGTGAAGGTGTCCTCACTATAGGCTTGACTTCACTAGTTTGCCTCATCATGCGGTGAGGCAAAATTGACATTTTCATTTCCTTCTCCTCTTCTTTCTTTTTCCTCTCCTCCTCTTCTTTAATTCTGGTCTCTTCTTCTTCGGCCTCCATTGCCAGTTCGTCCAGGAGACGTCTAGCATTCTCCAGATGCATTTGAAGTTCTCTTAATTTCTGTACTCTATTCATCTTTGGTGTTGATACGCCAACGATGGGTAGCCAGACTGACGAGTGCTTTTTTATATATAGCACAAGCGCGGACGTGATGGAAAACACCCCCTAGATCCAAAAACTTACATTATCCCTATCATTACCAAAAAAACAAAACACGCGGACTTAAAAGAAAACACCCACACTTTTATACTTGACTCATAATAATTATACATTTAACAAGTTATTTTGAAAAAAAATACGCTGTGCTTATAGACGCACTTCAAAACAAAAGTAAAATGAGATAGTGATTATAGACTAACTTCTATTTTTTTCTAACTTCCTCACATACCATGAGCAAATTGAATGATTAATTCTTTTCGAGAATATTGGGTAGCCCTGAAAAGGGCTGTTTTTTGTGTGTACGAGGAAGGATGGCAATCTTTTATCGTCTAAGACTGCGTCCTCGTTTGGCTACACGATAGGGTCTGCTTCTTCGGAAAGAGAAAGAGAACTCTTTCGTATCCACACGACAGTCGACAAAACTTCTGTCTGGGTCCTGTTGCTGTTGTTGCTGTTGCTGCTGCTGCTGCTGTTCTCTCTGCTCTCTCTGCTGTTTTTGAAGTCGATACTTCTCAGTCCATTCATCTTTCTCTTTTTGAATTTCCTCTCTGAAGAGTTCTTCTATGAGGTCTTCCGTTTCTTGTAGCATTCTCACATTCTCTATCTCTTCAGGCTTTGGCATCAGATTGTGTCTGATACGATGCAGAGTGACATAAGCTTCGTTCAGCTTAGCTAATCTTGAGCACATCTTCGTAGGAGGATGAGTCAAACAATGGATGGCCAGACTGGAATGAATGAATTATGGTTTTAAGTGAAACCGGCCACAAAGGGTCATTTGTTCACTATTTTACACTACCAATTAATATGGTAGTGATTTAGATTTTCCCGTGAGGAAGGAATGGTGCCACATCCCCACGGGCGTTTATGCATACATAGTATGCTATTTAATTTGGTCGTCATGCCGCACCCCTATACGGAGCTATCGACATGAATGAAAGACCTAGGTGAGTGGGAATAGAACAGCCACGCACTCAACCGGCCAGACTGGAGACTACCCCTGCTTTATTTGGTTCAAGCGCGGACGTGATGGAAAACACCCCTCGACGGTTTAGGGTTTTGAAACGTTTAGATAGTTTGATGTGAGGGATAGAAAGAAAAGTCAAAGAGCATTTATATGAATACAAATGTAAAACAAACGACAGACGCATTGGTTTTCAAAACACAACATTTTTATTCAAATAACAAACATTATTTCAAAGAACAAACATTATTTCAAAGAACAAACATTTTTTCAAATAACAAACATTTTTTTCTTCCATAACACGAATACATTATCTTTGACATGGTTGACAACGTTGTGAATTAAATTGAGATTTCCACTGTTGGAAATCATTGGGCCATTGATGTACACTACGTTTCCTAGCTAAAGACAACAGATAGCCATAATGGTCACAAAACCATCGATCTACTTTGTCATCGTTTCGAGACGAATGACGATCAAAATAAGTCACTAAATGTTCTAAAGAATATCCAAGACTGCGATGATGCAGATAATAGATACAATATTGTCCACACACCATAGAATCTGTGTTTTGTAATTTCACATTATTGAATCGTGTCGTCTGGGCATTTCTTCTCATAAAGTCAATGATATCATCTTCGAAAGGGGGCAATCCATACGAATCAAAATACTCCGCACAACCCTCTTGAGGAAAGTAGACAGCTACCCAGTGAGTTCCTGGAAGATGACTGTCATCTGTGTTGATGACATAAGCTTGATTCTCTTGAGGTTTGCGATGAGGTAGTTCATCTTTAGCACACACCACAGGATTCCAAGAAGCAGTGTACGAACTACGGTTCAAAAGATAATAAAGTTCCCAAGTATCCATTTTTTGTTGTGTAGCCTTGTTTTTTTCTCTCCTTTCTTCACAGGTGATGATAAGTCATCAATTCAATCCAGACTTTTTGTTTGAAACGGTCTGACAAGTAACTGATGGTTTGCTTCGTCTCTTTACTCTGTGCCAAGAGAGCTTCGATGCGATCAATTTCTCGAGCAAACAATGGAGGAGAGGAATGATCACGTAAGCCTTTATACCACTGAAGTAACACGTCTTCTTCGGAGATGAGACTCCAAGCTTCGTTCAGATAATCATCCAATTTTTCTTCTTGACTCATCATCATACATTTATCGTGTTGAATTTGACTGGGATGATCGATTTGACATCCATAACAATCTTTTTTAATCATCTCCCTCATTTTATCTTCCAAGTGTTGTGCAAAACAAGCCACTAACTGTTGTTCCTGTTCTGGCCATCTGGATTGCATGATCACTACTTCTTCTTTTTGGTCTTGAGGGTTTGCTTTTTCTGTAACCTCCCATTCCATGGATTCTCCACTATTCAAAGAAGGACAAGGGTCTTCCATAATGTCTAATAGTCTAGAATGACTTCTCTCAAACTGTTGATTTCTATGGTATTATCGAATTCAGCATACAGAATGACATTCACCGTATGGTCAAGATTTGCTGCCAACTGAAGTTCCACACGCAGTTGTCCAGATTTTATAGGGTGGAACTGTCCCTCGTCGCTGCCTTGGTCTGGAGTGAAATCAAAAGCCCACAACGCGTAACCTCCTGCATAATCGTCGTAGGAAATACCGTGACTGGTGTTGGTTCCTAATTGTCCTGTGGCTTCGTACAGTGACAAGTACGACCTCAAGTAATTCTTCAGGGCAAAGTTGGGTTCGAAGGGTCGGGTACACAAAGTTTTGCCATCGCGACTGACTTCGATTTTGGTTACTCCGCAGTGCTTAAACTCGAAAGGATTTTTATTGTGGGCACCGTTGAAGGCTGCATTGGTCACGATACCGATGAATAAACGTTTGGGTAACTGGCCTTGGAACAGATGATCTTCGATCTTAGATCGGAGTCCAGCGGCAATGGTGAAAGTTTTGACTTCCACGCGTCGTATCGGATACTTGGCTGTCGTTCTGCTCAAAGTGTGACTGATATCATTTCCCACTTTAGGTAACACTTCCACACGACGCACGTATAACCTGGCTTCTTGGATGATGGTTTTGTATGTGTTGGCATCAGCCATCAAATGGAAAGCAGCACTGCTACGATTCAGTCTCAAGCGAATATCTACTCCGTTCAGCAAATACTTCTCTTGAAACCACATGTCCAAATGCAAACGATCGAACAGTTCTAAACTACGTCCTCGCAGAAGTTTCTTTCGACGCTCGTTAAAACCCACATTGTGAGGATTGGCAGGAATGGCAGGATTGCTGCCCTCAGCAGCTGCTGCTGCTACGGACAAGACTGTGTCGTTAAATGTATCTGCGGTGTCAGGTTTCCATACCACGCAAGCATCTAAATGAGTGTTCTTGGCTTCTTTTCCGTACGTCAAGAGATTTTCGAGGTACGCTCGGTAAGGGTAAGTATCCGTGCTACTGCTGATCAGTTTGTTATTCATGTACAAATCCACTTCGCTGAACAAAGAATGCATGAAATTGTTGACGGGAGCTACTTGGGCATCGGCTGCTGGATCGGTGTTGTCCGTTCTACTCACTTTCACTTTCAAATACAAGTAACTGTTGTTGAGATCGATGTAATCTTCGGGTTGTCCTTTGATTTCAAACTCGATGGAAGCTGAATCCGTCAAAGAGGAGACGGGATGAAATTCGACCCATTGGGCTTCTTGCATGGTCATCATCGTGGGTGGCATGGCAAAGAGATCTAGTTCCGACTTGGAACAGGCACAAGATTCTTGGTGCATCATTTTTTCTTTATGTTTTTTCTCTTCACTTTTAATAATCAAAAATGTCTAAGTCTCGAGCGGTTCTTTTTTTCTTCGTCTTTCTCACTTTAGAGGTACGGAGACTTTTTAAATTGTGCCTTCGTCGTCGCTTTCTACCTTGTCCTTGCTGTGTCGTCAGGGAAGCAGAAATGTCAGACTCGGTACCGTTCAGGGCATTTATAGGACTTTCTCGTCGACCCAAAATCTCTTTACCCGTTTGAAGTAAGACATTTTTGCCTGCTCTCAAAAAAGCTTCTTTTGGGTTTTGTTTGTCAATGAGAACATTGTGGAGAAAATCTTTGCCGTGAGTCAATGCGGCATCTTTTAAGGCGTGCAATCCTCGTGTCACCATCGGTTTCAAAACAGGGACCACAGAACGAAAGGCTGATTTAAACATATCTCCTAAGCCATGTCCTCGTTGTCGAGTGACTCCTCGGTACACAGGATACATCACTTTTTCAGTTGTTGGAGAATCGTTTTTGAAAATGGAGTTTCACTGTGACTTTCCCTTTGGTAAATGGAATATTTTGTCCTAGTTCTCCTTTTATAGAAATGTTGACACTGTCGAAATACGACTTACTGACGGGTAAATAATGAGGATGTACAAATTCACGGTGAACGTGATTGGTATTTCCACCTTCCTCTTTATCGGTAGTGTCAGAATCCACTTTGAAAGGAATGACACGCAGTAACGGTACAGAGGTGTGTCCTACTACATTGTACTCCACCACATCGGAGTACACAAACATCAAGTTGAGACCTTGGTTCAATTCAACAGGGAATCGAAAATATTTTGCAAAATCCGAGTTACTGGTTATGCCTGGTATTTGCTTTTTGTTCTTGAGCATCTCGACGTCTCCACCTAAAATATCAAACAATTCAGGACAAAAAGTAATGGCCATCATTTTCTCCTCTGAAAATGTCATCATGAGTCGACGAGACACTGAATAGTACTCAATGGTTACACTTTTTGGGTTTTTTGAGTTTGCAAAGGACTCCATGACTTTACCAAACACAACATTGAACCTGGTTACAATCGTATTCACTAAATGTTGACCACTAAAATAATAACCTGGAGGAATGACGAACTTATGAGTGGACAGGGCTTTAGTTGGGGGTCCATCTGATTTCTTTTCGCCACCTTTACCTCGTGCGTCTAAGGCTTTTTGCAATTGCTCGTCATACACTTCAACTGTAAAAGTGTTTTGATTTTCGACGATGTTTTTGATTTGTGTCGGGTGTATTATTTCCACTAAAGCTACTTCCCAATGATCATCTTGATCCAAATGCATGGTTTGAGGTAATTTAGCCATGTAACAGCACAACGTGTTGTTAGGAAACACCTCCATGGAACTGTCACTGGGTAACGTTAAGTAAAATTGGTTAATAGTGTTGTTCATAATTCCAATGTTGTTCTGTCCGAGGAGTCACTCGAGGTTAAAGGAGTGTCTAAAAGAGGATTGTGATTGGAAGGGTGACTGTCAGGAGAATGACTAACGTTGGACGCAAGACTCCCAATAGTGTTATTGTTGTTTCCGTTGTAAGAGTATTTCAGGGAAGGATTGGGAAGAAGATATCCGATGCAACTGCTGAGTAAAAAGGTCCACAATTGTTTGTCTCCTTGTTGCAAACTCAAATTAGCAATGGCTGCACCGATGACACAATACACCACAAAGATTTGACAGAAAAAGACGATTTGGGTTTTAGGGACACGTTCTCCACACCACACCCACAAGGGTTGCTTTTGTAAATCTTGCAGAGATGACGTGGGTGAAGGAGTAGTCACTGTGGTTGCTGAAGCTGTATTGAAGGGCATGATGGTCACTTCTTTTTATAGTCGATGACTTGGGCAGCGTCAATCCAAGAATCAAAACTAGGAGGATATCCTTTCCAACGTACTTTGACTTCTTTGACACGACGTTTTCCTACTTTACGAGTTCTTCGTTCGAGAATGCTTTCAATGTCGTACACGTCGTCTTCTTTTTTGGTGACACGTTGTAACTCAGGCAAGTAAAACGTTCCTTTTAATACTTCTCCGTTCATGTCTTCCAATTTATAGACGGCAGGATCACGGCCACGCACTCGTTCAGTAACACGAAACAATTCGGTGGTCCAATTGGGTAAGTAACCTTTGTCGAAAGTGCGTTTGGTTTTACCAATGCGTACCCAATCTCCCGGGGTTAACACTTCTCCACCTTTCTTGGGGACAGCCCTCGTTCGGGACGTACCAAACAGACGCTCAAAAACAGTCACTTCGTTGTCGGGTGTCACCTCTTGTGGGGCACGTCCAATGCTTCTATGGTAAGATTGATTGTAGGCTTGGACTAAGTGCGGTAAGACGTCGATGTACTTGAGAGTGTGTTGATGCGTAAAATATTTCCACATGCGTTCTTTCAAGGTACGTTGAAAACGTTCCACGATACTGGCTTAGGTTTCAGGATTTTCGGTGGTGAAAAAATGAATGTCACGTTTCTTTAATTCTCGTTGGAAAGCTTGGTTTAGAAATTCGGTGCCTTTGTCGGTTTGCCATCGAAGAGGGTGACGACCACTTTGTTTCAACACCAGTTGCAAAGCTCGTACTAACTCTCCGCTCGATTTGGATGTCAATGGTACGACCCAGGCAAATTTAGAAAAGACGTCGATAACACAAAACAAATATTTGTAGCCACGATTGTAGGTGGCTAAATGAGAGACATCGGCTAAATCGGCTTGCCATTGATGATCGATGCCTTCCACTTGAGTGCGACTTCTGTGAAATTTTCGTCGAATGGGTTTGTGTAAAGTGTACGTCGCTTGTTCTTGTAACCATCGTTGTACTGTAGGTAAACGGAGCTTTTTCAAGCGACTTTTTGCAGCACGATACAATTTCTGAATGCCTCCGTAACCTGCAGGGTGAGCTGGATCGTAATAAATGCTGGCTAAGACCTTCTCCATGGTTTAGGTTAATAAGTGACCCACTCTTCGAGGATATTGCTTTGGGTGGGACGAAATGCGGGTTGTTTGGAAACGGTTTTACGTGTCCGATGTGCCACAGGAGTTGACGTCGAGGGTGCTGGTGGTGGTGGTGGTGGTGGTGGCGGAGGTAATGAGATAGCTTTGGTCTTCTTTTCTTTTCTCACCTCTGGTTTCCTTTCTTTCTTTTTCACTTCTGTTGAAGCAGGAGTAGCCATCATCTTTTTAACCCAAGTTTTGAGTTCTTCTCGTTGGGGCGTGGGAGAAGGGGTCAATAAGGAAGCGGCAATCTTACTCGGAATGGGAGTAGCAGTGGGTGTTTGAAAGAGATCATGGGGTTCTTTTTCTTCCTTGGGTAATGGTGGGGTGACGTCTGTTTTGGCTACTGTAGAGGGTAAAGGCGACGGATTATTCATTAGTGCCTTCAAATCGGACAGTGTGGGTAGAGCTGTTTGTTTCACAGCTTTTCGATGAAAGAGTTGTAGTCGTGGCGATGCAGCAAGGATTGCAATTCGTGTTGTAATTGGGACATCTCGTTCAAATCAGGATTGGGTGGTAAATGGGGGGTACGTTGTTCTTGCCAACGATGGTATTCCATCCATCGTTTGTAAGGAACTAAAGTCAGTTTTCGTCCTTCCATGGGCTTCCAAAGGTTACGTCTGAGATCGTGGTGCTTCATGGATCCCTTTTATCTTCTGGAAGGATCATACATATTGCTACCCATACCTTGGGGCCATCCCTTGGTGCATCCCCGGGGCCATCCCTTGGTGCATCCCTGGGGACATCCCTTGTGTCATCCCTTGTAAAAAACCTGGTAATATGCTGGATAGGATACAGGATTTCGCTAATCCTCCCAACACAGGAAGAAGAAAAGGTAAAAATCCTCCGCGTTGCACCAACATTTTTTTCTTTTGACGGACGGGTATTATCTTTTGGACCATTTGACGAAGAACGTGTCGATGTTTGGCTAAGCATTTTTTCTGGTGTGAAGACAAAGGTATCGTGCCTTTCAAGACATTCAAACAACATTCGCACACGGTATCGATGACATCTTTGGAAGCCGTTTTACTGATTTGTTTTCGCATGGGTGGAGAGGCTTTGGACAGGACAGACAACACGTCTCCGTGTTTGACCAAACGAGGAGGTAGTCCTTTCTTTTTCTTTCCTTTGTGAGGTGTAGAAAAATATTTTCTGCGAGGTGACATCTTTGCTTGTTCGTTCCACAATACCACTGACGTCCATGACTTGAAACACACCCTCTTTTATCTTTTTTTTTGTTGTGCCATCACTTGATTTATAAGTGGTATCACTTTTTCTGGAAAGAGATCATGGGGTAGGAAAAATCCTCCGCGTTGCACCAGCATCTTTTTCTTTTGACGGACGGATATTTTCTTTTGGGTCTTTGGACGATGAACGTGTCGATGTTTGGCTAAACGTCCTTTCCTTTTCTTTCCTTTGTGGAGTGTAGAAGAATGTTTTCTGCGAGGTGACATCTTTGCTTGTTCGTTTCACAATATTACTAGTGTCAATGACTTGGTAGACACTCTCTTTTATCTACTTTTTGGGGAACTAGCGCTTCGTCAAAAAGGTAACAATGTCTTTCACAAAATTACCAAAGGATCCTCCTTTTTGGTGACTCTTCTTTTTCTTTAAAGGTCTACGTCTTTGGAGGGAAGGACGTTGATGTTTGGTTTTAAAGCTTTTGGTGAGATGACGAGATTGTCTTGTTCCTTTTCCTTTTTGGACAGCAGAACGACGAGGGTAGTAGCGGTGGTGGTGTGCATGTTTTTGAGGAAGCATCCTTGAGTGTTCACCATCAGCACAGAAAAAATACTGATTGACGTCGTGGTCTTCAAGTCATATTTTTATACTGGAATGCGACGCCACTGATTATCTTTGCGTCGCATCAACTTCATGGCAGGTAACACACGTCGTGAAGGAGTTCGCAATGGACTCAATCGGGACAGTTCTTGTTTGGACAAATCTAGTAAACTCTTTAACATGCCAGATCTTTCTTGGACTTTGACTTTCGGGGCAGGTACTTTGTGAGCAGCTGCTACTGCCGCTAAGGTGGATGAGGGTGTCTCCGGTGGAGGAGACGTTTTGGGAGACGCAGATTTCCAATGTTTCATCAAATTAGGAAAAACGGGTGTCAAATTGGGTTTGGCTGGCATCACCCGCAACGGAGAAGTGGCAGCCCCTGAGGCTACTGGCAACGTAGTCCCTGCCAAACGTCCTTGTAGATCTTTTCTTACAGGTCGTGGTTGACGAAGGTAAGGTTGTGTCCTGGCCGAAGTGCCTCTTTTGCGGGTGACCGCTTTTGTCTGTGGACTTTTCTTTTTCTGTGCTTTGGTCTTGGTACCCTTGTTCTTTTTCTTACGGGTTTGTTTGGCTTTTTTTGTTTTCTTCTTGGGGTGAACTTTGGGAGTATTGGGATCCCATTTTAAAAGGGAACGAATGATGACACCTCCTAGAGAACCACTACCTCCAGGTTTCAATATGATTTGCTTTTTGGTGTGAGTGTCGATGCGAGGATTGGCCAGTTGCGTCAAGGCTACTTTGTTTCTGTCAAAAAAGCGTTTGGTTTGATGTGGAATGTGAATGATGCCTTGCAGTATTTGACGTGCTGTCACCGTAAACCATCGTAAGACTTCTTTGAGACTGGCTTCTAAGACGTGAGCACGTCTTTGTGGATTTTTTTCGCGACTGATGCCGTACAAGGCACGAATCAATTTGATCGGAAGATGAGACTGAAGGGACGTCATGTTGACGATGTATGAGACCAGGTCAAAGTAACCCAAGGTTTTTATAGATTTTTTTAGTGCTTCATAGTGTTATGTCGACGAGGAGGACGTGTACACGACAGGTCCTCCGTCTTGACACCAGTCGTGAAACAAATCGGTACGAAATCGCAAATAATCAGGGGTAGTGGGTTTTAAATCCACGAGTAAATAGGCGTGTGGCGTTTGAGTGGCATCATCGTACGCATGAGTTAGCCAAGGTGTTCCTAACTGTTTGGCTAAAACTTGCACTTGTGATTTATCTCGAGGACTTTTAAACAAGACCACGTAATGAGCATTAAGACTAATGGTACGATGGGCTTTACTTTGTTGAAATAAATTTTGTGTAATGTAAATGACACTGGCATTACGATGATGCCCTTTACGTGTAAACCACAGTTTAATTTCTTCTTCGTCTTCTCCTAACATGTCGTCAAAAATAACCCAATGAGTTTGACTAGGGTCAGACACGATTCCCTCGTCTTCTTTAGGAATGCCTGCTACAAACACAATGGAATCACCTTGACTTTCTTGCAAGAGGCTGTATGCCGATTGCCACTCTTTGTAACACCACACGATGCGTTGAGGTGGACGATCGATCAAATGATGTTTATGTTCGATCAAACGTTTGACAAATTCCGTTTTGCCTGAACCGCTCGGTCCAGCAATTAACATGTTAAAAGGATGACGAAGATACAAGGCTTTCCAACTAGCAGAATCTAAGTGTTCGTCAATGACTTTGAATGTGGAGGAGGAAGGAGTAGTAGAAAGAGTAGAGTGAGCCATAGTCGTGTAGTGGTATGTCAGTATTGACACAAAAACAGACAAGACAAGAGGTTTTTATACTTTTTTCAAGACTCGTTTATTTGAATGCATGTTTAAATTTGAACAACACGAAAACATAAAAGCCAAATGGATAAATACAGGAATAAAATACCTAGGCAAACGATCAAAGTGGAATATAAACAAGTCACTGTACAACGTGGTTTGGGTAACGAAGGTGTCCTAGAGGTAGTATGTAATGTTCTTATAGTCTCCTCTACAGGGGGTACAGTCACATAGGTGTCTTCTCGAAAGGGTCTTTGTGGGGGAATGTCCATGACAGTTCTGTCTTGAACAGAAGGATTGTCTTGGGTGATAGATTCTTTTTCTTTTTCTTCTTCTGGTACTGTTACTAACACAGGATTAAAAGTGACTTTTTTCACACGACGATGAATTTTAGGAACACAACGCTTGGGCATAATGGGATACTTCGTTTGTCCAAGCCTCAAAATCCCAACTTTTCCAGTCACGTACATCTGTCCAATGAGGGTGTAAATCACAAGCTACACACACATCTTCGTACACTGCTTCCGTACGTAAAAGTTGACGAATCTTTTTTTCTTGGAAAGGTCGAGACGTATCCAGATGAAAGCGTAAGGACTTTGAACAGAATAAGTCTCTCGTGGACATTTAAAGGAACCACCATATTGTCTTATTTTTTTGATAGGTAGTGTTCGTAAAGTGTCCACAAGGAATCGGCAGGTAAACGAAATCCCAGAAAGCATGTCACTAAAACACACACGACACGTCGACCCCAATTCATAGGGTATAGTTCTTGTAATAAGTGTTCGTAATCTTTCACCGTGTGAATCTTCTCATTGATATCCTTCCACGGAATCTGTTGGATCACAACTGATAAAGGTTGTGGCATGGTCGTTCTCTTTTATACTTCTTTTTTAGGTCGAAGACTATCAGTGTAGATTCAACCCAGAATTAAACATAGAATTAAATTTGCTCCAAAAGCGAAAGTGATTAATATAACGTGTAATTTCGTCCCACTGCCATTCAGGGTAACGGTTAAGAAGGATCACAGCATCTTCAGAGGTAAACGTAGTAAATTGGTAACAGAGCAAAAAAATACCCTTAATCCAGAGAAATCTAACACGCTGATTAATTTTTGTCACTTGCCTCTTGTGAATTTCACGACACAAAAGTTCTACAGTCACCCATTGCGATTTTTCTTTAGCAAGACCGTGCCAAACGTCCTTGTAGATTTTCTCTTGCAATTCGTGTGGTAATCCTTGAATATAATGTTTTAGAGAGGGTTTATATACTGGTCTAGGTGTGTTACACGACATGGAGTAGTAGTGTCACTTCCAATCACTAGGTCCCACTAAAGGTAGGTATTGACAATTCGGAGACCATCGAGCATGTTCCAAGTAAGCGGAATCTTTCTTTTCCCACTCGTAAATGGATACACCACAGCTGAAACACTTGACTTTATCCCCTTCGCCCAAGTAGAAAAATCCGGCTCTGGCTAATTCTTCAGGAGTTGGTCCAGGCAGATATTTTGGCCATTTATCTTTGAAGGTTTGAAATCGACTTTTGAAATGACAATATTCAGGCAAACTCGTCGGGAACGAATATTCGACTCGCCTCACTTCTGTTCGATCCAGGTACGGTGAAATTCCTAGGAGTCCACGATAACGTGTCGCACCGCTTTCGCATCCCTCAGGTTTGACACGCACAGCATCACTTTCCAGGGTAGATATAGGGGTAGTAGTCATAGCAAAGTTCCCACGATATCCTGCTGAATCGCTAACGTCACAGCGTCTGGCATCACTACAATCGTAGGGTTCACCATCGCACTCTGTAACGCAATTACAGTGCATACCGCAAGGACACTTACAGTTTCCTTCCGGACAACTTCCGTTGCAATGCATGGGTCTTATCCATCCAGTACTTTTCACACTCTGGAAAGGTACATTTGTTTTACAATCCCCAAACTTGAATGATGTCTGTTTAAATGGATTCATCTTCTTTTCGCTTGGTCGTTGTAGTGATAAATGAACTATTGATCTTGGACGATGTCTCTTTTTATATGCTGCCCAATTTCGACGTGATCGTACGGGAGAGTGAAGTGATTGGGAAGTCGTACTCTTTTTTGGTACACGATTTGATATACTTTTTCCAAAGGTCGGCTAACGATTTGGTGTGTGGGTAAACGGACAATCTTGTGCGGTTCGTGGGTAGTCACTTGAAACGTTTCATCCTGTCCCGACTGTAAGGCTTCTTGTAGCACGTTAAAGTTCACCACTTGACTGGTGCGATAATTGAGAGTCAATCCTTTCACTTTACATTCGGTGTGCATTTCTCCTTGTGGGTCTCGGTATTCGTAGCCGTAATTTTTAGGACCGCCACTTGCAAAACATAGAATCTTGTCGTTGGGATGTTCATCGGTCCAGGCTCCTAAACGGTCTCCTTCGATGACAGGGTTACACTGGTTCGGTCGGTGAATGTAAATGCAACTGTCCGTGTCAAAATACAACACACGATCTCCTAACAGTTCTAACACTTCGTACAATTTTAAACGAGCGTGGGCTGTCACGTAAGCCGCAATGATGACATTTCCAAATTTGTCGGCTTCTACAAAGTCTAGTTCTTCTTCGTAATTGACTAAGATCAAGTCCTCACGAATGACGTCCACGTGTTTCATGACTTTGGTTGGGTCGTGAATCATCTGGAAGTAGCGGGAAGGTTCGGACAAATACTCCGTCTTGGGTAAAGAGGGTCGTTGTGCCATTTTACCCCACAAACAATTGAGCATCACTTTGGCAAACGATCGCCGTCCTTCGTTTTTCTCGATGTGGTCTAAAGTGATACCTTCCTGCTCCCTATATTTTTCTTTGAATATCTTTTGGTCTTCGGGAGTGTGACACCAGGAAGGATAGCCACTAGCTTCTTGTTTTAGTTTTAAAAAGGCATCCACGTAGTCTGCAAAAATACCTTTCTGTGTCTCGTCGCCCTTGCGGTATTGCTGTGTCTTGGGAAAATGATAAATTTCGTACACTTCTAACAGTTGGTAACCCAGGTCCAGAGCTTTAAACAATTCCACGCTCACCCACGTTCCTGTCAAGGCACGTTCTTCCTGAGTGTGCTGACAAGGTTGGTCTTGGATGCACATTTCGGCACATGTGCGACACAAAGGAAACATCAGTTTTCCTTGGCAATGGTGAGGTAAAACGGGATGGTACAAGTCTGTGGGAGGTAAGACTTTGCACTTGATCAATCCTTCGTACTGACGAATGTGGTCCAAGTCAATGTGTTCTGTCATCAATTCTGGATGCCCTACGGGAAAGTGACAATATTTGCACACGTAAGGATACAGCGAACACACGTCCAAGTATTTGATTTCTTCTCCCTTCTCTTCGTCCGCTTGGTACAGCAAACAAGTGGCATTCGTTCGTCCTCCGTACAAACTATCCCGAGGGCTCAATGGGTCCACCCACTTGTAACTTTCTACGATGCGTTTAAACTCGGGATCGGTTTTCAAACGCAGATCGTACTCGTGTTCCCACTTTTCCACTACCTGGTATCCTTGTTGTTCTAACTTCAAACGTCGTTGACAAGTGGTCTGGTACAAATCTTCCATGGTTCGTTGTAAAAACTGATTTTTGGTGTTACGCTGAGGGTAGCATAGGGGACATCCGTGAAATAAACATCCGTTAAACTCGTACACGATCTGAGGGTTTTCTAAGTCCCAACCATCTACCGAATACGTTCCGATGGTCTTTTCGCCTCCTCCGTTGCGAGCGTGTTGGATCCATTTGTCTTCCTTGTCGCACAAGTAATGGAGCCAGCGTAGGGCTTTAACCGAGTATTGACGTTTGACAAAATTTGTCGTTTGAGGACTGATGACCGCTAGAGTATTTTCGGGCATAAAGCGTTTTCGGTACACTAAGGAACATGCTTTGGCAATGGTACAAGCTTCTTTCAAAGGATCGATCCCTCCGTATTCCATGAACAGTTCTCGAAATTTTCCACAACAGCGTCGTAAAATGTCCACGTCAGATCGACAATACTTTAACATTTCTTCTTGAAAGTCAAAGGGGTCCGAGGCGTGAGTCTGGTACCAAGCATGGAAAGCTTCTCGTTGTTCGGTGCGCATGTTGTCGGGGTCGTAGTCGTCAACCTCAGGCAAATGGGGTAGAATGGCATGTTGATTGGCTTCGGTATTAAAAAAGTGTGGAAAATAACCTTTGGCCATTTCTGTCATTCCAAACGTTTTAGGCATGCGACTCAAAGGCATGGCCAAGTAACACATCGAATCTTTAAACTGTACTTGTCCTACTTGCATAGAAATGATTTTGGCTCCGTTCAAAGTCACTTGAGGCCGTTCGGTACTTTGTTCCGCATAGTATCTAAGCAGAAATTGCCCATCGTATCCCGAGAAATTGTGAGCCATGACCGTGGCATGGCAATGACACTCTCCGTAACGTTCGATGTCTTCTGGACTCCACGTTTCGTCGATGGGGTTAAGGATCCATTGGGCAAAATCGGCTAGCGTGTTTGACCCTCGAAAGATTTTTTCACGTCCTCCAGGAATCTTGCTGCAGTGAGGGCAATGACTAAAGATAGGTTCTTGGATACAATGCTCGCACGCACGGTGAGCCACGCAGAAATTAGGAATGTGAATACCAGTTTCTTGCATGCATTCGAAATCAAAAAAGATAAAATTCCCTTTTTTCTGGGTATCTTTTGATTGGGGTTGGTATTTTTGAATGAAGCATTCGTGTTCCAAATCCACGATTTGGCGACAAATGTGACATCGTTTCTTCCCTCGACAAACGTGTAACTTGGCACTATTGGTACGTATGCCTTGTCCACAAGTAGGGCACAATCTCAGGAGTTGACAAGCACTTTTCTGCTGTGAACCTTGCATCTTCAAATGTTGTTGGTAACAGGTAGGACTGACAAAAGTGCGCTGACACACAGGGCAATGCACTCTTTCTTGTCCTTGGTCCAGACAAGGTTGTGAGGCCAAACATCCCTCACATTTTGATCCACAATGCTTGTGTTGTTCTCGATTGTTATAACCATAGTCACATTTTTCACAGTAGTAACTGTATTTCAGAAATCCAGTGATACTGGTAATGGTATCAAAATGCTCATCGTGATGATAGACGTGAATGTATTTTCCGTCTTTGAAATCGCGGCCTCGAAACAAAAGTGGACCACGCACTTCTTGAGGGTGTACTTTCAAGGTGTAACGAGGAGCCAAGACGTCTTGCAATTGTTGCATTTCTGGAATGCCACAAGGGGTGTCTTTGGATATCCCCGCTTGCTGTAACAGGAGTTCTGCTTCACTTCTTTGTTTGGCTCGGTCCGATTGTTGAATAGTTTTCCAGGCTCTTTTCCATTCTGCCGTATCGTTCTTGTTGGTATACGTTCGTCCCACGACGATGGCACGGGCTAAACACATCTGGTCTTGAGGATTGTTAATTTGGACGAGGCTTCGCTTCATGTTGCGAAGGCTGTCGACCAATAATACTTTTTTGCGTCCTGTCCCCTGGGGAAGAGACACGTGGGTCATGAACAGTGTGGCTTTTCCGTCGGCGATGTGAAACTTGTCATTGGATTGTTGCACATGTTGAATTTTGTCAATGACTTTGGAAGGTGTTAATTGTGATGGGTTAGTAAACTCGATCCAAACGGGAGACTTTAAATTATCGTGATGAATAGAAAGTCTCAAGCGATCGTCTTCTTTAGCTTGACATTGCTGTTTCAATGCAGTTAACACAGAATCCCACACCTCGGTAATGAACCCTTCTGTATTCTCCAAAGGTACATTGGCCTTGAAATCTTTAAACTTTACGGCATACGTGTAAGCCGATGTTTTAAATTTTCGAGAGGAACGCTTTTCTGTCTCTCGAATGTGATAGTAATTTTCAGGGTTTACTAAGGGTGGTACACTTTGCTTGGAAGTCGATTGTCTGGGTGTAGATTCGGGCTCACTCATGTCATCTTCAAAATCACTGGCATGAATTTGAGCCAAGACTTCAGCTACTGTGCTAGGCGATACATTACGTTTCTGTCTCTTACTGTCTTTTCCTTTCTCCACAACATGATGTGGTCTTTTCATCTTGTCTGCAAAAAGTCAAATGACTACCTTTTAAAGACCATAACCCCTATATATTCATGTTCGATCCGTGCATATATAAAGGGTTAGTGTCTAACCTTTCAGTATTCATTTCACTCTCACATTGACCAGAACGATGAAAGAACCTACAGAAGTGAAACTTCTCATTAGAGCTTTACGTGGGGTCATACGAAAGTTTTCGTCAGACCAGCCGACGGCCTACTCTCCCTCCTATCGAGATAAAAGTCAAGATACTTGCTATATCTGTAAGAAGAAAGGACATTGGGCTACAGATTGTTCAGATCGTGACAAAAATAAAAAAGGTACCAATAGAGACAAAAGTCAAGATACCTGTTATTATTGTAAAGAGAAAGGACATTGGTCTCCAAACTGCCCTAAGAAACAACAGGAGCAGGAGGAGGAGGAAGAGAAGGAGGAGGAGGAAAGAAATTCTGAACAGGAGGAGGAAGAGGTACCCTCCCCCAAGGAAGAACCCCGACACGTTCACAAAGACAAGAAAAGAAGACGAAACGAAAGTGAAGAGGAAGAAAAAGAAAAAGCTGTGACAGTAAAGAAAATGAAAAAACAGAAAGAGTGAAACAGAAGAAAACCTATGAACTTTTTTAAAGTGGTCTTGTGTTATGTTGTGATATTGAATTGTGACGTTTGTACTAGAATACACCAGAGAGAAAAAACGTAAGTGTCTCTTGGTTTTGATTTGATTGTATAATTACCTACACTCACACATTCCTTCACTCACACGTACATCATGGGTTTTTAAAAAAATATAATATAAAGGACTTTTGAGTTTTCATTGAAATAGGCAATTGACATAGTATTTCTTTTCGAAATAATTGGAGTGGCCCTGAAAAGGACCGTTGGTGTTTTGTGTGTTTAAAACAAAACAAACTCAGAAACGGGACGAAATCCTCTTGAGCTGTCTTAAGCTTTTGCCACGGCCAAGGCCTACTTCGGGACTGGTGGTTCCTGTCAATGATTTGGTAGAAATCACTAACGGTGGTAAGGTAGACGTAGTCACAGAGAGATCGGGTTGTTTCGCTCGAGAAGGTCTTTTTCTCTTCGGTCGTGATAAAGAAGTCTGATACATTTGTTTCAGACTCCTTAACTCAGCTAAAATATCTAAAAATACCGTCGTGACCGTTTGATTTTCACTATTTTCTTTCTGTCCTTGGTCTTCATTCTTCTCCGTTGCTGCTGCTGCTGCTACTGTTTCTTCCTGGTGTTTTCTTCTTTCTTCTTCTTCTTCCTGCTGTTGCATAAGAAAAGCTTGTTCTTCTACTTTCTGTTGTTGTAAAAATCGCTCCAATTCTTCTTTTTGTCTCTGCTTAAAATCATCGACGTGTCCATAAGAAGATACAGAAGGCAACGAAGGTTCCGGAATAAATTCTTGCGATGTTAAAAAATCCACAATATCCCAGTTAAAATCAACTTCTTCTGGATGTAGATTTGTCATGACTTTAGTAGTCACTGTTGGTCCATGACTTGCTGTCTCTACTCCTGTCTCACTCCAATTCATTGTCTTCTTAATGTCCACCATGATTGACAACTCTCTTGAATCGATTGACTGCGCACAGGCGCTAGTACCTCTATATAGAAAAGGGGACGTCACAGACTGCTCTCTTCCGATTGGATGGCTGTACCTGACTTTTGTAACGCACGTTTGGATTGGTGGATACACTCAATCCGTTTCAATCCGCTCTTCCCCTATAAATAACCGCAGTACACGGCATTCGCTTCACCTGTTCTCATCAGAAGATGTGGACTAATGTTGAATCGTCAACCCTTGTGTCAAGTATGCTGTTTAGGACTGACATACCCATGTATGTCAGATCATCATGGAGTGTCATTCATAGGACGGAGACAGCCTATTGGAAGAGAAGAGTCTATGTGGAAAGACAAGGTTGCTTGAAGAGAGTTCTCTTCTATGGACCCACAGTAAGGAGAAGTTTAAGGAAGAGAAGAAGATCTGTGAGATGTCCTCTATGTTAACAAGACAACGTTAACATTACACATAACGGTCCTTTTCAGGGCCACTCATAGGTCTCGAAAAGATAGTAGCTTTCATTGCCGCCCTTTTTTTCCCTTGTTTTATTTCCCATGTTATATTTCCCTTGTTATCTTTCCCTTGACGCTATATAGGCCCACTATGTTCCATTTCCCTTGACGCTATACAGACCCACCCTGTTCAATTTCCCTTGACGCTATAGTGCCCCAAGCTGTTTTGACGCTATAGTGCCCCAAGCTGTTTTTGACTGGATTTTCCCTTGACGCTATAAATCTTGACGCCATAGTGCCCCAAGCACTTTTTGACTGGATTTTCCCTTGACGCTATAGTGCCCCCTATTACTACTTGTAAGGTTCATTCACTTCAAGAAAACCCACGACACTCTGAATCTCCATTAGATGCATCTTAAGGCATGCCACAAAGCGCATTTCATCCTCAATCTCACATACTAGTAACAAAAATGTATTTCACTCAAATAGAAATATTTTGTTTTATTAAAGTCAATTGGTTTTCATTGACGTGAACATTTCTACACTTCATTATAAATATGATATTTTCATGTAATTCAGTTAACATATCGATGCACCAGTGACCGAATGGAAAAACAATGATATTCTTTCACAAGATAACACTAACCGTTTTAAAAATGTTTCTGTTCCTAAATTGTGATGCATGTTTATATTTTGGAAATACCACACCCCAGCTGATTCATAGTTTCGACATGTTTCTACATTTTAAGTGAATATATTAATTATCTGGTATTGGAAATAAAGTTAGGTTTTGCTGCAGTTATCAAATTATATGCATCTAAGACGACAAATACATATTACAATGAAATAAAATGATGTGGTTATTTTTTTTAACCCTAATACAGCGGACTCACGGAAGTTGCTACATAAAATGAAATTAATATATCAGTGAATGCACGGACAGCTCATAGGATGAAAAATATTCAAGGAATTAGCCAAGACTTTAAGGAACAAAAGTAAAAGATAATAAAATACTAATGTGAGGAAAAAGAAATGTTAATGTATTGCAGATAGTTGTTAAATAAGTATCAGATTGTAAAGGTGAAACTGTCTTGCTGCACACAAATTTAAGAACAATCTTTGATTGGTTGTAATTCTAAACATTGTTATATTCATTTGGATTTGAAAAGAATGATAAAATTACAAATCACACACAAATATTTATTAACAAGAAGTTTTCAAACTTTTTAAAGATTAAATTAGCTTTTATAAAAGTTATAAACAAAAGAAACTATAGCCATATTTATTTTTTATTTAACGTATTAATATGTTCCAATTGTCTTCCAGTTTAACATAAAATGTTCATTTTCCAGTCAATAGGCATGTCTGTACATTTGTAAAGAATAGTTGTGAGGTATATACAAGAGGTCAGTAGGAAAGAGTTAATCACACAATCTAAATGCATTGCTGTTTATTATTATTATTATTATTATTATCATTATTATTATTATTATTATTATTATTATTATTATTATTATTATTATTATTATTTTCTCAAGTTTTAGACATGGGAAAGGGGCTTTTAAAGTATGTGGATTAAGCGTGAAACTGTTGACTTCATGGTTTGTTTGATAGCCCAGCTCCACAGATAATTAAGTATACAAAGCCTACTAATGTTGGCAAACATTCAAATTGGACTCTTTCCATCCGATGAGCATTTTTAGACAATTCAATTATATATATATATATATATATATATATATATATATATATATATATATATATATATATATATATATATATATATATATATATATATATATTATGATACGGACCAGAAACGCTATGTAAATGTAAATATTCATAAAACCAATCACTTTTATCTTTCCAACAACACAAATAGTAATGTAGTTTTAAAACATGAAGAACACTCGTTCGTTGTAACCACTGCAGCTAAAATATAGATCTCATCAGGGTAAAAGTATACATGAAAATTTCATCTTGAGAGTTTCAGAATAAGTTGGAAGAGACCAAACATGTTTTCGATTGAAGTATATGAGAATCATTGCTAGGTCCCTGCTATGGTGACTTCAATAATTCTGTCAAACAATGTTTTATAAGGTCCTCTTTGTAAAGCAATATCTGAAATAGACAATGAATAACGAATATAAACTAGTACGAATTTATGAAGTATGATAATCTGTTGATTGCATCTGCAGTCTATGCATTACACAGTAAAGATTAGAGAAACTCAGCTGCGATTTAACAGTAACGCTCTCTAATTTAACTATATTAAGAATGTTAGAAACTGTTTATGGTTATAGTATATCCCATGAACTGTAGTCATTCACTCAATTATGATTTAAATTTTCTGCAACTGGAAATAATACACCAACTAGATCATGAATGTTTCAGCGTTTGTGTAATGATTTTGAGACGTTCATCGTTCTCTCGTATGAATTTACTTATAGCCATTCTCCAGATTAGCTGGAAGCATTAATCATTTTGTAGATTCTTTCATCTCTTCGTTCTCCATTGACGTGCTCCAATTAATTAGTCCCGACTTGTACAGACGGATTTTCTATATAAAAAAACATTTCTTCTACTGCGACGTGCTATTATGATGTTTACAGTGATGTTATGTTTCATCCGTAACAGCCGCAGTTATTCTAATATGCATGCTCTATTCGTGTCCGCTATTTATATGACTCGAACACGATGCTGCTACTTTTGAAATCTGAAACTTTTACTTAGATTGTATATACAATGTCCAAATATTTGATATGTTGTTTTATGTGGCGGAAAGGTCATTATTATAAGACAATAACACATTTTTAGATTAGCACAATTTATATTTATAACATTTATGCAGTAATGCTCTAGTTCGCTATTGCACATTGTAATATTAAGACTCACTCTAGTCAATGTTATCAACTAGACTTCAAATTCCAGGTAAGAGATAAAACTTATCACAATCAAAGACTGATAAAAGATGTCTGGACTCCATTTAAAAGGGAATTATTGCAGCTTTAATCAGGATGATAAGCAGGATGTGGAAAACGGACAAGCTATTACGGCAGGACATTGGCGCTGAGCTCCTATATAATTTTAACAAGAAACCGAAAATCAAGTATGGTCTGGGGATGTTTCATTTGTGAGGAGTTTCACTATATATGGCCGACTATTCACTGTATTGCCTACTTTAGTGATTGCTACTCTATTTAGGTCAAAATTCCTTGTCACAGTGTAATGCTATGAAGTTTAACCATAGATGTTAAATATATGCGATTTTATATGTTCTTAATTGGATGGATTCATTTCTTTAAATTAAAAAAAAGTGTAACATTAGAAACTTAATTAGAAATAGATTAATTAACCGCACTCATCCTTTTGTCTGAAAATCAGCTTATAATGTATTTGCTAATCGAACAACAATTATTCTTTGTGATCTTTCCCCTCTAACCTTAGCTTCTAATTTCATGAAAGACTTCCATAATTCTAAGACCAAAACGTTCATAATACAATGTCATTTTGTTATCCCTTCGAAGAATGGTGCTGATTATAGTTTTAAATATTTGTGTTTGTGTTTTCTGTTTTTAATTTTATTTCTTTAATGTGCAATCATCGAATAAGAAAACTACGTTATGGTAAACGAGCATCTTGAAAAATTATGCACCGAATAAAACAGAAAGTATTAGTTGTGGAGGGCAACCTATGTTTAAAATTAAGATTTCTTTTTTTTTTTAAATATCCATGTACAAGACGATAATCAATTCTCGTTTAGAAAATGGAAGCTTTAGTTTCTCCAATACGACAAAAAGTACGTTTGGACAATTACGTGGTAAGCCAATAATTATACATAGGAATGTGCTGCAAAGAATAATTTGTTCATGTTACTATCAGCGTGGTATGGGATGGGAATAAAGATTTAATTTGACTTAAGTGAGTGAATGTGCAGGTTTTGGTTATCACCATATGTTTCAAATAATGAATGTTTCTTTAAGTGCCTGGTTCTTTAGACTATTGTCGTAATCTTTTCACTTCCACACATACATTTTCTTCAATAAATAAAAAAACTTTGTATTTTATCTTTTACATTTTCTGATTTGTAAACAAACGGTCACCTAATATCACTTGTGTTATTTAACATTTGTCCTCATAAAAGTTTAGAAAATATCCACTCATCAGAGATTATGTTGTACTTGAGAATATTGACTATCTGACCAATTCTATATGAAGGCTTCCAGTGTGGATTAACTTTTAATTAAGCTAATAAATTATACATTATAAGTGTGTTGAGCGTCGCCATTTTTAACCAGAATCATGCTTATGGATGTGTATTAGGTGCAGTTATTGTTTCCATTAATCGATTTGAATTAGCTTTGCATCTCCTTAAGTTCTCTAATCTTTGAATATATCTCCTCTGTTTGATTTATTAAAGTAACTTAAGTACCATCCAAGAACACTTTTAGGCATAATAATGGTTTTCGTAAGTTTATTTGTTAATAGGACTGTCACTTCTCGTCTACATGACACAGTGTTTCTATTAAATACATATTTTTGAAATGTCTGGAGTGTCTGAATCAATTAAGTCTGGTTGAAACTACATGTATATTGTGCCATCATATAAGTATTTGCTGTGATTAATTAGATATAGATTTGCTGTTATCATATAGAAGTTAATACATGGTTGTTGCCTATCATGATTACAAATTAACAACATTCAGGTAATTCACAAGTCACTAAATAAAAGTAATTATTTTCCAACATTGGCATTCATCAATGGCGTTCATCGTTGACCAATGTCCTATTTCTAGTCAACCCTGTTCATCTCTCTCAACTTGCCAAACTTGGGTTTTCTGAACAAAACAAATACATATGTGATCCAGAAAATCAATAATAAGAAGTGTTGCATTCCTTATTCGTTGTTGTCACCTGCAGTAATAAGGAAAAGCCATACAGAGCTGTTGAAGAAATGTAAGAGCAGTAGTTTTAGTTCTGGATAAGTCACATCAGTGCGTGGGATGAGGGTCATGGCAACGTGTAGTCTGATGATGGATTAAAAAACATGTATGGATTGAGAGGAACATTTCTACATTATATGTAAGTGACACTGAGAATAATCCGAAATGAGAGAGATTTAATTCAAAATAAAAAATGGACCGTTCAGGAATATAACAGACACTTGACAGTAAGTTATAAGTCGTTGTATTTTATTTTAAAGCTATTTTTAAAATTTTGTTGAATAAAAGATTAGAAGTCTATACAAAAACTGGAAGGCGTTTAAGAATATTGATTAAGATAAAATGTTACTATTTACGTGCACGGACAATATGACATTGGGTATTTTCAATTTAAAATGTTGCGCAAAAGTTTGCAAGCATCTGTTTACCGATGCATAGGGCTGAACACGTGATATTAATAAGTGTAGATATTTAAATTGGAGGGGTAAATTACACATTCGATTTACGTCTTGTACAAATGGTTAGACATACATCTTAATTTTGCAATCTTTCTACATATCCCAATTTCGTATGTTGTGACTCTTCTAAGACTTCAATATCGTTAAGATCTTTTTTTCTGTTACGACAATATTATTTGAATGTCCTCGAAGGTTCTGATATCTTTCAACTATTAATTTTATAATAATTGACACACATACTTATATACGAAGAATACATATGTGTGTGTGTGTGTGTGTGTGTCTTTTTCAGGGTAAATGTATCCATTTTGTGTTTTTCATTGCGCAACATGTTAATTCTATCATTGAATGCAAAAACTATTTCTAAAATGCACCATTATTGTCAAGATTATTTAAACTTTTGAAACAATTAATCTGAAAGGGTTTGCACGGTCATATAAAATATTGGTTAACTTTGATGTGGAACGTAGTATGTATCAATTTTCCTAATACCGGGAAGGATAGTTATCAGATTGAAGCAGAATGTATGCACCCCTGCCCTCGTTCTGACTCTCCGTCAAGCTCGAGAACATTAAAAAGAATATATATATATCGTTAGGAAGCAGGCGACAATATTTGTTTAGAATATTTTGTTTTATCGTGTATTTATTTGGACACCCTTAGATATATTACAGGATATGATATGTAAATTCAGAAAATATATAAGTCAAAGTAAATATTAACTTGATGCTTCGGCACTTACCAAGTCGTCAACGCATTTCTCCAACTGATCGCAGTATTTTAAGTGGGTCATCTCAGTACATGAAAAACTGACTAAGGTATTCTCTGAATAAAACCAAAAAAAGCAACAGAAAATTATTAAATCTTAATCATTTTACAAATATATTTTATGTGTTTTCTATAGACTGAACCAAAACCTTCAAATTATAAATAGAAAGGCAAAAAAACTAATAAGATAAAATCAGCAAGTTGTGTTCGCCAAGTATTTGCAACCAGTTCCGTTCCTTTTCATGTTCATAATACTTACTTCTCCTCCTCTTTTATCTTCTATGATCTCAGGCACGTGTTTTTCCTCAGGTTTCGCTTTCATATTTTCAAAAATGTTTTTCCATTTTTGACATTACATGACATCCACTTGAAAGTGTTTCAAATGTTTGAATACTTAAATAAGCCAAAGTAGTTGGACTTCGGATGTGTATTATTTTTATATGCACACTAAGATGTATGTTAGTTTGGGATATCTTTAAAACAACAGTGGCTCAAGCCAATAATGGTAACATATATTCTTTATCTTATATGTGTGTAAGGAAGTAATATCGCTAAACCGCTTGTAATGTTTCGTATGAAACTGGTCGAAGCCTTCCATACTCATGAATTCACTCTCGAATCACATTCGAGTGCATGCTTTACTCAAGTACATGCGAGCCCGTTGTGAGCCTAGTGACATAGAACCCCCAGGGGCGACCCCAAGCGAAATAATTAATGCAAAATGTACTTATCATGATCATACCGTATATAATGTATTTTTAGGAGATTCCTTCTCTGAGAGATCAAATTACCTAAACCTGAATTTGATTAATACTTACACTTAAACTGTCTATTGACAGTCTATTGAATATTCTGTTAATAATGTTTTCGTTTTCTGAGAATATTTTTTATTATTTCGAAAACATTATATTTCTTATTGATTGTTTCCTTTTTCCTGATAATGTTTCATATCAAAGAACAAACGCGGTATATACTATATATATTACAAAATCTTCATCGAATGATGCAAATTGTATTTTGAAAGGATGCCTCAGCGTATCTATATACCATCAGAACAATGGAGTGTTTGTAACATCATATCCGTATTTCGCTTCATTACATCATTAAGACATAGTAACCATACTCAAGCGATTGAGTTTTCAAATACGGATATGGGCCGTTTTGATAAATTGATTGATTTAGGGATTGTCTTGAAGTAAGAAAAATGCTAACTATGTGAAACTTATAACAATAAATCAGATATGTCGCTGTATGATAGTGTAAGAAAGACAGAGGACAACAAAACAAAGACATAGAAATGTTTAGTTAATAAAAAGATAACATTGAAAAAAACTAGTGAATAAAATACGAGAGCGAAGATTATCAAGAATAAATTTATTAGAGAGATGCCTTCAACGTTATAATATATTAAAACTCCAAAAACCTCTTTGACTTACGAATGAGAAATATCAAGAAGATGAATAGGTTAAGCAATTCAGTTAAGTTCAGGATTTTTATGAAATGAGATTAACGTGCAAAGACGCAGAAATTGCACTATACAACAGTAGAAGAAATTTGAAATAATCAAATTGCATTGTGAAAGCTGTGGTCATTGAAGGTTTGGCATTATATTTATATCGGTCAGGATTGGAGAAAATTATATCGGAACACGAAAAGCTACTTAGGGGTCTCTCTACCTCAGAGAGAGAGAGAGAGAGAGAGAGAGAGAGAGAGAGAGAGAGAGAGAGAGAGAGAGAGAGAGAGAGAGATAGAGAAAGAGAGAGAAATGTTTTACATTTTGGAAATGCAAACTGTGACAATGATGGTATACCTCTAAGCTACATTCAAGTAGTGTCTGAAATTCCTTTGAATCTTGTACTTTTGGAACGTGTACATGATCTAAACAAATACCTAACAAAAATGACTCATCAAAAATCAGCATGAATTAGTATAATATTCACTATCTTTAGCAGCTATTACAAATGGGCAAATGAATTTTGCAAGAATCTTGTAATGAATGAATCGTTCAATATATAAATTGCAGAAAGAGTAATTGGCTCTTGTTTTCGCCACTTCCTTCTAACGTCTAGGGATGAAAATTATTAGCACTCTTGGGAGAGGGTCGCATCTAAAGTAAGAAAAAGCAACATACCATATAATCCATCCAATAGGAAATTAAAGGTTCTTTGAACACTACCTAACATATGCAAGGTTCTTTGTAAATTTGTATGAAACTGGGGCAAATATGTTTTCTTTAAAATTGTAACCCTTTTCAAAAAATAAAAAAGGTGAGCGCCACTTTAAAATAAATGTGAACATTTTCTGCCGTTAATTTCTTATTTGAATAGCATAATGTATGATATTCTGAACAATATGGTTCATTTATATTGACGATATGCATGAAAAAAGCAAATTATACTTTTGTCCTTCCTGCTAACGTGTGTGCATGCAATGACCTTAATTATGTTGAAATTAGAATACAGTAAAGAAGACACCTTAAATTAAAAATGTCACATTGAGTGACAGAGATACAGTGAAAATGTGTTTCTTCATTTACATCGATTGAAATGAAGACATAAATGATGACAAAGGAAATTCGCTCTCTTCCATGTCAAGCAAAACGAAAATATTTTAACCTTTGACCTCGAAGAACCTGATATATTCCATCCCTTTTCAAATGTAAACTTTTTTGATGATATCTACGGAACAATTATACAAGTTTTAAATTCCTCTCTTACAGCGTAACATTAGCAGATATGTTACCAAAATGTTCTGTACATTTTTAAGACAGCTCGCTTTCATCATACGGATGGGGTGGATGGGGTTGCGGATTGGATTTATGTGGGACTATAACACTAATTAATACTGCTCTTAGTGGAGAATTAATTCAAAGGACTGTTTTGATGCTTGCAACTTATATGTTTCAGCCATAAAGACAAAATAAAAATAACATCATAAAAAAAAATTTCTATTTGTTAATTAAGCTCTGCAGATGGTATGAACTTTTGTGAGTAGTGGGGATAATATAATATTTGAAACATAAACGGTGGATGAGAATGTTGGAAAACCTCGAAGTTGCTTGCATGATCTGAGGCCGAGATATCTTTGGATCTTGTAATTGTCGAATATGTATATGATGTATGCACACTGCTAACCAGAATGACTCCTCTCATGTGCACAAAAATCCACCTGAATTAGCATTAGGTACACTATCTTTAGCAGTGATTAAAAGGGGGAAATGAATTGATACTTTTCAGATGATTTTGGATCACCTTCATATTTTCTAATGAAAGACTTTCCGTGGATCGAGTTACATCCAATACCAGCATTTATTCTTCTACATTAAGCAATCAGTGTGAACATCCTGACACAGAAATCTTTAAAGTTAAATGAGCTCTTTTCTCCGCGTTGCGATATTTAAGACCAACTTAAAATATATGAACAATACCTAAGCAAACTTAGGTTTTGTAACATTGGATTTGCTGTATAAGCTACTGACATTTGTTACGAAACGCCTGATATGGCTCATTTAGAGCTCAATACTTTTTATTATAATCAGGGTGTCTTGTTTAACGCGACGTAATATTTCAGTAAATATAATTTTTCGTCATATCGCGTGACGCCTTTGTTGCTCGCGCTGCACTTGCAAGTTAATGTATTATTGCGCACTACTGTATGTATATATATATATATATATATATATATATATATATATATATATATATATATATATATATATATATATATCTGTATATATATATCGGCTAGAGATATTGAAGGGTACAGCCACTATAGAGGGAAGATCTAAATATATTCAGCTGTCAGGGCAGCTGCCATTGTAATTTAGTTAGAGCCAAATAGTTGGGTGAGTCGTATGTTTTTTAGTCAACTCTTTTTATTATTTACAATTATTATTCAGTTTCGTAAAAACACGTTCATGGTTGTATTATGTAGTCACATCGTTTATCGTATTTGTAATTTAATTTATTAAGATATAACCCTAGGCAATGTGGTAGCAAGTTAATTTTATCTGGTCGCTACGACGACTAATTTCGAAAACATATTATGTATGTATTAATGTCGTAGCAATACTTATTTTTAGTTTAAATGAATACCATTCCTACGTTATACTTCAGACGGGTTATGTTAACCCATTTGTAACTATCATATATTCTTAAAGTAGTTGCAACTAAAACCATTCCAATTAAAATAGAGTATTGGAAAGGTTGTTTCTTTTCCATATTCAGCTCGCCGGTTATGAGAAGCAGGATGGACTTGTGAATATTATGACGTCTGGTGTACCATTACTAGTATAACCCACCAGTTCAGTGCCAACTTACGGGTACATGTTCGGAGGGAAAAGTGACCGTGCGAGAGGGCAGGCCGTGTCAACATGCATTTTCCATTCATCGTAGTGTTTTGACTACATGTAAAGTATAATAACAGTAGTGTTTTGACTACATGTAAATTATGACAGTAGTGTCTGACTACATAAATGTTTGCAACCAGTAGTTGATTATATAAAGGTTTACAAGAAGTATTTGTTTATATGGAAGTTTGCTAGAGATATTTGCCTACATGAAGTTTATATGGAGTTGCTAGAACGTTTAGACTCATGAGTTTGACATATTGGTCAAATTATATTTCATATGTGTTTTATATTCATATTATATGCTTTTCTGTGTGTTATTTTTCATATCATTAGTGTGAGTGTCTAATACATTGTCATTGTCATCCACGAAGATTTTTATTATTTCTTAAAACCCTGCCCAGTCTCAAAAGGTCAGCTCGATTTCGTTGCAAAATTAAGAAGTTTGAGCGTCTCAACCCTGACATAACTGATAATGGGTTTGTCGGAAATGATTTGAAGCACGCGGTAAAATATTGATTCGTTGTTGATGAGCAGCATATATAGCTATGTGGTACTGTATCACTATGAGTGGATAAAAGGTTTACTTGCACCGAAGGAACAAAGGTAATTCCATGCATTCATGTATTTGACATCCATTAGCTTACCGGGGACCATGAATTTAACTGTGGTAGAATTAGTGAAAAGTCATAGCTCAAAACAAAAATGCCAATACGCGGAAAAGCGTTTGCCAAACCAAAGGAATACAAAAAGGTACTGCATATCATTTACGCTGACATTGATTATTTTAACGTGTGAGAACGAAGGTTGTTAACGCCAGTCAGATGCAACAGAGAGGCTGAGCCACCAATGACGTATCGTGGTCAGAATTTGGCTGAGATTGTTAAGTCGTTCAAAGTTACTGCAAAATCGATATGACAACAACTCCGACACACCCGACATAAATGTTTACGCCTAAAGATGACACTCACAAGTTTTCTTCGGTCACACTTACCTGGATCTGGACGCATTCATACGCAGCCTTACTGTGAATGGTAGCGATCATTTTACAATCACTCGTACATATGGTGGTGATGTTAATAATGGAATGTTTAACTACGAGTACATAAGTGATTTGGAACAGCTGACTGAAACGCCATCACCACCAATTGACTCATTCGATCCCTTGTTTCCTCACAAAGGTATGTCTGCCAACGACTACGTAAATGAAAACCATGTTTGGTCCGCACTTGGTTTTTTTAAAACTTGGCCACTCTCACAAACTGTATTTATTATTTCTGGTTTATTTAAAACAAATCACGTGCCCTGTTTCTCATTCCCGGGATGAACTGAGATTCATTTTTGCATTCAAAGTAAGGACGATTTCAATCGGCTAAATGATATATCGCAACGCTCTCTTATATAATCTAACGACACCGATGTTCAAATAGTTTAATCGTATATTTCACACAAACAGCTTGTAAGAGTGGACAACGATGCAACCAATGTTCGTTTGTGAGGTTCCCAAGTTCGATCTCTCGGATGTAGATATTCACACAAATACGCACAGGTACGACAGTAACAGCGGCTATGATTACTTCCATGATGTTGACATGGGTTAATCAATTGCACGACATATATAACGAGTATACGCTGGAGACGGAAGCGTTATATGTGCCCGTCAAGTGACTGCCTTGAATCATTGTGGAATTGATGTTACCACAACACTTACTTGTAGCAGATTACCAGATCGGCAAGATATTTATCACCGAGGGAAACATACCCATCCAGTACGCAACAATGGTCGATTTTCAATACTCTTTTGGCTGAATTAGATATGCAACATCCTACACCTAAAGTAAATGGGATAGGTGCTACTTTTAAAACCGCTTTAACATATGCAGCACGAGTTAAATTAGTAGAAAGAGATGAAATTCAATTAAACTTTTATCCGAACGGGAACATTGTTTATCACGAAATAATGCGCGGTTGATGACATTTAAATTAGTCTCAAATACAAATACCAAGCTATAATCGAATGTTGTTGATAGTAAAGTAATTAGCATTGTTGATTTCGAAATAATGATGTTGGAAATGGAAAATAACCGACGTTTTCAGGCACAGAGACGAAACTGCGCGCTAGAGACCTAAAAACATGCAACTGATTTACAGGTAGTGAAAATTTATTTTATACTTGTTATTTGATATTGATCTGCCCAGTAATTTCGTCTGGGGTGGCCAGCAGAGCATTCCTTACATCGGTCTCAGCACTGGTTCCCACTCGCTTGTGTAAATCACGGACTCGCATGTGATTCGAGCGTAAATTGAATGGATATAAAATGCTATATCAGTACCAAAATATCATACGCCTCATAATTTTACTAATAAAATAATGATAAAAAGTTATCATATGAATTTTGAGATATTAATGTTTGATTGTTTCAAGGAATTTCATATTCATCTAAGAAAATTTATTCCTTGGTGTCGATTTCTAACATTGTGATTTATCAATCAAATATCCCAAGCATAATTTTCAAACATTTTGGTATTACTTTCATTCTTGCTTACCTTTCGACACGAAAGCTGTAGTTGTTGAGGGCATTTGTGTTGTTTGGCAACTAACTGCAATTAAATATTAGAGATAATATCAATGCCTCTTGCATATGATATATTTCCATCAATTCTAAATGGCAGAAAATCAAGATAATATACGTGCTTTCTCTAACAATAAGATATATATTCAAGGATAATATGATCAAATATATCCATCTCATATCAGCAACGTAATTAATAATCGTAATACAGCCTGGCAACCTTGTTCCAAGATGATGAATATTTATCTTACATATTGACACACAAAAATATTATTGTCGAAATTATTTACATTAATTATTTTCGAAGGTTTCAACTAATGCTATTTAATCAAGGTACTGTCACAATGCAGACTATAATTTAACCGTATTTCAAAAGTGATGCCCGAAATATTGTCATTGAGTTGAACTATCATATTTCGTTCATGTGTTGTAGATGTGCAATCATGGGAGTCGATAGATTTGGCTTCGTTATCAAATACGTTCTATATTTTTACTTATGTTTTAAATTCAGTTTTTCGACAAGCAGATATGAAGACTTTCATAAGGTCAGATATTTTGGCTTCGTTTTAGGACAAATTGTAAACATTAAAATGTCTTTCTCAAGTTCGGTATCTTTAAGAAATTATTATAATAAAGGATCATTAAAGATTTAAAAAAGGAATATACGTTATCTTCTACACAGACACAGTTTTTCGAACTTATATAACGTAGCTAGCAAATGCAATACACATTAAACAGTTTTTAATGAATGAAATTTAGTGCTTAGCAAGGCAAACAATTTATGGTCAATGATCTTCCGTATGGCCCATATTCAAGTTGTGGATACAATTGTACAATATTTTGGAAGATTATTCTTTGTATTCTTTTCCTAGTGTATTGTAGATATTCATGTTTTTGTATCGTTTGATAAAAATCAGATAACTTAATTATAATTTCACCCCCATGTTCGTAACTCAGTTTATAACTATCGTGGATGCTAATTCCTGCCTTGACAAATTGAAGTCCCAATTATATATCACAAGCTGTATTTGTATTTTCCTTGCTCTTTGATATAAAATGTGCTTACTGAAGATACTATGATATAACCTATCGCGGACTTGGCTTAAATAATTAAATAATAATATGTAAAAGTTACTACTTTCTCGCTTTCTCAAGTTCGGTATTTTAAGGTGTTTTTATAATAAAGGATTATTGAAGATTATGAAAAGAAATATCAGTAAGATTCTTCACAGATGCTCTTTCTAGAACTTATATAACGTTGCTAACAAAAGTATTGGATATTAAAAAGTTTCTAATGAATTAAATTTAGTAAATAACAAGGCATACAATGTGTGGTCAAAGATCTTCAGTATGGCCCATAGTCAAGCTGTGGATAAAATTGTACAATATTTTGGAAGATTAATCTTTGTCTACTTTTGCTAGTGTATTGTAGATATCATAGTGTTGCCACGTTTAACATAAAACAGATAACATAAAGATAATTGCACTCCTTTCCTCGTACCTCACTTTATGACTATAGTTGATGTTAATTCGTGCCTCGACAAATTGAAGTCCCAATTATCTATCACCAGCGGTATTTTTGTTCGTATTGCTCTTTCATATAATTCTTGCTTGATGAAGATACAATGATATAACTGATGACGGATTTGGCTTAAAATATAAATATAAATATATAATTATAACTAAAAACTAATACATCTTGGTTCACTCATTATTAGCTTCAAAATCCAAACTATTATTGCGCTAGATTTTTCTCATTGTTTGCAATTTGTCTTAACTCGACACTAAGCTTTAATATTCAAAGTGTGCCAGGTTTTGCAAGAATGCTGATGTAAAGTGTAATCATATTAAATACATTTGGCAACGCTGGAACTTGGACATTCATGATTTCAGGCATTATAGCACCATAAGCTTTACAACGAAATAGAAGATGAACTAACACTTTCCTCGGCTTGCGCTTAGTATCAGATGTGAATGAATAATTGCAACAATGCAATGCTTGTATGGTTATTATAAAATGGTTGTTACGACATAGCTTTTTTATCTTGCAGCTTGTATGACGTCTCGATGAGTGTAGGGAGATTCAGTCTCCTTCTGCACTAAACCTCGATGAGATACAAGCATTCAGATCAAGTTACGGTACTGATACAATGTAGATAAATTTACAAAGAGTCGCATGTCTGCATTGCACGCGGCCAATTATTATCGTTCTGATCAAATTAATAATCAGCTATTTAATTCTTTTAATTAGTTTTATACCGTGCTACCTACCTATATCTAGGAATTCGAATCCAGCTGGGAACCCATATCCCAAATCGTATCCAAATCCATATACAAGAGCTCCAAACTTTATCGTGTGGTCATTATGGGTTAATTTATGAAATGATCCTCTCAATTCTTGAACAACAACTACGTAATCTTCTTCACTGAAGTGCACATGAAATATTCTATCGACTAGCAAATGTCCGTCTACTCGAAGCCCGGAAAGTGAATTGTGTTTTATAATTACTGCTACATAATGTTTCATTTCGTTGTGATCTGTTTTTGTAGGAAACAAGTAGTCTGAGGAGAATTGATGAATCCCGGGTATAACCATCATTATAGGATCGTAATGTGAAGAAGAATCATGTGCCTCACTGAAACCATATTGGATAACAGTGATTGGCTGACTGCTATTCACTACAACTGGTCCATTCCCCAAATGCTCTTCTATGAACATTCCTCTTGTAAAGTTGTGTGTCTTATGATGCGTTTCGTTTCTGATGGTGACACTCGTATTAGGGTTAAACGCATATATCCTTATAAGAAAGTCTGCACGCGGGTATAACGGAGGGACTATGAATTTCGTATCCCAGTGTTCAATAGGTAAAAGCTGAGACAGTATATATTCGTCATCAGGCACGTATTTCGGAATTTTAACATCTACACCAGAAAAAACAGAAATTGGCTTGTTGCTCTTTACAATGGTTCCTGATAGATCTGATGTATGTCTTAACATGAATGATTGAAATTTCTCAAGATGTACCTGTATAGTATCTCCATTATTGTATTTAATGTTTTCAAATACTATTATGTCAATAGTATTCAAAGTTATAGAAACGGACGTATCGTCGTGCACACTGACGATACTGATATAGACAGGGTACGCAGCATTATATAATGATATAACATACGTTGTTGACAGAGACTCGATTGGTAAAGCTGTAAAAGCCTCTGCTAAATAATTGATAGGATTGCGTAGGCCGTGGACAGATATTTCAGAAGAAGAACGAATGATAATGGTCTTGTTACTGATACCGCTTTCAGTCTGCACTATGCTGCTGTTGAGAACAACCTCGTGTGTTCCTGCATTGTTTATGATGAGCTGTGTTCTGAATCCAGGAGTCGGGGATTCGACACTAACGGACACATTTTCAGTTGAGGAAACGAAGAGCTTTACGTCGTACGGGCCATAGGTACCAAAGCCAGACACTAGTATGAACTCTGTCCCCTTGTTTCCTGGAAAGGAAATTTGGTCAATAATTTTATCAGAAAGAAAGCGACACACATTTATATTCGCCAATAAATACCTAATACTACAATTCCAGTGTACAGGTGATGTTTTTCTATGCGCAAAAAAAAAGGAAGTCCCAGAACAGTCCAAGTAAGAGATTAGAACTTAAATTTGCATGATGGAGGGCCACAGAGGAATTTCATCTCATTACATGGCTAATATGATTTCCGACATGTACTTGCGAGTAATAAAGTAATAATAGAACACGGTTAACGTGGTTGCTCACCATTTAATAGAATTTCATTTCTATTTCAACAGTTTCGTGACTGTAAAGAGTATATCAGTCAGACATCCGTTTCCTTAACATGAATGAAGACGCGTCACCATTTCACTATATTTTCTTTAACCCATCGATTAAGTTGATCTGATTTAATTTATATTTGATTTAATTTCATTGTTTGTTGGTTTGTTTAATTCTTTTATTTCATGAAACGCTATTAAAACGTAATTTCACATTTTTGATTTGGCATTTATATATATATATATATATATATATATATATATATATATATATATATATATATATATATATATATATATATAATTCAGTTTAACCTGTCTTTTCATAAACACATAGTAACATAAACACTGTTTCCATTTTCGACTTAGTTTCTGACCTTGGTTCAGAAATTACTCAGTGAAGTAAACAACTTTCTATTTTCATTTCATTTTTGGATTACAATGATTGGTTTTCGTCACGGTCACTGTGGGAGTACGTGACATTAAGTTGTAAACAAGATCACGTGATTATCACTATTCATTCATTTGCAAAATTGCGCAGACATTAGATATAATATAGATATTTTGTAAAAAAAAATTCTTTGGGCTTTTAAACACGATGTTAAATTGTTTTCTTCTGTTGTGATGATTTTTTAGTTTCATTTTCCATTTTCTTCAGATTCTTTGGATTCTAAAACATATTCTTCGTTTCTCGGGAAATATTTGAGTGCTGAGACAGACTGTTTGGACAAATATATTTCTTTGAAATTGTACTCGCCATTCAAACAGCGGAGAGTTACTTTAATGGTTCTACAAGGAACAACAGTGCTATACAGGTTACCGCATACGTCATCGCCTTTCCTTTAAGATTTTCATCCTGATTTGAACTTTAGTTTATTGGAACATTTCATTACTAGAACTTTTTCAAAATTGAATTCGTGGATTATTCTTGGATTACTTTGGATTTGAGTCTTAAAACATTAAGTTCTTATTTCTCACTTTTTTTCCAGGGAATTAAATCATTATTTTTACAAAACTTGTTGTTTCTACTCTTTTTTTGTTACTGGTTATTAGAGCCAAAACACGCAACACAGAAATTTGGGCCTCATCCTAAGATAGTTTGATTTTGACTAAAATATTTCATAAACCTCTTTTCTAAAATTTCAATCCCCCTAGTTTTTGGAATCCTTAGTGAAAGAGGCAAGATTTTTCTAAACTGTCATCAAAAGTGGAACTGTCTTTCAAATCCTACCCTGGGGCATTTGATTCTTTTGTGAAAAAAGATGCATTTATTCAACTTGAAAAAAATTACGATCTTTCTGAAGCAAATGCTTCTTAAGCGAAGCAAGAAATAAAACAAATTGGTCCAATATTTTGTGGATAATAATGTTTTGTATATAAGTTCTTTGGCTTCGATCAGAAAGTCTGTATCAGACTCCGACATGGAAGTAAAGGAAATATAATTAAAATTCAAGTTGGAATTGAAGTTAAAGACACTGGAACTTCAGAATGATATGGACGAAAAACACATGCAAATGTGGTCGGAAGAATGACACAAAGAATAACCTAATTAGTTACTAAAATAATATATATATATATATATATATATATATATATATATATATATATATATATATATATATATATATATATATCTGTCTTTTCGATATAATTCTATTAGGCTTCAGTAGAATCGTTCAGTATTATGTTGTATTGATTTCATAGTACTTTACGTTTCTCTTTTATTTCATTTGATAACTTTGATAATTAAATTGTTTAGCTCTACAAGAAGTTGATTTAGCTGATTTCTTTCATTTACTTATGAACACAGAGTAATGAGTGTATATATATATATATATATATATATATATATATTATATATATATATATATATATACTGAGAATGCTTTTACCAAATAGTAAACTTTGCATACTTTGGGTTTGATATGTCACACATTAACATGTCACTTTCTGTGATTCTGAATAAGGCGTTTAATGTGCAGTCATCCCTTTATTTACAGTATGCGCTGGTGGCAATTCTCATAACGCAATCTTGACTTAATATAGCTTGATGTATGTCAACATGTTTACATCTTGTTTGCATCCATCCACTATACTCAAGGAATTTGTCAAAGTTTGCAATGAGTCAATAGATAAATTATTATTGGACTGATAATACCTTCGTGTTGAACCAGAAATCAACCCATATACTAACCTAGATCGTTAAGGTGGACTTTCATATTTATATCATCACAGTTGATGCCACCTTTTGCTATTTTCACATCATATAAAGGAGAAAAGAACAACGTGATTAATTGAATACAGAATCAAGCTGTATTAAGTCAAGATTGCGTTATCAGAACAAAGTAGTCTTGAAAATATACTCCTAATATCTGTTGGTAACATAAATCAATACAGAGATAGAAGAGGTCTGTAGGCTGTACAAAAGAGTATGATGGGCATCACATGATCCAAAGCAATCATCATAACCAACATAACACTTACTTAGGATAACGCAAATTAATGAAACTAAAGCACAAAAGATTTTTGAAAGGTGCAAGAAGCCGGAAAGCTCAATATTTACTGACGGAAAAATCAATATTAACTTTTAACTTCAGATTAAAAAAGTAGCTTTACTTATTAGGTGATGAAATTATAACTGCTGGTATTTTCTAATACAAATACATTCGAGACAGATAATTCATCAAAAGCCAGGTATTCACACGTCTAGAATATTAAATGTCCTTTTGTTGCGATGATCTTTGAAACGAAAAACTGGCTTTTTTCTTTCATATCAAAACTAGATTAAAATAAAGATAACATAATTGGACCGATAGAACGCGATAACTTAATGCAAAAACACTGCAAAACTAAGCAGAGGGAAATACATTGATCATGCAAGAATGACCTCTAAAATGACAGAAGGATGACCTTAGAATTAAATATGTCTTACGGAGATAAGTGATACTATAGATGATAATCTACGCAAACTGACAGAACGTCATAGGACAAGAGGTTACAAATACACATTGGACAGAAAGGTCACAATTTAAACTATCATAGTAATGTTCGCTATGCAGGACAAAATTCACAGGGCATAAAATCACAGCAAATTTACGAACATGTGTTTTAAATTAGTAATGCAATCATTATACTCTATTACTCCTAATTATTTATTTTTAATCATCAAAATGAATGGATGTTTTCATAAGAAGATCATAAATATTTATCAACAGAAGTCTTAATGGGAAATTGTGATATGCGTGTATAACAATGAACTCATTAATGGCTTCACATGCAAAGAGCAATTATAGAGTAACTTAACAATTAAGGAGAAATTATAAAACAAGCATATACCATTGAGGTCACTGATTTATATTTAAGTCTTTCTCTTGGACGGGAAAGGTAAATTTGAGAAGGACAAATAGGTAAAAATTTGATTTCAATCTTTAATACGGCACATACGTGCATTTAAGAGATCTGACTGATCATTAATGACGCCTTTACAATAAGCTGACATATCCCCGGCATAAACGCATGCCATTCAAGGAAAACACTAAAAGTACTTTATCTACCCTCCACAGCTTCATCAGTGACGACATGCTTCGAATTTCTTGTTTCTTTTCTTTTCTTCTTTCTCTTCTAGTGTTGATTGGGAAGTGTACAGTAACTTGTAAACACTGATTATATACTCTTTGACATTATTACAATACCGTATTTACACTCTTCTACTTTAGTACCTTATTATCATGTTTCAATGTTTGCAATAGTATGCTTCTATTATTCGCATCAGCCGAATAATAACAATAAATATTTCTTTTATGGGGAAATACAAAATGTAGCTTATGGTTGATTATTATTTATCCACATGTCCTGTTTAATTTGAGATTATTGGTAGACAATTTTTTTGGACGCCGATCTCTTTTAAACAAGTATGTTAATGAAATGAAACCTTGCTGGTGGACGCTTATAGCATTTGCATGATGATTTTATTTTCATAATTGTTAATAGACTCTGCAAGATGCTACAAAGTGAATCAATTAACAAAAAAAAAACTGTATGTGTCAGATATGAACACGGATACGTCATAGACCATAATCTACGTCTCCCTTGCAAAAAATATATTGAGAGGCGGTAAATTACTGCAAGACCAAAGACATGAAATATCTGAGGGATAAAAAATACGCATTAACAACTTCGCCGTACTTTAAACATGAATAATTATCTTACCATCGACTTAGACGAACAAAAAATAGCAAACGATGCTGCTATTGAAACTGTACGCATGAGTAGTCAGATGTGAAAGACTTTATATGATAACATCTTCAAATATTCACACAAGGACGGAGCTAGCATATATCAAAATTATATTAACTGAACAGGGTGTTGCCAAAGAACATCTGACGTTACAATATCTTCAAAAAAGATTAGCAAATGCATGAAATAGATATTCAAAAAAACATGATTTAATGTTTTACCCGATGCAATATAATTACTTCAAATTGAGATCGACAAGAATATTTACTATACCTTCAAAAAACCTTATATACCGATTAAAAATATGATATGAAAAGATGGAGGCATTAGTGATTCGAATGAAACAAATAAAGGTATCTCTAAACCGCTATAATACTTTATTATCAAAACTTGAATAACAACAGTGTGAATTTAGACAAAGTGATTAATAAAACGTTCTGGATATTATGATGCTAATGATTTGCTTACCACATATGTGCTGACGGAAACAACACGGTCATAATTTGGACTAATTGCTTGGTCATAGATGCAAAAACAGGAATGTTTGAAATAAGTTGACATTAAGGTTCAGAAAAGCAGTGACACAGTATGAATGTAAGATCAAAAAAGCGACAGCAATTAATGATTTATCTATCACTCGTTTCAGAGAAAGAAGAAAATGTTAAATGAACAGATTTCGCCACCGCTATTAAATTAGCTTCATGCTGTAATATAACTACACGATGCAAATAACAAAATATGTAGTGATGAAGAAAGGGTTAAAATATGTATGGTACATGGTAAAAACGAAGAGCTCGGATAAGAGATTTTGATGATATGAACCAACGGTTTACGGCTCATAGGATAGATTGAAACGTGAAGTGGATAACTCATAGATCTTTTTACTGAAATAATCACAGTAATAGCTGTGAATAATTGGTTGTGTATTGTAATACAATTGTTGTTTTTCTTAATACAAATATGGTGAATAAGCAGTAATAGTAGTAGTAGTACTGACGACAAAAAATAAAATTCAAAAATAATATTAATGTATTAGAAACATTCGAAGCTGAATAATATCTCAATAATTAGGTAACATCTGAATACATGTCACACATAGTTTTATAAAGTACATAATTGAAATGTTAAACAATTAGGCTGATATGCAATTCTTATCAGCTTACATATGTACTCCCAACATCAGAGTTCAGAAATGTAGTTTCCTAACTGAAAAATCAACCTTGATACTATTAAATAGAGGACACCAGCAGCATAACCAAGGAAGTACTAATAAAGCATAGGCACACATATTCAACAGCTACATTTTGATTGCAGAACGTTTATACAAATTACCTTAGTGTATGGCTCGATTTAGAAAGAACACAGGAGTAGAATATATATTTTACATTCGCTTAATAATATCTTAGCAGATTAATGCAAAAACAAATGAAGATGCTCATAAATTTATACATACCTTGTTGTAGCTACAGTCATTATTTTTCAAAACTAATTAACTCTGCAATGTTTTAAAACGTCAATCATGTGGGTGAATGGAATCTGGATGAGCATAACGGTAAGATTGTTGCGTGTTTGAAAGAATGTTGCAGTTGGACAAAAAAGGCTCCAAAACGTGTTTGACATGTATGGTTGTAATTTATTACAGACATGATAAAGTTGAATTAAAATGCCACAAGTTAATAATACATCGACACATTTATGATTAAATGATGAATCATGGTGTAGAGAATATGAGAAGGTGTTTGAAGATGATTAAAACAGGAAAATTCGTTTTATGCAACATATTTGCAACATTTGTCTAAATATATAAAACAATTGAGCATTAACACCATGAAGAAGTAAAGCTCATTCAATTAATAACAAAGGGATTGTTATATATGTATATGATAATAACAAGGTGAGTTGTCAACAACATACACCAAAATTTCATTTGATAATCACACAAAACACGTATTAAACATTGATATAATGTATTTAAAAGAATATTATACCATGACAGTATGTGTGTTTGTTATTAAATACATTATGGAGAAACAAGGTAGGCACTATTATAAACAACTGGAATATCAATATTACTTTAATTATGTTTTTGTTATCTCTCCAACCTTAATGTACAACAAAGCTTATAAAGAAAACATTGTTTCGTTTAAGACTAAAATGTAATTGTGATTGTTTCTAATTAGAATTACTAATTAGTGTTTACCAAGCAACTAATACTTTTTTTTCTTATACATGATCATTCTAACGTTAAGGCTCTAAAGAACGGTCACTGACCTAAGAAAGTAGAATTTTGTAGTAAATGTTATAGATCATACACGCGGGTGATGACGCAGAAATAAAATTATGTCATAAAGACCTGCGTGAGATAATGTAAGATACTTATTCAGCTAAATATATAAACGTAATGTATCGTATGATCATTAAAAAATGTCTTTAAATATTTAAAACAAACATATTTATAGCAATGTTATTTATCTCATAATAGTACGGCTGTAAATTTATGGTTGTAGATCTCTCTCTGTCTCTCTGTCTCTCTCTCTCTCTCTCTCTCTCTCTCTCTGTCTCTCTCTCTCTCTCTCTTCTCTCTCTCTCTCTCTCTCTCTCTCTCTCTCTGGACCATCATAGCAAGATATAGGCTAACTTGTATGAGTCGACGTACGTGTACGACTGTCGTTTCTGTCATCCTGCGATGCCTCTGGACTTAGAAATGATAATAAACGTTTAGCTTAACTGGCCAAAGTATTAGAGAGAGAGCCTTGTTACTATAGCAGAATAGTGACTTAGATTAAGTATATATACTTATATTAAAATATCCTGACCATCTCAACTTTGTTATAGCTGGTATCCAATAAATATCTGTTATAAGATGGTCGAATAATTTTTAAAATACTTTTCATATATATATATATATATATATATATATATATATATATATATATATATATATATATATATATATATATATATATTCATTTTCAAGTTGCTTTTCAGAAATATACATAGACAATCAGTTTATCGTATATTCAGTTAGAAAAGTGTATTCGATTGCTGTTGACTTTATTGTTGTTGTTGTTGTTGTTGTTCTATTTCTACTTTTTGGCATTTTTTTTATACTTTCCTCTTGTTCTTTCCAGATTCTTTGATTTTGTTTTTCTTCTTCACGTTCAACATATATGTTCATAGAATCTAAGTTTACATTGTGATTGTTGACCGCTCTAGTGGCCTAGTGGTTAGAAAATCCGCCTTGGATGCATGAGGTGGTGGGTTTGATCTCACCCCGAGTCAGACCAAAGACTTACTAACATGGTACTAACAGGTGCATCGCTTGCCGCTCAGAATTAAGAGGTTAATGAGAGGACCTGTCGGCCTGGGGTCAGGATAATGTGACTGGGTGGGATATCATTATACATGTCTGCGGCATGAGGCCACGGTGCTAGACATCACTATAAACTTCCTTACTGCAGACATGACTGAAAAGTTATTAAAGCTACGTTAAAAATCCAAAATCACACATTTTGACATTGTCAGATTTACACTGTTACAGTGTTTACATAATCTTTTGATTTTGAGTTCTCTTGTGCTGTAAATAATCGTTTAAATACAGCAGATGTTCTATTTCTTTAGATGTTTCTTGTGTGTCATTAATCATAAGTTAAGAGGGGGGGGGGGGTATCCGACAAACATTTTAGGCGTCGACGAGGCTTCCTGCTCGTTAAAATTTATTAGAACGGTCTATTTGACAAACTGAGGCATCCTAGTAAATATATAATAGAAATTCAATTTGGTTTCTTGTAAGGGTCTATTTGGCAAAAAAAAAGACGCCATGTCGTTGTCCCCTCCCCCTCTCTGCTGCTATGGGTTAACAATTCTTTTACGATGAAAGTTCTTTAGGATTTCACAAACAGACTAATTTATAGAACCTCACCTCGTAAATAAATTAGATTATTAGACTGGTCATTGAGTCTGAAATTAATTCTCGTTAGCAAATTATTATAACATCGCGTATAGACTGGATTAGTTGGATCCTCAATAATTGGAAATCCTGGAGGAGTTGTTGGTGCAAATGAATATAGAATATATCCCTGCTGAGCTTGATTTGATCGCTCGAGATTTATTTGATAGCTTCCTTCCATAAGATCACATACTAAATTCAATGCAATCACCGAGGATATATTCACATTTTGAGGAGCAATATGCCTACCACCGCCGTCTGGGTCATTATTATATTTGAGGATTGTTGGACCCTTGTATTGCTGTCTCCATACTATGATTGCTACAGTAAATTTTTCATTGATAAAATCATTAACATATTTTTTTTGTTCATTTGCGTTATACCCAGGATACTTGAAATTCGGTAGATCGTCTTCTGTTATATTGTATGCAGTTAGAAAGTTTCGTTTAGAGTGATCAAAATCGTCATGATCAATTATTACTTGAATTAATCTCTGGTTGATATATTCCATATTGGATGCAAGTTGATTTAATATTTCAATTCGTTTAATGATTTCGTTCCAATTAGACTCATTGTAAACCTGTTGTAGTTGTTGACTGTTTTTGATTGCTTTCTATAAAGTATTCAACGAGGTCGTTATGCGATATATTTTTGTATGTAGTTACTTCTGGTGGATAGAAATATAAAATGACTACCCGGCAGTGATGACTTTTTTTTTATATCACTGAGAGTTTCTCGATATGATGTGGTAATTTCGAGGTATGATTGTTTATCCGTGACATAATCAAATTTTTTAGGTGGAGGTGGTATTTCAGGCCATCATAGTACTGTTTTTATAGAACTCTGATAGATATCTACGACATAACTTGGCGAGTTTATCTCAGTCGCGGATGATAACGTCGGCTCATGAACCGTTATAGCGATTTTTGATTCTGCTCCAGTAATTGATTTTATTCTACACTGGAATTCAGCATTGATTTGTTCAATTTGATAGGACCCAGATGGTAGCGAAATAACGTTCAAGTCTGGTGTTCCGTCTTCTTTATTCTTATTCGCGAACACTAAAGAATTATTCGGTTGTTGACCGCTAAATGCTACCGACCTAATATTAAGCCAAGTGTGATACACTCGTAGTTTTGCTAGCGCTATCTCCTTCACGGGAATCGGAATAGGGAAATTCACACTGAATTCAGTATTCGTTGATGTTATTGAGATCATGCTGGTTTGCACTGGATTTGTGTTCTCCACTATTCGTTGAAGTAATTCCTGCGGTGTTGTCATTGTTATTATATTCATGTTGTATTTCAAATTTTGACATCGCGGAATCATAAATACTTGCCATCGCTGAGAACTCATTATTTGATATAAATGTATCATCGAGTGACAACGATATCAACGAGGATAATTGCGAGTACGCTGTTGAAACAACATGAAATTTAATTATGTAGTCTTGCAGTTTGCTCTGGCTGCATGATGATATTTTTCTTGTTATTATCGAAATTATTCCTGCGATTGTTGTTGCCGCTAATATACAAATTGGAACAGCGATCGGAGCAATCATTGTCACCGTGGATAGTATTATACCAGCTCCGGCGATTACACCACTCACAGAGTACACTGTAACATCAACCGCGGTGATTCTTCGTTGGTATTTTTTTTATTTTTGTTTGATATTCCTCAGTGAGTGTTTTGAGTTTAGTTTGAAACTCTCTGACTTGATCATAGCGATATTGAGATACCGGAGGTACCGTTGATGACGACATTTTTATTATAATAACAGATTTCAATTGGAACAGTTAGGGGTTTAATTATTTACTCAAATCCGCTACAAATTCCATATACCATGATACTGAAACGCTAGCCAAATTCTTATCAGTGGATGCTATCGTGAACGTTTCAGTTGTATCCTTGTCGATGATCGTTGATATTGTATTATTGACCCCAGATGAACTCGACGATGATATATTAAATTGAGTCGGTGTTACTAGTGTTAACCAATAAATGCCTTTGACGGTGGCATTGATATTTAGTATATTGTCTGTAGGAGTCCACGCAAATGATCCGTGTTGGATCGTGTAAACTACGTTGTTGGTTTTTTCATGAGGAATTTTTGTTTTTTCAATGAATGTTATCATCCTCGGAAAATCAGTTTTGATTGTCTCGATGAAGTTTTTCGTGTCATCGATGAATTTTTTAATATCCGGGAGTTTTATGTCAATTTTATCCAACTTGGTTCCAATAAATTTATCTGTAATATTTTACGAAAAACTGAAAACTGTTTTCCGTTATCTTCAATTTTAGATTGAAGTGTTGCTAGTTCCAACATAGAATTTTTTTATCTCTGAGCTTCGGTGATATCACCGCTGGCTCGCCGAAGAAAGCCATAATTGATTTTAATTCGTCATTGACAGTTTTTATATTGTCCATAGAAATTTTTATTAATGATAAATTTGGTGATGTTGTCGCTCGATCACCAAAAAAACTTAGAATGAATTTTAACTCATCGTTGAGAGTTTTTAATTTATCTGTAATCGTCGAAGCGTGTATGCCGGGTTTTAGTTTACCCTGATCAGAAAATAACGCAACGGTGTTCTCGGTTACGTCTCGTTGTTTAATTAAAATATCATCCAGGGAAAAATTACTGGTCTTCAATTTACCCTGACGATCATGAAATACAACTATTTCATTAGGATCAACACTTGCTAAGTTCAACGTATAAGCTATTTCATCTTTGATTATTTTTTTATATCACCGGTTGCAACGCCATCAGGTCCGGGTTTCTTCAGCGTTGATAAAGATCTCCCCCAAATATCAATCATGTTATTCTATATAATCTCTCTATAAAATCATTGTTGACGACTTCGTCGTTACCAGCGACTGCTAGTATTTTCATTTACGACAACGTGTGGTGGTTTTCCAGATGTTGAAATAGCGTCAAGGACATTCAATACTTCGTTGCCACAATTTAGTGGGTCATTCATTTGTTGTGTTGGTAGTGTAGAATACCAAGTCTTCATTTCATGAAAAGTTTTTAGGCGGTTTATATAACGCATCAATTCCTTCGGCGGCGCTAATCCATATGAATCGAAATAAACAACTGCACGTGGATCAATTGCGTATGCAACCCAGTGAGTTCCAGGTCCGGTGCTGTTATCGAGATTAATAATACCGGTTTCAACGCTGGTCGGTTGTGCCGGCAACTGATCTTTCATAAAGACACCTCTGAAGCTTTTAATGGCTAATTTTTTTTAGCAGCATCGAGTAAATCAAAATTTGACATGGGAACCGTAGGATCCTCAATCGATGATTCCCGAGTTAGTAAACCGTTCCTGGGATTCTCAGACCTTTTCCGCTGTACCATGAATACGGGGCTCCTGGTAGTCTTAGACCCTTTTCCTTTTTTTATATCCTCGCCCAGTTGCTTTCTGTAGTGGCATCCCTGCCGCAGTACCAACGGCTCCTAACGCTGCCGCTCTAGCCACCGCTGGGGCCGTTGCTGAAATCAAAGCCGGAATCGCAGCTAACAGCGGAAATATACCACCTGATTTTATCATGTTTTTAATCGCAGCTGCAGAGAGAGTAATCTGAACGCCTTTTTTTATCTTTGAACGCATCATTGAAGTGTTTTATTTGACGAGTCGTCAGCGACAATTTATTTGCACCGCCAGTCATCTGGTTTGGTTTCAGTGTTATTGTGGTTCTGCTTTTTTTTAGCTGATTCCGATTGCAATTTCTTGAGTTGACCGGGAGTTACCGCAACACTAATATGACTGTATTTCATTATACAATAACAGATTGATCTAATTGTTACATGTTTTCCACTGGTGCATCTATCACTCTCATCCTTCCGCCAACACCTTCGTGTAGCATTGATTTGTCGCTGAGAATGACAGCAACCGCTCTGTAATTAACACCACCAGCAGGGACTACACGAGCCCTAAAGTGTATATCAACGACGGACTGTCTTGTTAAATCAAGATGTTCCAACGAAAAGTAATAGATCGGATATAAAGTTTTAAAATCATACTGTGATATTTGCAGACCAGTATCAACATTTTGATCACGTGCTATATATGTCAACAACCTGTGATACACGCGTGCAATATGATTGTTGTCGTAATCAAGTTGTATATCCACGGATGGTTCCTATTGGCCGTTTATTCTCAGCGAGACTTCATTAACGCCTAACTGATCAAATATTATGTGACTACGTTCTTGATTGTCTAATCGCGTTCTATTCTGTAGCGCAATAAATATATGACGTGGGGCTGAAACACCTTCTCGCGCTGCCAGGTGCCATGTAAATGTACCAGCAATATCAGAATCTATAGTATCTGTACTCACTGATAACCAACTTATCAACGATTTTCCTCCTTGGTCCATAAATGATAGTAATCGCTCCTCCGTTGTAATTGATGGAGTCAGCACTGGCATCCATTGCGATAGTTTTGATAAAATAACTTTACCAGCAGCAACATCATTACCACGCCAGTTTGCATCATTATCAGTACCCTTTCGCACGAGTACTACCGTATGCTTTGCTCCATAGATAACTTTTTGGACATTTCTGCAGAATCCAAATTTATGATGTAGTGGAATCGCGCATGGGAATCGTCGACGTTCTCCTTGTAGCATTGATTTGCGTGTTGCATATCCTAGATTGTATTCGGAATTAGCACTTCCGACAATATCAAACGCAGCAGCTGGTCTAGCTCTGTGTTTATAAGAATTAGCAATTGGTTGTGGATCAGATGCAATATCTTGCGGTGTCCGTATATTAATATACGGAGAGTGATTAGGGTGATCAGTAATATCCTTAGCGAACATCATAGATGGACCCGCTGATCTTGTATAATCATCGGAATATCTTGCTAACCCTGTTATTGTTGTGGCAACATCAACATCATTCTCAATGGTTTCAATTTCTTTTCCATTAATGAGATATCTAGCGCTAGTAAATAACGCCATGATCCCATTATTGACAAAACCAACTCGGCAAATGTGGGTTATCTGCGTATGGTGTATTAGTTACAACATCTGTTACAAGTTCTCCTTCTACTTCGATAAACGCTTCACTCATTAAAAAAGTATTTACTAGTATCGTGAACCTGAAGTTCGATTCTTGATCGAAGATTTGGTTGTATTGCCTGATAGGCATAAAATTGATAATCGCGTACAGAATCATCCTTGCGCACTGGGGCCTCCATATCAAACGATGGATCAGGTGACCGTTTGTACATTGTATTATATACTCGTTGGCCTAAATCATCGTCGTCGATGTCGTCGTGGCTTTTTTAAGCCTCTTCCCGCTATCATATTTGCGGTTATATCATCTTGGTCACTTGCGGCCAATGAAGTTGTCAATGACGGAGTCATCAGTGACGCTAGTTTCTGATCCACTGCGTTATTTATTAATTTACTAAGCGCGCAGGCATCTCTGCTGTAGATGGTAGTGGTCCTGGTTTCCTTTACCGCCGAACTAGCGCTATTAGTTTATCCTTTGCGGCTGAAAACGCTTTCCCGGCAGCATCTCCAACAGCACTAATACCCTTATCACGAATAACATCAATAGCTTTCATCGATAATTGTTTTGCGATTGGTGGTACTTTTGGAGCCATTCTTGCAAATAACCCTGCAATTGTATCACCGAGACCATCACCATAGTACTCGGTATAAACTGAAACCGTGAATGAACTACATAGACGTTGGCTGATTTGTCATGGTTATAGTGTATGATCATCTTATTTAAATGATATTTATCTAAGGCAATGACTTCGTCATCAGATTCATCACCGATGACTTTAGTCGCTGTAATACTCCGTAGGATTTTCAACTAAGTCATCAATGAAATCTCGATATAGACCAATATCCATGATACCGCCTTGAAATAACCGCCTGCAGATATCAGCTGCTTCATTAATTACTTCCGGCGAGTTATTTCCAGCTCGTTTCCCTCAGATGAGAACTTCTAATCGTGATATATCGCTGAGAATATTACCAGGGCATTGAATAAAACCACTACCTGATACCCCACTTGGACCGCTCTGAGAAAATCCCTTGCCGGCTGATTTTTTAGTTGTACCAGTTGCACCTTTTTCAAAATCAGCTTCTACCATTATTCGTATTTCATCTGGGATTGGGTCTGCTGTATACCCAGGTGGTGGTTGTGTGACACCTCATACTACAGCTAGAAAACTATTAAAAGCTGGACTTATTTCTTTTGTGATTCTAGTTTTACCGCGGTTTGCTAAAAATATTTTATTAGCCCAAAGGGTTTTGTTTTTTATAAATTTTCTAGACTTATCGTCTTTTAAATACGTATTTCTAATATTTTTAAAAAAAATTGTCAGTAGTAAATTTAACTAATTCAGAGTCTGATAAGATTCTTCTAATTTCAGTTAACGCATTATTAGTAAATATCTCTTCAGGTGGATAGTCTTCTATTTCAACATCGCTTTGTTGTTCTTCAAGTGGTTTAGGTGGCGAGCTAACTTCTTGTTCAAGTCGTTCAGGTGGCGGAGATCTAATATCAATATCACATAATCGTTCTATTTCTTCCTGAAATTGTCGTTCTTGTTCTTCTTGTTGTCTTGCAGTAGTTATTATATCACCAGGAAGTGTTTTTAAAGATTTTTTTGTTTGGTTGGATCTTCTTGCTATTTGTTCAGTTTCCGTTGCTATTTTTTCAAGATCACCAATAAGAGGTTTTTCTTTTCTTTTCTTCCCCCGTCTCGGGGTTATCCCCCCATATAGCTCGCTCTACCCCCTTCGTTGCTTTGGTAATCGGTCGAAAAAATCTTCAGGTCCCTCAGAAAAATCGGTCTGGCTTGAAGTTTATTTCTCACAGAGTCGCGGATTTGTAAGAATGTCTTAATTGCAGCCAATCTCTCTCTCGCTAGTCTTGTAGTTAATGCTTCGTTGACCATTATTGAAACAGTAATGCAATTTCCAATTAATGTAGAACGTAGTGATTTTGTCATCATCAAATGATTTCTACGTTTTAATCCGACTTAGATAGACAAGTAACAAAAAAATCCCACTAAAATATTTTTCAGTTAATTTAATTAAGTGTTGTTTGATCAAATATACCTTCCATTGTATTTGCAACAGTGCGAGAATTTTACTAACGCGCTATACTGTCAAATCGTTAATTGTATCCAGCGGTTTGTTTTCATTTTCTTGAATTAACGCTCGTATATTTTTAATCTTCGAATTAACTTCCTTTTTCAATTCATAATCTCGGCCCAATTGTTTTCGTATTCCTTCCACAATAGTAAATAACGGGACAAACACACTTACGTCACTACATAATGCAAGAGAGTCCGGAATAGAATTCTGGATTTTTTTTATCAGCGCATATTTCTTTGGCAGCATATATTTGTTAGTAATAATACCTTGAAAGTCAGACATAATTTGGTCAGGATTTAAATTGTCAGATAATTTAATTTCTTGTTTTTTTTTCAATTTTGAAAGCTCGGATATAATCTTATTCATATTTTCAGAATTCATATATTATAATACATATTTCTAATACAAAAAAAAATATTGGGGGTCAATTTTGACCCCTATTTTAGACAGCACAAACATGTTAAGGACAGCACAATGCCATTACTACGGTTTTGGGTAGTTTCTAGGCATACATGTTACGAACAGCACAATGCCATTACTACGGTTTTGGGTAGTTTCTAGGCATACATGTTAAGGACAGCACAATGCCATTACTACGGTTTTGGGTATTTTCTAGGCACATAAAGGATGAATATATACAATGAATGATGTCAATGAATGATTATACAATTCCATTCGAGTCTTTTGGCAATTGTATAGGGACAGCACAAACATGTTAAGGACAGCACAATGCCATTACTACGGTTTTGGGTAGTTTCTAGGCATACATAAAGGATGGATATATACAATGAATGATGTCAATGAATGATTATACAATTCCATTCGAGTGTTTTGGCAATTGTATAGGAACAGCACATTACATATATATACAATTCCATTCGAGTCTTTTGGCAATTGTATAGGGACAGTACAAGACAATACGACATATAACATTAAATGAATGATGTCAATGAATGATTAAACAATTCCATTCGAGTCTTTTGGCAATTGTATAGGGACGGCACATTTACATGTATATACAATTCCATTCGAGTCTTTTAGCAATTGTATAGGGACGGTACATTTATCACGAAACATATTCCCTTAAGAGTTAATCTAACCAGTCAAATAACGGATTAGAATCACAAGAGGATATGTTTAGTGAATGGACAGTACAAACAATAGATTATATAACATTAAATGAATGATGTCAATGAATGATGATACAATTCTATTCGAGTCTTTTGGCAAGTGTATAGGGACATTACAAGACAATACCACAGATAACATTAAATGAATGATGTCAATGAATGATAATACAAATCTATTCGAGTGTTTTGGCAATTTTATAAGGACAGTACAAGACAATACGACATATAACATTAAATGAATGATGTCAATGAATGATGACACTCCTACATTGATGCAACCACTATACCCCAGCACAAAATCACCCTGGGTTGAATGAAAAATCATTCACGTGGTTGGCATAGTGGTTGCAATTTGAATTTCGGAGGTACCCCACCCCCCAATTAAAACCATCTGTCGGCCACCGTTAGCAATAATTCCTGTTACGGGTTTCGAACCATGGCCGTCAGTATGGCACCGCGACACGTTACTGATTGAGCTAATGGTTCTTATTACAGGTATATGTTTTTGAATATAATATATAGATAAGCTAATAAAATCAATAACGAACAGGTGTGATGACGTCAATGGATCGATCACAAAACCACGAACGAATCCATATACCTTTCTTGTATGAAACAAAACCGATACTTGAAAAAAAAAAACAAAAAAAAAATCAAAAAATAAATAAAAATCAAACAAACCCCCCCCCCCCCCTAAAAAAATACAATTATTTGTAAGACACTTTTTTCTTACAAAATATATTATATTTCCACTGAGAAATATTCGGAAAAACCCATTGAGATCCATAACTCTTTCATAAGCCGTAAATATACCTAAGCGAGGTACAAATACCCCACACCATTATCCCACCCAACTATTTTCTTCAATCTACGGTGTCTGACAGTACCATCACGGGACGCTTCATAGTTTGGAAGCACAGGGTGTGGTCGGAATTCTTGGTTCATTTATATACTATACTATTGTTTGTCTAATTAATTATTTGGTCTAATGATAACATCACTTGAGAATCTTTCAATGTATTCTTGAGGAGTTCTTATGATTTTGACACTGTCAGAGTCAGAATCATTAATGGAGTTCTTAATTCGTTTATCATAGTAGCGCTTCAACTCTCTGTATCTCTTACCACCACAGCCGATACACAATTGTGATATTCCTCTCACCCCTACCCCACATCGTATGCAGGGTAAAGGCCCATAACTCCCGTTACGAACGCTTTGCATATGATACCCACAGAACTCCTTTCTGCATGATTTGTTACACGGGGTTACTGATCCAATCATAAGCCATTTGCAATGATTCATTATAATATATTCTCTATTTAAATACTTGTTTTAATTATAATATGAAGGAGTTCGAGAGATTATCGAAAATTACACCTTCGAAAAATACTAAATTCAATCTCGATAGAGTCTCTGATAAGCCAAAGAATCTAATAGGTAATAGAACCATGATAAGTAAAATTCATGATTGTTTGAATGAATTCAAGCGTGATGGAGCATCTCACTGTTGGTCAACATTTCGAATTGATGGTAGTGTTGATGCTACCATGAACGATACAAACGTAGCAGTGATAATTTCACATCTTACGCGGAAAAGGTATTTTTTTAAGAATAAAATTCATTATCCGTTCAGACACGGAGATTGGATTATTCGGGATAAATTTGAACCCATCTCGAAGGATAAAAAAAACCGTCGTTATGAGTCAAGATTCAAAACCAGGAATTCTGTTTATGGGATATATCCGTTAAATGATAAACCGAGTATTGAAAAACTAAAACTCATAAAACTATCAAAAATAAATTGTGTGGCAGAACGAATAATAGAACACTTCACAAATGCGATGCATGGAAACAAATTGACTGATCTAAGACGTAAAAAAATAAACGAATGGGAGTTAACAGTGAAACAGTGAGGGGAAACAATTCAAGATATAACTAAATTAGAAACATCATTAAGATTCCCAATATCGGTAATGAAACACGTGCGATGTTGCCGAATTCAATTAGAATGATTATAATTGGACCATCCGGAAGTGGCAAGACACAATTGTTACTTAATTTAATAACGAGATGGATGAAATGGAACAAATTGTATTTGATAGCTCCAAATCAACGATGTTACAATGTGTTAAAAGAATTTAACGACAAAGCAGTAGACGAATCCGGCGAGGGTATTATTGAGTTTATAACCGATATCGATGAAGCACCGAGCATTGATGATATTGATGGAGATATTAACAATTTAGTCGTATATGATGATGTGATGTTAGACAATCAAAAGAATCCTGCCATGATATTTTCCAGAGGCAGACATAAAAAAACTGACGTGATATATGTCACTCAACGATACACACAAATACCAAAAGTAATCAGAGATAACTGCAATATTTTCCTGTCATATTCAACGGAGTTGATACACATACGCTAAGAAATATTCACCAGACTTGGTGCAGCGGTGATATGGATTATAATATCTTTCAAAATTTCTTTAGTCACGCTCAGTCAATCCCACATGGATTTGTGACGATAAATTTATCAGATCCTCAGACGCGATATCGTGTCGGACTCGATCAAATATTCGGTTAAAATCGTTTACTGAATCTCGTAAAAGAATTATTAACCCATAGCAGCAGAGGAGGGTGGGGGGGACAACGACATGGCATCTTTTTTTGTGCCAAATAGACCCTTACAAGGAAACAAATAGACCTTTCTATTATATATTTATTAGGAAGCCTCAGTTTGTCAAATAGACCGTTCTAGTAAATATTAACGAGCAGGAAGCCTCGTCGACGCCTAAAACGTTTGTCGGATTCCCCCCCCCCCCCCCCTCTGCAGATTTTCGCATCTATTACATGTTCATCAAAAATTCTATTTGTGTATAGAATTTGCATCTCAATTTGGCAAGTGACTTGTGTTAGCTAAAGGTTTAAGTCGATAATCTATTTCACAGATGTTGCCTCATGAAAACCTCATTCTCATTAAGGTTACGCAATGTATGTTGCGTTTCTTCCCTTGCTATCGTTAAGTCTAATATACAACAACATTAATTTGGTATGGCAGAGTTAAAACTGTAGGTCAATTTTACCAATCCGCATATTTTAATCTTTCGTAACAGTCTATGCTTCAAATATTTTATCTTGTCTGCTAGGTTCTAATCGTTTTGAACAAACAATTTTGTTTTGGTATTTTTTTTCTTTATATATTTCACGTTGACTCTCTTTGAAAACAATACACATCAATAACTCTTTTATTACATTCATATTTGCAATCTTAAACAGTCAGTTAAATAAACACGCTTACTCCCTACAGCAGAACAACTCGAAAACTGTCAGAGTTCATTGCTTGAAAAACATGTCCGAGCCACCAAATGCAGAGTATCAGTTCAAAAGTTTATTCCATGGAATAGCAGTGTTAGGATTCAGTTTCGCACTATTAAAAGAGACCGCCGTAAAGACTGCTACTTGAAACAAATTATTTAAAACTTGAGGGAGGGAATGAGATTTGTTTAAGAATCTATGCATATGTGGAATTTACAAATTGGAGTTTTCGATAAATTACAACATGTTTGCTCTTTAATCTTTGATGTGGAAATATATTTGAAAGCAGAAGGCAGACCGAATTTTATTTTATTTTAGATTTGAGAACAAACGCATTTGATGATGTTGATTATGGATATCAGAAACAGGCAAAGGAATAAATTGAAAAATCGCAAGATATATATGGATACATAGGTTTTCAAGAGTCACATTTAATATATGTATGCCTATATTTATGTTCTGGTGCCTATATAGTTGTACACATTTTCCAATGATTCCACTTTGCAATTCAAACTTCAATTGTTTCAGGTGTATATAATTATACATTTCAGAATATATAGAAAAAAAGTTTGCAGTTCCATGTACATATGAAACAGTTCATCTCGTGGACATTGCTGGTTTATTGCAACAAGAAGAACGTGTAAATTAGCCTTGAAAACATGATCATTATCAATAAAGAAGATAATTTAGAATATCGGTTTGAGTTACTCTTTGCCATAATTGTCGGAAAGATTATACCACTGTCATGAAACGTCATTGTATACGGTCTCAATTATATTTATTGCAAACATTCCTTCACTACAATTAGCAATTCCAAACAAATTATAAAGAATCTTCATCAGTCATAAGTTGTCTCATTGTTGTAACGCATTTAGGGTTTCTTTAGCATAGCATAATTGTGCATTACAATTTTGATATCTCTAATATTGTAAATCCATAATTAATCGGTTGGTATTTGTTTTATTTTTGTGTTTGAGACTTTGAGCATCACATTTTCAATTCTTTGTTTTATACTGATGAAGGATAGTTTTTCCATCGGTTGTAACAATGTATTTTAATCTGTGCATAATTCACTATAGTGCTCGTCATTATAAATCTTTTCTTCAATATCTTCTTAATTAAATTAACATGTTTATCTTAAACATATATTCATTTCATAATAATATAAAAGCCAGTTCTCAATGCAGCTATTTGTAAAATATTTAGCTTGAATGTCAACAGCATATAAAACTTCGTCATTTGTTCCAGTGTGCCTATGATGTATGAGACAACGTCTACCACTTTTCAACATTTGCTTAAAACAAATACGTATTAGGATGTTAAAAGTTCAATATCTATAACATATATATTTAAGCTTTCAGCTACTCCAGATGTCTTGAAATAGTGCACTTGACCTAATTAATAGTTTGCTAAACATAAGCTCATGAATTCTTTGAAGATGTCACCCACCATTAATGAATCTTCTAATTATGTAGATATTAAAGCGTTTTCATAAGAAAGTGAATAATGGCATTAAATATTTACTGATTCTTTTCACTGAAATCATTAAGTGACGAGTGCAGTATGTATTTAAGTCGCATAGTTGTTTCATCGAATCAATGAAAACTATCAATGTTCTGGTGCGGATATATACTTTCTCAGATAAGTAGGTTTAATTGCAAGTATTGAGCAGGTTCCGTGATCTCTTTGTCTCAATGAACGTATCGTCTTTTACATTCTTCGTCGAATAATCAGTAGACTGGTCTGTGAACGTGAAGATATATATTAATATAAATGTTCCTTTAAAAGGATTTCCCATCCTTTCAGGACACCATAAATAATACAGTTTTTTTCTAAACGAAATGTATATCTTATCGTTATTAGGTACGACTTCAACTTTATTTCTTGCATTGGCTGTCATACCAAGATAACTTATGTATGAACAAGTGGATGACTTTTGCATACTTAAAAATTACATGTGTATAGTCTGGTCATGTGGTCAGGATTTAAACATATTTTCACTCATACTAGTCATGTATAGTTTTGTAACCATAACTGGTTTTCTGGGGTATTTTGTATGTCTTGCCTACGTTTTGTGTTTGCCTATGAAAACGACTCATTAGAGTTGAAATAACTCATACACGTTTTGCACTATTCATTGTCAGTGTAATGCATATTTTATAATTAATTCCTGACACACGTGGTATGTATATATATATATATATATATATATATATATATATATATATATATATATATATATATATATATATATATATATAGTCTTTAGATACCCTTGCGTACCTGTCCGTTTCACATTGCAAGCTCCCTCCTTTATCCATTCGGATAGGACAATGCCATTTAAAACCAATAACTGCAAAAGATATATATATATATATATATATATATATATATATATATATATATATATATATTGAAATAGAAATTTCTGATATTATTTATATATGGAATATTGTCTGAAGTCGGAGAATCCTGTATTTATAGGAGCGGTTAACGTGCTGGACGCACGACCGAAAGGGTGCTCGTTGGCATACTACCATTGTAACAAGATGGTCAGTCACCGTGGTGTTGTCTTATTCAAGTCACATTCGTCTAATAGACCTGGTACTAATTAGCAGATTTAGCCGTGAAACAAGATACCAATTAATAACCAAACTTATGCTCCTAATACATTTGATTTTGAGTTATTAGCTTGAAATAAATAGGGTCAAAATAAAACGCTCCTACCATAATAATACAGCACCACTGCATGATGAATGCCCAAGTCATACTGACTATCGATTGAACTAACACTCCTCTTGATTCTGAATAATCGGGTTTGGAATAGAATTGACATGTGTGATAAGCGTGACCTAGATAGTGAATATCTGACTGATTTTTCCAAATTAATGACTCCTGAACAATTGTAGTGTTGGTTGCAATACAGAAAATATTACGGATGATTTTATTCAAACTGACTTCGGCAGATATTTTGGTTTTCATTTTGAATCGAAGCAGTAGCATCTGCCGAAATTTTAAAAAAAATGACGAATACAGCAATTGTTAAGTCAAAACGTTAATACTCACGGAAAAAAGCTGCTGTTAATAGAATCTATGGCGAGGTTTGCACGGAAACAACGGAAACCACAGTCATGAGGTTACATTATTGATTTCCGACTGGAATATCCTTGTTTAGGTGCATCCCCAATGAAATTTATATTTATCACCCAATAATTTCCTTGAGAGTTAAAAAAGTCTTCAATTTTGAAATATAATTTAACACATTCAACACCTACAGTTTCCCACACTTACTGTGCTTTCTTAACATGTAACTTTAATTCGTTCTATCTTATAATATGTTATTAAAATCAGAATAATCATTGCAGTAGAATTCAACGATATTTACCGCTTATAACACTCACCACAAACATCTACAACATAACAGTTATAATTGTTACACATTGTAAATATCACGCGCAGAGGTCTAAAACCACCTACAAATCTTTTTCACTTATAAGGCATAGCACTATAATAAAGATGGTTGTGGATTGACCTGTCCATCTGAAGTACATACTTTTTACCCGTGAGAAAATAATAACATAGATCGTTTTCTCACATTTGATATATATGTTATATGTAATTAACCATTAATTCTTTATACTTGTATAGCATGTGTCTTAAAGTTTGGACTTCATTCTTATATAACAGTATATGCGTTAAATGCTGACTACAAGGTACCCTTCCAAATATATGTATGTGCATTATGAGATACAACAAGACATTTCATTGACAGCGTTAGACATAATTAAGTATTTTTATTATCGACCTAATAACTATAAAAGTAATTACGCTTTTTTTCATTCATATTTTTATAAGAGTAGTGTAGATATGCTTTTGAACATACCGCTGACTGGACATTACAGTTCTTTCTGTTCTCACCATGATTCCAAAGAAAGGTTTCTTGTGAAAATTCACCAAACGGTGATCTGGAAGTTATTTATAGCATTTCAATCTTTTACTAGCAATACTGACTTCATATTGACAATATTGACTTAATATTAGTCATTTCATTGAATCAATTCTGAATAGAATAGAATGTTCCATTTTCGTTGGTTTCCTAGCAGTGACCAAGGAGACACATAACATGTTTCATTAAATATTTAGTACTTATCATGCACATCATTAATGAAATCGAAAATGATTGATCAATATATTATATTTTATGAAGTGTGTGTGTGTGTGTGTGTTTGTGTGTGTGTAATTTTGTTTTATTAAATGTAAAAAATGTATATTTCTCAGTTTCTAACGTTTATTTCCTCTGTAAGAAAGAAGCTTAATTAATATCGATTCCGAAGTCTAATAACAGGTAATTTATTTCAATTGGCTTTCATAATGATAAAAACTCCTGTGCGGTTCTTGGTTAGCAAACGAAGAAGCAAACAAAGCAGGTTAATACAAATTTGTCTAACATTGAACGAACAATACAATTTGACTATTCAACGAGAATTGGTTGTCTTAAAGGGATAACCCATTGCGTCGCACCTCTCTCTATGAAATGTACCTCTCAGTTTTATCTGCATAATATAGAATTATTTATGACCTTAATGCCATGTAATTGGACTATTAAGCAGAACGAAACATGTATCTTGAGATACAATACCTACACCTGATACCTGCCAAGACATCCGAGGCACAGTAATAGTACGATTACCCGAGGAATATCTAACCCAACATGGTTATCTTTTAAATGTTTTTCTTCTTAATTTAAACAGAATCACACAAATCGTCGCAAAGTCACCTTCACCTTTCAAATCTAATTTAGGTTAATGATAAACTAAATTAATCTATGAATGCCCGCGGTATATAAGGTACATACTACCAAAATGACAGATACAAATAACCAATATGTACTTGTTCTTTCTGTATTTTGGTGTTTCTGCAGAGTGCAGTTTATAGTGAGGCCTAGCAATGGGGCATGATTTCATGTAGCATGCTGTCCCACTAAGTCACATTATTCTGACACCAGGTCGACCAGTCCTAACACTAACCTCTTAATGTTGAGCACCAAGCGAGGCAGGTGTTAGTGACATTTTTGTAAGTGTTTGGTATGACTAGGCCTGGGATCGAACCCACCGACTATCTCCTGAATGTATTATGTTAAACAAATCATATCACAAAAATTAAAATTCTTAGTTCTAAATTTAAATATGCTGCTTTTTTTGTCATCAATGCTTCATATCTTTCTTTTAAATTTTTTTAAAGCCGCTTTCTTTTGTAGCATTTTTCATTGAAGGTATTCGAGAAAATCAAAGATTATTTGTTTTAAGTTTGAAGACGCCGCTTTCTTTGATGTTAATTCGTCATTATAGGCGTGCGACAAAATCAAAGATTCATAACAAATATACAAAAAAACTAATGAAAGCATGACTTCGTTCAAAGAGGATATCCGGCTTGAACATCAGACGCAGACAAACGACGAACATACTACTCTGAGTAAAAAAGGGGACGAACAAACAGGATCAGAGTAAGTGCATTGATTGGTTCTATTGCTTTGGAAACTTACCTTAAATCAATTCAAAACTAATTTAAAAATTTCAATATACAGGAATTTAAATATCCTACACCCCAACAAGTAAATGTTGTCGCGATGTCAATGTGTATTTGATTGTTTGCTCATTATGGCAAGTTATTTTGTCTATTAATTCTCCTTGATTGAAGACGGTTGATGATTTTATTTACAGAGTAATGCAATAATGTATATTTATTGTATCTATCATAAAGCATTTATCGTATTTGTTAAAATGTGGGTCACCGATTCAGACAAAACCGGTAGAAGTCAGCTTTCTGTAGAGGGGATCGTTTTAATCTTTGGCTTTGGAAAGTACGTTATCGTTAAGAAAGTGCCCGATACATGTATATAGTACTCTTTACGCCGTATGTGCCCAGTTATATTTATCATTTGTAATTTGGTTGTGGCAATATATGGGATACATGCATTTGTGTTGCAATGTGAGATGTGGTCTCTGATATTTATAATTGGTTCAAATATGCGACATGCACACCGTTTGCTTTATTCTAAACAATTTGTCGGTAGCAGATTTCACATCATATGTGTAAACCCTAAATTACCAAAAGGTTTTCACTACCTTTTAATCATTTACTGTCTATATAAGTAGTCCGTACTGGCTAACGGATTAAAGAAATAACAATTATATATCTTATGTATTTCAAATAATACGAAATGCATCGGTTGAGACACTACGTATTAATAGTAAATATCTTATTTAAACAAAGAGTACTTAAAATCGACTTAAAATGCTATTAGCAAAATTTCCACAGGTAAACCAATCGAATTTTAGCTTTTATATTATAGATTGTCCTGCTATATTCATGTGTGTGTGTGTTTGTGTGTGATTAGGATTTTTAACGTAGCTTTAACAATTTTTGACTCATATCGCTACGATGTATCAAGAAAACAGTTTATAGTCATGTCTAGAACTGTGGCATTATGTCGCAGACATGTAGCATGATGTCCCACCAAGTCACATTATCGTGACACCAGGCCGACCTGTCCTAACACTAACCTCTTAATACTGAGCGCCAAGTGAGGCAGATGTTTGTACCATTTTTTTGTAACTCTTTGGTATGACTCGGCCAGGAATCAAACCCACGACCTTCCGCTTCCTCGTCCATGTGTGTTAGCAGTGCGTTAAATGATCGGCAAGATCGAGTAAAGCGATTCGATAAATATAGAAATTGCACTCTTCTTTAACTATTGCAAATGCACATGGCACATACATACATCAATAGCAATATTTCATTATGCTAGCATTTAAATTACTTAAATTTATTCGTATTAAACTGTGGCTTCGTGTTTTTATAATAATTCGTAATTGGTTCATTTTATATATTTAGTGATCAGTTGTGGAAACAGTCACACCTCTCAACAAGACAATCTTTCTTTTGGACACATGTAAATACTTACAAAAATGTAACACATATTCGGTAAGTCATTTAAGTATACGCTCAGCACAAACAATAATTTGTGACCAAGGTTTGCGAGTTTTGACTTTCATTTTTCTAAAAATAGGCCTTTGAACGGCATGTTAGTAACCAGTCATTTTATATGTAGCAATATATGCGTGCAAGTTTCATCTTTTCAAGATCGTACATTTAGTCACTGGCATAATTTTATCTTTTTTCGATAGTTTTGATACTCAAATTTCTTGCAACCTAACAACTTTAACACGCTATACGCTTTAACGTTTTTTAACGTCAAACTCCTAAAAACGGCTGACAATAACTTCGAGATTAACATGCTGTTTTTAGTAATGGGTCATGATCAACTCAACGGGCTGATACAAAAAATACTTCGGCATCAGCAATTTTTGATCACATAAAAAATATTACGCATATCGTTTAATAAGATGTTCGAGCAGAGTGATGTGTATCATGTAATACAAAGTTATCGCCCTTCGTAGACTTAAAATGCGTCAATGAATTGTGAATATTTAAAATATTGCATTTGTAAAACTTCAAACCAAATTTACATTGAATTTGCAATTTAACAAAATCTTAGATAAATTGCTTGATTAAGCACGATTTTGATGTATTTCCCGTAAATAACTTAGCAGACTCATAGGATGTAAGCAGTTTAGATATTTATCTACGAAGCACCATTTAAATACGTTGATGAAAAATATATTAAATATAAGATGTAGATGGTGAAACAAATACAGTTATTCTGCTGGAAATTACATATCAACAAGAGTAATAAATCTGCAAGAAATCTCAAAAATCATGAGTGAAGCTTAAACTTTCAACGCATTATAATAGTTTGCATTTCGGATATAAAATTTTTTGATCTATTAATTGCAATTGCATCTTAGTGTAATCAAACTTTCTTGTACTATATTATTTCTTAGCATCGAACACGTAGCTTTAAAATTACGTAAATTTATTCAACTGAGTCCCTGCATTTAAGTTTTTAGCTCATCTTTCGCAGCGCCGGTGCAAGGCATTTTGGTACCCTAGGCGAGATCAGATATCTGTTGCCCCCCTTCCATTCACGCCCTCCCCCACCCGCCCATCATGAAATAAATCTTTAGCCCAGCGCCCTAGCATCTAGCGGAAGCGCCGGCCCTGATTTTTCTTCCATTTCATTTGCTTTCAGGAAGACAAATTTTGCAGCGACACTCGTTTTTCATATCCGCTTCAATTGTACAGATTCAATCTTATCCCATCGAATCAAAATTTTTAGGGTTATAAATTCGTGGCCTGTTGAGACGATATCGTGAATCAAACGTATTTTGGAAACCAGAGTGTAGGACGATATGTAAGTGGATGCTGGCTATTGAGATAACGAAAGAGGATTCACCTCGTGGAACATGAAACTAGGATTCACATTCACGCTTTACATTTCTGTGTGTGTGTGTGTGTGTGATTAAGATTTATGGCGTAGCTTAAAAAAATTAAGTAATATCGTTACGATATATGTAGTGAGGCAGTATATATATATATATATATATATATATATATATATATATATATATATATATATATATATATACAGTACGCTCTTTATGTTACTGTAACCGTTTTACTGGTTTCAGCTGATATAAATCTTACAATGAAATCTTTCCAACCTCTTCTACTGGAAATTTCTTAATGTGGCAGAGCTGAATAAAAGGATGGCAAGAAAAGATATTGTATGGCCTTAATGATTGACATCTCCGTGATATACAATATATCGTATACAGAATACAAAACTGTGATGAGAAAGTTCAGAAACTAATTCAAACAGCAAAACAAACCGCTATAAAGAGGAAACATGAGTTAGAAAAAGCTGCATAATATGATATAGGTAAGTTCTATGGAATAGGAAGACTGCCTAAGTCGGGACTGAGACAGGTTATCTTAAGTTACAAGTGGACAGAAAATAAATCAAGACACTCGATTGGTTCGTACCTTTGCCGTCAGCAATTTGACAAGTAGTAACTGAAATACTGTACAATCATCTCAATGAAACTGCTGCACATGCAATTTCGAATACAATGAACAATATTGTGAATTAAACTTTTGTAGATGTAGAAGGAAATGATGCTTAGAAGAACAAATGAACAATAAGCTTTTTTTACAGATTATGTCAATAGACCTGTTTCTCTTTTGATTACCTTACATATGATTAATAAGAAGATTTACATTCAATGTGAACGTGATAATTTATTTGATAATTCATTTTAAATGTACTAATCCAGTGGAAATAATAACAGTTCTTCTAAGACTCTTGTACTTTCTTGTATCATGTATTTCTTGATCGTTTTGCTGTTTCATTTCCTTCTATACCAAACTCGTATATTTTTAAACTTTAGCGCAATATATACATGCACACCTACCCACCTACTTACCTACCTACCTACATACACGCACGCACGCATGGACGCACACACACACACACACACACACACACACACACACATACATACATACATACATACATACATACATACATACATACATACATACATACATACACACATACATACATACATACATACATTCAGGCTGGAAAAAGACATCAGAAAATTTCACAACGTTTCGACCTAAGTAAGGCCTTAGTATTCAAGAGACAATGATACATTTTCACAGAGAAACATAAACAAGAACTTGATACGTGAAGATCATGAAATATTTACATTTTGGCAAGAAGAAAAAAATATTTCCAAAGATAATGAAAAGGTCTAAACTTACGGAATAAATAGAAATAACTATATGTTATAGGATAGGATATATATGTTAAGAAAAATAGACAACATATTTTGCTTAAACCTATTAGCTGAATGGCGATAAGCCGGTTGGGGTGACATAGTTAACTAAATGTCGTATTTCTTATGGCGCCACCTACAATGTATTGCTGTACTTTTTTCGTTTTTAGCCTTACATCTCCAGACATGGATACTACGAGAAAGAGATAAAGTATTTTTTTATAAGATAAGATCGTGGAATGTATGTATGTATACATGTTTTAACCATGGTCAAACACCAACGTCAGCATAATAGTGGTTCTGCCAAGCCGATTGGCTAAAGTTCTAAACAGTTACATAGAAAAGTTAAAACATTTGAACCTTGGAACATGTTTATGCATCATAAATTCGACAACCAAATTAACAACTGAATACTGATAACAGATGACTATTCAGACAATCAGGAGATCTGCGATGTCTGTGGGGAATCATTAAGTACATAGGTCATCCAACTAAATAAAAATCTGTAGCCATAAAAATTCAACAAAATTATATCTCAGTTTGATGATAATGTATATTTATTTCCAAGGTTTATATTTTTCTCGTAATTTGTTTAAGACAATTTTGTTTTGGCTTTCACCTAATCTTAGATACCAATCTTATAAAGAAGCAAAATAGAGACAAAGAAGTCAAAGAAAATAAATAATGCATCCGATGCTTTAATCCACGAAATGACATTAAAATTATAGCAATCCTGGTTTCAAAATGTCATATGTTGTCACTTGTTTTCAACATCTGCATATATTTCCATCGCTGTCGATCGTTTCGGGAACATACTTTCTGTTTCGTGTTTGCTTCGATTATTATACTATTCAACCTGGAATAAAAACAACACTAGTCATTATAATATTAATAATGGTTACGATGATAAGGATGATGATTATTATGAGTATGGTGACGAGAAGGAGCATTATGACGATAGACGAAAAAAAATTAACTTGTTAATTTATGGTGCTGACTTAGTGCTGGGCAAAAGGTAAACAAACGTACAGTGAAATGTTAAACAATTTTTGTTTGAACTTGACACCATGAGAAGGCTAGAAATATGACCTCAGACAATAAAGGAAAACATATATTTATGATATATTATATTATTAAAGAATAATTAGCCTTTTAGGATCCGCTTTAGCTGACGTTCTATAATTTTGACTCAGATTAGGATTTGATATGATCTTTCATAAAAACTTCAGATAATATCAATAATTTGTCACTAATTGAAAACGTTAAATATACTGGAATACATCGGCCGGAATGATCCGAGCAACATGCACGTGCTCTTAAACTAGCTTGACTAGAAGAAAGATGCAGCTAGAGCTTCTTCTGAGGGTACCGCAACTTACAATTTCACAGAGAAAGAAGGAGCTTATGCCTATACAGAGTGAGTTTGTGGAGGTCAAGGTAAAATATGCTACGCACTGATAGCGAGACAGTGCAAATGCGGTTCCACAAGGAAAAGAAAATGATCTGTTCTGGAATTTGCTACTCCAAACCGCTATTAACTGGAGCTAATTAATATATCTAGAGCAACTGACAAGCAGCCTCAGTACTAAAGAAGCACTTTGGTTACTGATAGACCACCTAAAGTTGAAAGAAGAAATAATTCGTCACGATGTCATAGAGTACGAGCAGAGCAGACCGAAGCTCTGCAAGATAGTGACACATATCTATTGTCACTCTACATCACCTCACCCCACCCAACACTCTGACCGGGGCGCAACGTTCAGAATACGTTAGTGTCTATTTGAGTCTAACGTCCGCTCCCTGACTTTTGGATATGGGGTACATTTTCACCTCACAACTTGATAGTTGCTTTTGGTTTCCTGTCTGCTTATTTAAAGACGCGTTCACAAAGCCACACATCAGGAAGTAAAAGCTCTTGCAAGACATATATTATAGCCTTTAAGGAAATGTGCAACGAAAATCATGGAACTGATTTTGACTTTTGTTATGTCAAATTTGGCATCTTACAGTAATAACCGTTTTTTTCTTCTCGGATCACATTCATTCGATAAAACTATTCCCGGGATACTGCTAAGTGCCATAATGTTTGGTATATTGTCGGAATCCCTTCATTAAAATTTATTAGAATAAAGCCTAAAGGCGACATACCAATCAATGTGGAGCAAAGTAAGTCAGCGAGTATTGGTATCTTAAAATGGTGTTTATATTGTTTCAAAATAGCAGGTCATCCAACCATTGGGGAACAACCCAAATCAATAATATAACAAGTCTCTAAGTCATTGATCTACGTATATGCATATTCAAAAAGGTTGGTGTTTTAGCCTGATGTAAATGCTTAAAAATCGTCATAGAAAATATTAGAGAACGCTCTCGTACATTTCAAAGTTGTAAAACTATGGCAGTATTCGAATCACTCTAGACGTGCCAAGATGAGTGACAGAATTTACAACAGAGCAAATACATAGCTTAACGAATTTGACATTTGTCTGTGTCTTTGAAATTTTTAATAATATGCTAGAAAACAACTATATATCCTGCAGGTTTTGTTTACACATGTATGGCACTCTCGATATATTGGTTGTAGTTAAGACAATTTGTAGCAATTTGCCATTGCTTTAGTGTGTGACGAATACAGGGTTCTTGTACATTGTATGATGTATCATAATATATGTCATTACTGTTATTAGTCTTATGTTGCAGCTGCTTTACTAGTGTTATTCTAAAGCGACATATTATTTAAAATATTGGAATAACTTTTGATGATTGTCCACATTGTGATGATTTTTTCTTATTCATGAGGCAGGTACTCCAAGCTATTACTATGCGTGATCCGGCACACGGCGTTTGCAAATTGCATTCATTTTGTGACGAGATAAGTATGTTTCGAAAGCTTGTTTGTCTTTACATTGTGAATGACTGACTAACACATTTGAATACTTTCTGAACTAATAACAACCATGAACGGTTCAGAAAGTTCATGTTTTCCAGAAACTCATACACAAGAAGTAATCCTATGAGCAAAGTGATTGACGTCAAGTATTTATTTTGTGATATAAAACAATGAGTGAGCCAAAGCATGTACAATATAGAGCAAACAAGTGACATTTTGCAAGCCAAAATAACGATGAAAGACAGTAAAGTAAAACGATGTTTGGGAATCATGGCATACTATGAGCATCAGTCCTCGCACTCGGCTTCACATGCTCTCTAAATTATGCATCAAATTTAGCGTCTGTGATCGTATGTGATATGTAAATTATTCGATACATTTGGATATATCTACTATGCTGGGGCACCTGGACCTAGTCGTTGCAGATTTACATAATTCATTATAGCTGTTCATGTCACTGCCAAATGCTCCCATAAATAAGTATACCCTCCTCAGTGGTGAAACCCAGGGCTCACAATGGGTACATATAATCCGACAGCCTGATAGAATCAGCCTAAAGCAAATTACTACTTTGAAGTGACGGTAACTGAACATCAAATAATACTTAATGATGTATATTTAAATATAGGTGACATGAAACATATATATGTATATTTGTAAAATACCTTGTATACTACTAAATCGATTCGCTGAAACAAAGAAACTAATGGATAGAATGTTGGTGGATGTTGTTTTTTAGAGGGAGCAAAGAACATAACCTGTAATAAGTAACGGACATAGCCTATAATAAGTAACGGAAATAGCCTATAATAGAGGCATCATTTGAACGTAGGAATGCGTGCAAAGTGGTTACATCACCAATCATATACAGAAACATAATCCATAACTTGTCAATGTATATTAGAGCAGTATAAATATGAACAACAATTTAGCGTAGAATGGATGTATCAATTACGATCACCAAATTAGAGCCGGATGGAAGTATCACTTGAACGCCAGCATAAAACAGGGTGGATGTAGCAATATGAACACCAACGTAGAGTTCAATGGATGTATCAATATGAATACAAACGTAGAGTAGAATAGATGTGTCAATATGAATACTAACATATAGCAGGATGGATGTTTCAGTATAAATACAACCTTTGAGTAGGTTTGATGTATCACTATAAACACTTACGTAGAGTACGATGGATGTATCAGTATACTGGAGATATACTAATATATGCCAGCGTCATGTCAATATATGCTAAGCTGATCAGTCTTTAAAACATGATAATCAAGGATAGTGGAATATTCAAGATCTATGTTCTGTGTACATTTGCCATTGCGGTAGGTATATATGGTGTATTTACATTTCTTTTACAATACAGAACTTTCCGACAATGGCTTTGTAAAAATGAAGGATATAATCACATAAAATTGATTTATAAACTTGGAGATGGAACATATCATATCCAATTGAACATGGATTGTGTCCATTTTGTGCGAAGCTCAAGGATCTTTCTCTCATTGGAAGTAAACATTATTTTTGGCTTGGAACACGCACAAATATCGTCGATTTTGGGTCAGGTCAATTAAGTACAAATTCATACGAAATTTCTCTGAAATTTATGCTTAATAATGACTTATTGCATGCATAAAAAACTTTCCTGATTAAAAGCCATTGACTGTTATGCACATTAACTTTAGAGAAAGAGAGAGAGAGAGAGAGAGAGAGAGAGAGAGAGAGAGAGAGAGAGAGAGAGAGAGAAGAGAGAGAGAGAGAGAGAGAGAGACAGAGACAGAGAGAGATCACCTATGATAGGGGACAGTGCCAATACGGTGCAGTTAGTATTACAGAAATCTCCTTCACAACACTCGCTACATGTAGTTACAGATCGTCCAATGATGGCGTGGTCAGGGTTTAGGAAGACAGAAGCTGAGTGGCAATGCTGAGGATAATAAGAGAGACGAAACTGCTTACAGATAAGCGAATGTGTATTGAAATCTGCTTGAAGCAGATGAAACATGACGTTGACTAATATTAAAATACAGTTTAATGTGCCACATACAACCGTTTAAATGACAAAATAAACAAAACCAAAAACAATTCTCTAAAATATTATACAAACATTTTATGCTCTTCATTTTTCTGTGATACATAACGAAATATTTAGGGAATCATTTCTTAGAAAGATTCTAGAAATACACCTTGAGCAAATTTAAAGAGTTACTACCCACAATATTTGCTGTCAGGAAGTGACACTGATGATCATATACCTATCGGTAGATAATTTAACATTTGCACCTAGGTTTAACATTAGGCTACATAACTGAATTAACAGTAAGGGTTGTTATATACATGAAGGGAATTTAACATGGTGAAGTTCTTTTGAGGAAAATTCAATCTTAAAAATGTCCCTAGGTTTAACGTTATGTGTTGGTTTGACCTTTAACAGGAAATTTACATTGAAAATATTTTGATATTCAGAAAGCCCTTTGGATGAACAAACACTTAGTCGTGCAATATACATTACCCATCCAAAACCCACATTTACTATCCAACAGACTATTAGAAGGAAGCAATTCCCATTTACACCCTAACCAAAAAGTATGAGCACTCACCCTTAGTTAAACATATTTACACTCTCTCATAAATGAGGTAAAAGAATATCGAAGCTAGTGAACAATGTATCTATAGTGAACATGGATTGCGCTCATATCTATAAGTCTGATACTTTTATTCAGTAACGCGTTGCATCAGTGTTGTGTCTCGAGTGATAATACCATTTAATCCATACCCACGACTCCAGCGGACCCCTCCAGTGTAAAAAAAAACATTTGTGGGATTTGTTTTAATGTTGTCAAAGGTTCTAATATATTGTGGAATTTATTTCAATGTAGTAACATGTTCTAATATATTGTGGGATTTGTTTTAATGCAGTCATTATTTCTAATATCTTGTGGAATTTATTTTAATGTAATCACATGTTCTAATATCTTTTGGGATTTGTTTTAATGTAGACAAAGATTGTAATATTTTTCGGGATTTGTTTTAATGTAGTCAAAGGTTCTAATAGATTGTGGAATTTGTTTTAATGTAGTCACATGGTATAATATCTTGTGGGATTTGTTTTAATGTAGTAAAATGTTTAATATATTGTGTGATTTGGTTTTATGTAGTCAAAGATTTTAATATCTTGTAAGATTAGTTTTAATGTAGTCAAAGATTTTAATATCTTGTAGGATTTGTTTTAAATGTAGTCAAAGGTTTAATATATTGTGTGATTTGTTTTAATATAGTTAAAGGTTGTAATAACTTGTAGGCTTTGTTTTAATGGAGTCAAAGGTTGTAATATATTGTGGGATTTGTTTTTTAATGTAATCAAAAGACGTAATATCTTGTGTGATTTGTTTTAATGTAGTCAAAGACTAATAGTTTGTGGGATTTGTTTTAAATGTAGTCAAAGGTTTAATATATTGTGTGATTTGTTTTAATGTAGTCAAAGGTTGTAATATCTTGTGGGATTTGTTTTAATAGAGTCAAAGGTTGTAATATATTGTGGGATTTGTTTTTTAATGTAATCAAAGGACGAAATATCTTGTAGGATATGTTTAAATGTAGCCAAAGGTTGTATTAGTTAGTGGGATTTGTTTTAATGTAGTCAAAGGTTGTAATATTATTTGGGATTTGTTTTAATGTAATCAAAGGATGCAATATCTTGTGGGATTTGTTTTAATGTAGTCAAAGGCTGTACTAGCTTGTGGGATTTGTTTTAATGTAGTCAAAAGTTCTAATATCTTGTGGGATTTGTTTAAATATAATCAAAGGTTCTAATATCTTGCTGGATTTGTTTAAATATAATCAAAGGTTCTAATATCTTGCGGGATTTGTTTAAATATAATCAAAGGTTGTAATATTTTGTGGGATTTATACCTGGATCATCATTATTGATCGATTGCCAGGTGAGTGGTGAAGGTTACTAGGCATATTTATTTATAAATAATAAGGAAATCAAAATGGCACAACAGGCCACATCTGTAGATAATGGGGAATCCTCATTAACTGCTCATATCTATTATAGTATTTAGAACGGTGTCAGTCAGCTCTGCAGATAAATTTCGTGTATAATAGATGTTATATATGTATTGACGTTTAGTATATATGGTATAAAAGCGACTTTACTAACAGCATAAATATATTTGGCTAGGAATACCTGTTCTGTACTGTAACATATATCTTAACATTCTTTTTTCAAATAGTGAAATGAATCGATATGGAAAAGATCATTAAATGTACGCATGTAATTGAGTAATAGAGAGACATTTAATAATAGATTACATATTTAGGTCGACATCCAACTGAGTAGACTTTATCGTTGTCACCCCACAGACGTTCTTCGATGTAGCAGAACTATAATGTACAAAAACATTTATACTATGTAATCACATAACAAAGTAAATAAATTGATATAATGGCCTTAAAGTCTTTCTGATGCAACATCGGAATATTTTATATGCATACTAATTATGTCTGAATCCCGAAAGACGTGCACTTCATGTTTTGTTTTCCATTAATTAGAATGGTAGTACGTATCAGCAACAATATTTATATATAATAATGATTTACGTTTACGAAACCAGAAAATATTTAACTTAATACAAATCTGGTGTTCTCCGTTCTATTATTTACTTTGTATTTTAGCCATCTACACCGAAACGAACATAAAATGTTTTGGTGCTGTTAAAGACAATGTTAAACGTAATATGACATATCTAAAGTATTCAAAAGCAAAGATTATACTTCTTCAAGACACAGCCTCTCTTTAATTATAATAGTCCGAATCTTAGAACGATTAAAATACACAACATCTTTTTAATCATAAATAGTCCGAAACTTAGAACGATTACAATACACAACCTTACCTTAATCATGCATAGTTCGAATCTTAGAACGATTACAATACACAACATCTCTTTAATCACAAATAGTCCGAATCTTAGAACGATTACAATAACCAGCCTCTCTTTAATCATAAATAGTCCGACTCTTAGAACGATTACAATACGCAACCTTTTTTAATCATAAATAGTCCCAATATTAGAACAATTACAATACCTAGCCTCTCTTTAATCATAAATAGTCCGAATGTTAGAACGATTACAATACCCAGCCTCTCTTTAATCAGAAGTTGTCCGAATTTTAAAAACGATTACAATACCCAGCCTCTCTTTAATCATAAATAGTCCGAATCTTTGAACGATTACAATACCAAGCCTTTTTTAATCATAAATAGTTCGAATGTTAGAACGATTATAATACCCAGCCTCTCTTTAATCATACGTTGTCCGAATTTCAGAGCGATTACAATACCCAGCCTCTCTTTAACCATAAATTGTCCGAATCTTTGAACGATTTCAATACCCAGCATCTCTTTTATTAAAAACAGCCTGATTAGTATTGACCTAAAGAAAAGTTTGTTTTCATCAGAAATAAATGTGACAAAATGCGTGATTAAAAATATACCTGGAAACGTTAGTAAAATGTCCAAATGTAACCAAGTTCCCAATACAAACAATATGTTCGCATTTAGTTCATGCTGTACTATTTTAGACTGCATACTTAAATTAAATGGGAACGATCTGTGTGCAAGTTTTGGATATGTTTCATTTCGATTACATTCCCTGCAAGGATTAGATCTTTTGTTCGTCATTAAACCAATCAAGCCACTCACGTATTAAAAATAAACAATTAAACATAAATTACATTAGTTTTTTAATTTTTACCTAACAAGGCAATACACGATTGGCATTTACAGATATTATGACTAACAGATGAAATTATATATTAAACACCATACCAATAACGGTACTTAATTTATGTTAAACAAAACAGCCATTTTTTACCACACCTCTCCATGCGCACATTGCACAGTCTTGAGACACTCCGACGGATGGCTTAAATGTTGGCAGTCAAAACAGAGAGGTCCTCTCGAGTCATAGCTTTCGAATCCTAAAAGTTTAGTTGCAGAAATTTTGAATAATTTTTATTAGCAGGGGTCAACGCACCTTAATAAAATTTCCTTTAGAAAAAGTTTGAGCTAAACACTGAGACAGTCACCATTTGAAATGCTAACCGTCGTGCTATGCGTAACCTGAATATCTACAACAAGAGTACTGCCGTATTCATAATACTAACAAATAATGCAATAATGGCACAAAAACAAATATAATGTGAACTATTGCCGTAGCCAATGCACTATTCTTTACGACATAACAATTTCAGTTCACCATATGCACTAAATCCAAAGAGTGATCGAGATTACCATGAATAGTACACAGCCTCTGCCTGGTTTAGTCAATAAAATTGAATGTGTTGAATTCAATAGGAATCTTTCAATATAAATGAATTACACCAATCAACACAATTTAAGGTGTGCATGATATAATATTTGTATGGATGTATCATTTATTTATAAATTGGAGATTAAGACAAAAGGATGAAAGGAGGAAACATTACAGCCTACCGTCGTCACCGCATCCGTGGCTATTGCAGAAAGAAGTTTTACAGCATCTGGAACATCTGCTAGGAATGTTATTATTTTCCTCGCACGACTTAAAAATAGAAGTAATAGAGCACTAAGCCTCTACAGAGTTACATGCAAACAAATTTTAGCAGAAGAGGCTTATGAATTTGTTAAAATTGCAACTGGTTTAATTATGGTTCTGAATAATTAATAAAATACAGTCGAAGAGGAATTAAATTATATATTCCAACTAACATCAAGCTGTTGAAAACTAACATTCAATTCTTTTATGTATCTGCTAAAAGATTTATCAGAAGTAAACATTTTTGAAATAAAAGCAACATCCGAAGACGTGGTGAAGGAACAACTTATTATGAAAGAAATTAAAATATTAGAAATATTATCGTCTAAACATTATGACGTAATAGGTCCATTTATTAATTTCCATCTTTAGAAAGAGCTAAGAACATATTGTTTTATTGAAGTGTCATTGAATCATAACATTTCTAAAATTGCAAAAAATGCTATATTTTATTTAACACCACCAACGTATAAGTCTAATATAAAACCTCTAAACCTACCAGGTTAACGAAGAAATTCGCAGATCATCTAAAACCTCACCAATCCCTCATTGAAAGCGATTGCCTGACCTAAGTGACCTTTTATCTAAGGACTGAACACATTTTCTACGTTTTGATACTCTAATTGCTGACAGTTACTTCTGGTATATGCAGGCCTTTAAATGCAAATTACGTTGAAAAGTAATGTGTTAGTCCGCTATGTTGGCGTATCACACTCTGAAAGCACGCGGCCAATAAGTCAAAATAACATTTATGACTTCACATGAAATAGTGATTATTTATATTTCGAGGAATAACAGTCTACCATATTATTTCTTGTCGTATGCCTTAGTATTAGCACTATTCTCACTTTTACCATAAATTATTTCTAATTTGATCTTTGACTGCAGTCTGTTATTAGTCTTATGTCTTTAAGCAAGTGCAAGTTTAAAGTTGTTAAGTTAGATCATCCTAACCTCGTTCTCACAGAAACGAGACTGTTTCGGATCTGGCTAATTTATTGAAAGGTGTCTAATATTCATAGGTTTTCTAGCAATGCAAACACAGCTCTCGACTTTATGATAATTCAAAATTTCTGATAAAAAAATGCAGAGAATTCAAGCCACTTCCTGCTTACTGGTACAAATCACCTTGAAAGAAACAAATCCATGAAATAAACTATTTCTTTTAAATCTAACGAAATAAATGTTTGCTCACCTCTTTATTTGATTTAACGCATCCTGAGTTGTAACTTACATGACTCCCAATATGGTTCTGTTCGACGAAGCAGCCCTAAAATAATAATAATAATAATAATAATAATAACGGCAATAATAATACAAATAATAATAGTAATAATAATAATAATCATCATCATCAACATCATAATAAACTAAAAAAAATAATAATGATAATAAAAAGTGTTATTATTATTATCATTATTATTATTATTATTATTATTATTATTATTATTATTATTATTATTGTTATTATTATATTAACAAACAGTCTAACGTTAGTTCAGCTGTAAGGTACATCAACGTCAAGAAAACCCACGACACTCTGAATGTCCATTAGATGCATCTTAAAAAGCATGCCGCAAAGCGCATTTCATCCTCAATCTCACATACTAGTAACATGAATGTATTTCAATAAAATTGACACAGTTTGTTTCATTAAAGTCAATTGGTTTTCATTGACGTGTACATTTCTACACTTCATTATATATATGATATGTTCATGTAATTCAGTTAGCATATCGATGCACCAGTGACCGAATGGCGAAACAATGATATACCTTCACAAGATAACACGAACCGTTTTAAAAATGTTTCTGTTAGTAAATTGCGATCCATTTTGATATTTTTGAAATACCACACCCCAGCTGATTCATAGCTGCGACATGTTTCTACACTTTAAGTGAATATATTAATTATCTGTTATTGGAAATAAAGTTAGGTTTTGCTGCAGTTATCAAATTATATGCATCTAAGACGACAAATACATAATTCAATGAAATAAAATGATGTGGTTATTTACTTTTAACACTAATGCAGTGGACTCACGGAAGTTGCTACATAAATATAAATTAATATATCAGTGAATGCACAGACAGCTTATAGGATGAAAAATATTCAAGGAATTAGCCAAGACTTTTTGGAACAAAAGTAAAAGATAATAAAATACAAATGTGAGGAAAAAGAAATGTTAATGTATTGCAGATAGTTGTAAAATAAGTATCAGATGGTAAAGGTGAAACTGTCTTGCTGCACACAAAGTTAAGAACAATCTTTGATTGGTTGAGATTGTAAATATTTTGATATTCATTTGGATTTGAAAAGAATGATAAAATTACAAACAACACACAAATTTTTATTAGCAAGAAGTTTTAAAACTTTTTTAAGTCGAAGTTAGCTTTTATAAAAGTTATAAACAACAGAAACTATAGCTATACTTATTTTCTATTTAACCTATTAATATGTTCCAACTGTCTTCCAGTTTAACATGAAATGTACATTTTCCAGTCGATTGGCATGTCTGTACATTTGTAAAGAATAGTTTTGAAGTACATACAAGAAGTCAATAGGAAAGAGTTAATCACACAATCTAAATGCATTGCTGTTTATTATTATTATTATTATTATTATTATTATTATTATCATTATTATTATTATTATTATTATTATTATTTTCTCAAGTTTTAGAAATGGGAAAAGGGCTTTTAAAGTATGTGGACTGAGTGTGAAGCTGTTGAATTCATGATATTTTTGATAGCCTAACTCCGCAGATAACTAAGTATACAAAGCCTACTAATGTTGGCAAACATTCAGATTGGACTCTTTCCTTCCGATGAGCATTTTTAGATAATTAAATTAATATCTATATTATGATACGGACCAGAAACGCTATTTAAATGTAAATATTCATAAAACCAATCACTTTTATCTTTCCAACAACACAAATAGTAATGTAGTTTTAAAAAAGGAAGAACACTCGTTCGTTGTAACCACTGCAGCTAAAATATAGATCTGATCAGGGTAAAAGTATACATGAAATTTTCATCTTGAGAGTTTCAGAATGAGTTTGAAGAGACCAAACATGTTTTCGATTGAAGTATATGAGAATCATTGCTAGGTCCCTGCTATGGTGACTTCAATAATTCTGTCAAACAATGTTTTATAAGGTCCTCTTTGTAAAGCAATATCTGAAATAGACAATGAATAACGAATATAAACTAGTACAAATTTATGAAGTATGATAATCTGTTGACTGCATCTGCAGTCTATGCATTACACAGTAAAGATTAGAGAAACTCAGTTGTGATTTAACAGTAACGCTCTCTAACTTAACTATATTAAGAATGTTAGAAACTGTTTCTGGTTATAGTAGATCGCATGACCTGTAGTCATTCACTCAATTATGATTTTAATTTTCTGCAACTGGAAATCATAATACCAACTAGATCATGAATGTTTCAGCGTTTGTGTAATGATTTTGAGACGTTCATCGTTCTATGGATTGAACTTATTTATAGTCATTCTCCAGATTGGCTGGAACCGTTTATCTATATTGCATCATTTTGTAGATTCTTTCATTTCTCCTTTGACGTGCTCCAATTAATTAGGCCCGACTTGTACAGACTGGTTTTCTATAAAACACATTTCTTCTTCTGCGACGTGCTATTATGATGTTTACAGTAATTTTATGTTTCATCCGTAACAGCCGCAGTTATTCTGATAAGCATGCTCTATTCGTGTCCGCTATTTGTATGACTCGAAAACGATGCTGCTGCGTTTCAAATCTGGAACTATTGCTTAGATTGTCCATACAAAGTCCAAATATTTGATATGTTCTTTTATGCGGCGGAAAGGTCATTTTTAAAAGTCAATAACACATTTTTAGTTTAGTATAATTTATATTTATAATATTTATGCAGTAATGCTCTAGTTTGCTATTGCACATTGTAATATTAAAACTCACTCTATTCAATGTTATCAACTAGACTTCAAACTCCAGGTAAGAGATAAAACTTATCACAATCAAAGACTGAGTAAAGATGTCTGAACTCCCTTTAAATGGGAATTATTGCAGCTTTAATCAGGAAGATAAGCAGGATGTGGATAACTGACCCGTCTATTACGACAAGACATTGGCGCTGAGCTCCTATGTAATTTTAATAAGAAACCGAAAGTCAAGTATGGTCTGGGGATGGTTGATTTGTGAGGAGTTTCACTATATATGGCCGACTATTCACTGTATTGTCTACTTTAGCGATTGCTACTCTATTTATTTCAAAATTCCTTGTCACAGTGTAATGCTATGAAGTTTATCTATAGATGTTAAATATATGCGAACGTGATGTTATATGTTCCTAATTGTATCGATTCATTTCTTCAAATAAGTACAAAAAATGGGTAACATTAGAAACTTAATTAGAAATAGATTAATTAACCGCACTCATCCCTTTGTCTGAAAATCAGATTATCATGGATTTGCTAATCGAACAACAATGATTCTGTGTGATCTTTCCTCTCTATCCTTAGCTTCTAATTTCAATAAAGACTTCCATAATTCTTAGACCAAAACGTTCATAATACAAGGTCTTTTTGTTATCCCTTCGAAGGATGGTTCTGATTATAGTTTTAAATATTTTTTGTTTCTGTTTTCTGTTTCTAATTCTATTTCTTTAATGCGCAAACATCGAATAAGAAAACTACGTTATGGTAAACGAGCATCTTGAAAAATTATGCACTGAATAAAACGGAAATTATTAGTTGTGGAGGGCAACCTATGTTTAAAATTAAGATCTCTTTTTTTAAAAAAATATCCATGTACAAGACGATAAGCAATTCAAGTTTAGTAAATGGAAGTTTTAGTTTCTCCAATACGACAGAAAGTACGTTTGGACAATTACGTTGTAAGCCAATAATTATACATAGGAATGTGCTGCAAAGAATAATTTGCTCATGTTCCCATCAGGTTGGTATGGGATGGGAATTAAGAAATTTCATATGACTTAAGTGAATGAATGTGCAGGTTTTTGTTATCACCATATGTTTCAAATAATGAATGCCTCTTTAAGTGCCTGGTTTTTTAGACTATTGTCGTAATCTTTTCACTTCCACACATCATACATTTTCTTCAATAAATAAACTACTTTGTATTTTATCTTTTACATTTCCTGATTTGTAAACAAACGGTCGCCTAATATCACTTGTGCTATTTAACATTTGTCCGCAGAAAAGTTAAGAAAATATCCACTCATCAGAGATTATGTTGTACTTGAGAATATTCACAATGTGACCAATCCTATATGAAGGCTTCCAGTGTGGATTAACCTTTAATTAAGCTAATAAAATATACATTAGAGCTGTGTTGAACGTCGCCATTTTTAACCAGAATCATGCTTATGGATGTGTATTACGTGCAGTTGTTGTTTCCATTAATCGATTTTAATTAGCTTTGCATCCCCTTAAGTTCTCTAATCTTTGAAAATATCTTATCTTTTTGAATTATTAAAGTAACTTAAATATTATCAAAGAACACTTTTAGCCATAATATTGGTTTCCGTATGTTTGTTTGTTAATAGAATTGTCACTTATCGTCTACAAGACATCGAAACAATTACTGAAATAAAATTCCTTTATGAAGTGTTTCTATCAAATAAATATTTTTGAAATGTCTGGAGTGTCTGAATCAATTAAGTCAGGTTGAAACTGCCTGTATATTGTTCCATCATATAAGTATTTGCTGTGATTAATTAGATATAGATTTGCTGTTATCATATAGAGGTTAATACATAGTTGTTGTCTATCATGATTACAAATTAACAACATTCAGATAATTCACAAGTCACTAAATAAAAGTAATTATTTTCCAACATTGGCGTTCATCAGTGGCGTTAATCGTTGACCAATGTCCTTTTTCTAGTCAACCCTGTTTATCTCTCTCAACTTGCGAAACTGGGGTTTTCTGAACAAAACAAATACATATGTGATCCAGAAAATCAATTATAAGAAGTGTACGTTGTATTCGTTGTTGTCACCTGCAGTAATAAGAAAAAGCCATACAGAGCTTTTGAAGAAATGTAACAGCAGTTGTTTTAGTTCTGGATAAGTAACACATCAGTGCATGGGATGAGGGTCATGGCAACGTGTAGTCTGATGATGGATTAAAAAACATGTATGGATTGAGAGAAACATTTCTACATTATATGTAAGTGACACTGAGAATAATCCAAAATGAGAGAGATTTAATTCAAAATAAAAAGGGACCGTTCAGGAATATAACAGATACATGACAGTAAGGTATAAGTCGTTGCATTTTATTTTAAAGCTATTTTTTAAATTTTGTTGAAATAAAAGATTAGAAGTCTATACAAAAACTGGAAGGCGTTTCAGAATATTGATTAAGATAAAATGTTACTATTTGCGTACACGGACAATATGACATTGGGTATTTTCAATTAAAAATGTTGCACAAAAGTTTGAAAGTAACCGTTTACCCATGCATAAGGTTGAACACGTGATATTAATATGTATATATATTTAAATTGGAGGGGTAAATTACACATTCGATTTACGTCTTGTACAAACGGTTAGACATACATCTTAATTTTGCAATCTTTCTACATATCACAATTTCGTATGTTGTGACTCTTCTAAGACTGCAATATCGTTAAGGTCTTTTCTTCTGTTACGACAATATTTTTTGACTGTCCTCGAGTTTTTTTATATCTTTCAACTATTAATTTTATAATAATGTACATACATACTTATATATGAAGAATACATATGTGTGTCTGTCTTTTTCGGGGTAAATGTATCTATTTGGTGTTTTAGTTTGCGCAACATGTTAATTCTATCATTGAATGCAAAAAATATTTCTAAAATGCACCATTATTGTCAAGATTATTTAAAACTCTGAAACAATTAATCTGAAAGCGTTTTCACGGTCATAGAAAATATTGGTTAACTTTGATGTGGAACTTAGTATGTGTCAATTTCCGTAATACCGGGAAGGATAGTTATCAGATTGAAGCAGAATGTATGCACCCCTACCCTCGTTCCTACTCTCCGTCAAGCTAGACATCATTAAAAAGAATATATATATATATATATATATATATATATATATATATATATATATATATATATATATATATATATATATATATATCGTTAGGAAGCAGGCGACAATATTTGTTTAGAATATTTTGTTTTATCATGTATTTATTTGACTCCCTTAGATATATTACATGATATATCAGAAAATATATAATTCAAAGAAAAAATTAACTTGATGCTTCGACACTTACCAAGTCGTCAACGCATTTCTCCAACTGATCGCAGTATTTTAAGTGGGTCATCTCAGTACATGAAAAACAGACTAAGGTATTCTCTGAATAAAACCAAAAGAAATCAACAGAAAATTATTAAATCTTAATCATTTTACAAATATATTTTATGTGTTTTCTATAGATTGAACCAAACCCTTCAAATTATGAATAGAAAAGCTAAAAAACTAATAAGATAAGATCAGCAAGTTGTGTTTGCCAAGTATTTTCAACCAGTTTCTGTTCCTGTTTATTATACTTACTTCTCCTCCTCTTGTCTCTTCTATGATCTTAGGAACGTGTTTTTCCGCAGGTTTCGCTTTTACATTTTCAAAATGTTATTCCATTTTTGACATTACATGTCATCCACTTAAAAGTGTTTCAAAAGTTTATACCATATAACCATATTATCCAAAGTGGTTGGAATTCGGATGTGTATTTATTTTATATGAACACTAAGATGTATGGTAGTTTGGGATATCTTTAAAACGACAGTGGCTCAAATCAATAATGGTAACAGATATTCTTTATCTTATATGTATGTAAGGAAGTAATATCGCTAAAGCGCTTTTAATGTTTCGTATGATACTGGTCGAAGCCTTCCATACTCAATTAATTCAATCTCGAATCACACTCGAGTGCATGCTTTACGCAAGTGCATGCGATCCCGTTGTTTGCCGAGTGACATAGAAACCCTGGGGCGACCCCAAGCGAAATTATTAATGCAAAATGTACTTATCATGACCATACCGTACACAACGTATTTTGAGGAGATTCCTTCTCTGAGAGACCAAATCACCTGTACCTGAATTTGATTAATACTTACACCTATACTGTCTATTGAATATTCTGTTAATAATGTTTTCGTTTTCTGAGACTATTTTTTATTATTTCGAAAACTATATTTCTTATTGATTGTTTCCTTTTTCCTGATAATGTTTCATATCAAAGAACAAACGCGGCATATACTATGTACATTACAAAAACTTCATAGATTGATGCATATCGTATTTTGAAAGGATGTTTGAGCGTATCTATATACCATCCGAACAATTGAATGTTTGTAACATCATAGAAAAGATCAAATCCGTTTTTCGCTTAAAAGCATCTTTAAGACATATTAATCATACTCAAAGCGATTGAGTTTTAAAACACGGATATGTACCGTTTTGATAAATTGATTGATTTAGGGATTGTCTATATGAACTTATAATAATAAATCAGACACGTCGTTGTATGATAGTGTAAGAAATAGATAAGACAACAATACAAAGACATTGAAATGTTTAGTTAATAAAAAGATAACATTTAAAAAGAACTAGTGAATAAAATGACGAGAGCGAATATTATCAAGAATAAATTTATGGGAGAGATGCATTCAACAATATAATATATTAAAACTCCAAAACCTCTGACTTACCAATGAGAAATATCATGAAGATGAATAGTTTAAGCAATGCAGTTAAGTTCATGAATTTTATTAAGAGAGAGTGACGTGCAAAGACACAGAAATTGCACTATACAAACAGTTCAGGAAATTTGAAATAATCGAATTGCATTGTGAAGGCGGCGGTCATTGAAGGGTTGGCATTATACTTATATAGGTCTGGATTGGAGACAATTATATCGGAACACGAAAGCTACTTAGGGGGCTCTCTACCTCAGAGAGAGAGAGAGAGAGAGAGAGAGAGAGAGAGAGAGAGAGAGAGAGAGAGAGAGATAGAGAGAGAGAGATAGAGAGAGAGAGAGAGAGAGAGAAAGAGAGAGAGATGTTTTACATTTTGAAAATGCACAATGGAGACAATGTATTTTTATTTTAATTGCATAGCATTCCTACGTTATACTTCAGACGGGTTATGTTAACCCATTCGTAACTATCATATATTCTGAAAGTAGTTGCAACTAAAACCATTCCAATTAAAATAGACTATTGGAAAGGTTGTTTATTTTCCATATTCAGCTCCCCGGTTATGACCAGCCTGATGGGCTTGAGAATACTATGACGTCTGGCGTACTATTACTAGTATAACCCACCAGTTCAGTGCCAAAGTACGGGTACAAGTTCGGAGGGTAAAGTGACCGTGACAGAGGGCAGTCTGTGTCAACATTCATTTTCCAAGTATTTTGACTACATGTAAAGTATAATAACAGTAATGTTTTGACTACATGAAAAGTATAATAAAAAGTAGTGTTTTGACTACAGGTAAATTATGACAGTAGTATCTGACTACATAAATGTTTGCAAGCAGTGGTTGATTATATAAAGGTTTACAACAAGTATTTGTTTATATGGAAGTTTGCTAGAGATATTTGCCTACATGAAGTTTTTATGGAGTTGCTAGAACGTTTTGACTACATGAGTTTGACATAATGGTCAAATTGTCTTTCATATGTGTTTTATATTCATATTATAAGCTTTGTTGTGTGTTTTTTTTCATATAATTATTGTGAGTGTTTAATATATTGTCACTGTCATCCACGAACGTTTTTATGATTTCTTAAAACCCTGCCCAGTCTCAAAGGGTCAGTTCGATTTAGTTACAACATTAATAAGTTTGAGCGTCTCAACCGTGACATAACTGATAATGGCTTTGTCGGGATGATGAGAAGCACGCGGTAAAATATTGATTCGTTGTTGTTGAGCAGCATTTATAGCTAGGTGGTACTGTATCACTATGAGTGGATACAAGGTATACTTGCACCCAAAGAACAAACGGAAGTCCATGCATTCATGTATTTGACATCCATTAGCTTACCGGGGACCATGAATTTAACTGTGGTAGAATTAGTGAAAAGCCGTAGCTCAAAAAAATGCCAAATCGCGGAAAAAGTTTGACAAACCAAAGGAACGCAAAAGGTACTGCATATCATTTACGCTGACATTGATTATTTTAACGTGAGAACGAAGGTTGTAAACGCCAGTCCGATGCAACAGAGAGACTGAGCCACCAATGACGTATCGTGGTCAGAGCTTGCCTGAGATTGTTAAGTCGTTCAAAGTTACTGCGAAATGGATATGACAACAACTCCGACACACCCGACATAAATGATTACGCCTAAAGATGACACTCACAATTTTTCTACGGCCACTCTTACCTGCATCTGTAAAGGATATTTCAACTTGAATGAATACGTTCTTGATCTATGTCACATCACTACTTAGGAGCCGCCAAAAGTACATGTAATGTACCACTGTGGGTTTATACATATAAAGCGCGAATTATCCAAACGTTTTGTAATCTTCGTGGATATGATGGTCATTTAATACTGCAAGCTATCGCAAAAGACATGCAATTCACCACTAATTATTATTACCAAAAACAAGAAACAATTTATGATGTTATCGCAGAGCCATCTGCAATTGATTGTAAATATCAGCAGTTTCTAAACTTCCCGGGGACGCATTCATAAGCAGCCTTACTGTGAATTTTTAAAATCACTCGGACATATGGTGGTGATGTTAATAATGGACTGTTTAACTACGAGGAAATGAGTTATTTGGAACAGCTGACTGAGACGCCATCACCACCAATTGATTCATTCGATTCCTTGTTTTGTCACAAAGGTATGTCTGCCAACGACTAGGTAAACGAAAATCATGTTTGGTCCGCACTTGTTTTCTTTAAAACTAGACCACTCTCACGAACTGTATTTATTATTTCTGGTCTATTTAAAACAAATCCCGTGCCCTAATTTTCATTCCCAGGATGGACTGAGATTCATTTTTGGATTCAATGTAAGGACGATTTCAATCTGCTAAATGAGATATTGCAACGCTCTCTTATATAATCTGCTGGTCTGGTGGATAAATACGACACCGATGTTCAAATAGTTTAAACGTGTATTTTCACACAAACAACTTGTAAGAATGGACAACGATGCAACCAATGTTCGTTGGTGAGGTTCACAAGTTCTATCTCTCAGATGCAAATATTCACATAAATACGCACAGGTACGACAGTGACAGCGGCTATGATTATTCCATGATGTTGACTTGGGTTAATCAACTGCTCGAAATATATAACGAGTAGATGCTGGAGACGGAAGCGTTATATGTGCCCGTCAAGTGACTGTCTTGTATTATTGTGAAATTGATATTACCACAACACATACTTATAGCAGAGAACCAGATCGGCAACATATTTATCACCGAGGGAAACATACCCATCCAGTACGCAACAATGGTCGATTTTCAATACTTTTTTGGCTGAATTAGATATGCAACATACTACACCTAAAGTAAATGGGATAGGTGCTACTTTTAAAACCGCTTAACATATGGTGCATGAGTTAAATTAGTAGAAACAGGTGAAATTAAATTAAACTTTTATCCGAACGGGTACATTGTTTATCACGAAATATTGCGTTGTTGATGACTACGCCACCAGGCGTAAAAGCACCCAGTCCTTGTGTCTGCAAAGAAAACGTAGAATACACCGACAGATCCACTCCAGTTGCGTTCTAAATCATGTTCCACCATTAAATATTGCCCATATACATATCTGTTATGACTTTATTGCGCTTGTGCAAAACAGAGTAATTGGTTAGTAGTGGGATGCGTGTTGCACCTGTCAAATGCCAGCCTTTCGCTTCATTATACTTCGCGGTCACATTATTGTCTAATAAAATATGAATGAATCTCGGACTTGTCGAAGCGGAAAAAATATTGAAATTGAACTACTGCGGCAAGATGATAAAACAATAAATGCACTTTTGATGAAATTTAACCATGTAATTTTTTCTCTAAATGTTACATGTTTAATCACCGACTAGACCACGATTTCATAGAATTATTGTTGGAGGTGTATCCATAGGAATCAGTTCTGCATGTGGTGCTGGCGAGAAAATATCTATACGTGTCAATTCAGAACTTCGCCCAGTGGCATAAATTAGTTTCAAATACAAATACCAAGCTATAATCGAATGTTGTTGATAGTAAAGTAATTAGCATTGTTGATGTTTTAAATAATGATGTTGGAAATGGAAAATAACCGACGTCTTCAGGCACAGCGACGAAACTGCGGCGCTAGAGACCCAAAAACATGCAACTGATTTACAGGAATTGAATATTTATTTTATACTTGCCATTTTATATTGATCTACCCAGTAGAGTTACGGGCCGATTGAGGCACTTTACTGTAATTTCGTTTCGGGTGGCCAGCAGAGCATTCCTTACATCGGTCTCCGCACTGGTTCCCACTCGCTTGTATAAATCACGGACTCGCATGTGATTCGAGGGTATATTGAATGGGTATAAAATGCTATATCAGTACCAAAATATCATACGCCTCATAATTTTACTAATAAAATAATAATAAAAAGTTATCATATCAATTTTGAGATATTAATGTTTGATTGTTTCAAGGAGTTTCATATTCATCTAAGAAAACTTGATCCATGGTATCGATTTCTAACATTGTGATTTATAGAACAAATATCCCAAGCATAATTTTCAAACATTTTCCTATTCCTTTCATTCTTGCTTACCTTTCGACACGAAATCTGTAGTTGTTGAGGGCATTTGTGTTGTTTGGCAACTAACTGCAATTAAATATTAGAGATGATATCAATGACTATTGCATATGATATATTTCCATCAATTCTAAATGACAGAAATTCAAGAAAATATACGTGCTTGCTATAACAATAAGATATATATTTAAGGATAATAGGGTCAAATATGTCCATCTCATATCAGCAACATAATTATAAATCGTAATAGAGCGTGGCAACTTTGTTCCAATATGATGAATATTTATCGCACATATTCACACACAAAAATATTATTGTCGAAATTATTTGTATTAATCATTTTAGAAGGTTTCAACTAATGCTATTTAATCGGCCTACTGTCACAATACAGACCTTAATTTAACCGTATTTCAAAAGTGATGCCCGAAATATTGTCATTGAGTTAAACTATCATATTTCTTTCATGTCTTGTGTATGTTCAATCTCGTGAGTCGATAGATTTGGCTCAATTATCAAATACGTTCAATATTTTTACTAATGTTTTAAATTCCGTTTTACGACAATCAGATATGAAGACTTTCATAAGGTCAGATATTTTGGCGTCATTTTAGGACAAATTGTAAACATTAAAATGTCTTTCACAAGTTCGGTATCTTTAAGAAATTTTTATAATAAAGGATCATTGAAGATTTGAAAAAGGAAAATACGTTATCTTCTATACAGATGCAGTTTTCGAACTTATATAACGTAGCTAACAAATGCAATACACATTAATCAGTTTTTAATGAATTGTATTTAGTGCTTAACAAGGCAAACAATTTATGGTCAAAGATCTTCCGTATGGCCCATATACAAGTTGTTCTTCAATATAAAATGTGCTTACTGAAGATATAATGATATAACGTATCGCGGACGTGGCTTAAATCATTAAACAATAATATCTAAAAGCTACTACTTTCTGGCTTTCTCAAGTTCGGTATTTTAAGGAGTTTTTATAATAAAGGATTATTGAACATTTTGAAAAGAAATATAAGTGAGATGCTTCACAGATGCAGTTTCTAGAACGTATATAACGTAGCTAACAAAAGTATTGGATTTTAAAATGTTTCTAATGAATTAAATTTAGTGCATAACAAGGCATACAATGTATGGTCAAAGATCTTCCGTATGGCCAGTAGTCAGGCTGTGGATAAAATTGTACAATATTTTGGAAGATTAATCTTTGTGTACTTTTGCTAGTATATTGTAGATATTCATATTGTTGCCACGTTTAACAGAAAACAGATAACATAAAGATAATTGCACTCATTTCCTCGTACCTCACTTTATGACTATAGTTGATGTTAATTCATGCCTCGACAAATTGTAGTCCCAATTATCTATCACCAGCGGTATTTTTGTTTGTATTGCACTTTCATATAATTCTTGCTTGATGAAGATACAATGATATAACTTATGACGAACTTGGCTTAAATCGATACATAATTATAACTAAAAGCTAATACATCTTGGCTCACTTATTATTAGCTACAAAATCCAAACTGCTATGATTGCGCTATATTCTTCTCATTTGTTTTGCAATTTGTCTTAACTCGACACTAAGCTTTTATATTTAAAGTGTGCCAGGTTTTGCAAGAATGCTGATGTAAAGTGTAATCATATTAAATACATGTGGCAACGCTCGACCTGGGACATTTCTGATTTTAGTATTATAGTACCATAAGATTTACAGTGCAATAGAAGATGAACTTACACTTTACTCGGCATGCGCTTAGTATCAGATGTGAATGAATAATAGCAACAACGTAATGCTAGTATGGTTATTATATGATGGTTGTCACGATATAGCTTTTTTATCTTGCAGCTTGCATGGCGTCCCGATGATTCTAGCGAGATTCAGTCTCCTTCTGCTCTAAACCTCGATGACATAGAAGCATTCAGATCAAGTTACGGTACTGATACAATGTAGATAAATTTACAAAGATTCGCATGTCTGCATTGCGCGCGGCGAATAATTATCTTTCTGATCAAATTAATAATCAGCTATTTAATTATTTAATTATTTTTCTACTGTGCAACCTACCTATATCTCGAAATTCGAATCCAGCTGGGAACCCATATCCCAAATCGTATCCAAATCCATATACAAGAGCTCCAAACTTTATCGTGTGGTCATTATGGGTTAATTTATGAAATGATCCTCTCAATTCTTGAACAACAACTACGTAATCTTCTTCACTGAAGTGCACATGAAATATTCTATCGACTTGCAAATGTCCGTCTAATCGAAGCCCGGAAAGTGAATTGTTTTTTATAATTACTGCGACATAATGTTTCATTTCGTTCTGATTTGTTTTTGTAGGAAACAAGTAGTCTGAGGCGAATTGATGAATCCCGGGTATAACCATCATTATAGGATCGCCATGTGAAGAGGAATCATGACCCTCACTGAAGGTATATTGAAACACACTGATTGGTTGACTGCTATTCACTACAACTGGTCCATTCCCCAAATGCTCTTCTATGAACATTTCTCTTGTAAGATTGTGTGTCTTATGATGCGTTTCGTTTCTGATGGTGACACTTGTATTTGGGTAAAACGCATATATCCTTATAATAAAGTCTGAACGCGGGTATAACGGAGGGACTATGAATTTCGTATCCCAATGTTCAATGGGTAAAAGCTGAGACAGTATAGAATCCAAATCAGTCGTGGATTTCGGAATTTTAACTTCTCCACCAGAAAAAACAGAAATCGGCTTGTTGCTCTTTACAATGGTTCCTGATAGGTCTGAACTATGTCTTAACATGAATGATTGAAATTTCTCAAGACGTAAATGTATAGTATCTCCATTATAGTAATTAATGTTTTTAAATACTATTGTATCAATAATATTCAAAGTTATAAAAACGGACGTACTGTCGTGCACACTGACGATACTGATATAGACATAGTCATCAGGATTATATAATGATATAACATACGTTGTTGACAGAGACTCGATCGGTAAAGCTGTAAAAGCCTCTGCTAAATAATCGAAAGGATCGCGTAGGCTGTGGACAGATATTTCAGATGAAGAACGAATGATAATGCTCTTGTTACTGATTCCGCTTTCAGTCTGCACTATGCTTCTGTCGAGAATAACCTCGTCTGTTCCTACATTGTTTATGATGAGCTGCGTTGTGAATCCAGGGTTCGGAGATTCGACAGTAACGGACACATTTTCAGTTGAGGAAACGAAGAGCTTTACGTCGTACGGTCCTCAGTTACCGAAGCCATACACTAGTATGAACTCTGTCCCCTTGTTTCCTGGAAAGGAAATTTGGTCAATAATTCTATCAGAAAGAAAACAACACACATTTTAATTCGCCAATAAATTCTTAATACTACAATTCCAGTGTACAGGTGATGTTTGGCTATGATCAAAATAAATAAAGTCCCAGAACATTCCAAGTAAGAGATTAGAACTTAAATTTGCGTGTTGGCTTCAGAGTAATTTTATCTCATTATATGGCTAATATGAATTCCGACATGTACGTGCGAGTAATAAAGTAATAATAGAAAACGGTTAACGTGGTTGCTCACCACTTAATAGAATTTCATTTCTAGTTTAACAGTTTTCGTGACTGTAAAGAGTATATCAGTCAGACATCCGTTTCCTTAACATGAATGAAGACTCATCACCATTTCACTATATTTTCTTTAACCCATCGAGTAAGTTGATTGGATTTAATTTATGTTTGATTTAATCTCATTGTTTGTTGGTTAGTTTAATTCTTTTACTCTATGAAACGCTATTAAAATGTGATCTCACATTTTTGATTTGGCATTTTTATATATATAGAAAATTCAGTTTGACCTATGTCTTTTCATAAACACATAGTAACAGAAACACTGTTTCCATTTTCGACTTAGTTTCTGACCTTGATTGTAAAATTACTCAGTGAAGTAAACAACTTTCTATTTTCATTTCATGTTTGGATTACAATGATTGTTTTTTTTGTCACCGTCACTTTGGGAGTACGTGACATTAAGTTGTAAACATGATCACGTCAATATCACTATTCATTTATTTTCAAAGTTGCACAGACGTTAGATATAATAAATATATTTTGTAAAAATAATTCTTTGGGCTTTTAAACACTTGATGTTAATTTTTTTTCTTGTGATGTGATGATTTTTTAGTTTTATTTTCAATTTTTTTCAGATTCTTTGGATTCTAAAACATATTCTTCGTTTCTCGGGAAATATTTGAGTGCTGAGACAAACTGTTCGTACAAATATATTTCTTGAAATTGTATTCGCCATTCAAACAGCGGAGTGTTACTTTTATGGTTCTACAAGGAACAACATTATTATAAAGGTTATCGCATACGTCATTGCCTTCCCTTTAAGATTTTCATCTTGATTTGAACTTGATTTTATTGGAACATTTCATTACTAGAACTTTTTCAAAATTGAATTCGTGGATTATTCTTGGATAACTTTTGGATTTGAGTCTTAAAACATTAAGTTCTTATTTCCAATTGTTTTTTTCCACGGAAATAAATTATTATTTTTACAAAACTTGTTGTTTCTACTCTTTCTTTGTTACTGGTTAATAGATCCAAAACACGCAACGCAGAAATTTGGGCCTCATCCTTAGATAGTTTAATTTTTACTAAATTATTTCAGAAACCTTTTTGTTAAAATTTGAATCCCCCTAGTTTTTGGACTCCTTTGTGAAATAGGGAAGATTTTTCTAAACTGTCATCAAAAGTGGAACTGTCTTTCAAATCCTACCCTGGGGCAATTTGATTTTTTTGTGAAAAGAGATGCATTTATTCAACTTGAAAGAAAGTACGATCTTTCTGAGGAAAATGTTTTTTAAGCGAAGTAAGAAATAAAAAAAATTGGTCCAATATTTTGTGGATAATTGTGTTTTGGATATAACTTCTTTAGCTTCGATCAGAAAGCCTGTATCAGACTCTCCTACGTAGAAAAAAGGAAATATAATTAAAATTCAAGTTAGAAATGAAGTTAAAGACGCTGGAAATTCAGAATGATAAGGCCGAAAAACACATGCAAATGCGGTCGGAAGAATGACACAAAGAATAACTAAATTATCCTTCAAATATTTTATCTTATCTTCTAGGTTCTAGATATATATGGATACGTAAGGTTTGCAAGAGTCATACTTAATATATGTATTCCAATATTTATGTTCTTGTCCCAATATAGTTGTACGCATTTTCCAATGATTCCACTTTGCAATTCAAACTTCATTTGATACAGGTGTATATAATTATACTTTTAAGAATAAATAGAAAAAGATTTTGCAGTTCTATGTACTTATGAGTTCATCTCGTGGACATTGCTGGTTTAATGCAAGAAGAAAAACGTGTAAATTAGCCTTGAAAACATGATGATTATCAATAAAAAAGATAATTTAGAATATCGGTTTGAGTTACATTTTGACATAATTGTCGGAAAGATTATATCACTGTCATGAAACGTCATTGTACACGGTCTCAATCATATTTATTGCAAACATTCCTTCACTATAATTAGCAATTCCAAACAAATTATAAAGAATCTTCATCAGTCATAAGTTGTCTCATTGTTGTAACGCATTTAGGGTTTCTTTAGCATAGCATAATTGTGCATTACCCTTTTGATATCTTTAATATTGTAAATCCATAATAGATCGGTTGGTTTTTGTTTTATTTTTGTGTTTGAGACTTTGAGCATCACATTTTCAATTCTCTGTTTTCTACTAATGAAGGATAGTTTTTCCATCGGTTGTAACAATGTATTTTAATCTGTGCATAATTCACTATAGTGCTCGTCTTTATAAATCTTTTCTTCAATAATTAATTAAATTAACATGTTTATCTTAAACATGTATTCATTTAATAATAATATAAAAGTCACTTATCAATGCAGCGATTTGTAAAATATTCAGCTTGAATGTCAACAGCATATAAAACTTCGTCATTTGTTCCAGTGTGTCTATGATGTATGAGACAACGTCTACCTCTTTTCAACATTTGGTTAAAACAAATACATATTAGGCTGTTAAAAGTTCAATTTATATAACATATATATTTAAGCTTTCAACTACTCCAGATGTCTTGAAATAGTGCACTTGACCTAATTAATAGTTTGCTAAACATAAGCTCATGAACTCTTTGAAGATGTCACCCACCATTAATGAAACTTCTAATAATGTCGATATTAGAGCGTTTTCATAATCGCATTAAATATTTATTGATTCTTTTCACTGAAATCATTAAGTGACTAGTGCAGTATGTATTTAAGTCGCATAGTTGTTTCTTGGAATCAATGAAAACTATCAATGTTCTGGTGCGGATATATATACTTTCTCAGATAAGTAGGTTTAATTACAAGCATAGAGTAGGTTCAATGATCTCTTTGTTTCAATGAACGTATCGTCTTTTACATTCTTCGTCGAATAATCAGTAGAATGGTCTGTGAGCATGAAGCTATATATTAATATAAATGTTTATTTAAAAGGATTTCCCATGCTTTCAAGACACCATCAATAATATAGTTTTTTTTTAAACGAAATGTATTTCTTATCGTTATTAGGTACTTCTTCAATTTTATTTCTTGCATTTGCTGTCATACCAAGATAACTTATGTATGAACAAGTGGATGACTTTTGCATACTTAAAAATTACATGTGTATTGTCTGGTCATGTGGTCAGGATTTAAACATATTTTCACTCATACTAGTCATGTATAGTTTTGTAACCATAACGGGTTTTCTGGGGGTATTTTGTATGTCTTGCCTACGTTTTGTGTTTGCCTATGAAAACAACTCATTAGAGTTGAAATAACTCATACACGTTTTGCACTATTCATTGTCAGTGTAATGCATTTTTCATAATTAATTCCTGACACACGTGGTATGTATATATATATATATATATATATATATATATATATATATATATATATATATATATATATATAGTCTTTAGATACCCTTGCGTACCTGTCCGTTTCACATTGCAAGCTCCCTCCTTTATCCATTTGGATAGGACAAAGCCATTTAAAACCAATAACTGCAAAAGATAGATATATATATATATATATATATATATATATATATATATATATATATATATATATATATATATATATATATATATATATATATATATATATTATATATATATATATATTGAAATATAAATTTCTGATATTATTTATATAGGGAATATTGTCTGAAGTTGGAGAATCCTGTATTTATAGGAGCGGTTAACGTGCTGGACGCACGACCGAAAGGGTACTCGTTGGCATACTACCATTGTAACAACCTGGTCAGTCACCGTGGTGTTGTCTTATTCAAGTCACATTCGTCTAATAGACCTGGTACTAATTAGCAGATTTAGCCGTGAAACAAGATACCAATTAATAACCAAACTTATGCTCCTAATACATTTGATTTTGAGTTATTAGCTTGAAATAAATAGGGTCAAAATAAAACGCTCCTACCATAATAATACAGCACCACTGTATTGATGAATGTCCAAGTCATACTGACTATGGATTCAACTAACACTTCTCTTGATTCTAAATAATCGGGTTTGGAAGAGAATTGACATGTGTGATAAGTGTGACGTAGATAGATAATATCTGACTGATTGTTCCAAATAAATGACTCCTGAACAGTTGTAGTGTTGGTTGCAATACAGAAAATATTACGGATGATTTTATTCAAACTGACTTCGGCAGATATTTCGGTCTTCATTTTGAATCGAAGCAGTAGTATCTGTTGAAATTAAAAAAAATGACGAATACAGCAATTGTTAAGTCAAAACGTTAATACTCACGAAAATATCTGCGATTAATATAATCTATGGCGAGGTTTTCACGGAAACAACGCAAACCCCAGTCATGAGGTTACATTATTGATTTCCGAATGGAATGTCATTGTCTAGGTGTATCCCCAATGAAATTTATATTTATCACCCAATAACTTCCTTGAGAGTTAAAAAGTTTTCAATTTTGAAATATATTTTAACACATTCAACACCTACATTTTCCCACATTTACTGTGCTTTCTTCACATGTAACTTTAATTCGTTCTATCTTATAATATGTTATAAAAATCAGAAAAGTCATTGCAGTAGAATCCAACGATATTTTCCGCTTATAACCCTTACCACAGACATCTGCAACATAACAGTTATAATTGTTACACATTGTAAATATCACGCGCAGAGGTCTAAAACCACCTACAAATCTTTTGCACTTACAAGACATATCACTATGATAAAGATGGTTTTGGCTTGACCTGTCCATCTGAAGTACAAACTTTTACCCGTGAGAAAATAATACCATAGATCGTTTGATAGTATTGAGGTATTCTCACATTTGATATATATGTTATATGTAATTAACCATTAATTCTTTATAATGTTGAGCACCAAGCGAGGCAGGTGTTAGTGACATTTTTGTAAGTGTTTGGTATGATTAGGCCTGGGATCGAACCCACTGACTATCTCCTGAATGTGTTATTTTAAACAAATCATATCACAAAAATTGAAATTCTTAGTTCTAAATTCAAATATGCTGCTTTCTTTGACATCAATGCTTCATATCTTTCTTGGAAAAGTTTTTAAAGACGCTTTCTTTTGTAGCGTTTTTCATTGAAGGTATTCGACAAAATCAAAGATTATTTTGTTTTTAAGTTTAAAGACGCCGCTTTCTTTGATGTTAATTCGTCATTATAGGCGTGCGACAAAAAAACTAACGAAAGCATGACTTCGTTCAAAGAGGATATCCGGCTTGAACATCAGACGCAGTAAAACGACGAACATACTACTCTTGAGTAAAAAAGGGGACGAACAAACAGGATCAGAGTAAGTGCATTGATTGGGACTATTGCTTTGGAAACTTACCTTAAATCAATTCAAAACTAATTAAAAAATATCAATATACAGGAATTTTAATTTCCTACACCCCAACAAGTAAATGTTGTCCTGATGTCAATGTGTATTTGATTTTTTGCTCATTATGGAAAATTATTTTGTCTATTAATTCTCCTTAATTGAAGACGGTGATTTTATTTACAGAGTAATGCAATAATGTATATTTATTGTATCTATCATAAAGCATATATCGTATTTGTTAAAATGTGGGTCACCGATTCAGACAAAACCGGTAGAAGTCAGCTTTCTGTGGAGGGACCGTTTGATTTATGCTCTATCTTTTTAATCTTCGGTTTTGGAAAGTATGTTATCGTTAAGAAAGTGCCCGATACGTGTATGTAGTACTCTTTACGCCGTATGTGCCCAGTTATATTTATCATTTGTAATGTGGTTGTGGCAATATATAGGATACATGCATTTGTGTTGCAATGTGAGATGTGGTCTCTGATATTTATAATTGGTTCAAAATATGCGACATGCACACCGTTTGCTTTATTCTAAACAATTTGTCGGTAGCAGATTTCACATTATATGTATAAACCCTAAATTACCAAAAGGTTTTCACTACCTTTGATCATTTACTGTCTATATCAGTAGTCCGTACTGGCTGACGTATTAAAGAAATAACAATTATATATCGGATATTTTTCAAATAATTTTAGAAATTAGCAACTCATACGAAATGCATCGGTTGAGACACTACGTGTTAATAGTAAACATCTTATTTAAACCAAGAGTATTTAAAATCGACTTTAAATGCTATTAGCAAAATTTTCACAAGTAAACTAATCGATTTTTAGCTTTTATATTATAGATTGTCCTGCTATATTCATGTGTGTGTGTGTGTGTGTCTGTGTGTGATTAGGATTTTTAATGTAGCTTTAACAAATTTTGAGTCATATCGCTACAATGTATGCAATAAAAATGTTTATAGTGATGTCTAGATCTGTGGCATTATGTCGCAGACATTAAGCATGATGTCCCATCAAGTCACATTATCGTGACACCAGGCCGACCAGTCCTAACACTAACCTCTTAATACTGAGCGCCAAGTGAGGCAGATATTTGTAGCATATTTTTGTAACACTTTGGTATGACTCGGCCGGGAATCAAACCCACGACCTTCCGCTTCATCGTCCATATGTGTGAGCAGTGCGCTAAATGATCGGCAAGATCGAGTAAAGCGATTCGGTTAACTTATAAAGTGCTCTCTTCTTTAACTATTGCAAATGCACATGGCACATACATACATCAAAAGCAATATTTCATTATGCTAGCATTTAAATTACTTAAATTTATTCGTATTAAACTGTGGCTTCGTGTTTTTAAAATAATTCGTAATTGGTTCATTTTATATATTTAGTGATCAGTTGTTGAAACAGTCACACCTCTCAACAACACAATCTTTTTTTGGACACATGTAAATACTTACAAAAATGTAATACATATTCGGTAAGTCATTTAAGTATACACTCAGGATAAACAACAATTTGTGACCAAAGTTTGCGAGTTTTGAAATTCATTTTTCTAAAAATAGGCATTTGAACGGCATGTTAGCAACTAATCATTTTATATGTAGCAATATATGCGTGCAAGTTTCATCTTTTCAAGATCGTACATTTAGTCACTGGCATAATTTGATCTTTTTCGCTTTTTTTGATAGTTTTGATACTCAAATTTCTTACAACCTAACAACTTTAACACGCTGTACGCTTTAACGTTTCTGTTTTAAACAATCAAATTATCTGTCAAACACCTAAAAACGGCTGACAATAACTTCGAGATTAACATGCTGTTTTTAGTAATGGATCATGATCAAGGAAACGGGCTGATACAAAACATTCTTCGAAATCAGCAATTTTTGATTACATAAAAATATTACGAATATCGATAAATAAGATGTTCGAGCAGAGTGATGTGTATCATGTAATACAAAATTATCGCCCTTCGTCGACTTACAATGCGTCAATGAATTGTGAATATTTAAAATATTGCATTTGTAAAACTTCAAACCAAATTTACATTGAATTTGCAATTTAATTGAATCGTAGATAAATTGCTAGATTAAGCACGATTTTGATGTATTTCCCGTAAATAACTTAGCAGACTCATAGGATGTAAGCAGTTAAGATATTTATCTACGAAGCACCATTTAAATACATTGATGAAAAATATATTAAATATAAGGTGTAGATGGTGTAACAGATACAGTTACTCTGCTGGAAATTACATATCAACAAGAGTAATAAATCTGCAAGAAATCTCAAGAATCACGAGTGAAGATTTAACTTTCAACGCATTCTAGTTGTTCGCATTTCGGATCTAAACTTTTTTGATCTATTAATTTTTACTGTAGTTGCATCTTGGTGTAATCAAACTTTCTTGTACTATATTATTTCTTAGCATGATCATTATAAGATCGCATTGAACACGTGGCTTTAAAATTATTCAAATTTATTCAACTGAGTTCCCGCATTTAAGATATTCGCTCATCTTTCGCAGCGCCGGTGCAAGACATTTTGGTGCCTTATGCAAGATCAGATATCTGGCGCCCCCATTCCACTCACGCCCCCACCCCACCCCCGCCCATCTTAAAATAAACCCGTAGCCCAGCACCCTAGGCGATTGCAAAAGTTCACCTAGCGGAAACGCCGGCCATGATTTTTCGTTCATTTCATTTGCTTTCAGGAAGACAAATTTTGCGGCGACACTCGTCTTTCATATCCACTTGACCTATACAGATCCAATCTTATCACATCGAATCAAACTTTTTAGGGTATTAAATTCGTGGTCTGTTGAGACGATATCGTGAATCAAACGTATTATGGAAACCCGAGTGTAGGACGATATGTAAGTGGATGCTGGCTATTGAGATAACGAAAGAGGATTCTCATCGTGGAACATTCTCGGTATGTCTGCGTGTGTGTGTGAATAAGATTTTTGGCGTAGCTTTAAACAATTCGGTAATATAAATACGATATATTCACTGAGCCAATATATATATATATATATATATATATATATATATATATATATATATATATATATATATATATATATATATATATATATATATATATATATATATATATATATGAGTGTGTGTATATACACACACAGTATTCTCTTTATTTTATTGTAACCGTTTTACTGGTTTCAGCTGATATAAATCTTACAATGAAATCTTTCCAACCTCTTCTACTGGAAATTTCTTATTGTGGCAGAGCTGAATAAAAGGATGGCAAGAAAAGATATTGTATGACCTTAATGATTGACATCTCCGTGATATACAATATATCGTATTCAGAATACAAAACTGTGATGAGAAAGTTTAGAAATCAATTCAAACAGCAAAGCTAACCGCTATAAAGAGGAAACATTCAATGAGTTAGAAAAAGCTGCATAATAGGATATAGGTAAGTTCTATGGAATAGGAGGACTGCCTATGTAGGGACAGAGACAGGTTATCTTAAGTTACTAGTGGACAGAAAATAAATCAAGACACTCGTTTGATTCGTACCTTGCCGTCAGCAATTTGGCAAGTAGGTACTGAAATGCTGTACAATCATCTCTATGAAACTGCTGCACATGCAATTTCGAATACAGTGAACAATATTGTGGATGAAACTTTTGTAGAAGTAAATGACAAGACACTTTGTGATAGCATAATGTAAGGTAACAATGAAGTGGAGGTGGCTGAGCACAATAAAACAAAATCATGTGGTCATTATAAAAATATATGCGGAACATGTAAACTATGTTGATCAATCGTTTTAATACCATTTTGTGACCATTATTGTGGAGACTTTATTTTCAATGTAATTATTCTTCAAATTTTAAAACTTGGAACGAAAGAATGGATGGATTGACATGAATAACTGCAGAGGCAATTCTACCTAATCATAGATACCAATCTTATAAAGAAGCAAAATAGAGACAAAGAAGTCAAAGAAAATTAATAATGCATCCGATGCTTTAATCCACGAAATGACATTAAAATGATAGCAATCCTGGTTTCAAAGTGTCAGAAGTTGTCACTTGTTTTCAACATCTGCATATATTTCCATCGATGTCGAACTTTTCGGGAACATACTTTCTGTTGCTTCGATTATTATGCGATTCAACCTGGAATAAAAACAACACTAATCCTTATGATATTAATAATGATAAGGATGGTGATTCTTATAGTTATGGTGACAAGAAGGAGTATTATGATGATAGAAAAAGTTAAATTATTAATTTGGGGTGCTGACCTAACCCTTGGCAAAATAAAAACAAAAATACAGTGATATATTTTTAACAAATTGTTTGAACTTGAGACAATGAGAAGGATTTAAATCCGACCTCAGACAATAAAGTAAAACATATATTTATTATATATTATATAATTAAACAATAATTAGCCCATTAGGATCCGCTTTCTCTAACGTTCTATAATGTTTGATTAAGATTAGGATTTGATGTGATCTTGCATAAAAGCTCCAGATAATATCAATAATTTTGTCACTAATTCAAAACGTTAAATATACTGGAATACATCAGCCGGAATGATCCGCGCAACCAACATGCGCGTGCTCTTAAACTAGCTTGACTAGAAGAAAGATGCAGCTAGAGCTTCTTCTGAGGGTACTGCATCTTACACATACACAGAGAAGGAAATGGCTTATGCCTATACTAAGTGAGTTTGTCGAGGTCAACGTAAAATATGCTATGTGCGTCCGCACTGATATCGAGACAGTGCAAATGCGGTTCCACTAGGAAAAGAAAATGTTCTGATCTGGGCTTCGCTACTCCAAACCGCTATTAACTCGCAGCTAATTAATATATCTGCAGCAATTGAGAAGCAGCCTCAGTACCAAAGAAACGCTTTGGTTACTGATAGACCACCTAAAGTTGAAAGAAGAAATCATTCGTCTCGATTTCATAGAGAACTAGCAAGAGCAGTCCGAAGCTCTGTAAGGTAGTGAGTGACACATATCTATTGTGACTCTACATCACCTCACACCACCCAACACTCTAAGCGGGGCGCAACGTTCAGATTATGTTGGTGTCAATTTGAGTCTAACGTCCGCTCCCTGCCTTTTGGATATGGGATAAATTTTCGCCTCTCAACTTGATAGTTGCTTTCGGTTTCCTGTCTGCTTATTTAACGACGCGTGCACAAAGCCACACACCACGAAGTAAAAGCTCTTGCAAGACATACATCATAGCCTTTAAGGAAATGTGCAACGAAAATCATGGAACAGATGTTGACTTTTGTTATGTTAAACTTGGCATTTTCCAGTAATAACCGTGGTATTTCCTTCGGATCACATACATTCGATAAAACTATTCCCGGGATACTGCAAAGTGCCATAATGTTTAATCTATTGTCGGAATCCCTTCGGTTAAATTTATTAGAATACAGTCTAATGGCGACTTACCAATAAATGTGGAGCAAAGTAAGTCAGCGAGTATTGGTATCTTAAAATGGTATTTATATTGTTTCAAAATAGCAGGTCATGAAACTATTGGGGAAGAAGCGAAATCAGTCATAGAACAAGTCTCTAAGTCATTGATCTACGTATATACCTATTCAAGGTTGGTGTTTTTGCCTTATGTAAATGCTGGAAAAATCGTCATACAAATTATTGGAGAACGATCTCGCACATTTCAAAGTTTTAAAGCTATGGTAGTATTCGTATCACTTCAGACGTGCCAAGCTGAGTGACATAACTACAGCAGGAACTAACCGAGCTTAACGAATTTGACACTTGTCTGTGTCTTTCACATTTTGAATAATGTGCTAGAAAACAACTAAATATCTTGCAGGTTTTGTTCCAACATATTTGAAACTCTCGATATATTGGTTGTAGTTAATAAAATATGTTGCGATTTGCCATTGTCTTGATGTTTAACGAATGCAGGGTTTTTGTATATTGTATGATGTATCATCATACATGTTTTTACTGTTATTAGTCTTATGTTGTAACTGCGTTACTAATGTTGTTTTGAAGCGATATAGTCTTTAAAATACTGGAACTACATCTGATGATTTTCCACATTGTGATGATTTTTCTTATTCATGAGACAGGTAATCAAAGCTATTACTATGCGTGATCCTGCAAAAGGCTTTTGCAAATTGCGTTCATTTTTTGACGAGATTAGCATGTTTCTAAAGCTTGTTTGTATTTACATTGTGAATGACTGACTAACACATTTGAATACTCTCTGAACTAGTAATATTCATGAACGGTTCAGAAAGGTCGTGTTTTCAAGAAACGCTGACACAATTAGTAATCCTATGAGCAAAGAAGTCATTGACGTCAAGGATTTATCTAGTGAGATAAAACAATGAGTGAGCCAAATCAAATACGATATAGAGCACACAAGTGACATTTTGCAAGCCAAAATAACGATGAAAGACAGTCAAGTAAAACGATGTTTGGGAATCATGGCATACTATGAGCACCAGTTTTCTCACTCGGCTTCACATGCTCTCTAAATTATGCATCAAATTTAGCGTCTGTGATCGTATGTGATACGGAAATTATTCGATACGTTTGGATATATCTACTATGCTGGGGTCATCTGGACCTAGTCTTTGCAGACTTACATAATTCATCATAGGTGTTCATGTCACTAGCAAATACTCCCATAAATCAGTATGCCCTCCTCAGTGCCCTCCTCAGTGGTGAAACCCAGGACTAACAATGGGTACATATAATCCGACAGCCTGATATAATCAACCTCAAGCAAGTTACAAATTTGAAGTAACGGTAGCTGAACATCAAACAATAACTAATTAATGATGTATATTTAAATATAGATGTCATGAAACATATATATGTATATTTGTAAAATACCTTGTATACTACTAAATCGATTGGCTTAAACAAAGAATCTTATGGATATAATGTTGGTGGATGATGTTCTTGAGAGGGAGCAAATAACATAACCTGATTAAGTAACGGACACAGCCTATAAAGGAGACATCATTTGAACGTTGGAATGGAGCAAAGTGAGTGCATCACCAATCATATACAGAAACATCGTCATATCTTGTTATATATATATATATATATATATATATATATATATATATATAGTTCGGATGAGGAAAAAATCAATGTATATTGGGAAGGATGTATCAATATGAACAACAATGTAGAGCTGTCTATAGGTATAAATATGAACAACAATGTAGCGTAGAATGGATGTATCAATTGCGATCACAACTTAGAGCCGGTTGGAAGTAGCAATTGAACACCAACATAGAGGAGGATGGATGTAACAATATGAACACCAACGTAGAGTTCAATGGATGTATCAATATGAATAAAAATGAAGAGTAGAATAGATGTATTGGTATGGATACTAACATATAGCAGAATGGATGTTTCAGTATGAATACAAAGATTGAGTGGGTCTGATGTATCAGTGTGAACACCAACGTAGAGTAGAATAGATGTGTCAATATGAATACTAACATATGGCAGGATGGATGTTTCAGTATGAATACAACTAGTGAGTAGAGTTGATGTATCACTATAAACACTAACTTAGAGTAGGATGGATGTATCAATATATTAGAGGTATACAAATAAATACCAACGTCATGTCAATATATGCAAAGCTGATCAGTCTTTACAACACGATAGTCAAGGATAGAAGAATACTCAAGATCTATGCAATGTTTAAATTTGCTTTTGTAGTTGGTATATATGGTGTATTTACATTTCTTTTACAATACGGAACTTTCCAATAATAGCTTTAAAAAATAAAGAATATCATCATATAAATTGATTTAAAATTTGGAGATGGCGAAGCTCAAGATATCTTTCTCTCACTGGAAGCAAACATTATTTTCGGCTTGTAACACGCACAGATATCGTCGATATTGGGTCAGGCCAATTACGTACAAATTCATACGACATTTCTCTGAAATTTATGCTGAATAATGAATTATTGCACGCATAAAAACTTTCCTGATTAAATGCCATTTACTGTTATGCACATTAACTTTGGAGAGAGAGAGAGAGAGAGAGAGAGAGAGAGAGAGAGAGAGAGAGAGAGATCACCTATGATAGGGGACAGTGCCAATACGGTGCAGTTACTGTTACAGAAATCTCCTTCACAACACTCGCTACATGTAGTTACAGATCGTCCAATGATGGCGTGGTCAGGGTTTAGGAAGATAGAAGCTGAACGGCAACGCTGAGAATAATAAGAGAGACGAAACGGCTTACAGGTAAGAGACATGTATTGAAATCTGCTTGAAGTTGATGAAGCATGATGTTTGAATATTATTAAAATGCAGTATAATTTGCCACATCCAACAGTTTAAATGACAATAAGAACAAAACCAAAAGAAATTCTAGCAAAGTACCTAAAATATTATACAACCATTTAGTGCTCTTCATCTTTCTGTTACTGTAAAATGTCGCTACTGGAATAACGTAATATTTAGGGAATCATTTCTTAGAAAGAATCTAGAAATACACCTTGAGCAAATTTAAAGAGGTACTCGACACAATATTTGCTGTCAAGAAGTCACACTTATGATTTTATACCTATCGGATGATAATTTAACATTTTCACACTTGTTTATCGTTAGCCTACATAAATGAATTAACATTAAAGGCTGTAATATATACATGAGTAGAATTTGACATTAAGTCTCATATGAATTTAAGAAATATCATAATTGAATTCATTATGCTTTAATAATATTTTAATCTCTCTCTCTCTCTCTCTCTCTCTCTCTCTCTCTCTCTCTCTCTCTCTCTCTCAGTATGAGCGCGTGTGATCACAACATATATATAAAGGGTGTTCATAAGTATAACCAACTCATTTAGTGAAACATATTCCAATGTATGTCGTATCCCGACCTCTGTATCGTGATACTAATCATATAATTACGCACCATTTAATCCATACTCACAAACACCAGCGGACCCCTCAACTATAAAATAAACATGTTGTTGGAATTGTTTTAAGGTAGTCAAAGGTTGTAACATCTTGTGGGATTAGTTTTAATGTAGTCAAAAGTTCTAATATCTTATGGGATTCGTTTTAATGTAGTCAAAAGTTCTAATATCTTATGGGATTCGTTTTAATGTAGTCAAAAGTTCTAATATCTTATGGGATTCGTTTTAATGTAGTTAAAAGATCTAATATCTTATTGAATTTGTTTTAGTGTAGTCTCATCTTCTAATATCTTGTGGGATTTATTTTAATGTAGTCAAAGGTTGTACTATCTTGTGGGATTTTTTTTAATGTAGTCAAAGGTTGTAATATTTTGTGGGATTTGTTTTAATGTAGTCAAAGGTTGTAATATTTTGTGGGATTCGTTTTAATGTAGTCAAAGGTTGTAATATCTAGTTTGATTTGTTTTAATGTAGTAAAAGGTTATAATATCTTGTGGGATTTGTTTTAATGTAATCAAATGTTGGACAATCTTGTGGGATTTGTTTTAATGAAGTCAAAGGTTGTAATATCTTGTGGGATTTGTTTAACTGTAATCAAAGGTTGTAATATCTTGTGGGATTTACTTTAATGTAGTAAAAGGTTATAATATCGTGTGGGATTTGTTTTAATGTAATCAAATGTTGGACAATCTTGTGGAATTTGTTTTAATGTAGTAAAAGGTTATAATATCTTGTGGGATTTGTTTTAATGTAATCAAATGTTGGATAATCGTGTGGGATTTGTTTTAATGTAGTCAAAGGTTGTAATATCTTGTGGGATTTATTTTAATGTAATGAAAGGTTGTTATATCTTGTGGGATTTGTTTTAATGTAATCAAATGTTGGACAATCTTGTGGGATTTGTTTTAATGTAATCAAAAGTTGTAATATCTTGTGGGATATATTTTAATGTTGTCAAAAGTTGTAATATCTTGTGGGATTTGTTTTAATGAAATTAAAGGTTGTAATATCTTGTGGGATTTATACCTGGATCATCATTAGCTGCTCACATCCGTTATATTATTTAGAACGGTATCAGTTCTGAAGATACATTTCGTGTATAATAGATGTTAGTTATGTATTGACTTCTAGTATATATGGTATAAAAGCTTCGTTACTAACAGCATACATATATTCGGATAGGGATACCTATTCTGTACTGGAACATATATTTTATTAAATAGTGAAATGAATAGATATGGAAAAAGTCATTGAATTTACGCAAGTAATAGAGCAATAGAGAGACATTTCATTAGATATTACATATTTAGGGCGACATCCAGCTGCGTAGACTTTGTCTATATCACCCCACAGTCGTTCTTCGATGTAGCAGAACTATAATGTACAAAGACATTTACACTATGTTGGCACATAACAAAGAAAATAAGTTGATATAATGACTTTAAAGTCTTTTTGATATATGTAACATCAGCATATTTTATACGCATAATAAACTATTAATTATGTCCGAATCCCAAACAACGTGCCCTTCATATTTTGTTTTCCAGTAATTAGCATGATATAATGTATCATCAACCCTAATTATATATAATAATGATTTAAATTTATTTATTCATGCAATACTTAACTTAATATAAATCTGGTGTTCACCGTTCTTTTGTTTACTTTATATTTTAGCCATCTATACAGAAACGACAATCAGTTGATTTGCTGCTGTTAAAGAAAACGTTAAACGTAAAATTACCTCTCTTTAATCATAAACTGTCCGAATCTTAGAACGATTACAATATACAACCTGAATTTTAGCAAGAACAGTCTGATTAATATTTGACCAAAAAAAAGTGTTTTCATCAGAAATAAATGTGACAAAATGCTTGACTAATAATATATTTGGAAAAGTTAGTAAAATATCCCATTCAAACAATATGTTCGCCTTTCGTTCATGCAGCATGTTTCCAGACTACGTACTTGAATTGAATGGGCCAAAATTAAAGGCACATTTTGGATAGGTTTCGAACAAAGAAATTCCGTGCATGGATTAGATCTTTTGCTCGTCAATTAAATCCAATCATGCAGCTCACGTATTATTAAGAAACAATTACTCATAAATGAAATTATGTTTTTAATTTTTACCTCAAAAGGTAACACACGATTGACATTAACATATATCATGACTAACACAGGAAATAATATCTTAAGCGCCATTCCAATAACAATATTTAATTTATAAAATACAGCTATTTGTACCACACCTCTCCATGCGCACATTGCACAATGTTGAGACACTCCGACGGATGGCTTAAATGTTGGCAGTCATAACAGAGAGGTCCTCTCGAGTCATAGCTTCCGAATCCTAAAAGTTGAGTTGCAGAAAGTTTGAATAATTTATTTAATCAGGGGTCAACACACCTTAATACAATTTTCTTTAGATAACGTTTCAGTTAAACACTTTAGACAGTCACCAGTTCTTAAATGCTAACCGTCGTGCTGAATATCTTCCAGAAACAACACAAACATATCTTTAGAAGCTAACAAGAATATAGCCGTATTCATAACGCTAACAAATAACGGAATTATGGTACGAAAACAAAGATAATGTGGATTGGTGCCGAAACCAATGCACTAGTCTTCACGACATAACAATTTTAGTTCACCATATGCGCTGACTCCATAGAGTGATCGAGATCACAATAAATATTTAGCAGCATCTGCTTTTTTTAGTCAATAAAACAGAATGTGTTAAATTAAATAGCAATCTTTAAATATAAATGAATTACATCAATCAACATAATTTAAGGTATGCAGGATATAATTTTTGCATGGGTGTATCATTTATTTATAAAATGAAGATTAAGGCAAAAGAATGAAAGGAGGAAACATCATAACCTACCGTCGTCACCACATCCGTGACTATTGCAGAAAGAATTTTTACAGCATCTGGAACATCTACTGGGAATGTTATTGTTTTCCTCGCACGACTTAAAAACAGAAGAAATAGAGTACTAAGCATGTATAGAGTTGCATGCAAATATGACATAGTAGAAGAGATTTATGAATTTGTTAATATTGCAACTGTTTTATTTATGGTTCTGAATGATTAATCAAAATGCTGTCGACGAGAAATTAAATTACACATTCCAACTAACATCATGCTGTTGAAAACTGACAGTCAATTCTGATTTGTATCTGCTAAAATATTTACTAGCAGACAACATTGTGAAATAAAAATAACACCTGAAGACGTGGTTAAGGAACAACTTATTGCGAAACAAATTAACATATTGGAAACATTATCGTCTAACATGTTTAAGTAATAGTTGTATTTATTATATTACATCTTTACAAAGAGGAAAGAACGAATCTTTGTCTTGACGTGTCATTGAATCATAATATTGCTAAAATTGCAAATAATACCATTTTGCATTAAAAGCCACCAACGTTTAAATCATTAGACTTATATAAAGCCTCTAAAGCTACCAGGATAACTACGAAATTCGCAGATCATCTAAAACCTCAACAAACCCTCATGGAAAGCGATTGCCTGACCTAAGTGACCTATTATCTAAGGACTAAACACATTTTCTACGTTTTGATACTCTAATTGCTGACAGTTACTTCTGGTATATGCAGGCCTGTAAATGCAAATTATCTTTAAAGGCAACGTGTCAGTCCGCTATGTCGGGCGTATCACACTCTGCCATCACGCGGCCAATAAGTCAAATTAACATTTATGACTTCACATGAAATAGTGGTTATTTATATTTCGAGGAATTACAGTCTACCATATTATCACATGTCGTATGCTTTAATGTTAGCACTATTCTTACTTTTACCATAAATTATTTCTAATTTGATCTTTGACTGCAGTCTATTCTTAGTCCTATGTTTTTAAGCAAGTGCAAGTCTAAAGTTGTTAAGTTAGATCCTCCTTACATCGTTCTCACAGAAACGAGACTATTTATTCCCTTGCTAATTTATTGAAAGCTGTCTATTATTAACATGTTTATTTTTTTGCAAAGCAAACGCAACTCTCGACTTTATGATAATTCAAAATTCCTGATAAACTAAATGCACAGAATTCAGGCCACTTCCTGGTATAAATGACCTTGGAAGACAAAAATCAATGAAACAAACTATTTCTTTCAAATCTGAGGAAATCATCGCTTGCTCACCTCTTTATTTGATTTCACGCATCCTGAGTTGTAACTTACATGACTGCCAATATGGTTCCGTTCAACAAAGCAGCCCTAAAATAATGATAATAATAATAATAATAACATTAATAATAATAATAATAATAATAACAATAATAACAATAATAATATTATTACTAATACTAATAATAATAATAATAATATTATTATTATTATTATTATTATTGCAATAACAAAACAGCCATAATTTTGCTCAACTGCCAGGTTCATACAATTAAAAAAAAACACAATAATCAGAGAGTCTCTTTTAGACGCATTTTAAGGCATGCCACAAAGCGTATTTCAACCTCAATCCTGCAATTATGAAGATGCTTAGCCCAAACGTAGTGCATGAGAACAAGGAACAATGGTACCAAATATACACGATGCCCGAATCATAGAGAACAAATATTTCTGCACGTATATGTCTTACTGCAGTTACTTCATTCGTGACATTTCAAATTCATCATCATGATGTTACTTTGAATAAAAAAATCTTGATCAGATGTGCAAGAGACTAAAATGACTAAATCAGATATCAAACTTGTGAAAATAAGATGGGAATGAACTTGTCAAATTGCAACGTTTGTACTAAATTATTTCTTATGAATTCAAAGTATCTTTTCCGTCCTTTTTAATAGCTTTATATGAAAATAAATAACTATTTCACTGAAATTAATGTGGTTTGTTTCACATAAGTCCATTTGTTTTCAGTAACGTGAACATTGTGTTCAGGAATATTCTACACTTCCGTATAAATATGAAATTGTCATATAATTCGGTTCACATCTCGATTCACCAGTCACCCAATGGCGAAACAATTACATACATTCACAAGATATTACTTACCGTTTTAAAAATGTTTCTGTTCGTATATTACAATGCCTTTCTATATTTTGGAAATACAACATCCCAGATGTTTCATAGTTTCGTCATATTTCTACATTCTAGGTGAATATGTTAATTATCTGGTATTGGAAATAAAGTTAAGTTTCGCTGCATTCATCAAATTATAAGCATATATGACAACAAATATATATTACAATGAAAAAAAATGAAATCCCTAGATCAGTATATATGTTGTGGTTATTTTTTTATTTTTACCCTATGCTGCGGAATCACAGAAGTTGGTACATCAAATTAAATTAATATAACAGCGTATGCATGGAAAGCTTATCGACCGAAAAAATTCATGGAATTAGCGAGGACTGTAAGGAACAAAAGTAAAAGAAAATAAAATACTAATATGAGGGAAATAAAAGGTTAGTATACGGCAGATACTTGAAAACTAAGTATCGGATTGTAAATATTAAACTGTGTTGCTGCACACAAATTTAAGAACAATCTTTGATTGGTTGAAATAGTAAACAATTTTATATACATTTGAATCTGAATATAATGAATTAATTATAAATCGCACACAATTTATTTATCAGCAAGACTTTTAATTTAATTTTTAATGGTAATTTATATTTTAGGACAATTATAAACAACATAAACTGTATCTAAAATTATTTTCCATTTAACTGAATCATATTTTCCAATTGTTTTTCCAATTTTTCATAAAATGTACCTTTTTTGGTCAATCGGTACGTCTGTATTTGTCACCAATGGTTGTGAGGTACATACAAGTAGTAAATAGGAAAGAGTTAATCATACAGCCTAAATGCATTGCAGTTTTTATTATTAATATTATTATTATTATTATTATTATTATTATTATTATTATTATTATTATCTCTAGTTTTAGAAATGGGAAAAGGGCTTTTAAAGTGTGTGGATTATGTGTGAAACTTGAATTCATGGTATTTGTGATAGCCCAACTGCACATATTACTAAGTATACAAATGTGGGCAGAAACTAAAATTGGATTTATTACCTTCCCATGGTCACTTTTAGATAATGAACTTATTTTCTATAGTATGATACTGGACAGAAACGCTATTTAAATGCAAATAAACATACAAACAACCATTTTCCTCTTTCCAACAGCACAAAGGTAAATGTTGTTCTTAAACTATAGGACAAGTCGTTAGTTGAAACCACTGCAGGTAAAATATAGATCCGATCAGGGCAAAAGCATACATAGAATCTTCATCAGACGAGTTACACAATGAGTTTGAAGAGACAAAAACGTTTTCGATTCTAGTATATGAGAATCATTGCTAGCTCCCTACTAAGATGGCTTAAATTGTTCTATCAAACAATGTGTTTTAAGGTCCATTTTGTAAAGCAATACCTCAATTAGACAATGAATAACGAATATAAACTAGAACAAATTTATGAAGTATGATAACCTGTTGGTTGCATCTTCAGTCTATGCATTACACAGTAAAGATTAGAGAAACTCAGTTGTGATTTAACAGTAACGCTCTCTAACTTAACTATATTAAGAATGTTAGAAACTGTTTCTGGTTATAGTAGATCGCATGACCTGTAGTCATTCACTCAATTAAGATTTAAAGTTTCTGCACTCATCGACTGGAAATCTTGATATCAACTATATCATGAATGATTCAGCGTTTGTATAATGATTATGAGAAGTTCATAGTTCTATCGTATGAACTTACTTATAGCCATTCACCAGATTGCTTGGAAGTATTTATCTATACTGTATCATTTGTTCTTCTTATTAGTTCTCCGTGCACGTGATCCAATTAAGCCCGCCTTGTACAGGCTAGAAATAGATATCATTTTCCATCAAACAACTCACTGTATTGTCTATATTAGTGACTAGACACGTTAGAAATGGATGCCGTTTTCCAGTAACCAATTCACTGTATTGTCTATATTGGTAACTTTGCACGCTAACAATCGATGTCCTTTCCATCAAACAAGTCACTTTATTGTCTATATTAGTGACTTGACACTTTAAAAGTGGATATCTTTTTCCGTTAAACAAGTAACTGTATTGTCTATATTAGTAACTAGACACGTTAGAAATGGATGTCCTTTTCTAGTAACCAAGTCATTGTATTGTCTGTTTTATTGACTTCACACGCTAACAATGGATGCCTTTTCCATCAAACAAGTCACTGTATTGTCTATATTACTCATTGCTACTATATATAACTCAAAATGCCTTGTCACAGTGTAATGGAATGAAGTTTAACCATAGATGTTATAGACAAGCGACCGTGATTCTATCTGTTCTTCTACACTAGAAAGTTCAAAGCTAAATGAATGAATCCATATGGAAACTATATGCATTATTGTCATAAAATTATATTTATTCACTCCAAGCCTTAATGTAGAAAAATAATAAGTATGAACCTTTTAAGCTATTTCTTTCAATTAAAAACATTAACCATCCTCACGTCAAAGTTTAGTTTCTTTTTCCTTTTATTTTTATGCATTTGTAAATGTTTTTGAAAGAATTAACAGTCATAAAAATGAATCATTTATCTCAATTTTCAAAGTTCTTGGTATGATATTAAACTACACTATTTTATAAATACGTATTAATCGTTCGTTTGCTGATGTCTCGTGAAACATATTATCTTTTGAACACAAGTTTATCATACAATTTAATATTATCTATTACGACACGGACGTTATTATTTCTTTCGATATCATATTGAGAATGGAATAATTATTGGAAACGCTAAAAAGCATTGTCGCAGTAGTTGCTTTTGTTTGGCTGTAATTCTAATATTACATATATCATTTTCATGTACAGAACGATAATCATTTTTAGTTTTGTAAGTGGAAGAGATGGTTTCTCCAACAGGACAAAAATATGTTTGGAGATGGTGGTGGTAAGACAATCATTTTTAAAAAGGAATGAGCTGCAAAGAATACATTTTACACGTTACAATAAACGTGGTTTGGGATGGGAATGAAGATCTTATATGACTAAAGTGAATGAATGTGCAGGTTTTTCAAATGATGAATGTTTCTTTTAGTACTCAGTTCTTTAATATAATGTCGTAATCATTTCATTTCTACGCATTATACATTTTTAAATAAATTGAAAACTTTATATTTTCTCTTTTACATTTTCTCATTTGTAAACAATTGGTTGCCTAATATAACTTGTGCTATTTGAAATACATCCTCAGAAAAGTTAAGAAAATATGCTCATCAGAGATTATGTTTTAGTTGAGAATATTCACAATGTGACCAATCCTATATGAAGGTTTCCAGTGTGGGTTAGTTTCCAAGTTAGTTAATAAACCATACATTGGACCTGTTTTGAACATCATCTTAAACCAGAATCATGCTTATATATGTGTAATATGTGCAGTTGTTGTTTCCCTTGCTCGATGTGAATAAACGTTGCATCCCAGTAAATTCTCTCTTCGTTGAATTTGCCTCCTTATTTAGATTTATCAACGTAAGATAAATACTGTCCAAGAACAATTGTAGCCATAATACTAGTTTCCTTATGTTTGCATATTAATATTCTTGTCATATCTCGTCTACTTGATTCAGATACAATAACTGTAAACGAATTCCTTTCTGACATGTTGATATTCAATAACTTTTTTTGAAATGTCTGGAGTGTTTGAATCAATTAAGTATGGTTGAAACTGCAAGAATATTGTGCCATCCTATAAGTATTTGCTGTGATTAAATAGATTTACATGTCGATCATGATTAACAATTAACACCTATTAGGTAATTCACAAGTGACTAAATACAGATAATCTTTTTACAACATTGGAAATTGATTAATGGCGCTCATCGATAACCAATGTTATATTTCTAGACAACCGTGTTCCTCTTTCTCAACCTGCGAAACTCGGATCTTCTGAACAAAACAAATACATATGTGATCCTGAAAATCGATAGTAAGAAAACGTGGTGCATTCCTTATTAGTTTTTTGTCAGCTGCAATAATAAGGAATAGCCACACAGAGCCGTTAAATAAATGTAAGGGCAGTAGTTTTCGTTTTGTATGAATCACACATCTATACGTGGGATGAAGGTCATGGTAACTTGTACTCGTATGATGAATTTAAAAATATGAATTTATTGAAAAGACCGTTTCTGCCTTATACTTTAGTGATACGGAAAATGCTCCGAAAAGAGAGAGATTTAATTCACATGAGAAATGAACGGTTCAAGAATATAACAGACATTTTACAGTAAGTTATATGTCGCTGTATTATATTTTAATGTTATTATGACAATGTTCTTGAATAAAATAGCAGAAGTCTATACCAAAACTGGAAGGCGTTTCAGAATATTGATTCAGATAAAATGTTACTACTTGCTAACACTGACAATATGACATTGGGTATTTTCAATGTACAATATTGTACAAAAGTTTGCATGCAGCTATTTACACATACTTAAGATAGAATACTTGATAATAATACGTGTAGGAATTTAAAGTGGACGGGTAAATTACACATTTCCTTTATAATGCCGAAAGTAAATCTTGCTTGAAGACAGTTAGGTGGCTGAAGAATGTTTTATTTCTATTTTCAATGTTGAGAAATACTATTAAAAATGGAGTCAAGGAAAAAGCGTCTTGTCCAAGGGGTCAGAAATACATCTATATTTTGCACTCTTTCTACTTATCACAATTACATATGTTGTGACTCGTCTAAGACTGCAATATCGTTAAGATCTATTGTTCTGTTTGTCAATAAATTACGACAATATTCTTTGAGTTTCCTGGAAGGTTTTGCTATCTTTCAACTATTTATTTTATAATAATTTACACACACGTATATATCAGGATTACATATAATTGTGTGTGTGTTTTCATCAGGGTGTATGTATCCATTTTGTGTTTTTTTGTTTGTGTAAATGTTTTATGATATCATTGAAAGAAATAAATATTTATTTTTAAAAGTGTTCCTTTATTGTCAAGGTTATTTAAAACAATGAAACAATGAAACAATTAATCTGAAAGAGTTTGCATGGTCATAGAAAATATTATTGAACTTTGATGTGGAACTTAGTATGTGTCAATTTCCCTAATAACGGGAAGGATAGTTATCAGATTGAAGCAGATTGTATGCAAACCTACCCTCGTTCCGACTCCCCGCCAAGCTCAAGATCATTACAACGAGCACATATATCTATATCTCGTTAGGAAGCAGGCGACAATATTTGCCTAGAACTTCTTGTTTAATCATGTATTTATTTGCATACCCTTTAATATATTATTGGATATGATAAGTAAATTCAGAAAATATATAAGACAGAGTAAATATTAACTCAATGCTTCGGCACTTACCAAGTCGTCAACGCATTTCTCCAACTGATCGCAGTATTTTAAGTGGGTCATCTCAGTGCATGAAAAACAGACTAAGTTATTCTCTGAATAAAACAAAAAAGCAACAGAAAACTATTAAATCTTAATCATTTTACAAATATATCTTGTGTGTTTTCTATAGACTGAACCACACGCTTCAAATTATCAATAGAAAATAAAACAACTGTAATAAATTAAAATCAGCAAGTTGTTTTTGCCAAGTATTTGCTCTTAGTTCCTGTTTATTATTATTTTTTTTGCTACTCTTTTCTATTCTATGATCTCAGTCACATGATTTTCCTCATGTTTCTATTTAACATTTTCAAAAATATTATACCATTTTTGACATTACATGTCATCCACTTAGAATTGTTTCAAACGTTTGAACACTGTGTATATGAGCCACAGAGTTGGACTACGGATGTGTATTCATTTTCTATGCACACTGAGATATGTGGTAGCATGGGATATATTTAAAACTACAGTGGGTCAAATCAATAATGGTAACACAGATTATTTTTCTTATTAGTGTGTACAGAAGTAATATTGCTATGGAGCTTGTATTGTTTCGAATGATACTTATCGATGCATCGCATAACCACGAAGTTACCATCGAATCACACGCGAGTGCATGATCTACGCAAGTGCATGCAAGCCCCTTGTAATACTTGTGACAGAGAACCCACTGGGACGACCCCGAGCGAAATAATTACTGCAAATTATACTTATCATGGCTATACCGCATATAATGTGTTTTCAGGAGATTCCTTCTCTGAGAGATCAAATTACCCTTTTCAGGAATTTGATTAATACTTACACCTATACTGTCTATTGAATATTCTGTTAATAATGTTTCTTTCTTTGAGAATATTTTTGTTATTTCGAGAGCTTTATATTCCTTAGTGATTAGTTCTTTTTTCCTGATAATGTTTTATATCAAAGACCATAAACGGCATATACAATATACATTACAAAAACTTCATCGATTGATGCATATAGTATTATGAAAGGATGCTTGAGTGTATCTATATACCATCCGAACAATGGAGTGTTTTTAACATCATAGAAACAATCCAATTCGTATTTCGCTTAAATGCATCATAAATATATATTAACCATACTCAAGTGATTGAGTTTTCAAATACGGATATGGACCGTTTTGATAAATTGATTGATTTAGGGATTGTCTTGAAGAATGAACGATGCTAATAATATGAACTTATAATAATAAATCACACACGTCGTTGTATAATAGTCTAGAAAGATTGAAGACACCAAAATAAAGTCATTGAAATGTTTAGTTAATAAAACATAGCATTGAAAAAACTAGTGATTGTAACGAAGAGAGCGAAGATTATTAAGAATAAATTTATTAGAGAGATGCCTTCAACATTAATATATTAAAACTCCAAAACCTCTTTGACTTACCATTGAGAAATATCAAGAAGATGAATAGTTTGGAGATAATCTTGATATACCTCTAAGTTACATTCACGTACAGAGGCTAAAATTTCTTTTGGATCTTGTACTTTTGGAACGTGTACATGATCTAAACAAATATCTAACAAAAATGACTGATCAATCTTTAGCAGATATTATAATTATAAAAATGAATTTTACATGTATTTTGCAACGAGTAAATTACCAAATATTAAATGCAGCAAGAGTTATATTTTTAGCACTGTCTGGAGAGGGGAGCATCTAAAGTAAGAACCAGCTAATGCCATATAATCCATATTACACCCATCAATCATACAGCAAAAAAGGAAATTAAAGGTTCTTTGAACACTACCTAACATATGCAAGGTCCTTTGTAAATAGCAATTATAACCAGCAATGAAACCGGGGGAAATTTGTTTTCTTTAACATTTTAACCCTTTTCAAAATAGGAAAATTGTGAGTGCCACCTTAAAATAAATGTGAACATTTCTGACGTTATTTTCTTATTTGCATAGCATTATGTATGATGTTCTGAACAATATGGTTCAATAATATTGATGATATGCCTTAATTATGTTGAAATTAGAAGACAGAAGTGACGTCACCTTAAATTTAAAAATGTCACATTGAGTGAAATAAATACAGAGTGAAAATGTGTTTTTCCATTTACTTCTATTGTAATTAAGACATAAATGATGACAAAGGAACTTTATTCTCTTCCATGTTAAGCAATAAGAAAATATTTTATACTTTGACCTCCAAGAACCTGGTTTATTCCATCTCTTTTCAAACTGTATAATGGATTGGGGGCATCTGAGGAACTATTATGTAAGTTTTATATTCCTTTCTTACAACATAACATGTGCAGCAATGTTAACAAAATGTACTGAGCATTTTTAAGACAACTCGCTTTCATCATAAGCTGGGGTGGTGGGGGCGGACTGGGTTTATGTGGGACTCTAACGCTAATAAATGCTGCTCTTTGGGGATAATTATTCAAAGGACTGTTTTGATGCTCGCAACTTATATATTTCAGCCATAAAGACAAAATTAAATCATACAAAATAATTGTAATTTTCGAATATGTAGATGATATAAGCACACAGCTAACATAAATGACTCCTCTCATGAACACAAAAAAGCACCTGAATTATCATTAAGTACACTATCTCTAGCAGTTATTAAAATGAGAAAATGAATTTTGCCAAACTAAACAATACCAGTTGCTAAAAGTACAATGATTGAATTACCAAAAGTATGAAATGTAAAAGAAGTTATGAACTTTTATTTACAATTTCCATTTAATTGTTAGGAAGTGAAAATAACTAAGCGGAACAAGCAGTTTCTTTAGAGGGGCATATCTGAAGTAAAGACAAGTTCCAAATAACCTAACATACAGAAATTACCGTAATCATACGCCAAAATAAAGGGAATTAAAGTTTCTTTCAAAACTAACTAAGACTGACGAAATTTGCAATTAAACGATTATCTTTCTTCATGCCTACCGTGAAGAATTTTAATCAACTCGCACGAGAGTATGATATACGAATACCAAGCGGCATGCGAAAATCGTCTGCAATTCAGTTATTAGGACTCGCGAATTAACCACGGGCAGGTGTGCAAGAAATAACACTGGATGAACCACAGCCGATTACACAAGCTGTAAATCAATTGAAACAATCCGAGCCACAGCGTGGAATAAAAATAAGAAAAGGTGCAATAAAAGCAGATTTACTTGTGTTACTAGGTCTCACCCACCACTCTATTATGCAGCATCGTGCCACGTCAACTAGATTAAATATGAAAATTCTTCCACTAACCAAACAGGCTAATAAGGTTGACGAGGAAAAACCGCCAATGGATTGTATCGCCGCTGAAAATGTCGCGTATGTCCACCAACAAAATGTTTCAGAGTAAGATCAGTGGGCAGGTATTCTACGGGGATACAAATCAAACAGAGAGGCTGCGAAATTTTTCTTGAAGATGCGCTTGAGAATATTATCAAGAATATTACAGACATACATAGTTGTTTACTTGACTTAAAGATCGGTCTTGGCTAATGAATGAGATTCTTACAACGAAGTGTACATGTTCTTCTCTGAGCGATAGCGATCATCTGAATTATAGAATTTAATATACAACTGACATGGATCAAATGAACTAAATACAATCTACATTATAATTAAAATAGATGATACAAATGTCTGTAATAATATTGTTCTGAATGTATAATTTACCATGCCTGGTCAGTTAACGAAAGACGGTATTGAACCGTTTACGATATCACATCATTTGTTTCCTAGTGGCGCCTTTGTAATCTTGATCCACAAAGACGTTGCAGCAATAAATAATGAACATGATACAAGCTATGCAAAGATCATCGAGAAGTTTGAAAAATACTCCTGATGAGGTTCAGGATGAATGCTTTTCAGATTCTTTTGGTTCAGCTTAATATTTTCCCACGAAAGCCTTTCCTGGGTTCGAGTTATCATCTAATACCAGCATTTATTCTTCTACAGCAACCAATCAATGTGAAAAATCTGACAAGCATGTCTTTAAATTTAAATGTGCTCTTCTCCGCGTTGCGATATGTAAGACCTACCTAAAAAATATGAACAATACCTGTGTAAACTTAGGTTTGTAACATTGAATTTACTGTAAAAGCTACTGATATCACTGCTAATGAGTTTGACGGGAATGATGAGAAGCTCGCGGTATAATATTGATTCATTGTTGTTGAGCAACATATATAGCGTTTTGGTACTGAAAGAACAAGGGTAACACAATGTCCATGCATGCATGTTTTTGAATTCCAACAACTTCCCGCCGTCCATGAACTTAAATGTGGTAGAATTACCGAAAAGCAGTAGTTCAAAATAATGTCAGAACGCAGGAACTGCATATCATTTACGCTGACATTGATTATTGTAACGTCGACATAAGATTGGGTGTTGTAAATGCCAACCTGGAGGTCAGTCAAATACAAGTTGACGGAGAAGACTCATGCGGGTTTTGCTACACTGTAGTCAGATTCGACAGAGAAGCTGAGCCACCAATGACGTATCGTGGTGAGAACTCGGCTGAGTTTGTTAAATTTCTCAAAGGGTACTGCGAAATGGATATGACAACACCTCGGACACGCCCGACGTACATGATTACGGATAAAGATGACACTCACAAGTTTTCTACGGCCACTCTTACCTGGATCTGTAAAAGAGATTTTAACTTGGATGAATAAGTTCTCGATCAATGTCACATCACTTCTTAAGAGCCTCCAACAGTACATGTAATGTACCGCTTTGAGTTTATACATATAAAGCGCGGATTCTCCTCACGATTCGTAATCTTCGTAGAGAGGATGATCATTTAATACTGTAAGCAATTGCAAAGGCATGCAATACATCAAGAATTATAATTACCCAAAACAAGACAAAATGCATGTCGTTATTGCAGAGCCATCTGCAGTTCATTGACTCGCAGCAGTTTCTAACCCACCCACCCCGGGAAAACTCGCAACCAACCTTACTGAGAATAGTAGCGATCATTTTACAATCACTCGTCGATATGGTGCTGTTGATAATGGAATGTTTAACTTGCTTACTCGTACAGAAATCTGTTACTACGAGTACACGATTGATTGGGAACAGTTTACTGAAACTCCATTATCTGCAATTAACTCATTCAATTGGTTGTTGTCTCACAAACGTATTTCTTCCAACGACTACGTTAATAGAAACCATGTTTGGTCCGCACTTGTTTTCTTTTTAAAACTTGCCGACTATCACGATCTGTATTTATTCATTCTAGTATATTTAAAACAAATCCCGTACACTATTCTCATTCCCGGGAACGGACTGAGCTTCATCTTTGCATAAAAATTAAAGACGAATTCAATCTGCTAAATGCGATATCACAAAGCTCGTTTAGATAATCTGCTGGTCTGCTGAATAGATAGGAAACCAATGATCAAATAGTTTAATCGTGTACTTTCACACTACAACTTGTGAGAATGGACAATGATCATCCAATGTTCGTTGGTGAGGTTCATAGGTTCGATCTCTCGGAATTAGACATCCACAAAAAATACACACAGGTATGACAGTTTCAGCGGCTATGATTACTTCCATGATGTTAACTTGGGTTAATCAACTGCACGACATATATAACGAGTATACGCTGGACATTGGAGCGCAGTAGGTGCCATTCAAGTGACTGTCCTGTATTATTGTGGAACTGCTGTCACCACCACACCTACTAATAGCAAAGAAGCAGATCGGCAACATATTTATCACCGAGAGAAAAATACCCACCCAGTACGCAAAAATGATCAATTTCAATACTCGTTTGGACAATTAGAAATGAAACATACTAAACCAAAAGTAAATGGCATATGTGCACATTTTAAAACATCTTTAATATATGCAGCATGAATTAAATTAGTAGAAAGAGATTAAATTCAGTTAAACATTATACGGGTATATTGTTTTTATCACGGAATAATGCGCTGTCGATGAATAAGCCACCAGGCGTGAAAGCACTCGGTCCTTGTTTCTGCACCGACAGATCCACTCCAGTTGCGTTCTTAGTCAAGCATGTTGCCCCATTAATAGTTGCCATAAACATATTTTGTATTATTGTATGGCGCTTGTGCAAGTAAAAAGAGTAATTATTTAGAAGTTGGATGCGTGTTGCACCTGAAATATGCCAGCCTTTCGCTTCATTTTACTTCGCGGTCACATTATTGAAAAAATAAATATGATAGGATCTCAGACTTGTCGAAGCGGGAAAAATATTGAAATTGAACCCCTGCGGCAAGATGATATCACAATAAATGCACTACTCGTGAAATTTATTCATGCATTTTGTTTTCTTCTTTAAATGTGAATGTTTAACCGCCACCTAGACCACTATTTTCATTTGCGTTGCAACTATCATAAATACACCAATCGGAACTATTGTTTTAGATGGATCGATAGGTATCGGTTTTGCAAGAAGTGCTGGCACGAAAATATCTATATGTGTCTATTCGAAACTTCGCCCGGTGGCATAAATTAGTCTTAAATACAAATACCAAGCTGTCATCGAATGATGTTGATAACAAAGCAATTAGTAGTGCTGATTTCGAAATAGTGCTGATGGATATTGAAAACCACCGACGTCTTCAGGCACAGCGACGGAACTGCGGCGCTAGATACCCAAAACATGGAAATGATTTACAGGTATTGAATATTTAGTTTTTATTAGCCATTTTATATTGATGTACCCAGTGGCGTTATGGCCCGAGCTAGACACTATACTGTAATATCGCTTGAGGTGGCCAGCAGAACATTCTTTACATGGGCCTCAGCACTGGATCCCACTCACTTGCGTAAATCACGGACTCACATGTGAATCGAGGGTAATTGAATGGGTATAGAAGTATCAATCAGTAACAAAACTCCATACGCCCCCATAATAATACAACTTAAATAATAATAAAAAGTTATTTTATCAATTTTGATATGTTACTGTTTGAATGTTTTAAGGACTTTTATATTCATCAAATAAAAGTTGAGCATGGTATCGATTTCCAAAATTTTGATTTATCGACATCACTCTTCAATCAATTTGGTATAAATTTCATTCCTGCTTACCTTTCGAAAAGAAATCTGTAGTTGCTGGTAGGATTTGTGTTGTTTCGCAGCTAACTGCAATTAAATATCAGAGTTCATACACTGCCTTTTGCATATGATATATTTGAATAAAATCGTACTGTCAGAAAATCGAGAAAAGATTTGTGCCTTCTATAACAATAGGATATATATTCAAGGATAATAAGATCAAATTTGTCCATCTCATATTAGCAACATAATTAATAATCGTAATATAGCCTGGCAACCTTGTTCCAATATGATGAATATTTATCTTACATATTCACACACAAAAATATTATGGTATAGATCATCATTCAGCAAGTGGACTCCGAGCAGGACGGACCGGTCTGAACATGGGAATACGCAAGATAGACGGCAGTGAGAAAAGGTGACCATTAGGACTGTGGACCATTAAATACAGCCATAGGAGCACCTAGGTGTTTGGCCAGAGGTGACGGGAAACCGAGCCGGGGCATTAATAACTACCCCACTAGACTAGTTTACAGCGGACCCGTGTGCAAGATATATCACACAAGACTTGAAGAGCTGAGGCATAATTGGCGTGGCGGCCACGTGGAACCCAAGATGGCGACCTGTGTATCACCAATTAACAGTGATACTTCAGATGACAGGAGACCAACAAAGGCTTACACGAGGGCACATATCGTCAACCTGAAAATATTCCGCAACGTCACACAGGAATATTTCTTCAAGGACTTGTGGGACAAATAGGAAAACCGGCAGTGATATGAGAATCTCTACCACACCAACCTACTGCAACGTGCAACAGACGTCCCGGAGAAAGATGGTTCAACTAAAATAGTTAGGGATTTTCATTTGCCTGAATGATAATAGGGACTCATTTGGCTTCGAGTATCCCTTTTCGACTAGCTAATTGGCCCTGAAAAGACTAATTTGACCTTTTTGACACTGCTCGCAATAAATTTATAACCAAACTCACCTACCATTGACTACACTACTATATGTCGCTTAGACATCTTAAGTTTTAATATCTAGGGATTTTGTATGTACGCTCATGGTACTAAATCCCTTTTTTTGATAGGATGATTAATAAATATTTATAACTCAGATATTTGGCTAATTGCACAGGTGGCTTACACATTTTTGGTTGTTAGGCTGTCCATTAGTACAACTGGACTGAATTTGATGCATGAGCGCGTGCTTAGCTCTTCGCCTCCCTTGCTGCCTGCAGCAGTTAATTCACGTGCTGTACGCCTGATAACTATGCAGATACAGGCGATAGGAGAAAACTATTTTTCTCTCGCTTTTCTTTACTGCTATTGCAGAGGTAGGCAAATCCAAAGAATACTAGGGTGGGTGTGTGTAGGCCCTATTCCTACCCACCCAAATGGCCTTTCAATCACACCGTGCCAGTACAATTACTGACCAGATGTGACGGCCAAATTAAATAGGGTTCTATGAACCCATAAATGCCTGCAGGGTGCGCGGCACCATTCCCACCCTCAGGACAAATTAAATAACTCCCCTTTTGGAGATAAAACAGTGCCAAGAGCCCTAGTGGACGAGGCACTTAAAGCCCATTTAATCAATCAATCATTATGGTATAAAATAAAAATGAAAAATCGTGCTATTGAATCTTATGGAACATATCTCTAGCAACTAGCACAATACAGATTGTATCTTAACCTTATTTCAAAAGAAATGACTGAAATAAAGTCTTTTAGTTGAACTATCAGATTTCGTTCATCTGTTTTATATGTTCAATCACAGGGGTCGATAGATTTGTCTAAATTATCAAAGACGTTCTAGATTTTTACCAATGTTTTAAAATCAGTATTTCACAAGCAGATATGAATACTTTCATAAGTTCAGATATTTTGGCTTCATTTTAGGACCAGTTATTCATATTATAATGGCTTTCTCAAGTTCAGTATTTTTGAGGAGCTTTTATAATAAAGGATTATTGAAGATTTTGAAAAGAAATATAAGTAAGATTCATTAAAGATGCAGTTTCTAGAACTTATATAACCTAGCTAACAAAAGTATTGGATATTAAAACGTTTCTAATTTATTAAATGTAATGCATAACAAGGCATACATTGTATGGTAAAAGATCTTCTGTATGGCCCATAGTCAAGCTGTGGATAAAATTGTACAGTATTTTGGAAGATTAATCTTTGTGTAAATTTGCTAGTGTATTGTAGATATTAATATTTTTGTCTGGTTTGATAAAACACAAATAACCTAATGATAATTTCACCCCTTTATTCGTAAATCAGTTTATGACTATCGTCGATGCTAATTCCTGCCTTGACAAATTGAAGTCCCAATTATCTACCACATGCGGTATTTTTATTTTTTCTTCCTCTTTAATATAATGTTTGCTTAATGAAGATTTAACGTGATAACGCTGGATTTGAGACAATCTTGATTCCAGTCGAATAGTACCATACGGTTGACAATGCAATAGAAGATAAACTTTCGGCATGCACCTAGTATCAGATGTGCTAGAATAATCGCAACAACGTAATGCTTGTATGGTTATTATATGATGGATGCTATTATGTAGCTTTTGTATCTTGCCGCTTGTATGGCATCCCAATGAGTCTAGCGTGATTCAGTCTCCTTCTGCACTAAAGCTCGATGAGATACAAATATTCAGATCACGTTACTGTACCGATAGCATTTATACAGATTTACAGAGATTCGCCTGTCTGCATTTCACACGGCCAACAATTATCATTCTGATCGAATTAATAATACAGCTATTTATATAATTAATTTAATTACATACATTTCTACCGTGAAACGTACCTATATCTGTGAATTCGAATCCAGCTGGGAACCCATATCCCAAAACGTATCCAAATCCGTACACCAGAGCTCCAAACTTTATCGTGTGGTCATTATGGGTTAATTTATGAAATGATCCTCTCAATTCTTGAACAACAACTACGTATTCTTCTTCACTGAAGTGAACAGGAAATATTTTATCTACTAGCAAATGTCCGTCTAATCGAAGCCCCGAAAGTGAATTGTTTCTTATAATTACTGCGACATAATGTTTCATTTCGTTGTGATCTGTTTTTGTAGGAAACAAGTAGTCTGAGGAGAATTGATGAATCCCGGGTATAACCATCATTATAGGATCACCATGTGAAGAGGCATCATGTCTCTCACTGAAGGCATATTGCATCACACTGATAGGCTGACTGCTATTCACTACAACTGGTCCATTCCCCAAATGCTCTTCTATGAACATTCCTCTTGTAAGATTGTGTGTCTTATCATGAGTTTCGTTTCTGATGGTGACACTTGTATTTGGGTAAAACGCATATATTCTTATAAGAAAGTCTGCACGAGGGTATAACGGAGGGACTATGAATTTCGTATCCCAATGTTCAATGGGTAAAAGCTGAGACAGTATAGAATCCAAATCATTCGTGGGTTTCGGAATCTCAGCTTCTCCACCAGAAAAAACAGAAATCGGCTTGTTGCTCTTTACAATGGTTCCTGATAGGTCTGAACTATGTCTTAACATGAATGATTGAAATTTCTCAAGATGTAATTGTATAGTATCTCCTTTATAGTAATTAATGTTTTCAAATACTAATCTATCAATAATATTCAAAGTTATAGAAACGGACGTACCGTCGTGCACACTGACGATACTGATATATACATAGTCATCAGGTTTATATAATGATATAACATACGTTGTTGACAGAGACTCGATCGGTAAAGCTGTAAAAGCCTCTGCTAAATAATCGAATGGATCGCGTAGGCCGTGGACAGATATTTCAGAAGAAGAACGAATGATAATGCTCTTGTTACTGATTCCGCTTTCAGTCTGTACTATGCTTCTGTTGAGAATAACCTCGTGTGTTCCTGCATTGTTTATGATGAGCTGCGTTCTGAATCCAGGATTCGGGGATTCGACACTAACGGACACATTTTCAGTTGAGGAAACGAAGAGCTTTACCTCGTACGGTCCCCAATTACCGAAGCCATACACTAGTATGAACTCTGTCCCCTTGTTTCCTGGAAAGGAAATTTGGTCAATAATTCTATCAGAAAGAAAACAACACACATTTCAATTCGCCAATAAATACTTAATACTACAATTCCAGTGTACAGGTGATGTTTTGCTATGAGCAAAATAAACAAAGTCCCAGAACAGTCCAAGTAAGAGATTAGAACTTAAATTTGCATGAAGACCATAGGGGAATTTCATCTCATTACATGGCTAAAAAGATTTCCGACATGTACTTGCAAGTAAAAAAGTAATTATAGAAAACGGTTAACGTGGTAGCTCACCACTTAATAGAATTTCATTTCTAGTTGAACAGTTTTCGTGACTGTAAAGAGTATATCAGTCAGAGATCCGTTTCCTTAACATGAATGAAGACTCATCACCATTTCACTAAAATTTCTCTAACCCATCTATTAAGTTGATCTGATTTAATTTATATTTGATTTAATATCATTGTTTGTTGGTTAGTTTAATTCTTTTATTCCATGAACGCTATTAAAATTGTGATCTCACATTTTTCAATAGGCATTTATATATACATATATATATATATATATATATATATATATATATATATATATATATATATATATATATATATATATATATATATAATTCAGTTTAACCTAAGTCTTTTCATAAGCACATAGTAACAGAAACACTGTTTCCATTTTCGACTTAGTTTCTGACCTTGATTCAGATATTACCCAGTAAAATAAACAACTTTCTATTTTCATTTCATTTTGGGATTAGAACGATTCGTTTTTGTCACTGTCACTTTGTGAGTACGTGACATTAAGTTGTAAACATGTCACGTGACTAGCACTATTCATGCATGTCCAAAATTGCGCAGACATTAGATATAATATAGATATTTCGTGAAAAAAATTTTTTTGACTTTTAAACACTTGATGCTAAATTGTTTTCTTCTGTTGTGACGATTTTTGAGTTTTATTTTCAATTTTTTTCAGATTCTTTGGATTCTAAAACATATTCTTCGTTTCTCGGGAAATATTTGAGTGCTGAGACAGACTGTTTGGACAAATATATTTCTTGAAATTGTATTGGCCATTCAAACAGCGGAGTGTTACTTTTATGGTTCTACAAGGAACAACAGTACTATACACGTTACCGCATACGTCATCGCCTTTCCTTTAAGATTTCCATCCTGATTCGAACTTGAGTTTATTGTGTTACGTCTATTTGATTTAAATACTTTATTTATAATTGTCAAATTCAAATTTGTCATTTTGGGTTTATAATTCATTAATTGGGAAATATCTATTTTAGAAAATTTAGATTGACCTATACTTTATCTGTAGACACAGGTGTTGACCTTGCTTGTTAATCTCTTTTCTGGCCTTGTTTCAAGGTGATAAACAAGCTTCTCAAACGATTGGCTAAATCCAAGGACATTTTTTTTTTTTTTAGTTCTTGGGGGTGAGAAGTGGCTGATTTTCATTTTATGCGTACGTGGTTTTATGATCGTACGTTCATTCTATGATTTTCAAGAATCACGTGACTCCGTTTTGTTTACGAGGTAATTATATATATATATATATAGCTGTGTTTTGGAAGCTAACAGCAGTTGAATCAATGGGCTTTAAATTAATAGTTGTGTCTTCTGTTTGAGTTATTTTTTAATTGTCTTGTACTGGAAATTGTGTCTATTCGTTTGGAGCAAGAGGAATTATTTTATTATTTATCTGGAAAAGATTATGTGCTCATAGATTTTCATTTGGATTATTATAAAACTAAAACTGACTGCATCACGTGACATCGTCGTCCATATTGGATTACATAGTCAAGATTCGAACTGGGAATTATTAGGACATTTATTTATCAGGACTCTTGCAATTCCATTAGTGGATTTTTTTTGTGAATTCTATATTGGATTATATTTGGACTTGATTCTCTAAAACCGTAAGTTTATTTATTTTCTCTTATGAAAATATATGTACTCAATAAATAGTTTGTTAAAGTTTTACAAGCTTGTTCGTTTTCACTCTTTCTGTGTTACTGCTTATTCGAGCCTAAGTACGTGACGTAGAAATTGGGATATCGTCTTGGGATTGAGATAAACTTGAATTTGGCTAGAATTTTTCTCAGAAAACGTTTGTTTTAAATTTGAATTCCTCTAGTTGTTGAAACGTTTTAAATCTTTAGTGAGACTGACAGGCTTGTATTAAAATGACATCCAAAGTAGAAATATTTCTTTCTAATCCTACCCAGGAGCAATTAGATCTTTTCAAAATAGATGAATTGATTCAACTTGCCAGAAAATTTGATCTTTCTGAAGTCAATTCTTCTTTAACGAAACAAGATATCAAAAAGATTTTGGTGCAATACTTGGTAGAAAAGGATGTTTTGGGACAAAGTGCTTTGATTTCGGTCAGTAAGTCTGCATCAGACTCTGACATAAAACAAAAAGAACTAGAATTAAAATTCAAGATGGAGTTAGAGTTGAAGAAGCTGGAATTTCAGGAGAGAGAGAGAGAGAGAGAGAGAGAGAGAGAGAGAGAGAGAGAGAGAGAGAGAGAGAGAGAGAGAGAGAGAGAGAGAGAGACAGACAGACAGACAGACAGACAGACAGAGACAGACAGACAGACAGACAGACAGACAGACAGACAGAGAGGAAAGGGAGACAAAAAAGCAAATTGAATTACAAAAAGAGCATATTTGGATGGATAGAGAGAGAGAGAGGAGAAAGAAGACAATTACAATATGACAAAGAGGAGAAAGTAAGGCAAATTGAATTACAAAAAGAGCAGATGCAAATTGAAAAATAGAAGGAAGATAGAGAATTTCAAATTAAAATGAAAAAAATGGAGCTGGCAAGTGAAAAACTCCATCATACTTCAAATCAAATTTAAGTTTTGATTTAATAAGAAATATTAGATCAGTCCCCCCTTTCAGAGAAGTAGAAGTACACAAATACTTCATTCGTTTTGAGAAAGTTGCAGAAAATTTAAAGTGGCCAAGAGAATATCGGACCCAGTTATTACAATGTGTACTTACTGGTAGGGCTAGTGATATTTACTGTTCACTGTTCGGTCACCAAAGTAGTGACTATGATGTGTTTAAAGAATGCATTTTAAGGGGTTATGAGTTAGTACCTGAAGCTTATAGGCAACATTTCAGAAATTACTGAAAAGAAGCTGGACAAAACTCATGTCGAATTTGCTAGAAAAAAATTGCAGTTGTTTGATAGATGGTGCTTAGCCAAGAAAGTCGAATAAGATTATAAAAAATCTCAAGCAAATGATATTAATTGAAGAGTTCAAAAACTGTGTACATAGTGATGTTAGGTCTTATCTTGATGAGCATAGGATTGAAACTTTAGAGAATGCTGCTCGAGCAGGTGACGAATATTCTTTGACACATAAAGTTCCGTTTGTTAACAAGAGTTCTACTCAGCAATCTTCTGGCAGCAAAAGTATTTCCGCCTAATTCAAGCCCTTCTAAAACTCAAACTAACACAACTTTCAAAAATCAAACTTCAGAGAAGTTTGATTCTAGATCCTTGTCTCTTCCGACGTGTACCTATTGTAAGAAAAAAGGACACGTTGTTTCTGATTGCTAGGAATTGAAAAATAAGCATCAGAATCAAGATAGACCTGTTGCAAATGCTCTTATCTCCAAGAGGTCAAGGTCAAGGTCAAAGTCATGTATTGAAAGCGATACATTTGTTGAGTCTAATAAATCCCAGTCTGATTTTATTATGGAGAATTATGAACCATTCATGTGAAAGGGTTCTATATAACTCTTGGGTGATTCAGCCAATCCCACCGCTATTAAAATGTTAAGGGATGCAGGAGCTTCTCAGAGTCTTTTAATATCAGGTACTTTGCCTTTATCTGAGAAGTCTTCTTCCAATGAAAGTGTTCTTATTCAGGGAGTAGAGTGCGGCTTTGTTAATGTTCGTGTCCAATTTGTAAATTTGTCATCAGACTTAGTGTCAGGACCTGTGACAATTGGATCAGTCTCGGTTTTACCCGTTGAGGGCATCCATTTATTGCTAGGCAACGACTTAGCTAGGGACAAGGTTGTGGTTAATCCACTTGTAACTGACAAGCCTAATTTAGATCAGAAAGTTGATCCAATTGAAAATAATTCCCTGAGATATTTCAAGCTTGTGCAGCTCCCAGAGCAATGGCAAAAAAAGCTCTCGAAAATGAAGCTGAAGTAGAGGTATTCCTTTAGCTGACATGTGTTTAGGTCAGGTCTTTGATGAGGTCACTTTTACTCCTTGTTTGGATCAATCAGAAGGTATAGATCATAGCGATCCTCTTTTAAGAACTCATTCTCTTTATTCTAATCAGGGTGATAAACGACAGTCACTTGCATACGTATATATATATATATATATATATATATATATATATATATATATATATATATATATTAATTTTGTAGTTCGATTTTCTGTAATATGCATTGGCAATCAGTTAATAAGGTAACGCCGCTGCTGTTGCCTTTATTGTTGTTGTTCTTGTATGCCTACTTTTTTTTGGCGTTGTTTTTTTTTTTTTAATGTGTTTTCTAGGCTCTTTGATTTTTGTCTGCTTCACGTTTCGACATATATTTCTACAGATTCTATTTTCACAATGTGAGTGTTGATCGCACTGGTGGCCTAGTGGATAGAGAATCCGCATCGGATGCGGGAAGTTGTTAATTCAATCACCGCCAGAGTCATACCAAAGACTTACAAACATGGTACTAACAGCTGCAAATAATCATTAAACTGCTGCAGATGTTGTACTCCTTTTAAATGTTTTTTGGTGTCTTAACTAATGAGTTATTCTCTTCGCTTATATTGTAGAGGACATACTGTTTATGAATCATCCCAATTGTGTATAGTATTTTCATCTGAATTTGGCAAATGACATGTGTTAGCTAAGGGTTTAAGCCGATAATCTCTTTCAGATATGTTGCCTCATAAAAACCTAAATCTTAATGTGTGTTGTGTTTCTTCCCTTGCCATTGTTAAGTCTAATACACAACGACTTTAATTTGGTATGGCAGATGTGGAAACTGTATGATTGTCAATTTTCCCAATCCGCATATTTTAATATTTAGTAACATTTTATCCTTCAAATATGTTATCTTGTCTGCTGGGTTTTAAACGTTTTGAACAAACATTTTTCTTTTTGAATTTTTTGCTCCTTATAAATTTCACTCTGACTGTCCTGGAAACCCTTTCACATAAAAACTCATAGATTCTTTTCATATTTTCAACCATAAACAGTCAGTTAACCAACCCGCGTACCTCCTATAGCAGAACAACTCAATAACTGCCTGGGTTCATAGCTTGAAAAACATGCTTCAGCGATCGAGTGCAGATTATCAATTCAAACGTTTTCTCCTTGGTATAGTAGTGTTAGGAACCAGTCTCGCACTGCTAAATGAGAGCGCCGTAAAGCCTAGAGGCTTTGGTTTTCCGCCAGACTCAAAATTCATAAACAAATCTATGAAACCGCTAAGTAGAACGTCACAAACATAGTCAATTTAGCCACATTACCCACTACTTTACTAAGCTTACGGTGATTTCCGCCTGCAAAGATTAATAACACACTAACGTCAAGGTAGAAATGTACACCACTTCCAACTACTTCTCTGTCCAGTTGGCTTTCCTGACCTGTTTGCAAATTTCTGTCGTGACAAGGTACAAGCCATTAGCTATAAGCTTGAGAACACAATTTCATTTGTCTTGTCGTCACTATACAGTTGCGATACAGAATTTCAGCGACAACTGTCAGCAGCATTTTAATTTCTCTATGGATTTCGGTGCACCAAAGTCATGTGAACGTGATCAAATTCCAAAATCACTGCTGCTTGAGTGCTTAGATTTAATATTGCCTTTACTAACTGATGATATTACTACCTCTGTCTCATGCAGAGAATTCCCATTATTTTTCAAAACATCTTTGTAAAGCCTTATCTGAAGAAACCAACACTGTACCATAATGCTTTAAAGAACTACCGCATTGTTTATAAACTCCAGTTCATATACAAAATCTTAGGAAAAATTGTTTTAAATCAACTTGTATCTCATCTGAATTCAAAGATAATCTTTTCAGCAATGACCAAGCTGCAGCAGATAAACCTTGTCACAGTACTGACACATTTCGTCTGAAAGTTTATAAAGACATTTTCTCTGCTTTGAATAAAGGTAAGATTACTGTCCTCACACGCCATGATTTGTCTTCAGCATTTGACACAATATACCATGATATATTACTTCACCATCTCCAGCATATATTTGGAATTCACAATACAGCCTTACTGTGGTTCAAGAAATACGATGTCAACAGGACACAAATTATATCTGCACATGAATACACTCCAGCCCAGTATAACTATGATATGGTGGCCCACAGGGGTTTATTATTGGACCTGTTCGGTTCATTCTATACACTCAGCTGCTCTAAAATCTCAAAAGATCATCACCCAGTGTCTCACCAACTGAACGCTAATGACACCCAAATATGCAAGTCTGGCCACAAAACTGAAGCTGATTCAACCATCCAAGGAGTAAAGAGGTACATTTCTTATGTGAAATCATGGATGATTTATAACAAGCTGCAGATGAATGTTGATAAAACTGAGTCCGCTCTTAAGTGTCCAAGATCATTATTGAGTGTCTCACAAATTGTACGCGGATGACACCCAAATATAGAAATCTAGCGACCCAACCTAATCTGAGTAGGGATTTCTTTTTCTGATGTGAGAAAAAAAATCGTGAATGACGAGTAACAAGCTGCAGATAAATGAGGATAAAACAAGCCATTCTGATCACAAAACAATCTTTCTCATTCACACTCTTTACCTCAAACAATAAATATCAGCGACACCAATATTGACTTCACACAGTCAGTACGTAACCTAGGTGTTACTCTGAACAGTAATATCCCATTCCTCATGCATACATTAAGCTGAGACACATCAGCTCCATTCGCAAATATCTTTCAGTTGATGCCATTAAAACACCTGTGTGTTTAGTATTACTTTCAAGACTCATTTATGTTTGGTTCGTCTCAGTATCTACTCCAGAAACTTCACAAAGTTCAAAATACAACTGCTGGGAACATGCTGTGAGTACCACGATCAGAGCACACCTCCACGCTGCTCTGTACCCTACACTTTCTATCCATTCGGTCCAGAATCAAACACACAATTTGTCCTCTGTGCCACATTTTAGTGACATCTCTAGTCCAACATATATATCTGGATTTACTAATGTGTGCACGCCAGCAAGATACCTAGCGCTCCTACTCATTATTCCCACTATGAAGACGAAATCATATGGACAACGTTCTTTAGCATACCAAGGCTCAGTGATCCCTTTGAAAACTGCTCTAAAAACACACCTTTTGTGATACCAAGAACAAACATAAAAATCTTATAATGTTTCCTACTTTAAATATTTTCAGGATTTTTTGTTTCTAATTTCATGGTTTTTGTTATTCTATTTGTTTTTGTAGTCATATCATTAAATATGTTGTAAATGCTTATAGCTTCTAAAGATTATGCGCTATACAAAGTCCTCAATATTATCAATATTGCTGTTATTATTATATTATTATCATAATTATTATTATCATTATTATTATTATTATCATTATTATTAGTATTATCATTATTTCTATTATCATTATTATTATCATTATTATTATTATTATCGTTATTATTATTATAATCATTATTATTATTATTATTATTATTACCATTATTATTATTATTATCATTATTATTATTATTATTATTATTATTATTATTATTATTGCTATTATTATTATTATTATTATTATTATTATCATTATTATAATTATTATTATTATTATTATTTATATTATTATTATTATACTGGCTATTATTATTATCAAATATACCAAACAAATGTGTGCCTTAGGATTTAATGCATATTTCAAATTCAAGTACTATGAGGACATTTCATTCATATTTTAAAATAAAGTCAGTGATTAAGCTTAGGTATGAATTTCGGGGGAAAAAATAAGTAAATTTATTTTTGTATCCTTCTTGAGGAAACAATTTATCAATATAGTGACCATAAAGAGGTCAATCAAATTCGCCGATTCTTTAATTTTTCATTGGATTTGCGCTTCTGCATAACATTAAAGTAAACAGGTTATTTAAAATATTTCGTTAAAATATCCCCAGCTCAGCCATTTGTGTGTGCTATTCAAATGGATAAGCATACCTAGAATGAAAATTTGGACTTATAGAACACAATCCCATAAAAAGGATTTTTTATCTCAAGAATTAGAAAAGTACTATGAGTCATTCAAAATGACTATCCTAACATAGTTATAGATAACGAGTAATCATTAGACTAAAAAGGCGTCTGGAAAATGAATTTAAATTAATTTTTAGAGATTCAGTTTGATGATGAAATTGTACACAATTTATGTAGTCTAAAAAACGAACTACCCAGATATGAGGTGATTCCGATGACACTTTGTATGCCTATAAGTGCACGGGTTTATTTTCCTACCTTTACTGGGTTTTGATAATCTTTTCAACATAGGTATATTTTCAAAACTAGGGCCAAAATATTTTATGTTATATTTGTTAATGTGGCTGGAGAAATGACAAGATGATCTTTTGAGACATTTCTCTTAAAGATTCTGTTTTAAATACTTTAACTGCTATTCTAAATAAACTTTTAAATACTTATAGGAGGGGCTGACAATTGCTTATTTGGCAATGCTTATGTTGGTTTTACAAATAAGAGGTTTCGACAAATGAAAAAGTCTTTAATCTTTAATGTGGAAATATATTTAAAAGGAGAAAGTAGATTATGGATACCAGTAACAGGCTAAGGAATAAATGGAAAAACGGTAAGGGTATGTCTGGAAAAATTTAGAAGTTTTGTAAGGGTCTCATTGATTATATTTATTCCTATATTTATGTTATGGTGCCTATTAAGTTCTACCCATTCTCCAATAATTCAATTTTGCAATTCAAACTTCAAATTAAAATAGGTATATATATTTCAGGATATATATAAGAAGATCTTGCCGTTCAATGTACATATGATAGATTTTATTTCGCTGACATTGCTGGTTTATTGCAACAATAAAAACGTGAAAAATTAGCCTTGAAAACCTGATGATGATCATCCAAGAAGATAATTTAGAATAGCGGTTAGAGTTAATGGTTGATATAATAGTCGGAAAGATTAGATCACTGTGATGCAACGTCAGTGTATACTGTCTCAATCATATTTATTGAAAATATTTGTTCACTACAATTAGCAATTCATTACAATTATAATGAATCTTTATGTCATAAGTTGTCTCAATGTTCCAATGCATTTAGGGTTTATTTTGCATAGCATAATCAGTGCATTAATAATTTTGATATCTCTAATATTGTAACCCCATGATAGATAGGTATGGTTAATTTTTTATTTTTATGTTTGAGACAGACGAACATCAAATTTCTATCTCTTTGTTTGATGCTGACGAAGGATAGTTTTACTATGAATATTTATCTATTGTGTTCATCTTCAAAAGTCTTCTTTTAGTATTTCCTAAATTAAATTAAGATGTATATCCTTAACGCATATTTATTTAATAATAAAACCTTAGAAAGTTTTACTGTTAAAACAATGCGACGTGTTGTTAAATATTCATTTTGAATTTCAACTGCATATAAAACATCAGTTTGTCATTTCTTCTAGTGTACCTATGACGTATGAGACAACGTCTACCTCTTCTTTTGAACTATTTAATTATATCAAACATGTAATAGGATGTCAATAGTTCAATTTATATGACATATATATTTAGACATATATATTTAAGCTTTCAGCTGTTCCAGATGTCTTGCAATAGTGCACTTGATCTGATTAATAGTTTGATAAACATAGCTAATTCATCATTTGAAGATTCACTTACCATTAAAGAATCTTCTAAGCACGTATATATTAGAGCGTTTTCATAGGAAAGTGAATCATCGCATTAAATACATATTATATTCACTGAAATCATTAAGTGACCAGTGTTATATATATTTAAGTCGCATAGTTGATTCATGGAAACAATGGAAACTATCCATGTTCTGGTGTGAATATATATACTTTCTCAGATATTTAGGTTAAATGGCACGTATGGAGCAGGCCCCGTGGTGTCTTTGTCTCAATGAATGTACTGTTCTTTAAATTATTTGTCGAATAATTGGTAGACTGGTCTCTTTACTTGAGGCTATATATTAATATAAATTTTCTTTTAAAGTATTTTCCATCCTTTGAGAACACCATGAGCAATAAAGTTTTTTTCTAAATGAAATGTATATCTTATCGTTATGATGTACGATTTCTACTTTACATAGCAAGATAACTTACGTATGAAAAAGTGAATGACTTTTGGATACTTAAAAATCACATGTGTATAGACTGGTCATGTGATCAGGATTTTAACATATCTTCACTCATACTAGTCATGTAAAGTTTTGTAACCACAACGATTTTCATATGGGGTATTTTGTTTGCCTTGCCATATTTTTTTATTTGGCCTTTGAAAAAGACTCATTAAGGGTCGAAAGCGCTCAGGTCAATTACGTACAAGTTTTGGGCAATTCATTGTCAGTTCATTGCATTTTTTATAATTAATTCCTGACACTCGTGATCTCTTGACGGATCCAGTGAACTCGAAAGTATATATATATATATATATATATATATATATATATATATATATATATATATATATATATATATATATATATATATATATATATATATATATATCCTTAATTACCTGTCCGTGACACGTTGCAAGCTCCCTCCTTTATCCATTTGGACTGGACAAAGCCATTCAAAAGCAATAACTGCAAAAGATATATATATATATATATATATATATATATATATATATATATATATATATGTGTGTGTGTGTGTGTGTGTGTGTGTGTGTGTGTGTGTGTGTGTGCTCTTTTACATACACATGTTTTTTGTGATACATCACGTATCGATAGCACTTATGCCCCATAGTTCGGTGCGTTTGTGGCTGATACGTATGAATAATGTCATAGAATTGTCAAGAAATTAAGGCAATACTTAGAAACAATAATGTGACAAGTCTAATGGTTCATAATGAAGTTAATGAAGCTTATTTAACTCTTCTATGTATATATATATATATATATATATATATATATATATATATATATATATATATATATATATATATATATATATTTAGTGAGAGAGAGATAAAGAGAGAGAGAGAGAGAGAGAGAGAGAGAGAGAGAGAGAGAGAGAGAGAGTTGAATGTGTGTAATGGAGAGAAAAAAAAGAAGACAAAAATGTAACTCAGTTGTCATTTGTATTATCCTATAGAAAAACAAAGATGAAGTGACGCCTATGCATTCCTGCTCGAAATACTATCACTTTAGGAATTTTAAAATATTTTTTCACTGAAAATTTAAAAGCAAGCATTATGTTTTGTACGATCGCGATTAAAGAGTCAATACATTTTGAGATGGGAATCCTATGTAGAACAGGGCAAATAATGTTCATCCAACAAAATAAATTAATTATAACTACGGCATGAATTACGTAACTGTTATGTTTTTGTTTTCGAGCATCAAAGTCAATTACCTATATTGCCAAAAAATATTTAATCGGCGTATGCTACAAAGAGACACAAAAATCGACAACTGTATAGTTTTATTGTTATATTTTGACATATGCTAATAATTCCGAAAGCTTCATAAATTTGATCAGAATTAATTTGATAGGAAAATATTTGTCTGAAAAGAGTATTTGACGAGCGCGGAGCCTGCATATTTTTCGAGATCTTCCAAAACTTTTCATAAAAGCCAGCATCACTAATAAGCATCTTGATAATAAGTACAAAATAAAAGAAGAAATCTTTAAACACATATCTTTAACTGAGTAAGTATATTTCTAGAAGATTACATGCATTCGGGAAGTTTCTTATAATGTACTATATTATTAATCTGTAGCGTCATGCAAGGTCACAGCAAGCTCATATTTTGCTTGCATTACATCATGCATATTTTCTCTGTTATTTATATATCATATAGGCCATCACTTGTTGAAGCATAGAGTAATTATTGTCAGTAGATTTGAAAGGCGCCAGTTTTTGAATGCGATTACCTAACAATTCAGCGAGCTAAAATGCACAAGGTATCAGCTTACCAAATGACATGACCAAGTATATTCTATGTTTAAGATGGTATTGTAATAATTGAAAACAATTATTACAGATAAATATTGGACCGTAAGGTCGGAAAGATTTACTTTAAGTTTGAATTCCGGATGTGAATAGTATTTCTTAATACACATCCTGCGCCACTTTATTAACAAATAATGATGAATATTAACACCATTAGCACTACATCGCTTCTTATATTAGTCAATGCGTTTCTCATGTTGTAGTAACGTGCCACTGCAAGGTAATAGGGTGTAATGATACAAATTATAGAAACAAAAACTGTTCACTGGTCACGGTATCATTTTCAGTGGGGGGATGGCATGCATCCTGTCACGCAAACTCTGTGTATATCGCCCTCAAACAATTAACAATAAGTTGGTCGGAACATGCAGGAGAAGTAATCTTCCTGTTGCATAACTGCAGGGTCACTATAGAAAAAGAGGCCGAAAGGATAGACCGACCTAGAAGAGTCCGTTCATTTGATGAGTTTCATTTCGATATTGCCTTTCTAAATTTAAAAGAACATTTTAATTACCATTACTACATTGAACTCAAGGTTGATAAAAGTCGAAGAACGTATTAACCCCATTTAAGTATATGGAAAACGCGCAAGATCCAGCACGAGCTACAAACGTCAGTTCAACTGGACAGAGATGAGACAGTTGTCTGTATTTTGTTGTAAAGAGAAAGTATATTAAGGTCTTGTATACCAGTTTTAATATTAAAATATCGCTTAAGAGGAGGTTGTGTTCTGAAATATATACCGGAACTCAGGATGTAAGCCTTCTAAGGTGTATTGAAGACAAACCGACACAGAAAAAAGCTACTAAGATTATCCACCTTGTACGTTTTAGGAGAAAATGGTGCCTTTTTCACAAATGGGGACAAATCAAATTAAAACTGAGATCTATGATGGGAAGACAAAGCAAAGAAAGAAACGTTTACTTGCCTGCTTGCCGAGGAGTAGATTTGTATTGATGACGAACAGGTAAAGAATGAATGGTTTAAACTAAATCTATTTTCTCAAAGTATCTCAAATTAAGGTTCTGATCGACGGATATGCAATAAATTAGTGTCGTGCCTGTAAAAGTGCTACATATAGATTACTTGCGAATCAGGAAAATGTTTTCGTTCACTTTTTGAGAGGATCAAAGCCGGAAAGATAATGCAGTCCCTCTCTGAACAAGTTTTGTTGCTGTACTCTGCAACGTTATGTATAGGGCTGACTGTTAATTATGTAGTTGTAACAGCGAATAGGATAATTACAATAAGAGTGCTGTACCACGAGTAGCAATAACAAAATGTGTACCAATTTAAAAAAACGGGATCCTAATTTAAGACGAAGTATACGGTCATATACATGTAAGATTTTAATGGCATGTCCAAGACTGATTCTAAGACATTTAATGATGTTTTGTGGCTCTTGTAATAACATAAATAGAAGACAAATAAACCTCTCACCTGCACATGGATCGATTTCAACGTCAATTTTATGCTTTCTGGTGTCAGAAAGAAGCTTCAACAATCTGAGTCAGTAAGAAGTGTGGATATAACGGCTTTTTTAAATATCCTACAGGTGTGATGAGATGTGGGTTCTTACTGTTGTGATTTTCACAAAAACATGTTTAAAGAGCAAGTGTCCTGAAGACAGATTTTGAATTATTGTCACCATTTTCCGGTTCATTCAACCACCGAGACTACATACAAAATTGTTACTTGTAATAGCTAAGACAGTCCGAGCTTTTTAATTTTGTTCAACAGCTAATGCTCTTTCTATAACAGGGTCGTCTGGTGATGAATGTGACTGCTATACGGTTAACTCAGACCTAGAAACCATATTGATGAAGGCAAAACCATATCCTGCGTAAGAATTAGTTTAAGTGCAGACGTTGATTTCATTGAGTCCTTTCCGACATGCAGGGTGTAGGTGAGCGAGTCACAATGTAATAATCGAGACTAACTTAAGCGCAGTTGGTTATATATACACTAATTCACCACAACGGATGATATTTTGAAGCTCAGATATCATAATAGAAATCCTAAAGTCTTGATTACATATATCGAACACATTCATCTCCTTCTCCTCCGTAACTGAAGGGTAAGGTCGCCTGTTGTTATCCGGTAATAGTCGACATTTTAAGCACATTGTTGTCAATGGCTACTCTCTCACCAATGGGTAAAAATATTGAAGGAATACAACCTAAGGAAAAACGAAAGAAATTATATATTTCTTTTTTCAGTTCGTGTTACTTATTTAGTTGAAAAATTACGATTGAAGTTGTTACTGAGGCCGAAATCAGGCTAGTATTGGAAATTTTGTGATAAAATACGCTATTTTTCATTCTTGTCTGGCAGACAAAAATTCGCTATTTTGCCACGACTATATTCATGTAACCTCTAAGTTGACCACTCCCTAAGATTAAGAATTTTAGCCATGCGCAATCACGTGTTCACAAAAATAATGGCGTACGCAGATCGAGAGCCAAAACTTACAGATTCTGAAGGAGGGGGGGTGATCTATCTGGGCAAATTATGGCAGCACACGCATATGTATTGGTGACCAGCATGAACGATGTAATAAAAAGAAGTCTACTTTGAGCCTGAAAACTAATCCAGAGGTCGCCAAATTCGTGCTGGATAGGGGAGTCTAAATTTTGCAATGAACAGTCAAGTTTTTATACCGATATTTTTTTTCTGTATTGTGGACTCTTTATCAAAACTCTTACAATAACATATTTTATATAATTTGGCATTGTTCCATTTAACTTGAAATAAAATGTCGGAGCCCTGCAACAATATCGCAGAAACATGCATGTACACCATGACATATATTGCAGCTGTTTCTGAGGCTACCAAAGGAGTATTAATGATCAGCTTCATTTTCGCATGCAACCTAAAGACTTTATTTAGAGGCAAGCAGTCACTACTGTTTTTTAAATAAAACGTATAGATAATGTTAATGGTGATGGCTGTAAATGAAAGTAATGCAATACAGTTAAGTATATTTTATGCATACTATTATTGGTAAAGTATATTAAATTATTGTGTCTAATGAAACATTTTTTTTCCCTTGCTATATTAGTTATGAATTGAATGGCAGTGCAAGGAAAACGTCAGAAACAGAGAGGAATGTCACAGAAGACATGGCCACAACTTCTACACCTGGATCAACAATTCATAGGATACAAATTCCTGCTGTGTCTGATATAACTACATCAGAATCAGATATGCCATCTGTGTAAGTATTGCTACATTTTATTAAATATTATGTATATTTATTTTTTTTACAAATATTTTGGTAGATGCATATCTAAGGAAATTATGTATTACCTGGAAATGTATTATTCTATATTAATTTAATATTTTGCAGTTGTTAAAGATTGTACATTTTGATAAAATATGGATTTGTTTTATTTAGTATAATATTTTTGTTGTAAATTGTTTGTTGGCATATGTCTTTTTCGTTATTGATATGTTCCTCATCATGCTGTTTGTATTTTAGCTAAAGGGCCTCAAGGGAGAATAGTCTTTAACTAAATTAGTCACCCCTTTAAATAAATTATTATTATTATTATTATTATTATTATTATTATTATTATTATTATTTCCAGAGGCATTAGCATTTCAATCATAATAACCATTTCAAAAATTTTATTTTAAGAGATTCAGTCTAGCCATGTATCTAAGCAAAACATTATTGGAAGCAGATGTATTTCGATGTATTCAAAAGTAGCCCACAAATGCGTTCCCTACCCCAATTTCAGGTGACAAGGAAAAAAATTGTAGGGGTGGAATGAATTGATTATTATCTGTCTGTACAATGCTACTGTACATTGGCATTTTCATCAAAACAGATTTATGGCGATTTATAAATTTTAAGTAGTTCATTGCATCTGAATCAATTTATTTATTTAGTCATTTTACTTTGTTTCAGAAGTACAGCAGAACTGGAGAATTTACAGAAGTTGGATTGTATTGTATGCCTCCAAAAGAAATTCATATAAGCCATAAGCTTGACAGAGATGTGATTGTAAACACAGATGGAACAAAAGGTAATAAACTTTATTCTTGGTTGTTAACATAATAATTCCTTTTGGTTAAAATATTAATGATTTACCTGAAAGTTGATAACCATATGTTTGTGGTACAATTAAATCTTTTAAAGAACAATTTTTTAAAAAAAAATTCATAAACCAATGTTAGTTAGAATTAGTCTAATGTAATTAGAAACTTCTGTAAATAATCAAAACATTTTTATGAGATATGGATAAAAATGGAATTTTGAGAATTCAAAAAATATAAAATGACATTGTCAGTGAAATGTTTGCATTTTCTGGTCAGATACCAAAGTTCATTCGACATAAAAGTGAGAGATGGTCTGCAAACACAAAGAAAGGAGATCGACAATACCTGTATTTTCCGTAAATAATCATGAAAATATTGAAACTGAGGTTAGATGATATAGTTGGCATGAACCAGCCAGATGTTTTGGACATAAATGATCCAAGACTTCAATCCATACTCTTCATCTTGATTTCACTGCATCCGCTAAACATTACTGTACATATACATAGACAACACACTGAAGCATTAAAATTGATATGTAAATGAACTGGACCCTTTCTTCCAACAAAACCCACCAAAGAACATGTGTTGTGCCATGTGAGTGTATCTTAATTTAGCTACACACTGTTTAAATTTATAAGAAACATCCAATATTAGGACTGCATATTTTTGGTTTTATTATATACCTGAATACTGATAGCAACGATATACATTGCTTAAAATAGTTTTTGCTTCACTACTATATATATATATATATGTATATATATATATATATATATATATATATATATATATATATATATATGTGTGTGTGTGTGTGTGTGTGTGTGTGTGTGTCTTTTCATGAAAATAAATTACATCAGAAAACAACATTGAGTTTAACATCATTGTTTCGAATTCCGCAGCATAGTATTGTCCTATATTTCTGACTACATTGTTAAATATTTAGGCTAAATCTGATAACGCAAATATTTAGACTTTGTTTTAATTAAATTATGTATTTTGCTGAATGTATTTGCCCAATTAATTAAGAATACAATGTAATTAAGTGGTTTATCAATGTGTCTGCCATTACAGGTTCACGTACAGTTTCAAACAGATTTTATAAAGAAAATAATGCTTTTAACTTATGTTACTATTTACATACTGGTGTTGACCGTTCCAGTGGAATAGTGGTAAGAGCATCCGACAGGGTTAATGGTCAGCTATCAATTAAAACACCACTTTGAATGTGTAAGAGTTTGTTTGTCTATGTAGGCTAATTAGTATCAACATTGGATTACAACACTGCCAGAACTTAATGGGTACATCAAGGAAGGTATAAAGTAAAACCAGTCATTTTACGTCTGAAAAATAAAGAGGGCAAAGTATCTTCGCCTGGCAGAATGACCCCTGCATTCCTGAGTTTGATATGTATATCTGATTCAGTTTTGCATTGTACTTCGTACATTTTATGTACTATTCAGTATATATGTGTGTGTGTGTGTGTGTGTGTGTGTGTGTGTGTGTGTGTGTGTGTGAGAGAGAGAGAGAGAGAGAGAGAGAGAGAGAGAGAGAGGGAGAGAGAGAGAGTACCTAGCTAATCTAATTTTAAAAGAAATGCAATAGAAAACATACATTAGGATGGGCTTAACGTCAATATTTGTTTTTCTGCCCTAGTTCGTTTAGGGGATGTACTAAAATTTGGCATTGAGTAAATGGTAATCACTTGTGTCAAAAGCAAAGAAAATCTAGCACAGGATACTAAAACATCAATGTAATTTCTATAAAACTGTCTAGTATTTTGGAATGGGATGTCTGTAATCAATTTTTTTATATAATGGTACACTAGTTTCTCATATAAAAGTCTCTGGGAGACAAAGAAAAAGTACGAACGTAGGCAGAAGTTAGACGGACTGGAGGAAATTGGACTACCAGTCCAGAGAAAGATCATACAGATGAGTAGGAAGACAGGACAGGGGGACAATCTGTTACACTAAGTCAGATGATAAAATAGGTCATAACTTAGTCGATTTTTTAAAGACGAGTGATAGGGTTTTAGTCTGAATTTCATTTGAGAGATGACTGTTATTTAATGATATTAAATTGTTTTTTATTTGACTTTCACATTTAGTGTATTCATTAATTTAACTGTCGGAACCACTGGCTGGGGGCTCTGAGTATTGCATCTCTCTATCACTACTTCAATTCCTCACACAAACAAGAGGGAGTGGGGTGTAGGTGGGGTGTGTGTTCTTTTGTAATAATTTAAATAATATTGGGAGCACCCCTCATTCAACCTAAATAACACGGAAAACCTCTAGGTATGCCATAATTATTCTTAGATGATATCCTTAAGGTTTTTATGCCTGACTGTACTATTGAATTAAAGTTATGTCTGTACATGCACATTTGTACTTATATAAGTTTGGTACATTTCATAATATATAACAGTTATTTTTACAGTGTATGCAGTTGTGTACATTCATCTGGGTATTCATATAAAGGGCATACTTATTTCTATGGCAAATGAACACATTTTAAAAAACTGAAAATTTGATGCTTTTAAATGGTGTCAAGTATATTTGATTTAGTTGTAATAAGACGGCGGGTGATGCACATATGTGATATAAGCATTCAATGTTGCTTTTGATGAACTAGTATTTTAGTCTTAAAAACCTTATTCTGTTTCCAGAGCCATTTTGTTTTACATGTAATTGAAATTAATGAGCAGTGTCTGGATATAATAGTATCCTAGTGTTTGTATTTCTGTTGCTATTTACAAGCCAATATGTATTCATGAAAAACTGCAACAAGTTTTGCTTTCTCAACTCAACAGGAATATGCATTGTCATTTAACTTAATGTGTTACTGTATATGCACGATTACAATGCTAGTCAACTTCAATTCATCCTATATTTTTAATAAATAGTCTTCTCACAGATGCTTTCAAAACCTAGTCATATATATAATCATTCTATAGTGGGTAGGTAGCTAAAAAAATTGTTTAACAAAACTTGTTCATGAAAAATAAAAATTGCATACTACAAAAGAAATGCTTTATACATCTTAAAAATCAACATGAATTATATTATTCACACATCATATCATTGGATAGATCACCCAAGTCTCCCTTGAGTAAAGCCATTATACGCCATACACAACAGCTTAGAATGACATGTCCGTTGCCAGTACTTAGGTATCCGTTAAGTCCATAAAATAAATTGCCTATTAGCAGTATGCCTTTTCCCCCGGTTTTAATCAGTATCTTCTACTGCTGCCAGGACATCTTGCATATACCTTTGTGCAACAAGGAGCACGACTTCATCTAAAACAACCATGTCGAAAACCTGCAGAAAAAGTTTTAAAAATTGTCAGTAAAAGTAATTCCAAATAAAATAAATGGATTAAATGTTATCTAGGAAAATATAATTTTTTCGTGTTATCCAATGATGCAAACGTGTAAATATACAAACAAATACGCAAATCACATCGACTATCGGTTACGTGAGCCTGAGGTGGTAATGTAAGTAAACAAGAAAATCAACTTTATTCTAAGCCTAAGAAGCGACTTTAGCGAGACCTTTTAATAGCGGTTCTGATTACAATGATACAAATTATCATATTTTTAGTGGTTTATCTTACAACGTAACACAATCTCACAAACACTACAGGTAAACACTTTGAATAATATCCCATTAAAGGAACCTCTTATTGTCAGGATTTTCCATCATATTGACTTGTTTGCCTACTTCTTGTAATTTATCATATATAATGAGAAATCTATAATCTTAATCTATTAAGAACTAAGGAGAAGGACAGACGAAGACATACGAAGAATAAGGCAATAATTATATCAAAAGAGAAACATATGCTTACCTCGACTTCCATATTTGTTGACGCGCTTCACGTGATACTGCGACTTCGGAGAATATCGGTAAATTCCGTTTCTGCATAATTAATTAGCAGAAGTACAGAAAATCGTTATATTTTCATTGATTAAACTACAGTTGTACATCTTTTGAAACTGAATGACCTGTAATTACTCATTATTTCTACTATACTTTTTATAATATCATGCATTAGCAAGAACAGAAATGTCGAAAATATTAGGTTGTATGCCTTTAAAAATCCATAAGTTTATTTTTATTTGAAACATAAACTAATCGATCGACTTATGAAACAACATTCAGTTCACAAGAACTTCGCCAGGACGCGTATAAGGGAGAAATATGAATTCCACTTATTTGCATTGCGTACATTTGTAACGAGGTTTAACTCACCCATAAAATACAGACGACATTATAACAATCATGAGAATTTTTATTACGTGGTATTCCGTCTGATATATATGTGCTACACTGTAACCACTTCAGGAAAGTTCCAACGGTAATCATAAAATATTTATTATTAATGATAAGGTTAATAAGTAGTGGAAGCGTATGTAAATCAACAACGGAGTGCGGCAGACTGATTGAGAGGACAAAATCTTGCAAAGGGGTTCACAATATTAACTATCGGATTGATGTTATGTTGAAGAAGGCAAGAAACATCATGATGACCGATTACCCACTGTTTCTAAAAGCATATAGAAAAGACACACTGCACTTTTCTCTCTCCTACCAGTTTTACACTACACAGACTGACGTTCGTTGCGGGGTATACCGGTGATGATACATTTCGCCAAATTAAGCATTTTGCGTGAGGCTATATAACCTTCAGCATATGGGAATAAGCTTGTGTCTTATCTGCAGTGTGCAGATGTCATTATATTGTAATGTTCAATAAAGACAACATTATGTGTATGTCTCTTTGTGTGTGTGTGGGGGGTGTGGAGGGGGAGTCGGTACAACAACAAACCGGCTTGCCAGTCGAATGAATCGTATTTTTATCGACAGTGATTGTAACTTAAATTTGAACAGTGTTATAACCCAAATTTTATTTTTGTGTCCATTACGAGGGCACACACACTTCAAAGAACTATCATTGGTCTTGTTTATGAAGCACGAAGACGATGCCGACCCACTAGTTCCTGGGCGAAGTTATCTACAAAAGAGCATCGTGCAGTTGCAAAACATAATGGACAGACCTTACTCAAAATGGAATAAAAGTTAAAGCTGAGAAACAAGTTAGATCTAAACAATGAACTCTATTTAAGCATATTAAGATATTTTAAAAGTGATATTGAAACGTGTTTAAAATGCTGTGCATACATTCATTTGTGATTCATCTCATTATCGCTTCGGTGTTCTACATTTGGATGTATTCATTTTGATGGCAGAAGACTTGACATTCTTGAAGGAAGAGATAGTATTACGATTCCTTAGACAACAACTAGTACACGTTGTTCGATGCCATCTCTTTCATTACTCTAATGCATGTTTATCTCACTCAAGTATTTGATTAAAACAGACTAAGACCATATTGCCTGAATATAGACTTCCAATGTACATCACGAATAGCAATGTGTTAAATGTATTTCGCCATTTTCCAATTACAACGCCCACACAACAATTTTTTTCATTGTTAGACAGCATTGACCTAATTTGCAATTTTGAATTTTCCCTATCAACATCTCCATAAAGTCATCGGATCACAGTTGTTTTGGGGATTATCTATTTTAATTTTGTACATTGACTTACAAAGATACAAATTACAGGTTATAAATAATAATTCTCAAGTCTGTTATATTCACGTGAATGTTCTTATTACCTGATGCTTGCCTTTGAGAAATGTATTTGTCGACAAAACCAAAACATCCTATTTTAAAACTTAGTTTTCGAACTAGAAATCTCTACCCCAGCTCTGCTCGGGTGTTTATGTAATTGAAAGGTATTAAATATGTGGTAAATATTTTCTGACACAAAAAATAATAGACTGCATGTTCATAGGAGATCGACTTTGGTTTTATTAGATTAATACATTTACATTCGATTAATACTCAAGGTAATCAAGTCATCATACAAAATGGGATGGGCAAACCTGATTATATATTAGAAGATGAACGTTCAAGAAATAATTAAGTATTGAAAAAGCTATCTATTATCTCATTTCGCTGTATGATGCCAACTTGTATAGCATTTGAAACGATGACCTCTATGTCAGCACTATTATATTGAATTAAAACTTCCTGATAATGATGTATGGAATAGTGTCTCTAGTAGAAAAATCCCATGTTCATAGGAGCGGTTAACGTGATGAACCCACGACCGAAAGGGTGCTGTTTCGAATCCTACCATTGTAACACCACGGTCAGCTACCTTGGTTTGCTCTTATTCAAGTCACATTAGTCTAATAGACCTGGTACTAATTAGCCTATTTAGCCGTGATATAAAGGCCCAATTAATAACCAAACTCATCCTCTTAATATGTTTGATTTTTAGTTATTAGCCGGAATAAAATAGAGTCAAAATGAAACATATACCTACCATAATAATACAGCACCACTGCATGATAAATGCCAAAGTCATGCTGACTATCGATTCAACCAAAACTCCTCTTGATTCTGAATAATCGGGTTTCGAAGAGAATTGACATGTGTGATAGGCGTGACAGAGATAGCTGATATCTGACGAATTGTTCCAAATAAATGACACCTGAAAATGTTTGGTGTTGGTTTCAATACAGCAAATATTACGCAGGATTTTATTCAATCTGACTAAGGCATATATTTATGTCTTCATTTGTTATCGAAGCAGTATCATCTGCTGAATTAGAAAATTAAATCATGGAACGAGTAATTGTTAAATTAATATAACCGAAGCAAAAGAAATCCCAGTCAAGGGGTTACACTATTAATTTCCTCTTTAGGCTTGGCTCGTGGACAAATAAAGTAACAAGGCCATTGGAATTTCCTTGCTTAGGTGCATCCCCAATGAAGTTTATGTTTCTTACCCTATAACTTATTTAGAATTAAAAGAAGCCTTTATTTTTGCGATATATTTTAAGACATTCAATAATACATTTTTTAACACTTACTGTGTTTCCTTCACATTAAGCTGTAAGCAGTTCGGTCTTATAGTATTTTGTGTGAATACTCATTGCAGTAGAATCTAACTATATTTATCCCCTATACACAATCACCTACAAACAGCTACAACTTAACAATTATAAGTGTTGAACATTGTAAATATCACGCAAAGAGGTCTAAAGATACGTGCAATTTTTTTTTCTTACAATGCATTAATATTAATATGTTAATAAAGGTTGTGGATTGACATGTTTAACTGAAATACGTAAGTTAGACCAGTGTTAAAATAATACCATAGATCGTTTGATGTTACTGAGGTATCCATATGTTTGATAGATATGTTATATGAAATTAATTTCGAAACGTTTTATGGTAAATAATTGATGGATTCTGAATAAAGTTATTGGTTGCATGAGTGACCATGCGTTGAATCATTCACTAGTAGATATGTGCCACTATCGTATATAACTCTCTTTATCTTTGGATAAAATGAAACTGTATATTATATGCTGATGCTGGAAATGATATTGCTTACATGATTGCCCCAGAGTATGAAAGATCCTCCAAACACAGTCCCTAGTAGAAAACCATATGCTGAACTTCCACGTTACGGTTTCGTGGAAAATATAATTTGTCTGTCTCGGAAATATGTGTTGATATTAGTAGTGCAAGGATAAGCAAAAAGGAAATCTGCATGTGGAATAACGTGTTGACGAATAAATTATTCTTTCGGATCGGTTAGTGTATCACTTGTCATCTCTGATTGCATGTATATCTTTGATTCAACTGTATTCAACTGGAGAGCACTATTGATATTAAACAAATTTAGAATAAATCAGGTTCGACGTAACATATTTCTGGTTGTGTGTTGTTTGGTTGTTTTTCAGAGAGTTAGGATGTTTGTGGACAGAGATTGTATAGACGTCTTCCAACATTATAGTCTGTATTCTTCACTCTGTCCATGTGTACAAAAGATAAAAGTATTGTTATGTTAACCATACAGCGCTCAGTAAAATTGTCGGTGTGTTGAGGTCCAAAAGCAATTATTCAAACAGTGTTTTGATGTCATCATAAGTGACGGCCTCAGCAGTTTTTAGTTTGTTTCATGTACCATTATTCGTCAGATCTATCTGTTTAATTTTTAGGGCTTTACTGGCTGGTAAAATTTAGGACCATAAACCAAGCTGCAATTGTGTGTATGCGTTCGCAGATACCTTTCAAACGTACCCATGAAACATATAATAAATAATAACTACATAAAGTCATGTATCTAGGTGTTCCAAGTCTCTCTCTCTCTCTCTCTCTCTCTCTCTCTCTCTCTGTTTTGTATGGTGTGGCATTCACTTTGGAGAGAACTTAAATAATTTATCAGTCCATTTCTTTTATTTTATATAGTAAATTACGTTTTAAAGCTCTGTGAATATACATTTCATGGTAATTACAAAATGTTTTGTATTTAGTTATCTTATTCATTCGTGTACTCATTCAAAAATGTATTTCTCTATTTAAAAAACGCAACTTTGCATTATATTTCTTTATACATTATTTTTTTTATATGAAAACAACTTAATAACACACTGAGGCTGCAAAGATATATCGATAAATGAGGGTACGCTTCTAACATAATAATATAGCGATACAAGTTGAGCATACCGCGATATTTGCCTTGTATTTATAGTTGTGAAACAGAAAATTAAACCTTAAAAATAGTCAAATGAATACAAATGTGACAATAGTAGATATTGTAAATTATCAAATTCAATTTTCTCTAGATATAACAATGTGCAAGGAAACAAGTATTTATATATCATTACCTTCTATGAACCATATTTTTGTCACCTGACTATCTCCTGAATGTATCATTTTAAACGAATCATATCACAAAAAATTGAATTTAAATTCTTAGTTTTAAATTTAAATATACCGCATTCTTTGATGTCAATAATTTATTTCTTTGTTTTAGTATTTTTTTAAAGCCGCTTTCTTCGACTTCATGTTATTTTGAAGCCATTTGACGAAATTAAAGATTCGTTGTTTTAATTTTGAAGGCAACGCTTGCATTGATGTTAATTCTTCATTATAGGCGAGCGACAGAATCATAAATCTAATGAAAACCTGACTTCGCTCAAAAAAGAAATCAGGCTACGACATCAGACGAAGAGAAAGAAGTGGACGAACAAAACATGATCAGAGTAAGTGCATTGATTAGTTCTGTTGCTTTGGAAACTTACCTTAAATCAATTCAAAACTCCCAACAAGTAAGTAACCCATTTAAACTCCCTACCATAAAAATGAAACAAAGCACAACGCCGAATATATGGACCAAAAAAAAGAAGGATAACAGCGGCAGAATAGTCAACTCCAAAGTATGTGCCCACACACTCAGCAGCAACAATTTAATTATTTAAAATATGGAATAATGTTAATTGAATTAAATTACCACACTAGAGAACAATAATATTGCTTTTAAAGAAAAATAAACATATAGAAAATTTAAAAAAAATAAATTAAAATACTAATATTTGCAATGTTATTTTAATCAATATCCTTAACCATAAACTAATGTTTTTTTTATGAGAGATATAACAAATGTGGTAATGATGATTTAATTAAATAAGACACCAATTGAATGATGATAATTTAATTAAAATTCCAAACTACTCAAATGATGATAATTTCATTAAATACCAAACCAATCAAATGATGCTAATTAAATTAAATGCTAAACCAATCGAACGATGCAAATTAAATAAATGCTAAAGCAATCGAAGGATGCTAATTTAATTAAAATAGCAAACCTTAATTAAATACCCAACCATTCAAATGATACTAATTTAATTAAAAATCAAACCAATCGAATGATGCTAATTGACCTAAAATGCCCAAAAAATCGAATATTGCTAATTTAAGTAGATACCAAAGCAATTAAATGAGGCTAATTTAACTAAAATACCACACCAATCAAACGATGCTAATTTAATTAAAATACCAAATCAATATAATGATGCTAAATTAATTAAATACGACACCAGTTTGAACTTTTTGAAGTTTCTGGAGCAGATATTGAGACGAACCAGACAGAGCTGAGTAACAATAGTCCAGTCTTGAAAGTTGTAATGAACACACAAGTGTTTTAGTCGATATATGCGAATGAGAGCGGATGCGTCTCAGCTCATGATATGCAGGCATGTATATGTTCATGACATGTTGGTGCTATGTGTTAGTTTTGTCTAGAGTAACACCTAGGTTTCGTAATGACTGCGTGAATTTGCATCAGTTTTGTCATCATTTATTTGCAGCTTGTTACATGTCATCCATGATTTCACATCAGACATGCACCTTTCTACTACTTGAATGGAAGCAACAACTTCATTTGGGTGGCTAACCTTGTATAGTTGGGTGTCATCAGCGTACAATTGGTGGGGCACTGGGTGTTGATATATGACAATTGATATCGGCTGAGGGTATATAATTAAGAGAACTGGGCAACGCAACCCCTATGGAACACCACAACATAGATCAACTTGACTGTCGTGTAATCCATTTGCTGATACAATTTGTGTCCCGTTGACTATACAGGACTTGCACCACTCTGAGGCTGTATTGTGAATGCCAAAAACATGCTGGTTACGGTGAAGTGTTATATTGTATATTGTGTCAAATGCTGAAGACAATTCAAGGATGGTAAGAACTGTAATCTTTACAGTATTCAAAGCAGATAGAATATCATTAAATACCTTCAGATGAGTAGTTTCAGTTCTTTTGCAAGGGCGATATACATTGCGCAAAAGACTGTTTGAATTTAAACAAGGTACAACTAGGATTAAAACAACTCTTTCTAAGAGTTTTGATATTAACGAGAGATTAGAAACTGGGCGGTAGTTCTTTAAATCGTTAAGGTCAAGAGTTGGTTTCCTCAGCAGAGGCGTTACAATGGAAGTTTTGAAAAATGATGGGAAACTTCCCGGATTAGAGAGATATATTAAAACTGCTATACCACGGAGAACACATTTTTATTGATAGTCTGAACTTGGTGGTTGTTTTATGTTTTTGAAGCAATGAACGCAGGCAGTTATTGAATTATTATGCTGTAAGAGGGAAACCAGTCGTTAGGTTCCTTGGATATCATGCATTAGTTGTGTTCATTTTTATCATACGGAGGTTTTTCGTAATAGCAAATAAAGGTAGAGGGTTAGGGACTGATACGTCGAGATGGTATATAATGCAGAGGTGATATGATATAAGTTCGTGGGATACAAGGGTAGACCGCAGAATATTATCATTAGGACTATGAAGAGTTCAGTCTAACATGTGACAAGGTTTAAGGTTGGGTTGGTTAACTGTAAGTTTAAGGTTGAAAACTGGTTAACTGTAAGTTTAAGGTTGAAAACATGCATATAACCTAGGATTTCTTAGCTGTATGGGCTTCCGGGACAGTCAAAGGGAACGTTGAAATCTCCACGAATAATTACGTGACTACCTATCGAAATTCCATAATCCAGAAGATTTAGAAACTGTTCCAAAAAAAGAAAGATTCAGTCAGCTTGGTGTTTCTACTAGGAGGAGGGTAGAGTCAGAAAAATAGATTTTCCTTTGTTCAAGTTGAGTGTTGTTTGGACTAGTTCAAACTATCTGTGACCGATATTGAAAGGTGTGTTGTACTTAAAACATCATGGAATTCGTTGTGATGACAGCATTTCCACCTCCTCGAGAACTGAGGGAAACAACTTGATGGATTAAGCGGTGGGTATTAAATACGCTTACTTGAGCTCATCGCATCATGTTTTAGGCATGCTTTTTTCAGGAAGAAGACGTCGATAATTCTAGTCTTTGATAAAATTAACTATTTTTCTGGCGGTCCTACTGATTGGGCGTTGAATAATGCAATACAGAGTTGAATCTCTGGGACAGTTGACGATTTTAGATGGATTTCCAACAAGTTTTCATAAATAACGGCTGAATGTTTAAATTTTTTATCTGTTATGAAAGAAAGGGCGATAACAGGAATTGTTCTTCCTGTTCAATACCGGCCATCTTTGAAATAACGCATCCGTTTATATTTAAGAAATAATGAATGCTGTCGCAGTTCGTGTAGTCTTAAGCACAATGTAGATGGAAGAGCCATTGAGTGGTCATTTAAAGCAATTAATAATGGTCCATCATTACATAAACGGGTAGACTGGCGGTCACGTGATGGCGGTTTATTAAAACACAAAGGACGTCTAAACAGTGGAACAAGAAACCTAAGAAGAATTATAATAGTTCTCGTATCCAAACCAAGCAGATGAACAAATATATACGAACTGAACAGCCAATGCATGATGAAACACAATAATGTAGACGAAGATGGACAACAAGCACATATATCATGAACAACAACACAAAAATAGAAGAGCTATGAAGGCGGCAATCGTTTTTATGTTTCTTAATACATGCATACGTTCGTACATACACATATATATATATATATATATATATATATATATATATATATATATATATATATACATACATGCACACACACACACACACACACACACACACACACACACACACACACATACATACATACATACATACATACATACATACATACATACATACATACATACAAACATACATACATACATTTCACTGAGAGACTCCAGTCCAACATACCTATCCAGCTTCACCCATGTGTATACACAAGCTAGATGCTTACGCACTTCTTCTGATAATCGTATACTCATTGTTCCCACTGTGAAAACGAATTAATAAGGCAACGTTGTTTTGCATACCAGGGCCCGGCGACTTGGAACGAATTGCCCATTGAAACTAGACACAAAGACACAGTGGTCCCTTTTAAGAGTGCTCTTAAAAGTAAGGGACAAACTTAAAAACCTAATAATTTTTTGGCATCGTATATGTTTTTAGGATGTTTTTATGTTTTCAAATTTTTTTTGTTTAAGTCATTGTTTTTCTGTAGTGTAGTCATATCATTATAGATGGTGTAAAGCACTTACAGCTTCGAAAGATGTATGTATGTATGTATGTATGTATGTATGTATGTATGTATGTATGTATGTATGTATGTTTGGACCATGCTCAAACACCAACGTCAGCATACTAGTGGTTGAAGATAGTGGTTGTGCCAAGCCGATTATATAAAGTTCTAAACAGTTACATAGGAAAATTAAACAATTGAAACCTTGGAACATCTTTATGTATCATACGGTCGACAACCAAATTAGCTACTGAATACTGTTAACAGATGACTATTCAGACAATTGGGATATCTGCGATGTCTGTGTGGAATCGTTAAGTTCATACGTCATCCAACTAAATAAAAATATGTAGTGATAAAATAATCAACACAATTATTTCTCAGTTTTCATGAAAATATATTTGCATGGTTTATACTTTTCTCGCAATTTTTTCAAGGATAATTCTTTTTTTGCTATTTCCACCCAATCTTGGATACCAATCTTATAAAGAATCAAAATAGAGACAATGAAGTCAAAGAAAATCAATAATGCATCCTATGCTTTAATCCACGAAATGACATTAAAATGATAGCAATGCTGGTTTTAAAATGTCATAAGTTGTCACTTGTTTTCAACATGTGCATTTGTTTCCATCGATTTCGAATTGTTCGGGAGCATACCTTCTGTTTCGTGTATGCTTCGATTATTATGCTATTTAACCTGGAATAAAAACAAAAATAGTCATTATAATATTAATAATGGTTACGATGATAAGGATGGTGATTAGTATAAGTATGATGAGGTTAGAAAAAAAAATAAATTGTTAACTTCTTGTGCTGAGTGGGCAAAATGTACTGAAAAGTATACTGAAGGATAGAAGTCCGGCTGAAACAACAAAGGAAAACATATATTTATAATATTTTATATTAACAAATAATTCTTAGATCATTTGAATCCGATTTGGCTAACTTTCAATATTTTTTGTCTCAGATTAGGATTTGATTTGATCTTACATAAAAAATTCAGATACTTCCAATCGTTTTCTCACAAGGTGAACAATGGGGCACAATCCATGTTTTACCTTTAAAAATTAAGAATAAAATCAGTTCAAATTATTGAAAACGACATAAAGAATTCTTTGATTTCGAGTAGATGCTACAGATTTCTTTTGATATAATTGTAACAGTCATATTGGCTGCATTTATTTTAATCTATGATGCAAGCTGACTGTTTGTTCGTAAATCGTTCGTAGTCATATTTATACTCATTATTTCAATGTTAAAACCAAAACAAACTAGCTTGTTCGAAATTGCTGTTTGGCAAAAAGACCGTCCTCGTCAAAAGGTATATAAAATTGAAAAAGTTAAATATACTGGAATAAATAGGTCGCAATGATCTGCGCAACAAGCACGAGCTCTTAAACTCTCTTGACTAGAAGACAAATGCAGTTAGTTATGGTTCTGAGGGTACTGCAACTTACATATGCGAAGAGAAGGACGGGGCTTATGCCTAAACGGGGTGCGTTTGTGGAGGTCAAGGTAAAATATGCTATCAGCGTATGCGGAAATAGCGAGACAGTGCAAATGCGGTTCAACAGGAAAATAGAAAATGCTCGGTTCTGGGATTTGCTACTCCTAACCGCTAATGCATGTTAGCTAATTAAGATATCTAGTGTTACGTGCTTAGGCTCGAATAAACAGTAACATAGAAAGAGTGAGAAAAACAAGCTTGTAAAAACTTAATAAACAATTTATTGAGCACAAATATTTTCCAGAAAAGAAAATAAATTTACGGTTTTATGAATCAATTCCAAAATTAATCCAAAAATAATTCAAAATATGATCCATTAGAGAAATTGCAAAAGTCCTGGGAATAAAATGTCCAAATAATTACAAGTTCGAATCCCAGCGAAGTATCCAAGATGGAAGACGATGTCACTTGATTAAGTCAGTTCTTGGCAATAAAATTCTATGAGCACAATTCTTTTCCAGATAAATAACAAAAACATCCTCTTAAATCCGAACGAATTGAAATAATGTCCAATACAAGGTAACTCAAAACGATAAAACTTAACCTGATTTTAAGTAAACAAGGAAGCGGTCACGTGATCTTCTAGAATCTTTCAGAACCAATTTACGTTCAAAAAATCACGTACACACCGTATGACCCAACTAAAAATAGAAAGATGTTTATAACAAAGCTCCATAATGTCCTTGGAACCAACCAATCGTTTTAAAAGCTTTTTTACAACTCTGAAGCCTGGTCATCAATGTGGTCAACAACTGGTGTTTATCTGTAAAGTACAAGTCATCCCACTTATAAAAAACAATATCTCGTCACGATGTCATAGAGCACGAGGAAGAGCAGTTGGGAGCTCTGTAAGGTAGTGACACATATCTTTTGTGACTCTATATCACGTCACCCGACCCAACACTCTGACCGGGATGAGACTTTCAGATTACGTTGGTGTCAATTTCTCTTATAGCTATGGGGTAAATTTTCGCATCTCTAATTGATAGTTGCTTCTGGTTTCCTATCTGCTTATTTAAAGACACGTACACAAAGACACGCATCAAGAAGTAAAAACTCTTGCAAAACATAGATCATAGCCTTTAAGGAAATGTACAACGAAAATCACATAACAGGTTTTGACTTTTGTTATGTCAAACTTTGCATCTTACAGTAATAACCTGGGTAGTTTTTTTCGGATCACATACATTCGATAAATCTATTCCCGCGGATCCTGCAAAGTGCCATGTTTTAATGTTTGTACTATTGTCGGAATCCTTCGGGTAAATTTATTAGAATAAAGCCTAATTGCGACAGACCAATCAATGTTGAGCAAAGTAAGGCAGCAAGTATCGGTATCTTAAAATGGTATTTATATTATTTCATAATAGCAGTTCATCCAAACATTGGGGAACAAGCCAAATCAATAATATACAGGTCTCTCAGTCATTGATCTACGCATATAATATTCACAGTTGGTGTTTTCGACTTATGTAAATGCTGAAAAATCGTCATAGAAAATGTTAGAGAACGCTCTCGCACATTGGAAAGTTTTAAAACTTTGGTAGTATTCATACCACTCCAGACGTGCCAAGCTGAGTGACAGAAGTTACAACAGGAAATAACAGAGGTTAGCAAAATTGACAGTTGTTTGTGTCTTTCAAATTTTTAATAATGTTTGATTACATTTAGATAACTTGCAGGTTTTGTTCAAACATATTTGCAACTCTCGATTTATTGGTTGCAGTTAATAAAATATGTTGCGATTTGCCATTGTCTTGGTGTTTAACGAATGCAGGGTTTTTGTATATTGTATGATGTATCATCATACATGTTTTTACTGTTATCAGTCTTATGTTGTAACTGCTTTACTGTTGTTTTGAAGCGACATAGTCTTTAAAATATTAGAATTACAATTGATTATTGACCACATTGGTATAGTTTTCTAATTCACGAGACAGGTGTTTCAAGCTACATTACATGGCGTTTCCAATTGATATCATTGTGTGACGAGATAAGCATGTTTTGAAAGCTTCTTTCTAATTATATTGTGATTGACTGACTAAGACATTTGAATATATTCTGAAATAATAACAACCATGACGTAATTCTAGGAGCGAAATAATTGACGTCAAGGATTTATCTTGTTATGTAAAGCAGTGAGTGAGCAAAATAAAAGAAATTATAGCCAAACAATGGATAAATTGCAAGTGAAAAATACTATGAAAGACAGTCGAAGTAAAACGATGATTGAAAGAATATTGCATAATATGAGGACCAGTCATCGCACTCGGCAACACGTGCTCTCTAAATTAAGCCTCAAATTCAGCGTCTGTTATCCTATGTGACATGTAAATTATTCGATATTTCTGGGTATATCTTCAATGCCTGGGTCACGTGGACCCAATCTTTGCAGACATACATAATTCAACGTAGAAGCTCCGGTCATTACAAACGTCTCCTACAAAAAGGCATGCCAGAGTCAGTGGTGAAAACCAGGGCTCACAATCGGTAAACACAATCTGACAAACTCATATAATCCGTCCCAATAATATGAAGAAACAGTAACTGAAAATCAAACAATACTTAATTACGTATTTTTAAACATGTCATAAAATATATATATATATATATATATATATATATATATATATATGTATGTGTATATATGTGCGTACATGACTTGTATGCTAGGTCTAATTTCTTAAATAAACAACCTAATGGCATGTAATGTTGGTGGATGTTGTTCTTGAGAGGGAGCAAATAAAAATAAACTAGAATAACTATCGGACATGGCGTATGACAGAGGCAGGACTTGAACGTAGGACTCTGTGCAAAGTGAGTGCATCACCAATAATATACAGAAATATCGCCATATCTTGTGATATATATATATATATATATATATATATATATATATATATATATATATATATATATATATATATCTATATATATATATATATATATATATATATATATATATATATATATATATATATATATATATATATATATATATTGCAACTTAAGCATTTAGTGTTGTTGGGATAGGGGAATACCAATGTATGATAGTATGGTAGCATGGATGTATCGATTTGAGCTACAACTTACAACTTAGAGCTAGAGCAGTTTAGATGTATCACTTAAAATCCAAAGTAGATCAGGTTGCATTTATCAATTGACCGCCTACGTATTGTAGAATTGATGTATCAGTATAAATACCAACGTAACAAAGACTGATGTATCATTATCAATACCAACGTAGGAATGATGGATGTATCAATATGACCACTCCGTAGAGTTGGGTTGATTTATCACTATGAACACTAGCGAAGAGTAGGATGGATGTACAAATATATCGGAAATATAAAATATATTCCATCTCAAGTCAATCAATACTTATCTGATCAGTACGTTAAACACGATACTCAAGGATAGTGGAATACTCATGATCTATGTACTGTGTACATTTGCCTTTGCGGTAGGTATATATAGTGTATTTACATTTCTTTTACAATACTGATGTTTCCTAAAATGTCTTTGTAAATATGAAGGATATAATCACATAAATTGATTTATAAACTTGGAGATGGAACATATCATATCCTATTGAACATGGATTGTGTCTATTTTGTGCGAAGCTCAAGGATCTTTCTCTCATTGGAAGCAGACATTATTTTTGGTTTGGAATAGGCACAAATATCGTCAATTTTGAGCAATTGCAATTAAGTACAAATTGATACAAAATAAAACTGAAAAGTATGGTGAACAATGCCTACTGCACGCATGAAAACAAAACGTTCCTGATTAAATACCATTTACTGTTATGTTCATTAACATTTGGGAGAGAGAGAGAGAGAGAGAGAGAGAGAGAGAGAGAGAGAGAGAGAGAGAGAGAGAGAGAGACAGAGAGAAAGAGAGAGATCACCTATGATAGGGGACAGTGCCAATACGGTGCAGTTAGTATTACAGAAATCTCCTTCACAACACTCGCTACATGTAGTTACAGATCGTCCAATGATGGCATGGTCGGGATTTAGGAAGCTAGAAGCTGAACTGCAATGCTGAGGATAAAAAGAGAAATGAAATGGTGTACAAAGTTACTATGTTTATCCAAATTATGTGCTTCTTTTGAATTTTAAGTTTTCAAATATTAACAACATATTAACAACTGAAAATTAATTATAATGTTATTTAGACAAAACTTTTGTTTTTGCTATTTCAAATATTATTTTCTTTTACTTAATATACTATGCGGCCCGCTAAAGTTGAAAATTTGTTTATGCAGCCCTTGCACTAGAAAGTTTGCCCACCTCTGCTTTATATATATGCGTGGGTATCATCACGATATAGGTATAGGCGTTTATAAGTATAACCAACTCATTTAGTGAGACGTTTTCCAATGCATGTTGTATTATATACGAATTATATAATTACGCACAATTTAATCCATACCCAAAAGTCACAGCGGACCCCTCAAACATAAAAAAAACATGTTTTCATTCAAGAAGACGTGAACTCACGTGTCCAGCCTAATGTTTTATTCTTTGAAATGTAGAGTACATCTAAACTTCTAAGCGTGCTTTCCATTAGCCTAGCTGTCACCCATTTATTTATTCTCTCTCTCTCTCTCTCTCTCTCTCTCTCTCTCTCTCTCTCTCTCTCTCTCTCTTAGAAAGTTTAGATATATTAAGGTGACAGACAAATGAGTCCCAATTTGTTTTAATTCAGTCAAAGGTTGTATTATTTTGTGGGATTCGTTTTATTGTAGTCAAAAGTTGTAATATCTTGTGTGATTTGTTTTAATGTAGTCAAACGTTGTATTATCTTGTAGGATTTGTTTCTGGATCATCATATTGATAGATTACCAAGTGTATGGTGAACCGTACTAGTCATTTGTTTCTTCTATAAAAGAGTATGGAAACCTAAATGGCACAAAAAGCCATATCTGGTATAGTATTGAACACGGTGTCATTCAGTTCTGCATATAAATTTCGTGTACAGTAGATGTTATTTATGTATTGATTTTTAGTATATATGGTATAAAAGCGACTTTACTAACAGCATAAATATATTTGGAGAGGAATGCCTATTCTAAACTGGAAGATATATCTTAGTATTCTTTTATTAAAAAGTGAAATGAATAGAGAAGGATAATAGAGCAATAGAGAGACATATCATTAAATATTACATATTTAGGTCGACATCCAATTGAGTAGACTTTGTCGTTGTCACCCCACAACCGTTCTTCGATGTAGCAAAACTATAATGTGCAAAAACATTTACACTTTGTTAGCAATTTTCAAAGAATATAAATTGATTTAATGGCTTTAACGTCATTTTGATATATTTAACATCGGCATAGTTTATATGCATATTAAACTATGAATTATGTCTTAATCCCAAACAACGTGCCCTTCATATTTTGTTTTGTTTTCCAGTAATTAGCATGATAGTATGTATCATCAACCCTAATTGTATATAATAATGATTTCAATTTATTTATTCATGCAATACTTAACCTAATACAAATTAGGTGTGCACCGTTCTTTTCTTTAGTTTATATTTCAATAATCTACACTGAAATGAGAATCAATTGATTTACTGCTATTAAAGAAAACGTTAAACGTAAAATAACCTTTTTAATTATAAATAGTCCGAATCTTAGAACGATTACAATATACAGCCTCTCTTTAAGCAAGAACAGTCTGATCAGTATTTGACAAAAGTGTTTTCATCAGAAATAAATGTGACAAAATGCGTGATTAATAACATCTTTGGAAACATTAACATATATCATGACAAACACAGGACATTATATCTTACGCGCCATTGCAATAAAGATATTTAATTGATAAAATACAACCATTTGTACCACACCTCTCCATGTGCACATTGCACAATGTTGAGACACTCCGACGGATGGCTTAAATGTTGGCAGTCATAACAGAGAGGTCCTCTCGAGTCATAGCTTCCGAATCCTAAAAGTTGAGTTGCAGAAATTTTGAATAATTTTTATTAGCAGGGGTCAACGCACCTTAATAAAATTTCCTTTAGAAAAAGTTTCAGCTAAACACTGAGACAGTCACCATTTGAAATGCTAACCGTCGTGCTATGCGTAACCTGAATATCTACCACAAGAGTACTGCCGTATTCATAATACTAACAAATAATGGAATTATGGTACGAAAATAAATATAATGTGAACTAGTGCCGTAGCTAATGCACTAATCTTTACGACATAACAATTTCAGTTCACCATATGCAGTAAATCCAAAGAGTGATCGAGATTACCATGAATAGTACACAGCCTCTGATTGGTTTAGTCAATAAAAATGAATGTGTTCAATTCAAATGGAATCTTTCAATATACATGAATTACACCAATCACCACAATTTAAGGTATGCATGATATAATATTTGTATGGATGGATCATTTATTTATAAAATAGTGATTAAGAGGAAAGGATGAAAGGAGGAAACATTACAACCTACCGTCGTCACCACATCCGTGACTATTGCAGAAAGAAGTTTTGCAGCATCTGGAATATCTACTAGGAATGTTATTATTTCCCTCGCACGACTTAACAATAGAAATAAAAGAGCACTAAGCCTCTATAGACTTACATGCAAACAAATTGTAGCAGAAGAGACTTATGAATTTGTTAAAATTGCAACTAGTTTGATTATGCTTCTGAATAATTAATAAAATGCAGTCGAAGAGGAATCAAATTATACATTCCAACTAACATCAAGCTGTTGAAAAACTAACATTCAATTCTTTTTGTATCTGCTAAAATATTTATCGGCAGTAAACATTTTTGAAATAAAAGCAACATCCGAAGACGTGGTGAAGGTAGATCTTATTGTGAAAGAAATTAAAATATTAGAAATATTATCGTCTAAACAGTATGACGTAATAGGTCCATTTATTAATTTCCATCTTTAGAAACAGCTAAGAGCATATCTTTTTATTGAGGTGTCTTTGACTCATAAAATTTCTAAAATTGCAAATAATGCTATATTTTATTAAACACCACCAACATATAAGTCTAACATAAAACCACTAAACCTACGCGGTTAACGAAGAAATTCGCAGATCATCTAAAACCTCAACAATCACTCATTGAAAGCGATTGCCTGACCTAAATGACTTATTATCTAAGGACTAAACACATTTGTTTGATACTCTAATTGCTGACAGTTACTTCTGGTATATGAAGGCCTGTAAATGCAAATTACTTGAAAAGTAATGTGTTAGTCCGCTATGTAGGCGTATCACACTCTGCGATCACGCGGCCAATAAGTCAAAGTAACATTTATGACTTCACATGAAATAGTGATTATTTATATTTCGACGAATAACAGTCAACCGTATTATTTCTTGTCGTATGCCTTAGTATTAGCACTATTCTCACTTTTACCATAAATTATTTCTAATTTGATCTTTGACTGCAGTCAATTGTTAGTCCTATGTCTTTAAGCAAGTACAAGTTTAAAGTTGTTAAGTTAGATCATCCTCGCCTCGTTCTCACAGAAACGAGACTGTTTCTGCTCTTGCTAATTTATTGAAAGCTGTCTAATATTCATAGGTTTTCTAGCAATGCAAACACAGCTCTCGACTTTATGATAATTCAAAATTTCTGATAAACAAAATGCAAAGAATTCAAGCCACTTCCTGCTTAGTGGTACAAATCACCTTGAAAGAAACAAATCCATGCAATAAACTATTTCTTTTAAATCTGACGAAATAATTGCTTGCTCACCTCTTTATTTGATTTCACGCATCCTGAGTTGTAACTTACATGACTCCCAATATGGTTCCGTTCTACGAAGCAGCCCTAAAATAATAATAATAAATAATAATAACAATAATAATACAAATAATAATAATAATAATAATAATAATCAACATCATAATAAAATTTACTATTATTATTATTGTTATTGCAATAACAAACAGCCTTACGTTTGTTCAGCTGTAAGGTTCATCCACTTCAAGAAAACCCACGACACTCAGAATCTCCATTAGATGCATCTTAAGGCATGCCACAAAGCATATTTCATCCTCAATCTCACATACTATTAACAAAAATGTATTTCACTAAATTGAAACATTTTGTTTCATTAAAATCAATTGGTTTTCATTGACGCGAACATTTCTACACTTCATTATAAATATGATTTTTCATGTAATTCAGTTAACATATCGATGCACTAGTGACCGAATGGCGAAACAATGATATACCTTCACAACATAACACAAACCGTTTCAAAAAATATCTGTTCGTAAATTGCGATGCATTTTTATATTTTAGAAATACCACACCCCAGCTGATTCATAGTTTCGACATGTTTCTTCATTTTAAGTGAATATATTAATTATCTGGTATTGGAAATAAAGTTAGGTTTTGCTGCAGTTATCAAATTATATGCATCTAAGACGACAAATACATATTACAATGAAATAAAATGATGTGGTTATTTTTTTTTTACCCTAAAGCAGCGGACTCACAGAAGTTGCTACATAAAATTAAATTAATATATCAGTGAATGCACGGACAGCTCATAGGATGAAAAATATTCAAGGAATTAGCCAAGACTTTATGGAACAAAAGTAAAAGATAATAAAATACTAATGTGAAGAAAAAGAAATGTTAATGTATTGCAGATAGTTGTAAAATAAGTATCAGATTGTAAGGTGAAACTGTCTTGCTGCACACAAATTTAAGACTAATCTTTGATTGGTTGTAATTCTAAACATTGTTATAAATCTGGAACTTTTACTTAGATTGTCTATACAAAGTCCAAATATTTGATATTTTGTTTCATGCGGCGGAAAGGTCATTTTTTTTTATAAGACAAGAACACAAGAACACATTTTTAGTTTAGTATAATTTATATTTATAATATTTATGCAGTAATGCTCTTGTTTGCTATTGCACATTGTAATATTAAAACTAACTCTATTCAATGTTATCAACTAGACTTCAAACTCCAGGTAAGAAATAAAACCTATCACAATCAGAGACTGATTAAAGATGTATGGACTCCCTTTAAATGGGAACTATTGCAGCTTTAATCAGAATGATAAGCAGGATAAGAAAAACTGACCTGTCTATTACGACAGGACATTGGCGCTGAGCTCCTATATAATTTTAACAAGAAATCGAATATCAAGTATGGTCTGGGGAGTTTTGATTTGTGAGGAATTTCACTATATATAGCCGACTATTCATTGTATTGTCTACTTTAGCGATTGCCTCTCTATTTAGGTGAAAATTCCTAGTCACAGTGTAATGCTATTAAGTCTAAACATAGATGTTAAATATATGCGAACGTGATTACATATGTTCTTAATTGGATGGATTCATTTCTTCAAATTAGTGCAAAAAAGAGTAACATTAGTAACTTAATTCGAAATAGATCAATTAACCGCACTATCCTTTAGTCAGCTTATAACGTATTTGCTAATCGAACAACAATGATTCTTTGTGATCTTTCCCCTATATCGTTAGCTTCTAATTTCAAGAAAGACTTCAATAATTATTAGACCAAAACGTTCATAATACAAGATCATTGTGTTATCCCTTCCAAGAATGGTGCTGATTATAAATTAAGTATTTTTGTCTGTGTTTTCTGTTTTTAATTTGTTTTCTTTAATGTGCAATCTTCAAAGAAGAAAACTACGTAATGGTAAACGAGCATCTTGGAAAAATATGCACCGAATAAAACAGAAATTATTAGCTGTGGAGGTCAACCTATGTTTAAAATTAAGATTTCTTTATTTTAAAAATATCCAATTACAAGACGATAATCAATTCTAGTTTAGTAAATGGAAGCTTTAGTTTCTCCAATACGACAAAAAGTATGTTTGGACAATTACGTGGTAAGCCAATAATTATACATAGGAATTTGCTGCAAAGAATAATTTATTCATGTTACTATCAGCGTGATATGGGATGGGAATAGAGATTTCATATGACTTAAGTGAATGAATGTGCAGGTTTTTGTTATCACCATATGTTTCAAATGATGAATGTTTCTTCAAGTGCCTGGTTCTTTAAACTATTGTCGTAATCTTTTCACTTCCACACATCATACTTTTTTTTCAATAAATAAAAAACGTGGTATTTTATCCTTTAAATTTTCTGATTTGTAAACCTAATAACACTTGTGCTATTTAACATTTGTCCTCAGAAAAGAATATTCACAATTTGACCAATTCTATATGAAGTCTTCTAGTGTGGATTAAATTTTAATTAAGCTAATAAAATATACATTAGAAGTGTGTTGAACGTCGCCATTTTTATTCAGAATCATGCTTATGGATGTGTTTTAGGTGCAGTTGTTGTTTCAATTAATCGATTTGAATTAGCTTTGCATCCTTTAAGTTCACTAATCTTAGAATATATCTCCTCTTTTTGATTTATTAAAGTAACTTTAGTACTATCTAAGAACACTTTTAGCCATAATAAGGTTTCTGTATGTTTGCATGTAAATAGGATTGTCACTTCTCGTCTTCATGACATCGATACAATTACTTCAATACGATTCCTTTATGAAGTGTTTCTATCAAATAAATATTTTTGAAATGTCTGGAGTGTCTGAATCAATTAAATCTGGCTGAAACTGCTTGTATATTGTGCCATCATATAAGTATTTGCTTTCATTAATGAGATATAGATTTGCTGTTATCATATAGAGGTTAACACATGGTTGTTGTCGTTCATGATTACAAATTAGCAACATTCAGGTAGTTCACAAGTCACTAAATTAAAGTCATTATTTTCCAACATTGGCGTTCATCAATGGCATTCATCGTTGACCAATGTCCTATTTCTAGTCAACCCTGTTCATATCTCTCAACTTGCGAAACTGGGGTTTTCTGAACAAAACAAATACATATCGGATCCAGAAAATCAATAATAAGAAGTGTTGCATTCCTTATTCGTTGTTGTCACCTGCAGTAATAAGGAAAAGCCATTCAGAGCTGTTGAAGAAATGTAAGAGCAGTAGTTTAAGTTCTGGATAAGTCACACATCATTGCGTGGAATGAGGGTCATGGTAACGTGAAGTCTGATGATGGATTACAAAAACATGTATGGATTGAGAGGAACATTTCTACATTATATGTAAGTGACACTGAGAATAATCCAAAATGAGAGAGATTTAATTCAATATAAAAAGGGACCGTTCAAGAATATAACAGAAAATTGAAATTAAGGTATAAGTCGTTGCATTTTATTTTAAAGCTATTTTTTAAATTTTGTTGAATAAAAGATTAGAAGTCTATACAAAAACTGGAAGGCGTTTCAGAATATTGATTAATATAAATTGTTACTATTTGCTTACACGGACAATATGACATTGGGTATTTTCAATTCGAAATGTTGCACAAATGTTTGCACGCAACCGTTTACCCACGCATAAGGTTGAAGATGTGATATTAATAGGTGTTGATATTTAAATTGGAGGGGTATATTACACATTCGATTTACGTCTTGTACAAATGATTAGACATACATCTTAATTTTGCAATCTTTATACATATCACAATTTCGTATGTTGTGACACTTCTAAGACTGCAATAACGTTAAGATCTTTTTTTTGTAACAACAATAATCTTTGAATGTCCTTGAGGGTTTTGATATCTTTCAACTATTAATTTTATAATAATTTACACACATACTTATATATGAAGAAAACATGTGAGTGTGTCTCCTTCAGGGTAAATGTATCAATTTTGGGTTTTTGTTTGCGCATCATGTTAATTCTATCATTTAATACAAAAACTATTTCTAAAATGCACCATTATTGTCAAGATAATTTAAAACTCTGAAACAATTAATCTGAACGGGTTTGCACGGTCATAGAAAATATTGGTTAACATTGATGTGGAACTTAGTATCTTTCAATTTCCCTAATACCGAGAAGGATAGTTATCATATTGAAGCAGAATGTATGCACCGCAACCCTCGTTCTGACTCTCCATCCAGCTCGACTTCATTAAAAAGAATATATATATATATATATATATATATATATATATATATATATATATATATATATATATATATATATATATATATATATATATATATGTGTGTGTGTGTGTATATATATATATATATATATATATATATATATATATATATATATATATATATATATCGTTAGGAAGCAGGCGAAAATATTTGTTTAGCATATTTTGTTTTATCATGTATTTATTTGGACGCCCTTAGAAATATTACTGGATATGATATGTAAATTCAGAAAGTATATAAGTCAAAGTAAATATTAACTTGTTGCTTCGGCACTTACCAAGTCGTCAACGCATTTCTCCAACTGATCGCAGTATTTTAAGTGGGTCATCTCAGTACAAGAAAAACAGACTAAGGTATTCTCTGAATATAACCAAAAAAAGCAACAGAAAATTATTAAATCTTAATCATTTTACAAATATGTTTTATGTATTTCCTATAGACTGACCCAAACCCTTCAAATTATGAATAGAAAACTAATAAGATAAAATCAGCAAGTTGTGTGTGCCAAGTATTTGCAACCAGTTCCTGTTTCTGTTCATTATACTTACTTCTCCTCCTCTTTTCTCTTATTTGATCTCAGGAACGTGCTTTTTCGCAGTTTTCGCTTTTACATTTTTAAAAATGTTATTCCATTATTGACATTACATGTCATCCACTTAAAAGTGTTTCAAAAGTTTGAATACTTAAATAAGCCAAAGTAGTTGGACTTCGGATGTGTATTTATTTTAGATGCACATTAAGATGTATGGTAGTTTGGGATTTCTTTAACACGACAGTGGCTCAAACCAATAATGGTAACAGATATTCTTTATCTTATATGTGTGTAAGGAAGTAATATCGCTAAAGTGCTTTTAATGTTTCGTATGATACTGGTCGAAGCCTTCCATACCCATGAATTCACTCTCGAATCAGACGCGATTGCGTGCTTTACGCAAGTACATGCGAGGCCGTTGTGAGCCAAGTGACATAAAAACCACTGGGGCGACCCCAAGCAAAATTATTAATTCAAAATGTAATTATCATGACCATACCGTATATAATGTATTTTGAGGATATTCCTTCTCTGAGACAACAAATTACCTCTACCTGAATTTGATTAATACTTACACCTATACTGTCTACTGAATATACTGTCAATAATGTTTTCGTTTTCTGAGAATATTTTTTATTATTTCGAAAACTTTATATTTCTTATTGATTGTTTTCTTTGTCCTGATAATGTTTCATATCAAAGAACAAACGCGGCATATACTATATACATTACAAAAACTTCATCGATTGATGCATATAGTATTTTGAAAGGATGCTTGAGCGAATCTATACACATCCGAAAAATGGAGTGTTTCTAACATCATAGAAAAGATCAAATCCGTATTTCGCTTAAATGCATCATTAATACATATTAATCATACTCAAGCGATTGAGTTTTCAAATACGGATATGGACCGTTTTGATAAATTGATTGATTTAGGGATTGTCTTTAAGACAAAACAATGCTAGCTATGTGAAACTTATAATAATAAATCAGATATGTCGTTGTATGATAGTGAAAGAAAGACAGAAGACAACAAAACAAAGACATTGAAATGTTTAGTTAATAAAAAGATAACAGTGAAAAAAACAGTGAATGAAATGACGAGAGCAAAGATTATCAAGAATAAATTTATTAAAGAGATTCCTTCAACATTATAATATATTAAAACTCCAAAACCTCTTTGACTTACCAATGAGAAATATCAAAAAGATGAATAGTTTAAGCAATGCAATTAAGTTCATGAATTTTATGAAAAGAGAGTAACGTGCAAAGACGCAGAAACTGCACTATACAAAAAGTACAAGAGAGAGAGAGAGAGAGAGAGAGAGAGAGAGAGAGAGAGAGAGAGAGAGAGAGAAAAATGTTTTACATTTTGAAAATGCACAATGGAGACAATGATGGTATACCTGTAAGCTACATTCAGTAGTATCTGAAATTTCTTTAGATCTTGTACTTTTGGAACGTGTACATGATCTAAACAAATATCTAACAAAAATGAATTAGTATAATGTACACAATCTTTAGAAGTTAATACAAATGGACAAATGAATGTTGCAAGAATCTTGTAATGAATGAATCGTCCAATATAAATTGCAGAAAGAGTAATCGGCTCATGTTTTCACCACTTCCCTCTAACGTCCAGGGATGAAAATTACTAGCACTGTTGGGAGAGGGGAGCATCTAAAGTAAGAACAAGCTAATACCATATAATCCATATTACACCCAGCAATCATTCATCAAAAAAGAAAATTGAAGTTTCTTTGAACACTACCTAACATATGCAAGGTCATATGTAAATAGCAATTATAACCAGCGATGAAACCGGGCAAATTTGTTTTCTTTAACATTTTAACCCTTTTTAAAATTGAAAAATGGTGAGCGAAACCTTAAAATAAATGTGAAAATTTCTGCCGTTAATTTCTTATTTGCATAGCATTATGTATGATGTTCTGAAAACTATGGTTCATTAATATTGATGATATGCATGAAAAAGCTAATTATACTTTTGTACATCCTGCTAACGCAATATGCGTTGATGCAGTATTGCGTGCATGCAATGACCTTAATTATGTTGAAATTCGAATACAGTAATGAAGTCATCTTCAATTAAAAATGTCACATTGAGTGAAAGAAATACAGTGAAAATGTTTTTTTTCATCTATATCTATTGAAATTAAGACATAAATGATGACAAAGAAAATTCGCTCTCTTCCATGTCAAGCAAAACGAAAATATTTTAACCTTTGACCTCCATGAACCTGGTATATTCCATCCCTTTTCAAACTGTAAAATTTATTGATGATATCTGCGGAAAAATTGTACAAGTTTTATATTTCTCTCTTCCAGCGTAACATTAGCAGCTATGTTAACAAAATGTTCTGTGCATTTTTAAGACACCACGCTTACATCATACGGATGGGGTATATGGCGGACTTTATTTATGTGGGACTATAACACTAATAATACTGCTCTTTGGGGAGAATTAATTCAAAGGACTGTTTTGATACTTACAACGTATATGTTTCAGCCATAAAGACAAAATTATATCATAGAAAATAATTTATATTTGTTATTGTAGCTCGACAGATAGTATGAACTTCTGTGAGTGGTGGGGATAATATAATATTTGAAACATAAACGGTTAATGAGAATGTTGGAAAACCTCGAAGATGCTTGCATGTACTGAGGCCGAGATATCTTTGGATCTTGTAATTGTCGAATATGTCTATGATATATGCACACAGCTAACCAGAGTGACTCCTCTCATGTGCACAAAAATCCACCTGAATTAGCATTAAGTACACTATCTTTAGCAGTGATTAAAAGGGGGAAATGAATAGATGCTTTTCAGATGATTTTGGATCACTATCATATTTTCTAATGAAAGACTTTCCGTGGATCGATTTAACATCCAATATCAGCATTTTTTTTTCTACATTAACCAATCAGTGTGAACATCCTGACACAGAAATCTTGAAAGTTAAATGCGCTCTTCTCCGCATTGCGATATTTAAGACCAACTTAAAATATATAAACAATACCTAAGCGAACTTAGGTTTTGTAATATTGAATTTGCTGTATAAACTACTGACATTTGTTACAAAATGCCCGATATGGCTCATGTAGAACTCCATACTTTTTATTATAATCAGGTTGTCTTGTTTCACGCTCCGTAATATTTCTGTAAAAATACATTTTCGTCATATCCCGTGACGCTTTTATTGCTCGCGCAGCACATGGGAGTTAATGTATTATTGCGCGCTACTGTATACAATTATATATATATATATATGTATATATATATATATATATATATATATATATATATATATATATATATATATATATATATATATATATATATATATATATATATATATATATATATATATATATATCGTGTAGAGATATTGAAGGTCACAGCCACTATAGAGAGAAGCTCTAAACTTATTCAGCTGTCGGGGCAGGTGCCATTGTAAGTTAGTTATAGCAAATAATTGGGTTAGTCGTTGTTTTTTAGTCAACCTTTTTTATTATTTACAGTTTTTATTCAGTTTCGTAAAAACAAGTTCATTGTTTTATTATGTAGTCACATCCTTTGTCGTATTTGTAATTCAATTTATTAAGATATAACCTAGGCAATGTGGTAGCAAGTTACTTTTATCTGGTCGCTACTACGACTATTCTCGAAAGCATATTATGTATGTATTAATGTCGAAGCATTACGGATTTTTATTTTAATTGCATAGCATTCCTACGTTATACTTTAGACGGGTTATGTTAACCCATTCGTAACTATCATATATTCTAAAAGTAGTTGCAATTAAAACCATTCTAATGAAAATAGACAATTGGAAAGGTTGTTTATTTTCGATACTCAGCACGCCGGTTATGAGCAGCCGGATGGGCTTGTGAATACTATGAAATCTGGTGTACCATTACTAGTATAACCCATCAGTTCAGTGCCAACGTACGGGTACAAGTTCGGAGAGGGCAAGCCGTGTCAAGATGCATTTTCCTATCATAGTAGTGTTTTGACTACAAGAAAAGTGTAAGAACAACTAGTGTTTTGACTACATGTAAAGTATAATAACAGTAGTGTTTTGACTACACGTAAATTATGACAGTAGTGTCTGACTACATAAATGTTTGCAGCCAGTGGTTGATTATATAAACGTTTACAACAAGGATTTGTTTATAAGAAAGTTTGCTAGAGATATTTGCATACAGGAAGTTTATATGGAGTTGCTAGAACTTTTTGACTTCATGAGTTTGACATAGTAGTCAAATTTTGTTTCATATGTGTTTTATATTCATATTATATGCCTTTCTGTGTGTTATTTTCATATCATTAGTGTTTAATACATTGTAAATGTCATGCACGAACATTTTTATTATTTCTTAAAACCCTGCCCAGTCTCAAAGGGTCGGCTCGATTTCGTTACAACATTAATAAGTTTGAGCGTCTCATCCCTGACATAACTGATAATGGGTTTGTCAGGAATGATGAGAAGCACGCGGTAAAATATTGATTCGTTGTTGTTGAGCAGCATATATAGCTAGGTGGTACTGTATCACTATGAGTGGATAAAAAGGTTTACTTGCATCGAAAGAACAAAGGTTATTCCATGCATTCATGTATTTGACATCCATTAGCTTACCGAGAATTTAACTGTGGTAGAATTAGTGAAAAGCCATTGATCAACAAAATGCCAAAACGCGGAAAACGGTTGCCAAACCAAAGGAATACGAAAAGGTACTGCATATCATTTACGCTTACATTGATTATTTTAACGTGTGAGAACGAAGGTTTTAACGCCAGTCAGATGCAACAGAGAGGCTGAGCCACCAAGCACGTATCGTGGTCAGAACTTTGCTGAGATTAAGTCGTTCAAAGTTACTGCGAAATGGATTTGACAACTACGACACACTCGACATAAATGATTACGCCTAAAGATGACACTCACAAGTTTTCTGCGGCCACTCTTACCTGGATCTGTAAAGGATATTTCAACTTGAATGAATACGTTCTTGATCTATGTCACATCACTACTTCGGAGCCGCCAATAGTACATGGAATGTACCGCTGTGAGTTTATACATGTAAAGCGCAAATTATCCAAACGTTTTGTAATCTTCGTGGATTTGATGGTCATTTAATACTGCAAGCTATCGCAAAGGCATGCAATTCACCACTAATTACCATTACCAAAAACAATAAACAATTCATGACGTTATCGCAGAGCCATCTGAAATTTATTTTAAATATCAGCAATTTCTAAACTTCCCCCGGGATGCATTCATAAGCAGCCTTACTGTGAATGGTAGCGATCATTTTACAATCACTCGTAGATATGGTGGTGATGTTAATAATGGAATGTTTAACTACGAGTACATGAGTGATTTGGAAAAGCTGACTGAAACGCCATCACCACCAATTGACTCATTCGATTCCTTGTTTTCTCACGAAGGTATGTCTGCCAACGACTTCGTAAATGAAAACCATGTTTGGTCCGCACTTGTTGTCTTTAAAACTTGGCCACTCTCACGAACTATATTTATTATTTCTGGTTTATTTAAAACAAATCCCGTCCCCTATTTCTCATTCCCGGTATGGACTGAGATTTATTGTTGCATTCAAAGTGAGGACGATTTCAATTTGCTAAATGAGATATCGCAACGCTCTTTTATATAATATGCTGGTCTGGTGGATAAATACGACACCGATGTTCAAATAGTTTTAATCGTATATTTTCACACAAACGACTTGTAAGAATGGACAAAGATACAACCAATGTTCGTTGGTGAGGTTCACAAGTTCGATCTGTCGGATGCCGATATTCACACAATTAAGCACAGGTACGACAGTAACAGCGGCTATGATTACTTCCATGATGTTGACTTGGGTTAATCAACTGCACGACATATATAACGAGTATACGCTGGACATGGAAGCGTTATATCTGCCCGTCAAGTGACTGCCTTGAATCATTGTGGAATTGATGTTACCACAACACTTACTTGTAGCAGAGAACCAGATCGGCAACATATTTATCACCGAGGGAAAAATACCCATCCAGTACGCAACAATGATCGATTTTCAATACTCTTTTGGCTGAATTAGATATGCAACATCCTACACCTAAAGTAAATGGGATAGGTGCTACTTTTAAAACCGCTTTAACATATGCAGCAGGAGTTAAATTAGTAGAAAGAGATGATATTCAATAAATCTTTTATCCGAACGGGTACATTGTTTATCACGAATTAATGCGCGGTTGATGACTACGCCAGAAGGCGTAAAGCACTCGGTCCTTGTTTCTGCAAAGGAAATGTAGAATGCACCGACAGATCCACTCCAGTTGCGTTCTAAATCATATTCCACCATTAAATATTGCCCATATACATATCTGTTATGATTGTATTGCGCTTGTGCAAGAAAAGAGTAATTGATTAGTGGTGGGGTGCTTGTTGCACCTGACAAATGCCAGCTTTTCGCTTAGCAGCAGAGGAGGTGAATCAGACAAGGTTTCAAGCAAAATTAAGGCTTCTATGGCTGAGTTGCCTTAGGTGGGAAGGGTATATACCAGTCATAAGGACGTATTATGTCCTATGGAGAGTGATCGGGACATAAGAAATCGAGAGAAAAAATTTAAAAAAAAAAAAAAAATGTCTCCATTTTCCAAATGGAGACTTAGTGATTTTGTCCTTGCAAGGGTCTCCGTTGGGTTAAAAAAACTCACCCGTTGATTTGATCAAGTCTGATACGATATCGTGTTCGAGGGTCTTTACGATTTCAACCGAATATTTGATCAAGTCCGATACGATATCGTGTTCGAGGGTCTGCTAAATTTATTGTGACAAATCCGTGTGGGTTTGATTGAGCAACACTAAAGAAATTTCTAAATCGATTATGATCCATATCACCGCAGCACCAAGTTTGCCAAATCTTTCTAAGAGTATGAGTATCAACTCCGTTAAATACACACAATAAATTGCAGTTATCTCTGATCACTTTTGGAATCTGTGTGTAGCGTTGAGTGACATATATCACATCAGTGCTTTTATGCCTACCTCTGGAAAAGATCCTAGCTGGTTGTTTTTGTTTATCTAACATTACATCATCGTATACAACTAAATTGTTGATACTTCCATCGAGGTCTTCAACTGATGGTGCCTCGTCAATATCTGTAAAAAATTCAATAATATCCTCGCCGGCAATTTCTGATGCATTCTCGTTAAAATCCTTTAACACTTCATAGCATCGTTGATCATCTACGCTAGGAGCAACTAAATACAACTTATCCCACTTCATCCATCTCATTATTAAATTGAGTAACAATGCGTCTTGCCGGATCCAGATGGCCCGATTATAATCGCGCGGATAGAGTTTGGTAGCGCTGCGTGATGCTTAACTGTTTCTCTTGTTTTAGTCGCTGAAAAATCAATTATATTCATATCTCTATACATAAATTATGGATCTATATTGTGTAAAGTGTAAAACGCGTACTGGCACAGATGACTTGACGACGATTACAACTAAAAATAACCGATCAGCGCTTTCTGGTAAATGCGTACAGTGTAGTACAAAGAAATTTAGATTTGTTTCCCCTGGTAAACCCAAGGAACCTTTAAAAAAAAAACGAGGAGGTGATATCGCAGCCAAATTGGCGAAGCTCCCTGGAACCCCATGGGCAAAGTACCCCGGAGAAAAGCACCTTCCAGGATATAGCTACTGTGGCCCCGGAACACGATTAGATATCAGACTTGATGATCAAAACCAACCTCGACGTGGTGAAGAACCAATAAACGCTATTGATAGGGCGTGTCACGCACATGATGTTGCTTATAAAAGCAGCAATTTGCAATAACAGGCATCTCGCAGATGTGAAATTAATTCATGCATTAAATGCTATTCCTGATAAATCCTTCAAAGAAAAATTAGCTTCATGGTTAATAAAATCGGCTATGAAAAGCAAATTGATGTTAGGTGCTGGTAATTAACTACAACATGGAATCTATTTACTATTCTCCAAAAGGATACTGGCGGGGTTAAGCAGCAATCAATAAACTCGCTAGCGCTGCAAAAGTGAAAAAAACCACTGCAGCTAATTGGTTATCCAAACAGGCGATATGGCAAATTTATCTACCACCGCCTAAACAAATTAATTACTCGCATTTTGATGTGACTGTCCCTATTGAAGTTCATCAGGCTGATATATTATTTTTACCTCATGATGGTGGTTACAAATACGCTCTAACCATAATTGATATTGCAAGTCGATACAAAGAAGCAGAACCGTTAAAAACAAAATCGGCCACTTAAGTTGCTTCTGCATTTGAAAGGATTTATCGAAAGGGTCCTCTGCGTTGGCCAAATCTATTACAAGTTGATCATGGCAAGGAATTTCAGGGTGCAGTGTTATCTACAATGAAATATCACAATGTCGCTATCAGACGAGGACACACTGCGCTACATCGTGATCAGGCAATTGTAGAACGGTTTAATAAAACCCTTGCTGAGCGGTTATTTGGATATCAATACGCGAAAGAATTCATACAAGAAAAAAGATCCCGTGAATGGGTCAAAAGGTTACCAGCTGTGATTACCGCACTGAATAATGAGATTACTAGAACAATCAACATGAAACCTATCAACGCGATTAAAAAGAAGTCTATACTAAAACTCCCACAAGAGGATTTTTCTAGAAACCCTAGCGTTTCCCGACCAATTCTTGGTAGTAATATCACTGTTAGGTATTTATACGAACCAGGAGAGCTGGAAGGTGGCACAAAAAGGGCTACTGATCCTATTTGGAGTGTTACTGCACACAAGATATCTAGTATAACACGATCTACGGGTAGACCTCCAGTCTATAGACTGGATTCAACTGCCCCTCAAGGAGGATTTACTCGACAACAACTGCAAGTGATACCCGAGGATACTCAATTACCGCCGCGGGGTCTTGACTAGTCAGCATCACATTATTTCTGGTATGACCAATACTGCTATTCTTTCTGTCTACGGTAAATTGGCGAGAATCCCTATCTGACCAACACCAATTCATTATACAATTGCAACTCGCGCAGTGATTATTCTGTTGCTGTTTCAACGTCATTATTAATTCAGCATCGATGTCAAATTCTCGTTTATTTTTTTTATCCTGCTGTTTATAACCAGAAAATTTTTTTCTGATTATATCATCGGCGCTGACAGTATCACTTATTGCATTGTCATTAGGATTTTCAAGGACAATTCTTCGAAGCTGATTTATTTTTCGTACTCTGAATACTGCGAGATAGACTAAATTTGACCATTCGATGCGATTATCTACCATCCAAACAATTGTATCCGATATAGTTAATCCCTGTGAAGAATGTATTGTTGCTGCGTATCCTAGCGTCCACGGGGATTTATTAGCACGCAATGCATCTTCAACGACGCTGATATCAACCAGCACAATATCATTTAATACGAGAATTTGTTTTTCACGCTGTCCTGGAATATCAACTTCTATATTCTGCTTTCGTGTATCCGATGGCCTATAACATAACGGTACTGGAAGTGTTGCACATTTTTCTTGATGCAATTTAAATAACTTCATCTGAAGTGTGTCTCTGACTATTTTTCTACTTGCAATTATCAAATCATTTGGTCTCCACATTTCCCAAAATTCATTCATTAGAGTTTCCGAAATTATTTCACGCGCTATTTCACATTGGATTTTATCCGGTTGTAATCTAATTAGCGCTTTGAATTTTCGTAATTTTTCATCAAGTGATCTGTAATCAGTGGTAATTTCTTCATTATAGTCTACAAAACCCTTTAGCCATTCATGTGAAGATGCACCGACAAATGGTGGTGGTTGGCCGTGATCACCGCACATGACGATTTTTGTATTTTTCAGTAACAACCACTCGAGAAATATTTGTAATACATCTAATGACACTGTGCATATTTCATCCCAAATGATGATTTCAGGAATAAATTTCTCGCCCATACGCTCAGGAGTCCACTTATCTCCTTTCCATCGAAAAAAACTGTGATAAGTACAGGCATTTACCCCTCGCTGTATCATTTCTCTTGCAAGTCTGTGAGTTGGTGTTAGCACAATCATGTTGGACTTCCCACGGAATAATTCAATTGAACGAGTTGTTTTTCCTGACCCACCACAACCGTTTAAATAAACTGTTTTATATCTACATATTGGATCAGATATCGGTGGTGCATTAGAAAATTCTGATTGAATCTCTTTGAGATTCCGATAATTATTTTCATTTGTAACATCTGCTGATTGAATATAATCATGAAGCATTTCTCGCTTAATTCTCCATGATCCCCAATTCTTGTCCCCCCCCCCTCACTTTGTGAGGCACTTGTCAAGGAATTTATGAATTCAGCCATTTTGCTATTTATGTAAAATGAATCAGTGGCAACTCTAACTGCGGTGTTAGGAAATTTATTGATTATCGAAAACAGATTAATAGAAGCATAACCGAGCATAGAAGCTCTCAAATGTGTGTACTGCGGATTGTTTCCATCGTTGTAGGTAACAATTGTACCCAATTTGGTTCCATCGGACAGAAAAGCGTCTTTACGATTGACATATATGCCTTTATTCGTTAAATCCGCAATTACAAAATCGTATTCAGCATTGTCTATAATCAACCGTGAAGAATATCTTGTATTGTCGTATTTACCACCCTGGGTAAATTTACCAATTATTCTTCTACTGAGATCTTTTGCTTCGTTGTTTCTGATTTCAAATAGCTGTTTGGACCAATCCATGATTTGTTGTTCATTTAAATCTGGAAACAGTTTTCGCTGTTCGCTAATTATTTTTTCTAGATCAGGTTGTGGTAACCAGACTGATTTCTGTGCTCGATAGGATATAATCGCTTCACTGACAATTAACGATTGTAACATCCCAAAATCAATCATATATCTCAATAGCACTATTGGCATCCAGTGTTTTTCAGACATGTGTTTACCAATCCAAAGATAACTAGACGGATGAAGCCCTTCAGCCAATTCAAATGATACTACACAAGCGAATCCGGTTAAATCAAAATCAGGCAGTGGCCCATTAATAGCAACACGAGCCATTTCGTGTGTGGGGTGTCCAAATCGTTTGCAATATTTCTCGCATTCTCCATACCCGAGAAAACTCCCTGGATAACACGCAATTATATCAACGGAAATAACGGTTTCAGTGTCGTATTTTGTATTCCATAACCCTCCATGGCTGTATTCAAGACAGCTCAATCTGACATCTGATAAAAACTCACTTCTCGTTGGTTTCCACGCGTTATTCTTCCTAGCAAAATGTGCTGCAACCGAGGGAAGTGTAAAACAATTTGTTAATAATTGATCGTTGTCTTCCCCCCCAGAAAACTCACTAGCTAGTTGTTTCATTTGATTATGCAGCTCTTCAGTACGGTACAATTCTCCGTTGGGTCTTACAAACTGATCAAATCTACATTCATCGTCTGAAGCACTATGAAATAGCCACATTGACACAGGGTCTTCTTTACTTAAATTGTAAATAGCATCAAATAATTTCTGCTCGGTAAAACACTCTTCAGGTCCCAACCCTGTTGGGAAAATATATTTTACGGTTCTATCCCGTGGGAATATTGTTACTGCAGATGACCACGCGTGTTCGTTATGATCAATAATTTGGATTGGCGCTCCTTGTGATTGATATTTCGATTCGTATAATACTTCTCCGGTTATTGTCGTTACTGATATTGGAAATCTCAATGATGTTTCTAATTAGATTATATCCTGAATTGTTGCCCCATTCTGTTTCACCGTAAATTCCCATTCGGTTATTTTCCTACGTCGCAGATCAGTTAGTTTGTTTCCTCGGGATGCATTTGTGAAGTGTTCTATTATTCGTGTTGCTACACAATTGAGTTGCAAAGAATATTTCATTGGTGCTAGTTTTGCAATATCAGGTTTATCATTTAACTGATATCTCCCGTAAACAACTGCTGTTACAGGATAAGATCTTTCGTAGTATGGTTTGTCAATTCCAGTCAAAATTCCTGGTTTGGAATCTTGATTCACAGTGACAGTTTTTTTATCCTTGAGAATGGGTTCGTATTTATCCCTGATGATCCAATTTCCAGTGTCGTCACGGATAAGGAATTTTATTCTGAAAAAATACCTTTTCTGCGAAAGATGTGAGATTATCACTGCTGCTTTTTCATCATTCATGGTAGCGTCAACACGGCCATCAATTCGAAATGTTGACCAACAATGAGATGCTCCATCACGCTTGAATTCATTAAAACAGTCTCTGATTTTACTAATCATGGCTCTATCAAGAATTTTATTCTTTGGTGTATCAGAAACTCTATCAAGATTGAATTGAGCATTTTTGCAAGGCGTAATTTCCGATAATCTCTCGAACTCCTTCATATCAGATATTCTATCGGGATTAATTTTCAATAATCTCTCAAACTTCTTCATTAGACGTTTTGGTTTATCGAGATTAAATCTAGGATTAATTTTCGATAATCTCTTGAACTCCTTCATATCAGAGATTCTATCGGGATTAATTTTCATTAATCTCTTGAACTCCTTCACTAGACGTTTTTTTGGTTTATCGAGATTAAATCTAGGATTAATTTTCAATAATCTCTTAAACTCCTTATCAGGATTGAATTGAGCATTTTTCCAAGGCGTAATTTTCTATAATCTCTCCAACTTCTTCATACTATAATTAAAACAAACATTTAAATGAAAGATTTATATATAATGAATCACTGCAAATGGCTCATGATTGGATCGACGACATCGTGTAACAAATCATGCAGAAATGAATTCTGTGGGTATCATATGCAAAGTTTTCGACGTGGAAGCCTTGGTCCGTTACCCTGCATACGATGTGGGGTTGGGGTCAGGGGGAAATCACAATTATGTCTGAATAGGTGGTAAACGATACAGGGAATTGAAGCGTTATTATGACAATAGAGTTAAAACCTCCATCAAAAATGGAAAATCATATGAATTTTCAATCAAAAATTCTGACCCTGACCTTGACTCTGTCAAGGACAAAGTCAGCGACAAAGTCAAAAGAACTCCTCAAGACTACATCGAAAGATTCTCCAAAGATGTAATCATTAGACCAAACAATGAATTAGACAAATAGTATTAGTATACGAATGAACCAAGAATTCAGACCACATCCCCTGATTACAAATTATGAAGCATCTAGTGATGGTATCGTAAGAAACCGTAGACTGAAGAAACCAGTTGGGTGGGATAATGGTATGGGGTATTTAATGTTTGGCGCTGGAAAGAAAAATTATTACTGCCATCGTTTCGTGTATGAATGTCACAATGGATTGATCAAAGATGATTTTGTTATCGATCATAAAGATTCCAATCCAAAGAATAATTCTTTATCAAATGCAAGCTGTCACACAAAGTGAGAATACCAAACGAGGAAAGACTGGCACTTGCTCAAAAAAAGCGAAACCCGTAAAATCTTTAAATACAATAACTAATGAAGAAAAAATATTTCAACCTATGAATGAAGCCAGTGGGTATTTCAATATTTGTAGAGCCTCAGTACGATATGTTGCAGAAGGAATCTATCGATCGGCGTTTTCAAAAAAGACCGGACAAAAAATTCAATTTGGTTATGTATGATTCGTCATATTTTTCATTTAGAAATATAGAATTGATATAGAATATGAATTCTGAAAAAATGAATAGCGTTATAGCCGAAATTTTAAAACTGAAAAGTCAGGATATCAAACTCTCAGATGGGTTAAATCCTGATCAAATCATGTCGGATTTTCAGGATATAGAATACGGAGTTAACGCTAACAAGTATATGCTGCCCAAGAAATATGCGCTAATAAAAAAAAATCAGAATTCTATTCGGGTCTCTCTTTCATTTTCCAGTGAAGTAAGTGTGTTTGTCCCGTTATATACTATCGTAGAGGGAATACGAAAAGAATTAGGTAGCGAATACGAATTGAAAAAAGAGGTTAATTTTAAAATTAGAAACCTACGAGCGTTAATTCAAGAAAATGAACGATTTTGACCGTGACCGACCCTCAAAGAGATTTTGTCGTTTTTTGATTGTGACCGACCCTCAAAGAGATTTTGTCGTTTTTTGATTGTGACCGACCCTCAAAGAGATTTTGTCGTTTTTTGATTGTGACCGACCCTCAAAGAGATTTTGTCGTTTTTTGATTGTGACCGACCTCAGAGAGATTTTAATTTTTTTAGCATTTTATGATTGAAAATGTCAAAATCAGTGAATAAAAAATATTTCACACACACTGAATAAAAAATATTTCACACACACTGAATAACAAATCGATAGGCCGTTAATGGATGGTTTAGTCGATATGATGATTCCGATTGATCAAAAAAAGAATGAAGGAAGTGTGATAATTATTATTTTATTAAGGATTTCCACACTTCCTTCATCACTGATAACGCCCTTAAAACAACAAAATAACACTTCCATGATGGTGTTAAAAATCATCCGACGTGTCTGACATGTAACAAAAAGTGGCGAAAGTCACAGTATTATTATTTTATATACAATTATGTGACTTTCGCCATCAATGATAACGCCCTTAAAACAACGAAATATCGCTTCCATGATCGTGTTAAAAATCATCCGACGTGTCGAAGTGTTTTCGTCTGTTAGGTCAGGTTCGGAAAATTGTTTTACAATTGAAAAATTGTTTACGATTTCAAATAATGGTCAATGAAGCATTAACGACCCGATTGGCTCGTGAACGACTAGATGCAATCAAGAGATTTATACCAATTCGAGACTCTGTAAGGAATAAACTGCAACAACGACAGAGTTTACAAACGGATTTTGCTGTGGGATCTGAAGAATTGTTTAAACCAGTAACCACAGCAACGAAACAGATAGTGTCAACAATCTCTGAAGAAGGAAATAAACAAGAAGAGTCTTTTCTTCCTGTGTTAGAAAAAATAGCAAAAAGAACTAAACAAACAAAAAAAATCATTAAACACACTTCCTCAGGATATATCAACCGCTTCAGAACAACAACAACTAGTTAGTGGACTAGGTGGACTACCTAAATCAATTATATTTACCGATAGCGCTAAAAATCGAACTCTCAACGAATATATAGACAATTTAGGTGAATTTGCTGCTAACAGCAATGATTCACAAGAGAAGTTTTTCACGGACAATTATACGGATTATAGAATGTCACATAATGAATGGGCTGATATATTGTATGAAATAAATACTGGGAGTTTAGAGAGAAGGATGAAGGAATACAGAGACTTCAAGAAAAAATTTGAACTCCAAATAAGACAGTCATACGATGAGAAGGAATTTCAGGGGAGTGGTCTAGTTGGGAAAAATCCTACGGATTTTCACGCTAGCGTTGGAAACTCTTCGGGTTTCTGTCCTGGTAGTGTTCTCAGTGATATATCACGATTAGAAGTTCTTGTAGGAGGGTTCCGAGCTGGAAATAACTCTCCAGAAATAATTAATGAAGCATCTGATATCTGTAGACGGTTATTTCAAGGCGGTATCATGGATATCAGCACATATCGAGATTTCATTGGCGAGTTATCAAGTGGGTATCACAGTGACTGAAATTTATAATTGACAAATTGTTTTACAATTGAAAAATTGTTTCTGATTTCAAATAATGATCATACACTACAATCATGATACACCAACCCCCGTCTATGTAGTTAATTCACGGTTTCCAGTTTATAGAGCATACTATGGTGATGGTTTAGGTAATACAATTACAGGGTTATTTGCAAGAATGGCTCCAAAAGTGATGCCGTTAGCTAAACAATTATCAATGAAAGCAATTGATGTTATTCGTGATAAGGGTATCAGTGCTGTTGGAGATCTTGCCGGGAAAGCGTTTTCAGCCGCGAAGAATAAAATAACATCATTAGTTAGACGAAAAAAGAAACCGTTACCGTCTACAGCGGAAATGCCTGCGAGTGTTAGTAAAATTATAAAAAACGCAGTAGATGAAAAACTAGCATCGTTGATAACTCCCGACCAAAGCAATATTGCAAATATGATAGCAGGAAGCGGCTTTAAAAAACTACGTCGATGAAATCCTACGGATTTTCACGCTAGCGTTTTTCACGATGAAAATCGTTTACGATTTCACGATTTAGACTCTGATAAATAGAATAAAATGTTCAAAAAGTCACCTGATCCAGCGTTTGATATAGATGCCCTAGTTCGCAAGGATGATTCTGTACGCGATTATCAATATTACGCCTATCATGCAATAGACTCAAATAGTCGATCAAGAATTGAACTTCAAGTTCATGATACCAGTAAATACTTTCTACCAGCTGAAGCGTTTATTGAAGTAGAAGGAGAACTTGTAACAGCTGCTGATATTCCTGCTGTACCAGCACCGTATCCAGTTGGTACTCAAGTCGGGTTTGTCAATAATGGTATCATGGCGCTATTTGAGAGTGCAAGATATCGCATCGATGGAAAAGAGATTGAGTCGATAGATCGCGATGTTGATGTGGCTACAACAATAATTGGGTTATCGAGATATTCTGATGATTATACAAGATCGGCGGGACCTTCTATGATGTTTGCAAAAGATGTTAAAAATACCGCTGGAGGAAATCAATTTGTTGTAAGACGACCAAAGAATAATACTGGTACCGCTAATATTGATGCCGAGGATATGATTATAAACAACGATGTTAATTTCAATCTAGGAGCTGCAACACGTATTTCAATGTTGGAAGGGCGGCGTAAATCATTTTCATGCGCGATTCCACTGCATCACATATTTGGATTCTGTAGAAACGTCCGAAAAGTTATCTACGGGGCGAAGCATACAGTAGCGCTTGTACGAAAGAGTGATGATAATGACGCAATTTGGAGGATTCCATTGGATAACGCAAATCCCAATGCTGATGCTGGTAAAGTTATTTTAACAAAAATATCATTGTGGATGCCAGTGTTGACTCCAGCAATTACCGCAGAAGAACGATTACTATCATTTATGGACCAAGGAGGAAAGTTGTTGTTGAGTTGGTTATCAGTGACCACGGATGTTAAACAATCAAATATCAACGGGTTATTCACGTGGAATCTAGCATCAAAACAAGGCATTGCTGCTCCAAGTCATATATTTATTGCGTTACAGGATAACACACGAGTTGGCGATCAACGTTTCAGTCATATGATATTTGATCCATTAGGTGTTAAAGACGTCCCACTGAGAATAAACGGCCAGCAGGAACCATCTGAAGATGTACAACTTGATTACGGTCAAAATCATATTGCACGCGTGTATCATAGATTGTTGTCGTTTATGGCACGCGATCAAAATGTCGATACTGGTCTGGAAATATCACAATACGACTTTAAGAATCTGTATCCGATCTATTACTTTTCGCTGGAACATCTTGATTTAACAAGACAGTCCGTCGTTGATATACATTTTAGAGCTAATGTGACTCGTGGTGCTATTGCTAATTATAGAGCAGTTGCTGTCATTCTCAGTGACAAATCAATGCTGCTCGAAGGTGTTGGAGGAAGAATGAGAGTGGTAGATGCGCCTGTAGAAAATCTATGATTGAAAATCCTTCGGATTTTTCCAAAAAAATGTAATTGAAATCCTCGATTTAGAATTAATCTATTATGTATAATGTCGTATAGTCATAACAATGTGTCTTTGACACCTGGTCAATTAAAAAAATTGCAATCCAAATCAGGTAAGCAATGTGGAACCACAATAACACTGAAACCCAATCAAATGAATGGTGGGGCAAATAAATTGTCACTGACAACTCGTCAAGTAAAACATTTCAATGATGCACTTGTAGCAAAAAAAGGTGTCCAGATTACTATTTCTGCGGCTGCTATCAAAAATATGATAAAATCAGGCGGTATATTCCCGTTGTTAGCTGCGATTTCAGCGTTGATTGCGGCAGCAGCCCCAGCGGTAGCTAAAGCGGCAGTGTTAGGGGCTGTTGGTACCGCGGCAGGAATGGCACTAAAAAAGGCAACTGGGCAGGGTTATAAAAAAAGGGGAAAGGGTCTAAGACTACCAGGAACCCCGTATTCGTGGTACAGCGGGAGATCCGTTCACGGATCAGGTCTAAGACTAGGACCGGTTTATTAACTCGGGAACCTATGGTTCCTATGTCCAATTTTGATTTAATTGATGCTGCTAAAAAACTCGCGATTAAAAACTTTAGAGGTGTTTTTATGAAGGATCAATTACCAACACAACCTAATCACGTTGAAACCGGTATCATTAATCTCGATAACAGCACCGGACCTGGAACTCACTGGGTTGCATACGCTATTGATCCACGTGGGATTGTCTATTTTGATTCATATGGATTAGCCCCGCCAAAAGAGTTTATGAGTTATATAAAAACTTTTCCAATGAAGACTTGGTATTCTACGCTACCAACACAAACGATGATTGATCCACCAATATGTGGCAGCGAAGTATTAAATGTTCTCGATGCTATTTCTAACTCTTTGGGTAACCCAAGGGGAAAACCACCACATGTTGTCGTAAATGAATACACTAGTAATCGCTGGCAACGACGAAGTCGTCAACAAAGATTTTAGAGAGAGAGTTTTACAATAACATGATTGATATTTGGGGAAGACCTCTGAAACCCAAACCCGATGACACTGCAACCGGTGATATAAAAAAAAAATTGAAGATGAAATAGCTGAGACGTTGAATTTAACAAGTGTTGATCCCAATGAAATAGTTGTATTTCAAGATCGTCAGGGTAAATTGAAAACCAGTAATATTTCTCTGGATGATATTTTGGTTAAACAACGAAACGCAATCGAGAATACTGTCGTGTTATATTCCGATCAGGGTAAACTCAAACCGGGTGTACTCTTCTCGACTATTACAGATAGTTTCACTGAATACAATAAAGAATTTGACGATCATTTGAAAAATTATAATAATTTTCGTAGAAATGTCGTTCATAAGTTCTTTGGATCTCCGATTGTAGTTACACCAGCTATCGCTGAAATTAAAACGTTTATGGATGATCAAAATTACAACAGTAACCTCAGAAATGAGTTATTTACGATCAGTTTGAGATTCTTCGGCGATGAACATTTAATACCAATTAAACTCGCTGACATGATATACACGTTAAAAAATATCGAACAAGCGTTTGTAGAACTTCGAGATGCCCGCAAAGTAAAAATTCCGAATCACAACGAAGAAGTTAAAAATGTTGTGTACACGACGGCCAGTGGAATTTTCGATTGGGTTAAAAACACTAAAACTGTACTTAGTTACATATTTGGTAGGTTGGGGTATACTGAGGGAATTTATCGGTTTACTATTATATCTAACGAACATTTTAATATAACATGTACCGATTTAAAAAATGTAACTTTAGGAACAGGTGTTAACACAGTAATGTTCAAATCTAATCCAATTGAAGTACTTTTTAAAATAAGTGCGGTTAGTGGTAGCACAGTTAGATTAACGATGCCGTGGGTGATAGAATATGTAGCAGAGGTACCAGTACCTGAACCTGAAAATCCCGTACCTGACGATGATTAATTCAACGATGACATTTCCAATAACGATGACATCAACGATTTCATCATCGCAATATCGCTATGATACAGTCAAAGAATTTTCAATGAAACTCAAAACACTCGCTGAGGAGTATGCAATGAAAATAAAAAAATATCGCAGGAGAATTACAGTCATTGACGTTACAGTGTACTCAGTATCTGGTGTAATGGCCGGAGCTGGTATTATACTGTCTTCAGTGACAATGATAGCTCCGATTGCTGTTCCAATTTGTATATCCGCGGTGGCTTCAATCGCTGGTATATTAACCGGGATCACAAAAAAATTATCATCATGCAGCCAGAGTAAACTGCAAGACTATGTGATTAAATTTCATGTTGTATCAACCGCATACTCGCAATTATCCTCGATGATTTCGTCATCGCTCGATGATACAATTATATCAGATAGTGAGTTCTCAGCGATGGTCAGTATTTATGATTCCGCGATATCAAAATTAGAAATACAACATGAGTATAATAACAATGACAACACCGATGGAATTACTTCAACAAATAGTGGAGAACACGAACCCAGTACAAACAAGCATGATATCAATAACATCAACGAATCCAGAATTCAGTGTGAATTTCCCTTTCCCGGTTCCAGTGAAGGAGATAGCGCTAGCAAAACTACGAGTGTATCATAGTTGGCCTAATATCAGATCAAAATCATTTGGTGGTCAACAACCCAATAATTTCCTGGTATTTGCGAATAAGAATAAAGACGACGGTACCCCAGACTGGAACGTTGTTTCAATACCAACAGGGTCATACCAAATCGAACAAATCAATGATGAATTAGCACGTAGAATAAAATCGATTACTGGAAAAGAATCGAAAATCGCTATAACATTTCATGAACCGACACTATCGTCTGCCATTGAAATAAGCACAGAAGAATACGTCGTAGATATCTATCAGAGTTCTATTAGAACCGTACTAGGATGGCCTGAATTACCACCTCAACGAGAACCCGTTAATTTACCACCTGAACCACAAAAAACTGATTATATCACCAACAGGATAAAATCTGATAATCCAGTAAAAAACTATAGCGATTACACCAAATTGAATTTTTTTAATGAATTGGTAGATCATGGCACTAAGAGAAAAAGCAACGGAACTCGAGAGCATAAAATCACTGAAAATTTCACAGCAATGAATAATGATTTTTCACTGTTGTTAATATCCCTTAAATCCGGCACTCTCACCCGAGATGAATTTATCAGCGTTGTAGAAACATGTAACAAAATCATCAATGACATGGAAACATTTCATTCACAAATTATTCAAGAGGAAATTAGATGACAGTAGTCCTGAAACAAGAGATTTATTTGCAACAGACTATAAAATCCCCGTCAAAGATATTCCAGCATTCAAAATACCAGGATATAATATCTCAGGAATACAAAAATCTCTCAATGATGCCATCGATATTGGTTTTAAAATAATTCATGATGCGTGGAAAAAAACAACATCACCGGAAATAAAAACCCTCAAACATAATAATGACCCAGAAGGCGGTGGTAGACATATAGCTCCGTTCAACGTGAATATAACCTCAGTGATAGCACTCAATTTAGTATGTGATGCTATCGAAGGAAGCTATCAAATAAATCTCGAACGATCAAATCAAGCTCAGCAAGGATATATTTTGTATTCATTTGCACCAATAGCCCCTCCAGGATTTTTAATCATTTAGTCTCCGGTTAATCCAGTCTATATGCGATGTCATAATGATTCACTAACGAGAATTAATTTCAAACTCACTGACCAGTCCAATAATCTGTTTTATTTACAAGGTGAGGTTTTACAAATTAGTCTCTTTGTGAAGTCCTAAGCCCTCGAACACGATATCGTATCGGACTTGATCAAATATTCGGTTGAAATCGTAAAGACCCTCGTACACGATATCGTATCAGACTTGATCAAATCAACGGGTGAGTTTTTTTAACCCAACGGAGACCCTTGCAAGGACAAAATCACTAAGTCTCCATTTGGCAAATGGAGACTTATTTTTTTTTTTTTTTAAATTTTTTCTCTCGATTTTTTATGTCCCGATCACTCTCCATAGGACATAATACGTCCTTATGACTGGTATATACCCTTCCCACCTAAGGCAACTCAGCCATAGAAGCCTTAATTTTGCTTGAAACCTTGTGTGATTCACCTCCTCTGCTGCTCGCTTCATTATACTTCGCGGTCACATTTTTGACTAAAGAAATATGAAAGAAACTCGGGCTTGTCGAAGCTGAAAAAATTTTGAAAATGAATCATTGCGGCAAGATGGTACAACATTGAATGCACTTTTGATGAAATTTAACCATGTAATTTATTCTCTAAATGTAGCATGTTTAATCACCGCCTAGACCACGATTTCGTTGAATTATTGTTGAAGGTGTATCGATAGAAATCGGTTCTCCATCTGGTGCTGGCAAGAAAATATATATACGTGTCTATTCAGAACTTCGCCCAGTGGCATAAATTAGTCTCAATTCAAATACCAAGCTATAATCGAATGTTATTGATAGTAAAGTAATTAGCATTGTTGATTTAGAAATAATGCTGTTGGAAATGGAAAAAAAAACTGACGTCTTCAGGCACAGCGACGAAACTGCGGCGCTAGAGACCCAAAAATATGCAACTGATTTACAGGTAGTGAAAATTTATCTTATACTTGCCATTTTATATTGATCTACCCAATAGCATTATGGCCCGACTGAGTCACTTTACTGTAATTTCGTCTGGGGTGGCCAGCAGTGAATTCCTTAACTCGGTCTCAGCACTGGTTCCCATTCTCTTGTGTAAATCACGGACTCGCATGTGATTCGAGGGTAAATTGAATGGGTATAAAATGCTATATCAGTACCAAAATATCATACGCCTCATAATTTTACTAATAAAAAAATAATAAAATGTTATCATATCAATTTCGAGATATTAATGTTTGATTGTTTCAAGGAATTTCATATTCATCTAAGAAAACTTGATTCATGTTATCGATTTCTAACATTGTAATTTATCGATCAAATATCCCAAGCATAATTTTCAAACATTTTGGTATTACTTTCATTCTTGCTTACCTTTCGAACCGAAATCTGTAGCTGTTGAGGGCATTTGTGTTGTTTGGCAACTAACTGCAATTAAATATTAGATATAATATCAATGCCTATTGCATATGATATATTTCCATCAATTCTAAATGGCAGAAAATCAAGAAAATATACGTGCTTTCTATAAGAATAAGATATATTCAAGGATAATAAGATCAAATATGTCCATATCATATCAGCAACATAATTAGTAATCATAATAGAGCGTGGCACCCTTGCTCCAATATGATGAATATTTATCTTACGTATTCACACACAAAAATATTATTGTCGAAATTATTTATATTAATCATTTTCGAAGGTTTCAACTAGTGCTATTTAATCAAGTAACTGTCACAATACAGACTGTACTTTAACCGTATTTCAAACGTGATGCCCCAAATATTGTCATCGAGTTGAACTATCATTGTTCGTTCATGCGTTGTATATGTGCAACCACGGGAGTCAATAGATTTGACTCAATTATCAAAAGACGTTCTATATTTTTACTAATGTTTTAAATTCCGGTTTTCGACAAGCAGAGATGAAGACTTTTGTAAGTTCAGATATTTTGGCTTCATTTTAGGACAAATTGTAAACATTAAAATGTCTTTCTCAAGTTCTGTATCTATAAGAAATTATTATAGTATATATCTTCCGAATGTCCCATATTCAAGTTGTGGAAACAATTGCACTATATGTTGGAAGATTATTATTTGTGTACTTTTCCTAGTGTATTGTAGATATTCATATTTTTGTATCGTTTGATAAAAAACAGATAACTTAATTATAATTTCACCCCATATTCGTAACTCAATTTATGACTATCTTTAATGCTAATTCCTCCCTTGAAAAACTGAGGTCCCAATTATCTATCACAGGCAGTATTTTTATTTTTCTTACTATTTAATACACAATGTGCTGACTGAAGATACAATGATGTAACCTATCGCGGACTTGGCTTAAATAATTAAGTAATATAATCTAAACGTTACTACTTTCTGGCTATCTCAAGTTTGGTATTTTATAGAGTTTTATAATAAAGGATTATTGAACATTTTGAAAAGAAATATAAGTAAGATTCTTCACAGATGCAGTTTCTAGAATTTGTATAACGTAGCTGACAAAAGTATTGGATATTAAAATGTTTCTAATGAATTAAATTTAATGCATAACAAGGCATACAATGTATGGACAAAGATGTTCCGTATGGCCAGTAGTCAGGCTGTGGATAAAATTGTACAATATTTTGGAAGTTTAATCTTTGTGTACTTTTCCTAGTGTATTGTAGATATTCATATCGTTGCCACGTTAAACAGAAAACAGATAACATAAAGATAATTACACTCCTTTCCTCGTACCTCACATTATGACTATAGCTGATGTTATGTCGTGCCTCGACAAATTGAAGTCCCAATTACCTATCACCAGCGGTAGTTTTGTTTGTTTTGCTCTTTCATATAATTCTTGCTTAATTTAAAGAAGATACAATGATATAACTTATAACGGACTTGGCTTAAATCGAAATATAATTATAACTAAAAACTAACACATCTTGGTTCACTCATTATTATCTACAAAATCCATACTGCTATTATTGCGATATATTTTTCACATTGTTTGCAATTTGTCTTAACTCGACAATAAGCTTTTATATTTAAAGTGTGCCAGGTTTTGCAAGAATGCTGATGTAAAGTGTAATCATATTAAATACATGTGGCAACACTGGACCTGGGACATTCTTGATTCTAGCATTATAGTAACAATAGCTTTACAATGCAATAGAAGATGAACTTACACTTTACTCGGCATGCGCTTAGTATCAGATTTGAATGAATATTTGCAAAAAAGTAATGCTTGTATGGTTATTATACAATGGTTGTTACAATATAACTATTTTTATCTTGCAGCTTGTATGACGTCTCGATGAGTGTAGGGAGATTCAGTCTTCTTCTGCACTAAACCTCAATGAGATACAAGCATTCAGATCAAGTTACGGTACTGATACAGTTTAGATAAATTTACAAAGATTCGCATGACTGCATTGCACGCGGCCAATAATTATCTTTCTGATCAAATTAGTAATCAGCTATTTAATTTTGTAATTACTTTTCTACCGTGCTACCTACAAATATCTAGGAATTCGAATCCAGCTGGGAACCCATATCCCAAAGATACTCCAAATCCATATACAAGGGCTCCAAACTTTATCGTGTGGTCATTATGGGTTAATTTATGAAATGATCCTCTCAATTCTTGAACAACAACTACGTAATCTTCTTCACTGAAGTGCACATGAAAAATTCTATCGACTAGCAAATGTCCGTCTAATCGAAGCCCGGAAAGTGAATTGTTTTTAATAATTACTGCGACATAATGTTTCATTTCGTTGTGATCTGTTTTTGTAGGAAACATGTAGTCTGAGGAGAATTGATGAATTCCAGGTATAACCATCATTAAAGGATCGCCATGCGAAGAGGAATCATGTCCATCACTGAAGGCATATTGGACCACACTGATTGGCTGACTGCTATTCACAACAACTGGTCCATTCCCCAAATGCTCTTCTATGAACATTCCTCTTGCAACGTTGTGTGTCTTATCATGCGTTTCGTTTCTGATGGTGACACTCGTATTAGGGTTAAACGCATATATCCTTATAAGAAAGTCTGCACGCGGGTATAACGGAGGGACTATGAATTTCGTATCCCAGTGTTCAATGGGTAAAAGCTGAGACAGTATAGAATCCCACGTAGTCTCGTATATCGGAATTTTAACGTCTCCACCAGAAAAAACAGAAATCGGCTTGTTGCTCTTTACAATGGTCCCTGATAGGTCTGACATGTGTCTTAACATGAATGATTGAAAATTCTCAAGATGTACATGTATAGTATCTCCATTATTGTAAGTAATGTTTTCAAATACTATTCTGTCAATAGTATTCAAAGTTATAGAAACGAACGTACCGTCGTGCACACTGACGATACCGATATAGTCATACTTATTAGGATTATATAATGATATAACATACGTTGTTGACAGCGACTCGATTGGTAAAGCTGTAAAAGCCTCTGCTGAAAAATCGATAGGGTCACGTAGGCCGTGGACAGATATTTCAGTAGAAGAACGAATGATAATGGTCTTGTTACTGATACCGCTTTCAGTCTGCACTATGCTTCTGTCGAGAATAACCTCGTGAGTTCCTGCATTGTTTATGATGAGCTGCGGTCTGAATCCAGGATTTGGGGATTCGACACTAACGGACACATTTTCAGTTGAGGAAACGAAGAGCTTTACGTCGTACGGGCCCAAGTTACCTAAGCCATACACTAGTATGAACTCTGTCCCCTTGTTTCCTGGAAAGGAAATTTGGTCAATAATTCTATCAGAAAGAAAACAACAGACATTTTCATTCGCCAATAAATACTTAATACTACAATTCCAGTGTACAGGTGATGTTTGACTATGCGCAAAATAAACGAAGTCCCAGAACAGTCCAAGTAAGAGATTATAACTTAAATTTGCATGATTGCCTCAAAGGAATTTCATCTCATTATATGGCTAATATGATTTCCGACATGTACTTTTGAGTAATAAAGTAATAATTGAAAACAGTTAACGTGGTTGCTCACCACTTAATAGAATTTCATTTCTTTTTCAACAGTTTTCGTGACTGTAAAGAGTATGTCTGTAAGACATCCGTTTCCTTAAAATGAATGAAGACGCATCACCATTTTACTATATTTTCTTTAACCCATCCATTAGGTTGATCTGATTTAATTTATATTTGATTTTTATCTCATTATTTGTTGGTTAGTTTAATTTTTTTTTACATGAAACGCTTTTAAAATGTGATCTCACATTTTTGATTTGACATTTATACATATATATATATATATATAATAAAATTGCGCAGACATGAGATCTAATATAGATATTTTGTGAAAAAAAATTGCTTGGGGTTTTAAAAACATGATGTTAAATTGTTTTCTTCTGTTGTGACGATTTGAGTTTAATTTTCAATTTTGTTCAGATTCTTTGGATCCTAAAACATTCTTCGTTTCTCGGGAAATATTTGAGTGATGAGACAGACTGTTTGGACAAATATATTTCTTGAAATTGTATTGGCCATTCCAGCAGCGCAGTGTTACTTTTATGGTTCTTCAACTAACAACAGTACTATACAGGTTACCGCATACCTCATCGCCTTCCCTTTAAGATTTTCATCCTGATTCGAACTTTAGTTTATCGGAACGTTTCATTACTAGGACTTCTTCAAAATTGAATTCGTGGATTATTCTTAGATTACTTTTGGATTTGAGTCTTGAAACAGTAAGTTCTTATTTCCCTTTTTTTCCCCAGGGAAATAAATTATTATTTTTACAAAACTTGTTGGTTCTACCGTTTCTTTGTTACTGGTTATTAGAGCCAAACCACGCAATACAGAAAGTTGGGCCTCATCCTTAGATAGTTTAATTTTGACTAAAATATTTCAGAAACCTTTTTTTTAAAATTTGAATCCCCCTAGTGTTTGGAATTCATCGTGAAATTGGCAAGATTTTTCTAAACTGTCATCAAAAGTGGAACTGCCTTTCAAATCCTACACTGGGGAAATTTGATTTTTTGTGTGAAAAAAGATGCATTTATTCAACTTGAAAGAAATTACGATCTTTCTAAGGCAAATGCTTTTAAAGCGAAGCAAGAAATTAAACAAACTGGTCCAATATTTTGTGCATAATATTGTTTTGGATATACGTTCTTTGGCTTCGATCAGAAAGTCTGTATCGGACTCCGACATAGAAGTAAAGGAAATATAATTAAAATTCAAGCTGGAATTGAAGTTAAGGACGCTGAAACTTCAGAAAGATAAGGACGACAAATGCATGCAAATGCAGTCAGAAGAATGAGAAAATTAGTTACAAAAATAATATATATATATATATATAAAGCAAATGCATTTACATTAGGGGAAAGAGAAGGATCAACTGTCGTTTCGATATGATTCTATTAGACTTCAGCAGAATCGTTTAGTATTATGTTGTCTTGATTTCATTGTACTGTACGTTTCTCTTTTATTTCATTTGATAACTTTGATAATTAAATTGTTTAGCTTTACAAGACGTTGATTTTTCTTATTTCTTTCATTTACTTATAATCACAGAGTAATGAGTAGACATGTGTTAGCTAAGGGTTTAAGTCGATAATCTCTTTCACATATGTTGCCGCATGAAAACCTCAATCTAAATGAGGTTACGCAATGTAAGTTGTGTTTCTTCCCTTGTCATCGTTAAGTCAAATATACAACGACTTTAATTTGATATGGCAGATTTGGAAACTGTATGATTGTCAATTTTCCCAATCCGCAAATTTTAATATTTCGTAACAGTTTATCCTTCAAATATGTTATCTTGTCTGCTGGGTTCTAAACGTTTTGTACAAACGTTTTTCTTTTTGATTTTTCTGCTCCTTATAAATTCCACTCTTACTCTCATGGAAACCTTTACACATAAAAACTCCTAGATTACATTCATATTTTCAATCATAAACAGTCAGTTAACCAACCCGGTTACCTCCTACAGCAGAACAACTCGATAACTGCCTGGGTTCATTGCTTGAAAAACATTCCCCAGCGATCGAGTGCAGATTATCAATTCAAAAGTTTTCTCCTTGGTATAGTAGTCTTAGGAACCAGTCTCGCACTGCTGAATGAGACCGCCGTACAGCCTAGAGGCTTTGACTTTACACCAGAATTTCTATTCATAAACAAATCTATAAAACCGCTAAGAAGAACGTCACAAACATAGTCACTTTAGCCACATTTACCCACTACTTTACTAAGATTACGGTGATTTCCGCCTGCAAAGATTAATAACTAATGTCAAGGAAGAAATGTACACCACTTCCAACTTCTTCTTTTTCCAGTTGGCTTTCCTGACCTGTTTGCAAATTTCTGCCGTGACAAGGTTCAAGCCATTAGCTATAAGCTTGACAACACAATTTAAATTGTCTTGTCGTCACTATACAGTTGCGATACAGAATTTCAGCGACCACTGTCAGCACCATTTTGATATCCATGGATTTTGTACAGACATTCGTGATGATTAGTACACCAAAGTCTTGTGAACTTGATCAAATTCCAAAATCACTGCTGCTTGAGTGCTTAGATTTAATATTGCCTTTACTAACTGATGATATTACTACCTCTGTCTCATGCGGGGAATTCACATCATTTTTCAAAACATCTTTGTACAACCTTATCTGATGAAACCAATACTCTACCATATCGCTTTAAAGAACTACCGCACTGTTTCTTAACTCAGTTCATATACAAAATCTTAGGAAACATTGTATTAAACCAACTTGTATCTCATCTGAATTCAAAGACAGTCTTTTTAGCAATGACCAATCTGCAGGTCGCCCTTGTCACAGAACTGACATTTCTCGTCTGAAAGTTTTTAAAGATATTCTCTCTGCTTTGGATCACGGTAAGATTACTGTCCTCAAACTCCATGATTTGTCTTCAGCATTTGACAAAATAGACCATGCTATATTACTTCACCGTCTCCAGCATACATTTGGCATTCACAACACAGCCTTACTGTTGTTCAAGACCTACCTGGTCAACATGACACAAATTGTATCTGCAAATGAATAATCCAGCCCAGTAGGTCTATGAAATGGTGGACCACAGGGGTCTGTACCTTGACCTGTTCGCATCATTCTATACACTCAGCCGCTCTCAAATCTCATAGATCATCACTCAGTGTCTCACAACTGTACTCTGATGACACCCAAATATACAAGTCTGGCCACCCAACTGAAGTTGATTCTACCACCCAAGGAGAAAAGGGGTGCATTTCTGATGTGACATCATGGATGACATATAACAAGCTGCAGATGAATGTTGATAAACCTGACTTCGTTCTCAAGTGTCAAAGATCATTATCCAGTGTCTCACAAATTGTACGCGGATGATATATATATATATAGAAATCTAGCGACCCAACTGAACCCGAGTAGAGATGTGAATTTCTGATGTGAGATAAAAAAAATCGTGAATGACAAGTAACAAGCTGCAGATAAATGAGGATAAAACTGAAGTAATTCTGATCACAACACAAATCTTTCTCATTCACATTCTTTACCTAAAACAATAAATACCAGCGACACCAACATTGATTTCACATAGTCAGTACGTAATCTAGGTGTTACTCTGAACAGTAGTCTCCCATTCCACATGTAATGAACATGTGCAAGCTGCTTATATTAAGCTGAGACACATCAGCTCCATTCGCAAATAACTTTCAGTTGATGCCACTAAAACACTTGTGTGTTCAATATTACTTTCAAGACTCAGTTATGTTTGGTTCGTCTGAATATCTACTCCAGAAACTTCACAAAGTTCAAATCACAGCTGCTACGAACATACTTTGAGTACCACGATCAGAGCACACCTCCCCGCTGCTCTGTACCCTACACTTTCTATCCATTCGGTCCAGAAGCAAACACACAATTTGTTCTCTGTGCCACATTTTAGTGACATCTCTAGTCCAACATATATATCGGGCCTCACTAATGTGTGGACGCCAGCAAGATACCTAACGCTCCTACTCAATATTCCCACTATGAAATCGAAATCATATGGACAACGTTCTTTTGCATATCATGGCTCATCAACGTTGAATAAATTGCCCATAGACATTAAACACAACGACACAGTGATCCTTTTGAAAACTGCTCTAAAAACTCGCTTTTTGCGATACCAAGAACAAACTTACAGATCTAATAATGTTTCCTACTTTAAATATTTTCAGCATTTTTTGTCTCTAATTTCATGGTTTTTGTTATTGTATTTGTTTTTGTAGTCATCTCATTAAATGTTGTAAAATGCTTATAGGTTCTAAAGATTATGCGCAATACAAAGTCCTCATTATTATCAATATTGATATTATTATTATTATCATTATTATTATCATTATCATTATTATTATCATTATTATTATTTTCATTATTATTATTATTATTATTATTATCAATATTGCTATTATTATTATCATTATCATTGTTATTGTTATTATTATTATCATTTTTATTATTATTATTATTACTATCAATATTGCTATTATTATTATTATTATTATTATTATTATCATTATTATTATTATCAAAATTGCTATTTTATTATTATTATTATTATTATATTATTATTATTATTATTATTATTATTATATTATTATTATTATTATTATTATTATTATTATTATTATTATTAATATTATTATTATTATTATAATGGCTATTATTATTATTAAATATACCATGCATATTTCAAATTCAAGTACTTTGAGGACATATTCATATTTTAAAATAAAGTCAGTGATTAAGTTTAGGTATGAATATCAGGGGAAAAAATAAGTAAATTTATTTTTGTATCCTTCTTGAGGAAACAATTTATCAATATATTGACCATAAAATGGTCAATCAAATTTGCCGAATCTTTAATTTTTCATTGGATTTGTACTTCTGCATATAATTAAAGTAAACAGGTTCTTTAAAATCTTTCTTTAAAATAACTCCCAGCTCAGGTATTTGTGTATGCTATTTAAACGGATAAGCATACCTAGAAAGAAAATTTGGACTTATAGAACACAATCCCATAAAAAGGATTTCTTATCTCAAAAATTGGAAAAGTACTATGAGGCATTCAAAATGACTATTCTAACATAGTTATAGATAACTAGTAAACATTAGACTAAAATAGCGTCTGGAAAATGAATTTAAATTAATTTTTATAGATTCAGTTTGATGATGAAATTGTACAATATTTATGCAGACTAAAAAACAAACTACCCAAACATGAGGTGATTCCGATGACACTTTGTATGCCTATAAGTGCACGGGTTTATTTTATATTATATATATAGATCCTTAATTACCTGTCCGTGACACGTTGCAAGCTCCCTCCTTTATCCATTTGGACTGGACAAAGCCATTCAAAAGCAATAACTGCAAAAGATATATATATGTATATATATATATATATATATATATATATATATATATATATATATATATATATATATATATATATATATATATATGTGTGTGTGTGTGTGTGTGTGTGTGTGTGTGTGTGTGTGTGTGTGCTTTTTTACATACACATGTTTATTGTGATACATTACGTATCCATAGCACTTATGTTCCACAGTTCGGTGTCTTTGTGGCTGATAGGTATAAAAAATGTCATAGGATTGTGAAGAAATTAATTAAATACTTAGAAACAATAATGTGACAAGTCTAATGGTTCATAATGAAATTAATAAAGCTTAATGATATGTTATATATATATAGTGAGAGAGAGAAAGAGAGAGAGATGAATGTTTGTAATGGAGAGAAAAAAATAAGACAAAAATGTAACTCAGTTGTAACTCAGTTGTCATTTCTATTATCCTATAGAAAAACAAAGATGAAGTGGTGCCTATTCATTCCTGCTGGAAATACTATCACTTTAGGAATTTTAAAATATTTTTTCACTGAAACTTTAAAAGCAAACATTATGTTTTGCACGATCGCGATAAAAGAGTCAATACATTTTGAGATGTGAATCCTATGTAGAACAGAGCAGATAATGTTCATCCAACAAAATAAATTAATTATAACTACGACATGAATTACGTAACTGTTTTGTTTTTGTTTTCGATCACCAAAGTCAATTACCTAATATTGGCAAAAAAATATTTAATCGGCGTATGCTACAAAGAGACACAAAATTCGAAAACCGTATAGTTTTATTGTTATATTTTGACATATGCTAATAATTCCGAAAGCTTCATAATTTTTATCAGAATGAATTTGATAGGAAAATATTTGTCTGAAAAGAATATTTGACGAGCGCGTATATTTTTATAGATCTTCCAAAACGTTTCTTTAAAGCCAGTATCACTAATAATCATCTTGATAACAAGTACAAAATAAAAGAAGAAATCTTTAAACACATATCTTTAACTGAGTAAGTATATTTCTAGAAGATTACATGCATTCGGGAATTTTCTTATAATGTGCTAAATTATTAATCTGTCGCGTGATGCAAGGTCACAGCAAGCTCCTATATTTTGCTTGCATTACATCATGCATAGTTTCCCTGACTTTTATATATCATATAGCCCATCAATTGTTGAAGCAAAGAGTAATTCTTGTCAGTAGATTTGATAGACGCCAGTTTTTGAATGCGAATACCTAACAATTAAACGAGTTAAAATGCACAAGGTATCAGTTTACCAAATGACATGACCAAGTATATTCTATGTTTAAGATGGTATTGTAATAATTGAAAACAATTATTACAGATAAATATTGTACCGTAAGGTCGGAAAGATTTCCTTTAAGTTTAAATTCCGGATGTGAATAGTATTTCTTAATACACATCCTGCACCACGTTTTTAACAAATAATGATTAATATTAACACCATTAGCACTACATCGCTTCTTATATTAGTCAACGTTTTACTCAGCTTTTAATAACGTGCCACTGCAAGGTAATATGGTAGTATGATACAAATAATAGAAACGAAAACTGTACGCGAGACACGGTGTCATTTTCAGTGGGGGGTTGGCATGCCTCCTGTCTCGCAAACTCTGTGCATATCGCCCTCAAACAATTAACAATGAGTTGGTCGGAACATGCAGGAGAAGTAATCTTCCTGTAGCATACCTGTATGGTCACTATAGAAAAAGTGGCCGAAAGGATAGACCGACCTTGAAGAGTCCGTTCATTTGATGAGTTTTCATTTTGATATTGCTTTTCTAAATTTAAAAGAGCAATTTAATTACCGTTACTACGTTGAACTCTAGGTTGAGAAAAGTCGAGAACTCCTTAACCACATTTAAGTAAATGGAGGACGCGCAAGATCAAGCACGAGTTACAAAAGTCAGTTCAGAATGGACAGAGATGAGACAGTTGTCTGTATGTTGTTGTAAAGAGAAACTAAATTAAGGTCTTGTATACAAGTTTTTAAAATACAAGTAGACATTCAAACACCGCTTAAGAGGAGTTTGTGTTCTTAAATATATACCGGAACTCAAGATGTAAGCCTTCTAAGGTGTATTGAAGACAAACAGACACATAAAAAATCTATTAAGATTATCCACCTTGTACGTTTTTGGAGAAAATGGTGCCCTTTTTACACATGGGGACAAATCAAAATAAAACTGAGATCTATAATGGGAAGACAAAGCAAAGAAAGAAACGTTTACTTGCCTGCTTGCCGAGGAGTAGATTTGTATTGATGACGAACAGGTAAAGAATGAACTTTTTAAAGATAAGCAGCTTATTTCTTTGATGCTGCCAGACATTCAACATTGGTGAACTATCTGTTATATTAAATACATAATATTATTAATCCTTGATTTTTTCGTTGTGGATTAAATATAGGCTGTTCTACAGAATGGGGAGAGCAATCGCATGTACGCAGATCGAGTGTGTGTCAACAAAAAAGTATGCATGTGTACAGGGAGGGAGGGGTCAAGCTTTGCTCGATTTTAACGCACATACCCATTGTTGGAATTAGATTTTGTTTCCGGATTTTTTACTTTTTTGCTTGCAGTCTAATTAACACCGGTCTGAGCTATACACAGACAGGTGAACATTTGCAAAAGTAGGATAAAGTGGGGACTGGAAGTAAAAAGTGGCCAGGAAGAAAATGATGGTTCAGAAGAAGAAAAAACTCCGTTTACCATTATGCAGATGCCGAATGATGTTTCTAGCACACCTAGGCATATATCTAAGCACAAAAGTATTGGAAGTAGATGTATTTCGATGTAATAAAATTAGCCCACAAATGCGTTCCCTATCCCCATTTCATGTGACAAGGAATAAAAATTGTAGGGGTGGAATGAATTGATTATTCTCTGTATAAAGCTACAGTACATTGGCATTTTCATCAAAACAGATTATGGCATTTTATAAATTTTAAACAGTTCTCTGCATCGGAATCAATTTATTTATTTAGTCATTTTACTTTGTTTCAGAAGTACAGCAGAACTGGAGTATTTCCACAAGTTGCATTGTATTGTATGCCTCCAAAAGAGATTCATATAAGCCATCAGCTTTCAGACCTAGGAATCTGTTGGCAGCTCTTGATCATTGCAATCACATTGACAGAGATGTGATTGTAAACACAGATGGAACAATAAGGTATGAATGAATGAATAGCTGTTTTAAAGTGAAACCGGCCACTAGGGTTAAATGTTCACTATTTTGCACTGCCATTTATTTATATGGCAGTGATTTAATTTATCCAGAAAGATGGAATGGTGCCACATCATCCTGGCGTTTATGCACACAGAGTGCGCTATTTAATTTGGTCGTCATATCATATCCCTAAAAAGGGGCTAATGATATGAATGTTAAACCTGGCTGAGTGGGAATAGACCCATCACGCAATCAACCTATCAACCAGTCGAAAGTAACAATAAGGTAATAAACTTTATTCTTGTTTGTGAACATAATAATTCATTTTTGTTAATATTAATGCTTTACCGGAAAGTTGATAAACCATATGTTTGTGGTACAATTAAATCTTTTACAGAAGAAATTTTTTAAAATAAATTTCAGAAACCAATGTTGGTTTGAATTAATCTAATGAAATTAGAAAATTCTGTAAATAATAAAAAAAAACATTTTTATGATATATGGGTAAGATAGATAACTTATTTGGAATTTTGAGAATTAAAAAAATATAAAATTACATTGTCAGTGAAATGTTTGCATTTTCTGGTCAGACACCAAAGTTCAATCAACAAACCTGCAAACCCAAAGAAAGCTGATCAACAGTACCTGTATATTCTGGAAATAATTATGAAAATATTGAAAATGAGGTTAGATGATAGAGTTGGCATGAACCAGCCAGCTGTTTTGGACATAAATGATCCTAGGTGAATATATGATGTACTTGCTCCAATACCACCACCACCTACAGAAGAGATTGTTACAAAGCAGAAATCTCATTATAAGTTAAAATGATTTAAGCCTTTTAGTCAGGTAACACTTATTGATATCAAATTGTTATGGAGAGACTATTAAGTATTCTAGTGATTTTATGGTAACAAATGATCCCTACCATAGACCCATATAGACTTTGACTAAGTCTTTCTTGAAGTGACTACCATAAGCCAAAGTCTAGCATCTGTATGATTTCCAAGTAGCAGTTTATCTTCATACCACTGTTGATTATGTTCTTAAAGATTTTAAAAACATGCATTTGAACAAAAAGATGTAAGACCTTTTTTAACTTTTCATACCCGTTGCAATTATACTTATCTTATATGTATGTTTAGATTAAGGTAAATGCAGTGTATTTTGGCCATATGATGTATTTTAAAAAAAACACAGCAGAAACTATACATTGTAATTCATTTAATCTTATAGGAGTAACAAGATTAAAATCATGTAATTCCAAGTCGGTATTATTGCATAATACAGTATCTTTTAATAATTGTATTTGCTAAATGATTTGTGTAAAATTGCAGTCAGAAAGATTTCAAGCATACTTTGAAGAAAAAATGTACATCGGAGCAAATGACTTCAATCCATACTCTTCATCTTGATTTCATTGCATCCGCTAAACATTACTGTATATATCAATAGACAGCACACGGATGCATTAAAATTGATATGTAACTGAACTGCACCTTTTTTTCCAACAAAACCCATCAAAGAACATGTGTTGTGCCACGTGAGTGTATTTAGCTACACATTTTTTAAATTTATAACAAGCATCCAATATTAGGACTGCATATTTATGGTTTTATTATTTGCCTAAATACTGATAGCAACCATATACATTGCTGAAAATAGTTTATGCTTCACTACTATATATATATATATATATATATATATATATATATATATATATATATATATATATATATATATATATATATATGTGTGTGTGTGTGTGTGTGTGTGTGTGTGTGTGTGTGTGTGTGTGTGTGTGTATGTGTGTGTGTGTGTGTTGTGTGTGTGTGTGTGTGTTTTCATGATAATTAATTATATCAGACAACAACATTGACCTTAACATCATTGTTTCGAATTCCGCATCATAGTATTGTCCCATATTTCTAACTACATTATTAAATATTTAGGATAAATCTTATAACACAAAATATTTCGACTTTGTTTTAATTAAATTATATATCTTGAAAAATTTATTAGCGTACTTAATTAAGAATACAATGTAATGAAGTGGTTTATCACAGGTACAGCGATGTCTGCCATACCAGGGTCACGTACAATTTAAAACTGGTTTTATAAAGAAAATAATGCTGTTAACTTCTGTTACTATTTACATACTGGTATTGACCGTTCCAGTGGCCTAGTGGTAAGAGCATCCACGTCAGATGCAAGCGGTTGTGGAGGCCTAGATCCATGGCCAAGTCATACCAAAGACATAAAAATGGTATTAACAGCTGCCTCATTTGGTGCTCAGCATTAAGTGGTTAGAGTATGAACTGGTGGTCATACTGTCAGGATAATGTAACTGGATGGGATGTCATGCTACATGTCTGCGGCATGATGATTCAGTGCTAGACATCACTATAAACTGCCACACTGCAAACATCATAGTAATATGACTGAAAAATTGTTTAAGGTATGTTAAAAATCAAAATCACACACTCTTACAATATTGAAACAGAACTTGGTATTTTTTCATCACTGTACAGTAGGCCCAGTTTCATGAACACGAGCAGTGATCTATTGCTGCAAACAGGGTTAATTGTCAGCTAGCAATTAAAACACCCCTGTGAATGTGTAAGAGTTTGTTTGTCTGTGTAGGCTAATTGGTATCAACCTTGGGTTACAACACTGCCAGAACTTAATGGATACATCAAGGAAGGTATAAAGTACAACCAGTCATTTTACGTCTGAAACATCAAGAGGGCAAAGTCTCTTCGCCTGGGAGCATGACCCCTGCATTCCTGTGTTTGATATCTATATTTTGGCCAGTGTTGCATTGTACTACGTACATTTTAGGTACTATTCAGTATATATATATATATATATGTGTGTGTGTGTGTGTGTGTGTGTGTGAGTACCTAGCAACCCTAATTTTAAAAGAAATGCAATAGGAAACATACATAGGGGCGGGTGTAACTTCAATATTTGTTTCTCTGTCTTAGTTTCTTTAGGTAATGTAATAAAGTTTGGCATTGAGTAAATGGTAATCACTTGTGTCAAAAGCATAGAAACCAAGTACAGGGTACTAACACATCAATGTAATTTCTATAGAACCGTCTAGTATTTTGGAATGGGATGTCTGTAATCAATCTTTTATATAATGGTACACTAGTTTCTCATATAAAAGTCTCTGGGAGACAAAGAAAACGGAAGTACGTAGGCAGAAGTTAGACGCACTGGATGAAATTGGACTACCATTCCAGAGAAAGATCATACAGATGAGTAGGAACACAGGACAGGGGGAAAATCTATTACACTAAGTCAGATGATAAAATAGGCAATAACGTGGACGATTTTTTAAAGACGAGTGATAGGGTTTTAATTTGAATTTCATTTGAGAGATGACTGTTATTTAATGATATTAAATTGTTGTTTATTTGACTTTCACATTTGTGTATTCATTAATTTAACTGTCAGAACCACTGACTGGGGGTTCTGAGCATTGCAACTGTCTATCACTACTTCATTTCCTCACAAAAACAAGCAAGGGATGAGGGTGGGGGTGGAGTGGATGTCTTTAGTAATAATTTAAATAATATTGGAAGCACCCCACACAACCTAAATAACACTGAAAACCTCTATATATGCCATAATTATTCTTAGATGATATCCTTAATTTTTTTATGCCTGACGGTACTCTAAAATTAAAGTTATGTCTGTACATGCACATTTGTACTTATATAAGTTTAGTACATTTCATAATATATAACAGTTATTTTTACAGTGTATGCAGTTGTGTACATTCATTTGGGAATTCATAAAAAGGGTATACTTATTTCTATGGTAAATAAACAAATTTTAAAAAACTGAAAATTTGATGCTTTTACTTCGTGCAAAAGTATATTTGATTTAGTTGTAATAAGACGGCTGATGATGCATATATGTGATATAAGCATTCAAGGTTGCTTTTGATGAACTAGTATTTTAGTCTTACAAACCTTATTCTGTTTGCAGAGCCATTTTGTGTTACATGTAATTGAAGTTAAAGAGCAGTATCTGGATAGAATAGTATCCTAGTGTTTGTAGTTCTGTTGCTATTTACAAGCCAATATGTATTCATGAAACACTGCAACAAGTTTTGCTTTCTCAACTCAACATGAATATGCGTTATTTATCATCTAACTTAATGTGTTACTGTATATGCACGATTAAAATCATGTTCATCAGTGTACTTTTGTTCTTTACATCCTTTGCATCCCAAGACAATGCTAGTCAACTTCAATTCATCCTATGTTTTTAATAATAGTCTACTCACAGATGCTTTCAAAACCTAGTTTTACATATAATCATTCTTTAGTGGAAAGGTAGCTAAAAAAAATGTTTAACAAAACTAGTTCAAGAAAAATAAAAATTGCATACTACAAAAGAAATGCTTTATACAACTTAAAATCAACATAAATTATATTATTCACACATCATATCATTGGATAGATCACCCAAGTCTTCCTTGAGTAAAGCCATGGTACTGGCCAATATTATTTATCCATTATACGCCATACACAACAGCATGGAATGACATTTCTGTTGCCAGTACTTAGGTATCCGTTAAGTCCATAAAATAAATTTGCCTAATAGCAGTATGCTTTTTCCCCGGTGAACTTCTTCTGCTACCAGGATATCTTGCATATACCTTTGTGAATGAAGAAATTTTAAAAAAATTATCAGTAAAAAAATTCCAAATAAAATAAATGCATTAAATGTTATGTAGGAAAATATTAATTTTTCGTGTTATGCAATGAAGTAAACGTGTAAATATACAAACAAATGCGCAAATCACATCGACTATCGGTTACGTGAGCGTGAGGTGGTAATGCAAATAAACAAGAAAATCAACTTTATTCTGAGCCTAAGAAGCGACTTCAGCGAGACCTTTTCATAGCGGTTCTGATTACAACGATACAAATTATCATATTTTTAGTTGGTTTATCTTACAACGTAACACAATCTCACCAACACTACAAGTAAACACTTTCAATAATAGCCCCTTAAAAGAACCTCTTATTGTCAGGATTTTCCATCATATTGACTTGTTTGCCTACTTCTTGTAATTTATCATATATAATGAGAAATCTATAAGACAATACAGATATTGTGGGTGACTATAAATAACTAAGGAGAATGACAGAAGAAGAAATACGAAGAATAAGGCAATAATTACATCAAAAGAGAAACATATGTTTACCTAGACTTCCATATTTGTTGACGCGCTTCACGTGACACTGCGACTTCGGAAAATATCGGTAAATTCCGTTTCTGCATAATTAATTAGCATCCGTACAGAAAATCGTTATATTTTCATTTATTAAACTTACAGTTGTACATTTTTTGAAACTGAATGACCTGTAATTACTCATTATTTCTACTATACTTTTTATAATATCATGCATTTTCAAGAACAGAAATGTCGAAAAAAGGTTTGTTTATTTGAAACATAAACAAATCGATTGACTTATTCAACAAAATTCAGTTCACAAGAACTTCGCCAGGACGCGTATAAGGGATTAAGATTAATTCCACTTGTTTGCATTGCGGACATTTGTAACGAGGTTTAACTCACCCACAAAATACAGACGACACCATAACAATCATGAGCATTCTTATTTCGTAGTATGCCTTCTGATATATTTGTGCTACATTGTAACTACTTCAGGAAAGTTCAAACGGTAATCATAAAATATTTATTATGTATGATAAAGTTAATAAGTAGTGGAAGCATATGTAAATCAACAATGGAGTGGGGAAGACTAATTGAGAGGACAAAATCTTGCAATGGGATTCACATAAATATTTGACGAACTTCAAGAGTTTCATACTACCAGAAGAACAATTGTGTTATCTCTTCCAAATCATTGATGTCATCTGCACATAGGACAAACGTAAACAATCCTTACCATGAAGTTTGAAATAGGTAAGATGGACGAATTAACCACAAAATATTAAGTCTCAGATTGATGTTATGTTGAAGAGGGCAAGAAACATCATGATGACCGATTACCCACTGTTTCTAAAAGCATATAGAGGAGACACAATGCACTTTTCTCTCTTCTCCCAGTTTTACACTACACAGACTGACGTTCGTTGCGGGGTATACCGGTGATGATACATTTCGCGAAATTAGGCTTTTTGTGTGAGGCTATATAACCATCATCATATGTGAATAAACTTAATCGTATCTGCGGTGTGCAGATGTCTTTATATTTTAATGTTCAATAAAGACAAAATTATGTGTATCGGTGTTTGGGGGGGGGGGGGGAAGGGGGAGTCGGTACAACAACAAACCAGCTTGCCAGTCGGATGAATCTTATTTTTTACGACAATGTTTGTACCTAGATTTGAATAGTGTTATAACCCAAATTTTATTTTGGTGTCCATCACGAGGGCACACTAACTTCCATGAGCTATCATTGGTATTGCTAACGAAGCATGAAGACGAGGCAGAACCACTAGTTCCTGGGCGAAGTCCTCTACAAAAGATCATCGTGCAGTTGCAAAATATGATTGACAGCCCTTACGCTAACTGGAACAAAAGTTAAAGCTGAGAAACTACTTAAATCTAAACATGAACACTATTTACATGTATTAAGATATTTTTAAAGTGATATTGAAACGTGTTTAAAATGGTGTGCAGACATTCATTTGTGATTGATCTCATTATCGCTTCGGTGTTCTACATTTTTATGTATTCATTTTGCTGGCAGAAGACTTAAAATTCTTAAAGGAAGAGATAGTATTAGGATTCATTAGACAACAACTAGTACACGTTGTTGTATGCCCTCCCTTTCGCTACTCTAATGCATGTTTATCTCACTCAAATATTTGATTAAAACAGACTAAGACCATATTGCCTGAATATAGACTTCCAATGTACATCACGAATAACAATGTGCTAAATGTATTTCTCCATTTTCCAATTACAACGCCCACACAACAATTTTTTTCCATTGTTAGACAGCATTGACCTAATTTGCAATTTTGAATCTTCCCTATCAACATCTCCATAAAGTCATCGGCTAACAGTTGTTTTGGGGATTATCTATTTTCCTTTTGTACATTGACTTACAAAGATATAAATTACAGGTTATAAATAATAACTCTCAAGTCTGTTATATTCACGTGAATGTTCTTATTACCTGATGCTTGCCTTTGAGAAATGTATTTGTCGACAAAACCAAGACATCCTATTTTCAAACTTAGTTTTCGAACTAGAAATCTCTACCCAAGCTCTGCTCGGGTGTTTATGTAATTGAAAGGTATTAAATATGTGTTAAATATTTTCTGACACAGGAAATAATAGACTGCATGTTCATAGGAGATCGACTTTGGTTTTATTAGATTAATACATTTACATTCGATTAATACTCGAGGAAATCCAGAAGTCATACAAAATGGGTTGGGCAAACCTGATTATATATTAGAAGATGAACGTTCAAGAAATAATTTAGTATTGAAAAAGCTATATATTATCTCATTTCGCTGTATGATGCCCACTTGTATAGCATTTGAAACGATGACCTCGTTGTCAGCACTATTATATTGAATTTAAACTTCCTGATATTGATGTATGGAATAGTGTCTCTAGTAAAAGGATTCCATGTTCATAGGAGCGGTTAACGTGATGAACTCACGACCGAAAGGGTGCTGGTGCGAATACTACCATTGTAACAACCTGGTTAGCTACCTTGCTTTGCTTTTATTCAAGTCACATTAGTCTAATGGTACAAATTAGCCTATTTAGCCGTGATATAAAAGACCAATTAATAACCAAACTCATCCTCTTAATATGTTTGATTTTGAGTTATTAGCTGGAAATAAATAGGGTCAAAATGAAAAAATATACTTACCATAATAATGTAGCACCACTGCATGATAAATGGCAAATTCATGCTGACTATCGATTCAACCAACACTCCTCTTGATTCCGAATAATCGGGTTTCGAAGAGAATTGACATGTGTGATAGGCGTGACAGAGATAGGGGATATCTGACAAATTGTTCCAAATAATTGACACCTGAAAATGTTTGGTGTTGGTTTCAATAAAGCAAATATTACGAAGGATTTTATTCAAACTGACTAAGGCAGATATTTATGTCTTCATTTGTTATCAAAGCAGTATCATCTGATGAATTAGAAAATTAAATCATGGAACGAGTAATTGTTACATTAATATAATCCGCGATGAATATAATCTTTGTTGAGGTCGGAACCGAAACAAACGAAATCCCAGTCAAGGGGTTACACTATTAATTTCCTTGCTTAGGTGCATCCCCAATGAAGTTTTTTTTTATTACCCAATAACTTGTTTTAGAATTAAAAGAAGTCTTCATTTTTGCAATATATTTTAACACATTCAACACATACATTTTTCAACACTTACTGTGTTTCCTTCAAATTTAGCTGTAAGTCGTTCGGTCTTATAGTATTTTGTGTGAATACTCTTTGCAGTAGAATCTAACTATATTTACCCTCTATACACAATCACCTACAAACAGCTACAACTTAACGATTAAAAGTGTTACACATTGTAAATATCACGCGAAGAGGTCTAAAGTCACATACAAATTTTGTTTACTTACAATGCATCAATATTAATATGTTAATAAGGGTTGTAGATTGACCTGTTTAACTAAAATATGTAAGTTTCACCAGTGTTAAAATAATACCATAGATTGTTTGATAGTACTGAGGTATCCACACATTTGATAGATATGTAATATGAAATTAATTTCGAAATGTTCTATGGTAAATAATTGACCGATTCTGAGTAAAGTCATTTGTTTCATGAGTGACCATGCGTTGAATTTTGGATCATTCATTTGTAAAAAAAAATCTGTGCCACTATCGTATATAACACTCTTTATCTTTGGAGGAGGTGATACTGTTTATTATAATTTGGTGCTGTAAATGATATTGTTTGCGAGATTGCCCCCGTGTATGAAAAATCCATTAAAAAAGACAGTCCCTAGTGTAAAACCATATGCTGATCATTCACAATACGGTTTCGTGGAAAATATAATTTGTCTGTCTCGGAAATATGTGTTGATATTAGTAGTGCAAGGATAAGCAACAAGGAAATCTGCATGTGGAATAACGTCTAGACGAATAAATTATTCTTTCGGATCGGTTAGTGTATCACTTGTCATCTCTGATTGCATGTATATCTTTGATTCAACTGGATTCAACTGGAGCACACTAGAGATATTAAACAAATGTGGAATAAAGCAGGTTCGACGTAACACTTTTCTGGTTGTATTGCGTGTTTGGTTGTTTTTCAGAGAGTTAGGATATTTGTGGACACAGATTGTATAGACAGGGTGTCCGGAACACTTTTTTACAAGTTGTTGGCATATATATTTCCTCACGCTTTTAAGTCTTTTATGTTCTCTATGTCCTTGCCTTCATCTGTCTCTGCTAAATTATAAATATTCTTGCGTAAGTTCACAATCTCGCTTTCATGAGATGTCTTCCCACATTATAATCTGTATTCTTCACTCTGTCCATGTGTACAAAAGATAAAAGTATTGTTATCTTAACCATACAGTGCTCAGTAAAAATTTCGGTGTGCTGAGGTCCAAAAGCAATTATTCAAGCAGTGTATTGAAGTCATCATAAGTGACGGCCTCAGCAGTTTTTAGTTTGTTTCATGTACCATTATTCGTCAGAACTATTTGTTTACTTTTTAGGGCTTTCTTGGCTGGTAAAATTTAGGACCATAAACAAAGCTGCAATTGTGTGGATGCATTCTCAGGTACATTTCAAGCGTTCCCATGAAGCATATAATAAATAATAACCACATAAAGTCATGTATCTAGGTGTGCCACGTCTCTCTCTGTCTCTCTCTCTCTCTGTCTCTCTGTGTCTCTCTCTCTCTCTCTCTCTCTCTCTCTCTCTCTCTCTCTCTCTCAATGTTTTGTATGGTGTGACATTCACGTTGGAGAGAACTTAAATAATTTATCAGTCCATTTATTTTATTTTATATAGTAAATTACGTTTTAAATCTCTGTGAATATACATTCTTGGTAATTACAAAATGTTTTGTATTTAGTTATCTTATTCATTCGTGTACTCATTAAAAAATGTATTTCTCTATTTAAAAAACTCAACTTTGCATGATGCATCATTATATTTCTTTATACATTATTTTTTGTTATATGAAAACAACTTAATAACACACAGAGGCTGCAACGATATATCGATACATGAGGGTACACATCTTACATAATAATATAGCGATGCAAGTTTGAGCATACCGCGATATTTGCCTTGTATTTATTGTTGTGAAACAGAAAATTAAACCTTAAAAATAGTACAATGAATACAAAGGTGACAATAGTAGATATTGCAAATTATCAAATTAAATTTTCTCTAGATATAACAATGTGCAAGTAAACAAGTATTTATATGTCATTACCTTCTTTGAACCATATTTTCTGTCACCTGACAATCTCCTGAATGTATCATTTTAAACGAATCATATCTCAAAAAATTGAATTTAAATTCTTAGTTTTAAATTTAAATATACTGCATTTTATGTCAATAATTTATTTCCTTGTTTTATTTTTTTTAAAGCCGCTTTCTTCGACTTCATGTTATATTGAAGCCATTCAACAAAATTAAAGCTTCGTTGTTTTAAGTTTAAAGACATCGCTTGCATTGATGTTAATTCTTCATTATACGCGAGTTACAGAATAAAAAATCTAATGAAAACCTGACTTCGTTCAAAAAGGATATCCGGCTTGGACATCAGACGAAGAGAAACGACGAACAAACAACTCTGGGAAAAGAAGGTGAGGAACAAAACAGATTCAGAGTAAGTGCATTGATTAGTTCTGTTGCTTTTGAAACTTACGTTAAATCAATTCAAAACTAATTTAAAAATGTCAATATATAGGAATGGAAATTTCCTAATCCGCAACAAGTAAATAACCCATTTAAACTCCCTACCATAAAAATGAAACAAAGCACAACGCCGTATATATGGACCAAAATAAAGAAGGATAACAGCGGCAGAATAGCCAACTCCAAAGTATGTGCCCAGACACTCAGCAAAAATTTATTTATTTAAAATATGGAATAATGTTAATTGAATTAATTGAACAATGATATTGCTTTTAAAGAAAAATAAACATATAGAAAATTATTTTTTAAAATTAAAATACTAATATTTACAATGTTATTTTAATCAATATCCTTAACAATAGAGTATTGTTATTTTATGAGAAATATATCTAATGTGATAAATCATCTTTGTTTTTAAATAAGACACCTAATTTCTTTTCTTATTGGATTGTGCAGCCAATTGCCTGTCCAACTTCAGAATTCACTGCTAAACGTTTCGTCTGGCTGTTTTCGTTTCGAGAGACCTGAGCTACCTTGTAAATAGTACCGGTTATCTGAGACAGTGGCGGTGACTCAGTTTTGTAATTTGAGAGTTCAAATTATCATCAGAAATTTCATCAGATTCTTGTAACAATCTTCCATCTGACTTATATACTTTTTGTAAATTGGTTATTAACGGAACAAATTATATGGAGAATTGCAGATAAAGCAAGATCAACTTTGAAATGGTTGAGTTTGAGGCTTCGTCTCCCGTCTAGACTTTTGGTTCGTTCAATTTTATCTAGCTTTTCCGTAACTTGTTTTAGGGTATTTTTTATTTTAGCAGGGTTAGGTCGTCCATTTTTGTTCAAATGTGTTTCTTCTGACTGGTCATTTAGTCAGCTACATCTCTTACACGTGACTACTTTACATTATTATCTGCAATTATTGCTTCATATCTTTCAGTCACATCACCTGCTTCTGCAAGTTTTTGTACTCTTTATCTTTGTACTCCCTATCGATGGACGTGGAAGACTCATCTCACATCCTAACGTTTAACATCAAATAATCTTCAGACATTAAATGGACAATGTTTATGCACGGTAAATTTCATTCACAATACCATTACGGTATTACAATATAGTAAACTACATAATGTTGTTCTGACTTTGTTTCATGTTTTTGCATTATCATTATTAGTATTATTATTGGAAAAGGAGTGTAAGTCTTAATGGTGCCTATTAGTTTGGTTTGTTGATTTGGGTATTTCACCCTCACCACCTTAACTTGTGAACCTCCGGGTCACTTACTCTATTTAATGTTGATGTCTGTGAGCTAATTCTCGAGTCTTTGGCTGACTCCAGCTTTCAGGATTAATTTGATCAGGAAGTCAATATTTCTTTTCCTCCTGTCAGCTGCTGCATCATACATTTTCAACAATTCCTCCCCTGTCGAGGCTTATATAGATGAATTCCTAATAGCAATGTAAGTTTTTTCTTACTGTAATCCAATTGTACCTCTGTCGTTGTTAGGGTCGAGGTACCAGGGAGGGCAAACATATTGCATTTGTCCAGTAATAAGCTTCCATATAGGGATGATGGTGCTGACGTTTCAGTGAAACTTTCCAAAATCATGGAGGCCAACTCCCACTGGATTAACTTCTGATCGGGGTTCATCCTCTTCCATTCCTTGGGTGGCCAAGGCAACATGCCTGATTCTGTTGGTATCTGGATTACTGCATACTCCTAGCACTCTGGTCTGGTTGATGAGAATAAGGGATTAAACCCCCATTCCAATAGGTTGACTGCCCTTGTTTTATACGCTTATACATGCGGAGGTGACCCTGTATAGGTTTTGCCTGGCATGACTGATTGGTTCCTCTTCATGGTCAGATCTAAGATATTTTGATCATGCAGAGGTGTACAGCTTCTTGGTTCAGGTGACTGGGGAGCTAATGTTGCTATACATATAGCTCTTGTGGCAGGAGCAGCTGACTTGACTAGTTGATACTGCGAGAGGTGCTATGGAACACGGAAAAACAGCAGCTGGAGTAGTGGATGAAGGGTCTTCAAATGATTCTATGGCCTTTGACGTCTTTCATATTACACCAATTTCAAATGACTCGTTTCTCATACGGCCTAGCTCAAAGGTGGGTGGCATAAATCTCGATATGGTTCTTAAACACCCTTGGAAACCACAAGGAGTGAGACGACGATTTCATACTTTATATCGTTTGATGTTTCCTGTCTCCCGCCTCATACTTGAAATGATCAAAAACTGCCCTATGTAACCGCCATTATCGTTCTTACCAAGCTGAATGCATCTCTTTAATGACGACACCGGAGATGAACCATGTACCATACCAGGTTGATTTAATCAAAGACCTCCACTACTGAGTTTGAAGCATCTATATTGATATAATGTTACGTAAGTTCCCTTTTAATTTCTGGCATTGATCGTGAGTAGGAAAATGTCATCATGCAGTCGATATCATTTTCATAATCTGGTACAAACTCCTTTTCAGATGAAATATGTCTCGATACGGTAGACGTTGTATTCTGTTTGTGTTCTTTTCGAACAGGTAAGTAAGGGGCTCTAAGGGGTCTCCTAGCTCCAGAGCTGTGGGTTAAGTCCAACATCCTGTGACAAACCCTTTCCTCATATGTGCACCAAACGCAACAACGCGTAATCTTTCATGGGGGGGGGGGGGAATAGCGAGACAATTATTTAATTACCGCTTCCTGGTGTCATTAGAAGAATTCCAATGCGAATTCATTAAAACTCGTGACAAAAGCGTGACATTAAAAGGACCAGAGCAATTGTTCATAGGTAACCCTTTGGTAATTACCACTATGCCTCGGTGTAAGAGAATTGTCTGTACGAACTGAATAGTTTCTTATATATTCACATGTGAAAACCATTCTTGGTCGTTCTGAGCCAATAGACATCACAGATGGAAGAGCACCTCATCGTGAGTAAAGGACGGTACCGAATTCGAGCCTTGGTATTCTAGCACAGATGTATCTCTTTAAAACGCTTTACAGGAACTGGTCAATGGCATCGACTCGGATAATTGAAATAGTACAGCACGCCTCTAGAGTTCGGAATTTCTCAGATTCAAGCCCTCGCCCAGACATGAGTATCTCCATTTTAGAGAAAACCTGGACGAAGTACCAAAACACTTAAGACATTGCCATGAAACATCCTCACCAACTTCACACTAAAAGCGTGCAAATATTTTTACAAAACTTCATTTGCAGCATGAAGGTAACATAAATAAGTTTTAAAGTATGCGTTTTCCATATTTTTAGCATAAAGCCCCATTGATTTTCTTTGCGTGCTCGTTAGACTGCCAATTATCTTGATATTATTTGTTCCTTGATATTTTGTGAAGAATAACGAGACAACCGTCGAATTTCACCGCAAATACTAGTTAAGTAATGTTGCCTTCAGATCTTGATGCAGCCGATCAATTTTACAGAAATAAGGTATTTATTTTATTTTTTAATTTCATTTTTTTTATGTCAATCAAGCTGTTCAAATACAGAGGAATTGAATTTAAAGAGCTTAGTAAATTTTATTTTAAACGTTGACCATTTGAAAAAAGAACCTTAGATTTGAGTGTCATTTTTTATTCCCTATTTTAACATCTTTTGAACATAACGTTTTCTTTCTGCTTGCATACCTGTTTTTGTCTTTCTTTCTTTATTTATTTTTAATTAAATCGAAGAAGAACAATTTGTTGCTAAAGAAATCTCAACAATTTCTCTGATCGCATGGGTTATCTCTCTTTGACCACGTTGCATAAATTAATGCAAGAGCATGTGACAGGTAAGGTGATATGGTACTGATCGTTTAATATCGGGTAGGTCTACAAAACAGTTTGGCAAAGCGAGGAAACAGGACGATTAGTAAAACATAATAAGGATGCTTAATAACTGGTTTCAAATTATGTGCAGCTTGTGTGGTCAATTCACATAAACATGGGATTTATTCCATAAAAATAAAGCAGTAGCTATTGTAAGGCTTAGTTCGTCAAAGATATTAATTATGCTGTAAAAAACAATTGATTTTGCTGTTGATGCACCGTGCTATGGAGGTGATTAATCCCCATAATTATGTGCTTGTATTTAGAATATACAGTATGACTTATACATTTGTTTATATGACATGTCAACAGCAAAATGCACACACATATATATGCCATCACATAATGCGCCAGCATATCTGGATCTATGCAGTGTGTTAGGTGTAATCAGTAGAATAAACACCATAGACCCTGATCTAGAGGTGCCTTATGCCTTGATAGATCAAGATCATTGTTGTTTGCAGTCTGACGCGTCTTATAAGCGAGGAAAGACGGTACTAATAGAAAATATATGGATATAATTATGACGGTAATCGCTTTGACTAAATTTGCAGAAAGCACAGCTTATGTTTATTTGCACAGAACAACCAGCAGTCAAAGGTAAAATACTATATTCAGAAGCAAAATGATACAAAAACTGTAAAAGTTGAATGTATCAGAGGTGTATGTGTGTGAATTAGATTTTTTAACGTAGCTTTAACATTTTGTCAGTCTATAGCTAGGATGTATGCAGAGTAGCAGTTTGTAGTGATGTCTAACGCCATGGCATCATGCGGCAGACATGTAGCATCATGTCTTACCAAGTCACATTGTCATAAAATCGGGCCGAGAAGTCCTACCATTAACCTCGTTATGCTGAGAGCCAAGCGAGGCATCTGCCAGTGCCATTTTTGTAAGTTTTTGATATAACTTGGCCGGTATTTGAACCCGCTACCTCCCACATCCGAGGCGGACTCTCTACCATTAGGCCACCGGAGTGGTCTGATTAAGAGGCTAGTGTTAGGACTGGTCAGCCTGTGACTGGTTGTATCATGATTCTACATGTCTTTAGCATGATGACCAGTACTAGCCATCACAATAAACTGCCACAATGTAGGCATCGTAACGATATGAATAAAATTGTTAAAATTACTTTAAAATCTCTCTCTCTCTCTCTCTCTCTCTCTCTCTCTCTCTCTCTCTCTCTCTCACACACACACACACACACACACACACACACACACACACAGATTACTAAGCATTGAATTAAATGATCTACAGTGTGACTTCATAGTCTCAAACGACTCAAACATTATACTATAAATTCAAAGGATGATACATAATTCCGTAACTGATATCCTTATTGATAATACTTTATCATGGCCCATCCAGTTTGAAACACGTGGGGTAAACGTAGTACTTCTTTTATATAAAGAGATTATGCTACTTAAAAGAGAACAGCAAATATGAATTTGATTGTCAAATATATTTCAATAGTCATAGATGGGGTCCATTTAATGACTACATTCCTTATAAACAATAAAGGCCCGGTAGTCTCGCCCTGTACTTGATTTAAACATTCACTGACTGTGTTAATATGTTCACCTGCTTACAATACTGATTGTTCCGCCTTTGTAGATAATTTACGTCCTTATAAGACCGACTCTTTTCTTATATGTGTGTATGTCGTGGCTTTGTTGTGTCTATCCTAACAATAAGCCAGTATCACATTACCATTATCACTGATTCCATTTTAATGCGCATTTTGCTCACTTAAAGAAATGGACAGGGTATTACTTTAGAAAGGTGTTCTTTTTCGACAATAAAAATATATGTAGCAGCAGAGAGGGTGAACCTCACAACTTTCCGAGCGTCGATTCGGAAATCTGAGGCTTCTGCCAAATAGTAAAAAAAATGGCGTCTATTCGATAAAATAAGATTTCCTTATATACGCCAACGTCGTTGTCATTCACCTGCTCTGCTGCTAAAGTTTTCAGTTCTGGGTTAACAAAAAATAATAAATGATTTCAACCAAATATTTGATCGAGTCCGTAGGACGAAAATCCTTTGTTGAAAATCGAAGATTTTTAGGATTTTACAAACAAACTAATCGCTAACACCTCTTCTTGTAAATCAATCAGATTATTTGACTGGTCGGTGAGTTTGAAATTAATTCTCGTTAACGAATTATTATGGCATCGCATGTAGACAGGATTAATTGGGTTTTCAATAATTAGGAATCCTGGAGGAGCTGTTGGTGCAAACGAATAAAGAATATATCCCTGCTGAGCTTGATTTGATTGCTCTAGATTAATTTGATAGCTTCCTTCAATTGCATCACATACTAAATTGAGCGCAATCACCGTTGAAATATTCACATTATGAGGGGCAATATGCCTACCGCCACCATCTGGATCATTATTATACCTGAAGAGGACAGCTGAATCTGATTTTTGTAGTGCTTTGATATCGGTTTTAACAATTCTTGCTAGTTCATCAGCGTTGTATTTGGGAAACTTGAAATTAAGCAGATCGGCTTCTGTGATATTGTAATCGGTTAAGAATCGTTGTTTATTGTCGCTGTTGTCATTAATTATTGTTTGAATTATTAGTTCATAGATATATTTCATGTCCGATATAAGCTGATTTATTATTTCAACGTGTTTTTGCGATTTTGTTTTCCGTAGTTGTTCTAGTTGTGTGTCATATAATTGTTTAATCTCATTAAAATAACCACGGACGTCAGTTAGCGTAAATGAAATAGTAACAGATGAGTCGGTTGTTCTTTTAATGATAAAATCCCATTGCAATGTTTCTTTGTTGGTAAATATAAATCTATCGGCGATTCTTCCTTTTCTTATATCAGATAAATTATCTTGATAACTGGGATTGATTTCATGATATGATTGTATGTCCGTGGTTAAGTCGGTGGCGGATTTTTCCGGTGGTTTTTCAGGCCATCCTAACACTGTTCTTAACGAGCTGTTATATATATCTACAATGTATCCCTCTGTGCTTATTTCGATCGACGACGAGAGTGTCGGTTGATGAACATTAATAACTATTTTTGATTCTTTTCCAGTGATTGATTTTATTCTACGCTGAATTTCAGCATTGATTTGCTTAATTTGGTACGACCCAGTTGGTAACGAAACTGTTTCCCACTCTGGAGTACCATCGGGTTTATTCTTATACGAGAACACCAGTGTGTTATTGGGTTGCTGACCACTAAATGCAACCGATCTGATATTAGGCCAACTGTGATACACTCGTAGTTTTGCTAGCGCTATCTCCTTCACTGGGACCGGAGAGGGGAAATTCACACTGAATTCTGGATTCGTTGATGTTATTGATATCATACTCGTTTGTACTGGGTTCGTGTTCTCCACTATTCGTTGAAGTAATTCCATCGGTGTCGTCATCGTTGCTATACTCATGATTTATTTCTAATTTTGGTATCGAGGAATCATAAATACTGACCATCACTGAGAACTCACAATCTGGTAATGTTGATATTATTGAGATCATTTTTTGTTTTTTTGGGTTCGTGTTTTCTGATTCCATCGGTGTTGTCATTGTTATTATATTCATGTTGTCGCTCTAATTTCGATATCGCGGAATCAAAAATACTGACCATCGCTGAGAATTCACTATCTGATATAATCGTATTATCGAGTGACGACGATATCATCAATGATAATTGCGAGTATGCGGTTGATGCAATATGAAATTGAAGTAAGTAATTCTGCAGTTTACTCTGGCTGCATGATGATATCTTTTTTGCTATCCCGGTTAATATACCCCCGATTGTAGCCACCGCAGAAATGCAAATTGGAACTACGACCGGGGCAATCATTGTAACCGATGCAAGTATTATTCCGGCACCAGTGAGAACACTTGACACCGAGTATATAGTAACATCAATTGCGGTGATTCTTCGTCGGTATTTTTTTATTTTTATTTGATACTCCTCAGTGAGGGTTTTGAGTCTATTCTGAAATTCTCTGACCTGATCATAGCGACATTGCGTCGATGACAAAGTCATTGTTATTTTAAACCCGCTAGTGTTTTCAATTATTTGTCATCGTTAGCGGGAATTGTTAGTACTTCAGTCGGAAAAATGAGCTACGAGTTCTAAACACCAGGCTATTTTTGATCTAATGGTGGAGCTATCAACCGCGACGACATTAAAGCTTTTTTTGCGACCATCCATAATTAACGTCGCGGTGCCACCAGAGTAGGTTTTACCGTCCGCGATCATATTAAATTGATCGATAGAGATCCACGTTAGCCTGTAGATACCATCGGCCCATGTTGGCTTGTAGTCAGGGCCCACTATGCCGGGGAGACCCAAGATACCGATGGATAATGTAGTATAACCGTCTCTTATCCAATCCATGGTTCCATGATTAACCGTATACACGATATTTTTAACGCCCGTGTAGTGATGTGGAATCTTTACCTTTTCAGATATTCTTTTCAGGTTAAAAAGATCGTCGAAAATATCGAGATAATTTACCGTGATTCTGGTAGGATCTATTGTTTTTCTACTCTCCTCCCTGTTAGAGAAGAATAATGAAACCAGAAGGTCTTCAACTTTAAGCTCTGCTTGGGTTTTAATATGGTTGTCGATGTTAGAAAATTTCGTCGTGATATCTTGGAGGCTACTGCCCTCAAAGAACTTATTAACAATATCGCTGGTGTGCTTTTGTTTGTCAATAGCGCTTTTAATTTCCGCGAGAGTCATGCCTGTCAACGATGTGGTTTCAGACACAGGTGTTCTCCCTAAAAATTTATCCACGATGGTATTAAGTGTTGTTTGTCTCACCATAAACATATTAATATCTTTGAGAGTCATTGTAGATGTAGCCGGGACACCAAAGAAATTATTAGCGATGTAGGCATTGTGAGTGTGCTTGCCGATAAACTCACTGATTTCAGCGAGAGTCATGCCAGCCACAAGCGGGGTTCCAAAGAACCTACCAACAATGCCGTTTGTGAGTTTTTGATCTTCGCTTACTTTAAAAATCTCGAGATAATTTGCCTTGATTTCTGAAGCAGTCATCATCCTTCCAGCTTCCTTGTTAGCGAAGAATGAATTCAACAAGTCTTTAATTTCAGCGAGAGTCATGCCAACCACAAGCGGGGTTCCAAAAAATTTATGTACGACATTTTTGCGAAAACTATTATAACCTCGTATAAAATCATTCAGCTCACGTTCGTTGGTAGCAATCGCGTCGGTGATCGTAGACACAAGTGCGCCTGGTTTAAGTTGTCCATCGTTGGAATACAGTGCAATAGAGTTTTCAGCGGCAGCGCGATGCCGTATCAAAATGTCATTCACGGATATATTACTGCTTTTCAATTTACCCTGGCGATCTTGAAATACAACTATTTCGTTCGGGTCAACACTTGTTAAATTTAACGTCTCAGCGATTTCATCTTCTATTATTTTTTTTACATCCTCGATAGAACCCGCAGATGTTTCCTCGGTGGGTTCCAACATTGACAGAGGTTGTCCCCAAATATCGATCATTATTGTTAGCGTAACTTGTGTTTTCAATTTATTGATCCTTGTAATTTCCCACTCGTGTATTCGTTTACAATAATATGAGGTGGTTTCCACGGAGATCCAAAGGATTTTAATGAAATCTCCGCGAGGACATTTAATACTTCACGGCCGCATATCGGTGGATCATTTAATTGTTGTGTTGGCAGCGTGGAATAAAAAATCGGAAACCCTTTGAGTTTCATCGAGGAATTTATATACCGCATAAACTCGCTTGGCGGAGCTAACCCATATGAATCGAAATAGACAATCCCACGTGGATCAATCGCGTATGCAACCCAGTGAGTTCCCGATCCGCTGCTGTTATCAAGATTGATGATACCGGTTTCAACGTTATTTGGTTTTCTCGGTAATTGATCTCTCATAAAAACCCCTCTGAAGTTTTTTATCGCTAGTTTTTTAGCAGCATCAATTAAATCAAAATTGGACATGGGAACTATAAGTTCCTCAACCATAGGTTCCTCAACAATTGGGCCGGAAATCGAAGATTTGGGAACCATAGGTTCCTCAATTAATAAACCGTTCCTGGTATTTTTCTTAGACCCGATCCGTTCACGGATTTGCCGCTGTACCATGAATACGGGGTTCCTGGTAGGTACAACCCCTTTCCCTTTTTTTTATATCCTTTCCCAGTTGCCTTTTTCAACGCCATCCCTGCTGCGGTCCCAACGGCTCCCAACGCTGCCGCCTTCGCCACCGCTGGGGCAGCCGCTGCAATCAATGCTGGTATTGCGGCTAACAATGGAAATATACCACCTGATTTTATCATGTTCGCGATTGCGGCTTTCGAAAAATCAATTTGAACCCCTCGCTTATTTTTCAATGCATCATTGAAATGTTTTATTTGACGATCCGTTAATGATATTTTATGTGTACCTCCGGACATCTGCGCTGGTTTTAACGTTATTGTTGTTCCACATTCCTTAGCGGATTTTGATCGCAATTTCTTGACCTGACCATCAGTCAGCTTGACACTAACAACACTATATGGCATTTTATTGTAAAACATATTTATTCTTTCAATTGATCTAATTGGGGGAATCCTATGGAAACTTTTCAAGTTTCATTTACAGATTTTCCACTGGTGCATCAACAAGTCTCATTCGTCCGCCAACCCCTTCTAACAACATTGATTTGTCGCTGAGAATGACAGCAACCGCTCTATAATTAACACCATCACCAGGATCTATACGAGCCCTAAAATGTATATCAACAACGGATTGCCTTGTTAAATCAAGATGTTCCAGTGAAAAGTAATAAATTGGATACAAGTTCTTAAAATCGAGCTGAGATATTTGCAAACCAGTATCAACATTTTGATCACGACCCATATATGACAGCATCCGATGATACACACGTGCTATTTGGTTGTTTCCGTAATTAAGCTGTATATCCTCAGATGGTTCTTGTTGTCCGTTTATTCTCAGTGAAACCTCACTTACCCCTAACCGATCAAATATCATATGACTGCGTTCTTGGGAACCTAATCGATTCCGATTCTGCAGCGCTATAAATATATGACGTGGAGCTGAAACGCCTTGTTTTGATGCCAGGTGCCATGTTAATGTACCAGCGACATTATCCTCTTTAGCATCAGTCGTTGTTGTTAGCCAACTTAGCAATGATTTACCACCGGTTTCCATAAACGAAAGTAGCCGCTCTTCCGTGGTAATTGATGGGGTCATTACTGGCATCCATAATACTATTTTACTCAAAACAACTTTACCATCAGCAGCACCAGTACGCCAAATTGCATCGTTGTCATTCCCTTTTCGCACTAACGCGATTGTGTGTTTGGCTCCATAGATGACTTTTCTTACATTTCTGCAGAATCCAAATATGTGATGGAGTGGAATCGCACATGAAAACTTTTTATCTTGTCCTTCCAATGCTAATTTTCGTGTTGCAAATCCTAAATTGAAATTACCATTAACGCCTCCGAGAATATCAAACGCAGCTCCGGGTCTAGCTCGACGTTCTGGATTAATTGCTTCTCGTTGATTATCAACTGCAGTATCTTGTGCTGTTAACACTTTAATGTATTGAAGGTGGTCAGCGTTATCAGAGGTATCCTTTGCAAACATCATAGACGGACCAGCCGATCTTGTATAATCATCGGAGTATCTTGATAATCCGATTATTGTTGTTGCAACATCAACCTCGCGGTCTATTGATTCAATTTCTTTTCCATCAATGAGATATCTTGCACTTTCAAATAACGCCATTATACCGTTGTTGACGAAACCAACTCGGATATTTGAATCATTTGCATATGGGGTATCAGCTGCATCATTTGTTACAAGTTTTCCTTCTACTTCAATAAATGCTTCACATGGTAAAAAGTATTTACTGGTATCTTGAACTTGAAGTTCAATTCGCGATCGTAGGTCGGGTTGTATTGCATGATAGGAATAGTATTGATAATCGCGGACGGAATCATCCTTGCGCATTGGGGCTTCCATATCTAACGCGGGATCAGCTGTTCGTTTAAACATTTATAACATTACTAGCGTTTTCAATTGGTGAATTGCAAAGCAATTTCATCTTTGTAATCATCGTCGTTGAAAATTCCTCGAATTTCTTTTTTGTTTCAAACCACTTCCTGCTATCGCGTTCATGATAGCGCTATCTGTTACTGGCGAAGCTGTCAATTGTGACGAAGTCAATTGCGCTAGTTTTTCTTCCACTGCGTTATTTATTACTTTGCTGATTTTTGCAGGCATCACTGTAGTTGATGGCAGCACTAATGACGAAGTCATCGATGACGAAGTCATTCGTGGTTTCTTTCGCACCAATGATGCTATTTTATCTTTCGCAGCAGAAAATGCCTTTCCAGCAAGATTTCCAACGAAATTGATTCCCTTATCACGAATGATATCAATGGCTTTCATTGATAATTGTTTAGCTAACGGCGCCACCTTGGGAGCCATTCTTGTAAATAACCCCGCAATGGTATTGCCGAAACCATCTCCGTACCACGCGCGATAAACAGGCAATCGTGAGTTCACCACGTAGACACTTACGGGTTTATCATGGTTATAGTGTATAATCATCTTATTATAAAACTAGTAGTTTTTCAATTAGTGATCAATCGCTTACATCCATAAGATTTTCATCGTTGTGATTTTCAACTAATTCAGCAATAAGTTCTCGATATACATTAATGTCCATGATACCACCAGCAAATAATCGTCTACAGATATCAGCGGCCTCGTTAATTATCTCGACGGAGTTATTTCCGGCTCGTTTCCCTCCGATGAGAACCTCTAACCGTGATATATCACTGAGAATATTACCAGGACATGTCACGGTAGAGTCAAATACATCCTTTGGATTTTTAATCGAATATCCCTTTCCGCTTGTTTCCTCAGTTGTACCAGTTGCGCCCTGACTATCATCAAGTAATTGCCTTTGTCGGCCTCGACTTTGTTTTTCTCGTTCTTGTTGTTTTTGTATACCATAACTATCAACTCCTACTTTAAAAGATCTATACTCAATTGTATCCTTTTTCAAATTACCAATAATCCCCTTATTCGTTTTATACAACCAATTAACCCATTCATCTCGGCTTATTCTACTGTTTTTATACTCGTCTTTTAAAAAATCCTTTCTAGAATCAAAGCTTTTGGCGGCGAAATCACCAAAAGTCGTATAATCCTGGTGTTTCTCCAATTGAGGTCGTTTGATTTCCTTTATAGCTCCTTCGGTGAGTTTGTCTATAAAGGAAACACCTCTTGGGGTGACGACATCAACAAGTTGTGGTTCAGGTGTGGAATCATCAATATCAGCTAATCGTTCATACTCACGCTGAGTTTTTATATCACTGGATAACTGTTGTATCCCTGCGCGTGTTTGTCCGGTCTCTGCTGCTACCTTTTCAAGCACACCAAGAACAGGCACTTCTCGTCGCTTGCCTTCCTTAGGAATATCTCCGTATATTGCTCGTTCAGTTGCTGTTTTCACATCGCTGGTCGCCTTAGTTACCGGGGCGAACAGTTGTTCACTTGACACAGAAAAGTCAGTCTGCGCTTGTTGTCGTTGTTGAAGTTGATCGCGAACTCTGTCTCGAACCGGTATAAACTTTTTAATTGCTGCTAGCCGCTCTCGGGCTAATCTAGTTGTAAGCGATTCACCAACCATATATTGTTTGTGAACTAAATTTTCAAATGTGAAATCCGGAGGGTTTCCATCATAATTAAAAGCTTAGTTATTAAATAACTTAGTTATTAAATAATGTACCATCAAGCTAACGTATTCATCTTCGACAGGGTTAAACTGTACGACGCTATTCGCGAGTGTTTCAGAAATAACATCGCTGGGGATTTCAGAATTGTAATATCTGAGAATGGCGATGAACGATTTGTGTTAACGACGCGGCAACAAGAACAATTACGTGAAAATGGAGGCGTCGCGGTGATTACTTGCTACTACGACCAGATCATCCATTATGCACATAACTGCATGAGCAAGGCCAAACTGATGAGTATCCTTTCAGGAGAAAATCCTATGTAACAAGTGTTACAAAAAACGCTAAAAAAAAATAAATAAATTATTTAAATTATTTACGAAAGCCTATATTATTTTTTAGTAACACTCACGTGGTTAAGATACGGGTCGCTCCTCGTTTAACATTTTTCTAAGATCACGAACTTTAGAACCAATTTCAGCTCGTTTTTGATATTCTTGGCCAAGCTTTTGACGTATTGCTTCAACGGTGCTAAATAGCGTTATAAATAAATTAATGTCGTTACCGTACAAACAACCATTAATGGATTTTTGAATTCCTTTCACGAGCCTGTACATCCTAGGTAAAACAAAACGACCCTTACTAGACAGATATTCAATATCTTCATATTCCGAGGTAATCTTGTCAACGTCGAGACTTTCAGATAATAATACCCCTTTATTATTTAAATTTGAGATTTCAGCAATTATAGCATTTACATCATTGATATCCATTATTTATATTTTTATATAAATAAATTTATTTATAAATATAGTATACTGTATCTCTAATTAATAAAAATAAAACATATATGACAACACATCTTTGGAACTCCTTGGGTGCCTTCGCATCCAAGTAAGCCCAAGGGGACCCGAAACATACATCTCCGGAAGGGAGGCCTAAGGTGGCAAACGCCATCTTAGACCGCCCAGAAGATATGCTTGAGGTATAACGTCACAACATGGACGGCACAATGCCATATATTTCCGCTCGAGTGTTGCGGCAAATTTTAGGCATAACATATACTTAATTAACTTAATTAAGGATGGATTATAATTCAATGGAACGATGATGGTATGATGTGGGCGTGGTAAACCAAACCAACATGGCAACCCATGAAATCTCATTCATGGTTGCATGAGTTGGAAAAAAACACCAACCCACGCTACCGAGAATGCGATAGCATGGGTTGCCATGTTGGTTTGGCTGAGGGGGACCGCCCCACCCCCCCAATTAATAGAAAAAAACATCTTCCGTTTCGCCATCAAATAATGTGTCTGCTATGGGGACCGAACACGTAGTAGTTGATAGCTATGTTTACAAGACAAACACGATACCATTACACCACGAACAGTCATACAGAATAGAGATTTTTTAATATATATATATATATCTGATATACTTAACAATAAGAGATTTTTAAAATAGACAATTTTATGCTGCAACAATGAGAAATATTTTAAACAAAATAATACAGTTGTTTAATAAAACAGCGTTTTATATACTCTGTTATAATTCTCTAGATAAAATACATTCACATACAAGGAATTTTAACCACGCCCACATACTTCAATGAATAGGAAACACTCGCGTTCCGGCTGAGCGAACATAGGTAATGCGTGGATTATAAAGAACGTCTGTACTGAAAAGAACGAGTTAGCTGTCTGCTTTACTGCTAGTCCACCCACCCCACACATGAGATATGTAGATAAATAAAACTAATAATGCAGTTTTAGCCCACAAGTGACAATAAAAAGTTTTATTCTCTATCGAAAACTCATGCATTATATCTCCATTACAGTCACGTGGGCGCACCTAGTCAAGTACAGGTAAGCAGGCGACAAATTCCTTTGACGTCATAATACAAGGGAACTTAGTAGGTAGGGTGTGAATTGTAGTGCGGATTTATCCATAAAGGATTTATCTCCCTTAAATAGTTTCAGTGTATACGAACTTTATTTTATGACCATTTTTTTTAGACAGAGATGTTTTAATGATTTTTTCAGCAACAAATCGAATGGAAGTACTGCAAATATCGAAATAGTTTCCAGCCGCATTTATCGACTGAAAGCTTCTCTCTTCATTATTTTCTAAATCAAACGATTTCACACCCTTGGGATGTTTCGCGTGCTTACCAGCGTTGCTTTTTAAAAGGTTATCGCGCTGCGAGACGGCTTGAAGATTCCCAAGACAATTATCAGTCTTCACGCCATTTATGTGATCAATCACAAGACCGTCTTCGATTAATCCGTAAAATGCTTCATAGATGGCTCTGTGACAGAGATACTTCTTCCTCCCAGCTGAAAACATCAAATAGCCCATATTATTCAGATACCCAACAGGTTCTTTGAGTCTGCGGTGCCTGACAACACCATCACTAGAGGCTTCGTAATTAGCAAGCACTGGGTGAGGTCTGAAATCTTGGCTCATTTGTATAATAATACTACTTGTCTAATTTATTATCTGCTTTAATTATAAATCTCTGGATATAATCTTGAGGGGTTTTTATTACTTTGTCCTTGATTTTATCAAGGATGACGGAGTCAATGATTCGTTTGTCATAGTAGCGTTTTAGTTCCCTGTATCGTTTACCCCCACAAGCAAGGCATAATTGCGATTTTCCTCTAACACCCACCCCACATTGGAGGCATGCGAGAGGGCCTTTTGAACCGTTTCTCACGCTTTGCATATGATACCCACAGAATTCGCTTCTGCATGATTTGTTACACGGGGTTGTAGATCCAATCATTAGCCACTTGCAGTGATTCATTATACTATATTTTTCTATTTAAATACTTGTTTTAATTATAACATGGAGGAGTTCAAGAGATTATCGAAAATTAAGCCCTGGAAAAATACTAAATTCAATCTTGATAGGGAGTTCCAAAGATTATCGAAAATCAAACCTTGGAAAAATACTAAATTCAATCTTGATAGGGAGTTCCAAAGATTATCGAAAATCAAACCTTGGAAAAATACTAAATTCAATCTTGATAGGGAGTTCCAAAGATTATCGAAAATCAAACCTTGGAAAAATACTAAATTCAATCTTGATAGGGAGTTCCAAAGATTATCGAAAATCAAACCTTGGAAAAATACTAAATTCAATCTTGATAGAGTCTCTGATACACCAAAACGTCTAATCGGTGATAGAACTATACTCGGTAAAATCAGGGAGTGTTTTAATGAATTCTACCGAGACGGTGCAGCATACTGTTGGTCGACATTTCGAATTATTGATGAAGATGTCAATGTACCCATCATCGATGCTACTATGAACGATAAAAGAGCAGCTGAGATAATTTCACATTTTGGCACGAAGAGGTATTTTTTCAGAATAAAATTCATTATCTACGACGAAGGTGAATGGATTATCAGGGATAAATTTGAACCAATCCTCAAGGATAAAAAAACTGTTATTGTGAGTAGAGATTCCAAACCAGGAATTCTAACTGGAATTGACAAACCATACTACGAGAGATCTTATCCCGTAACAGCAATCGTTTATGGGATATATCCGTTAAATGATAAACCCGATATTGCAAAACTAGCTCCTATGAAATATTCACCATTGACTTCGTCAAGGCTCAATTGTGTAGCAACACGGGTAATGGAACACTTCACAAATGCATCCCGAGGAAATAAACTAACTGATCTGCGACGTAGGAAAATAACAGAATGGGAACTGACAGTGAAACAGCACGGTGCAAAGATTTCTGATATAGCTAAATTAGAAACATCATTAAGATTCCCAATAACCGTTATGACGATAACCGGAGAAGTATTACACGAACCGAAATATAAATTACAAGGAGCGCCAATACAAATTATTGATCATAACGAACACGCGTGGACACCTGCAGTAACAATATTTCCACGAGATAGAACCGTGAAATATATCCCCCCGGAATTTTCCGGGGAATTTTCCGGGGATGTTTTCTATGAAGAGAAATTATTTGATGCTATTCATGCGTTGTGTAAAGATGATCCTGTGTCAGTGTGGTTACTTAGTAGTGCTGGTTCCGAATCAGGATTTGATCAATTTGTAAGACCAAATGGTGAATTATATCGCGTTGAAGAATTAGATAACAGAATGAGAAAAATCGCTAGTGATTTTTCACCGGAGAGTTTCCATGAAAAACTACTCACGGATAGTTTTACTATTCCATCAGTGGTAGCTCACTTCGCAAGAGAAAAAAACTCATGGCGTCCAACACGAAGTGATTTTCTCGAGGACGTTAAATTGAGTTGCATCGAATTTGGTCATGGAGGACTGTGGAATACAAAATACCATCGTGACGGTATGATTTCAATTGATATATCCGCGTGTTATCCTGGAAGTTTTCTCGGGTATGGAGAATGTAGTAACTATTTTAAACGATTTGGACACCCCACGCATGAAATGACTCGTGTTGCGATTAATGGACCATTACCTGATTTTGATTTAACCGGATTCGCTCGTGTGATATCATTTGAACTCGCTACAGGGTTACATCCGTGTAGTTATGTTTGGCTCGGTAGACACCTATCTGAAAAGGCCTGGATGCCAATAGTGTTACTACGATATATGATTGATTGTGGCATGCTGATATCGTTGATTGTTTCCGAAGCTATTATATGCTATCGAGCTCAAAAAGAAGTTTGGCTACCACAACCCGATCTAGATCGTATAATCAGCGAACTACGAAAACAGTGTCCAGATGGAAATTCTTCGAATTTCAGTGAAGAAGAAATCATAAATTGGTCTAAGAAGTTATTTGAAAGTAAAAAAGAACAAGCAAAGGATTTTGGACGAAAAATAATCGGTAAATTTACCCAGGGTGGAAGATACGACAATGCAAAATTTTCCTCGCGGTTGATCATAGACGTCGCTGAATGCGATTTTCTTGTAACGGATTTAACGAAACAGGGAAAACTTGTATCCCGTAAGGATGCTTTTCTATCCAATGGTGAGAAATTGGGTACGGTTGTTACCTACTGTGATGGATATAATTCCCAGTACACACATTTGAGAAGTTCTATGCTAGCTTATGCTTCTATCAATTTATTTTCGATGATAAATAGATTTCCTAATACCGCGGTTAGAGTAGCCACTGATTCGATGTATATACACAATAAGTACAAATCAGCTGTAGCGGCATTCACAGATCCGGAGGAAGCGTGGGGGCGTTGGCGATTTAAAAAGGAGATGCTACATGAGTATTGTGAATCCGCAGACGTTGCCATGGATGAAAAGTACTTAAAATGTGATGAGATTCAATCAGAATTTTCTAATGCACCACCGGTATCTGATCCAATATGTAGATACAAGACAGTTTATTTAAACGGTTGTGGTGGGTCAGGAAAGACAACTCGTGCAATTGAATTATATCGTGGTGGTGGAAATACTTGTATTCCTACTAACATGATTGTGTTAACACCGACTCACAGACTCGCCAGAGAGATGATACAGCGAGGGGTAAATGCTTGCACTTACCATAGTTTTTTTCGATGGAAAGGTGACAAATGGACTCCTGAGCGTATGGGTGATAAATTCATTCCTGAAATCATAATTTGGGATGAAATATGCACAGTGTCATTAGATGTATTAAAAACATTTCTTGAGTGGTTGTTAAACAAAAACACAAAAGTCGTCATGTGCGGTGATCACGGCCAACCACCACCATTTGTCGGTGGATCTCCACATGAATGGCTAAAGGGTTCTGTAGACTATTATGAAGAAATTAATACCGACCATAGATCACTTGATGAACAATTACGCGAGTTCAAAGCACTGCTTAGATTACAACCGGATAAAATCCAATGCGAAATAGCGCGTGAAATAATTTCAGAAACTCCTATGAATGATTTCTGGGAAACGTGGAGACCAAATGATTTGATAGTAGCAAGTAGAAAAATAGTCAGAGACACACTTCAGATGAAGTTATTTGAATTGCATAAAGAAAAATTTGCAACGCTTCCAGTACCGTTGTGTTATAGGCCTTCGGATACACGAAAGCAGAATATAGAAGTTGATATTCCAAGCCTGACAAAGTCAGGAAGTGAAAAGCAGATTCTCGTGTTAAATGATATTGTGCTGGTTGATATCAATGTCGTTGAAGATGCATTGCGTGCTAATAAATCCCCATGGACGCTAGGATACGCAGCAACAATACACTCTTCACAGGGATTGACTATATCGGATACAATTGTTTGGATGGTAGATAATCGCATCGAATGGTCGAATTTAGTCTATCTCGCAGTATCCAGAGTACGAAGAATAAATCAGCTTCGAAGAATTGTCTTCGATGATAATGACACAACAATAAGTGATATTGATGTTAGCATCATTAATAAAAAACTCTCCGGTTACAAACAACAGGACAAAAAAAAACAACGAGAATTTGATATTGATGCTAAATTAATAATCACTTTGAAGAAACAACAGAATAATCACTGCGCGAGTTGCAATTGTATAATGCGTTGGCAGTATTCGGATAAGGATCCTCGCCAATTCACCGTAGACAGAAAAAATAACAATCTCGGTCATGTCAGAAATAATGTGATGTTGACTTGTCTTGAGTGCAATAGACGCCGGGGTGAAAGCACAATGCCTCTGGCATCGGGTGCTAATTAAGACCATGCGGTGGCAATTGAGTATCCTCGGGAATCACTTGCAGTTGTTGTCGAGTAAATCCTCGCTGAGGAGCAGTTGAATCCAGTTTATAGATTGCTGGTCTACCAGTTGATCGTGTTATACTAGATATCTTATGCGTAGTGACGCTCCAAATAGGATCAGTAGCCCTTTTTCTACCCCCTTCAAGCTCTCCTGGTTCGTATAAGTACCTAACAGTGACATTACTACCAAGAATTGGTTGGGAAACGCTAGCGTTTCTAGGGAAATCTTTTTGTGGTTGTACGGGTATAGACTTCTTTTTAATCGCGTTGATAGGTTTCATGTTGATTGTTCTAGTAATCTCGTTATTCAGTGCAGTAATCACAGCTGGTAACCTTTTGACCCATTCACGGGATCGCTTTTCTTGAATGAATTCTTTTGCGTATTGATATCCAAATAACCGCTCAGCAATCGTCCGATTAAATCGTTCGACAATGGCCTGATCGCGATGTAGCGCAGTATGCCCTCGTCGTATGGTGACATTATGATTTTTCATTGTAGATAGAACTGCACCCTGAAATTCCTTGCCAGGATCAACCTGCAATAGATTCGGCCAGTGCAGAGGACCTCGTCGATAAATCCTTTCAAATGCAGAAGCAACTTCAGTGGCTGATTTTGTTTTTAACGGTTCTGCTTCTTTGTATCGACTTGCAATATCAACTACGGTTAACGCGTATTTGTAACCACGATCATGTGGCAGAAATAATATATCAGCCTGATGAACTTCATTAGGAGCGGTCACATCAAAATGCGAGAATTGAATTTGTTTAGGTGGTGGTAGATAAATTTGCCATAGTGCCTGTTTAGATAACCAATCCGCCGCTGTAGTTTTTTTCACTTTTGCAGCGCTAGCGAGTTTATGTACTGCTGATTTACCCCTCCAGTATCCTCTTGGGGAATAATAAATTGATTCCATATTAAAATGCTAACATTTTCAATTACCAGCACCCATCATCAATTTGCCTTTCATAGCTGATTTTACCAACCACGAAGCCAACTTTTCTTTAAAAGATTTATCAGGAATAGCATTTAACGCATGAATTAATTTCACATCCGCGAGATGCCTGTTTTGCAGATTGCTGCTTTTATATGCAACATCATGAAGGTGACAGGCCTTATCAATGGCGTTTATTGGTTCTTCACCGGGTCGGGGTTGATTTTGATCATCAAGTCTGATATCTAATCGTGTTCCGGGACCACAGTAGCTATATCCTGGAAGGTGCTTTTCTCCGGGGTACTTTGCCCATGGGGTTCCAGGGAGCTTTGTCAATTTGGCTGCGATATCACCTCCTCGTTTTTTTTTAAAACATCTCCGGATTGTAAAATCTTTGATTTTGTAGAAATAAATCTAAACTTTTTTATACCACATGTTGCACATCTACCAGTTAGTGCTGATCTGTTATTTTTAGTTGTAACCGTCGTCACATCATTTGTGCTAGTACGCGTTTTACACTTCACACAATATAGATCCATAATTTATGTATAGAGATATGAATATAATTGATTTTTCAGCGACTAAAATAAGAGAACCAGTTAAGCATCATGCAGCGCTACCAAACTCTATCCGTGCAATTATAATCGGGCCATCTGGATCCGGTAAAACGCAATTGTTGCTCAATTTAATAATGAGATGGATGAAGTGGGATAAGTTGTATTTAATTGCCCCTAGCGTAGATGATCAACGATGCTATGAAGTGTTAAAGGATTTTAACGAGAATGCATCAGAAATTAAAGGTGAGAATACCATTGATTTTATAACTGATATTGACGAGGCGCCATCCGTGGATGACCTTGATGGGAGCATTAACAATTTAGTCGTATACGACGATGTGATGTTAGACAATCAAAAAAACCCAGCTAGAATATTTTCCCGGGGGCGTCACAAAAACACTGATGTGATATATGTCACTCAACGCTACACTCAGATTCCAAAAGTGATCAGAGATAACTGTAATATTCTTGCTGTGTTTAACGGCGTTGATACACATACGCTACGAAATATTTGGCAGACATGGTGTTCCGATATGGACTTCAATCAATTTAAAAATTTCTTTAGTCATGCTCAGTCAACCCCGCATGGATTTGTAACAATAAATTTACATGATCCTCGGACACGATATCGTATCGGACTCGATCAAATATTTGGTTGAAATCATTTATTATTTTTTGTTAACCCAGAACTGAAAGTTCCAGCAGCAGAGAGGGTGGATGACAACGACGTTGGCGTATATAAGGAAATCTTATTTTATCGAATAGACGCCATTTTTTTTACTATTTGGCAGAAGCCTCAGATTTCCGAATCGACGCTCGGAAAGTTGTGAGGTTCACCCTCTCTGCTGCTTATGTTTATGTTCTGATAAAATCTAGATTAAAAAAATGTTTTTTTTCAGTATCTATTTTCATTGGTAAATGAATTTTATCCATATCATCTGTCCCGGGTATTGATAATTTATCGCCTGATAAACAAAAAGATAAAATTTATGACTTTTCCAGTATTTTTTGTAAATAATAAACTTTGCATCCTCTCAGTCATTGAAAGAATACCGATTATATTTTATCTAATAGAATGTGTGACAACTCAGGCAGAGTTTTTAAATTCGCACAATCCAAACTTAACATAGTTGAACAGTATAATTATTAATGTATTTTATTTGTATTCATCTATTCTATAAAGATTCATAAATAGAAATAAGATGAGTAGTTTAAAATCCACAGTGTCTAATGTGGACAAGTAAAGGGAAGTAACTTTAAAAGACCATAATACCTACTACATCTATTTACATGTTTTGTTTGTCATAATAATAAATTACTTATCAATTTGTTTTCAAAGACATGTAAAACTTATGAAATACTCATTCGTCATTAAAATAAAGGTATAAGAAGAACGTGTTCGTGCTTTTATCTTGGTATCCTAATTAGATTTTAAGGTAACAGGTATACTATTCCACGATTACTAATATTTCAGCGGGCACAGAACTATATACATTAATCAAAGGTGATTGTAACTGTAGTTAGAGAGGCCGTGCTTCTGCACTATTGGTCCATTAGTCTATTCATCTAATGATACCAATATATCTCTAAGATTCATCTGCAATGTGCACCGAAACTGACTAAAAAGAAATTTGAAATACAGAACCTGTTTCAATGCAAATTCAGTTCCAAGACATCTCTATAGCAATCGACTGTGAAAGTATCATAGAGAATTTCAAATTATTGGCCGGAAATTATACATCCATCAACAGTGATGAAGTGCGCCGTTTTCAGGATTTATCGACACCTAAGGTTGAAATGATTGGAAGTGACGCACCTACCTGATCACAATTTAGATTTATCACATTCATGCAAGATTGTGCAATTTGTGCACGAGGGTGTCGCTTCACACTACTTTGATTTCGCTATTGTTGTCACTAGACACTGCTGTTATGATTATCATTTTCTTAGAATGAGAGCCAGATATTTACGTCAAATGAATGAAAATAGGTAAATTGTAGTTCTTAGAAATACACCCGTATTTAATTAAAATAGTTGTCAAAATAGAATCATCGTAACACTATAGTATTCAGAACTGTTTTGAGATGCAATAAGTGTGCCTCTTCAAAGATGATAGACGCTTGGTTACTATAATGACTTGTGCATCATATTTAAGTGATTTTTCTTGCAAGCATGCTTAATAAGATTCTTTGTCTATGTCGCTTGCAATGCATCACGTAAAACCTACCCCCCCCCCCACTGATCATGGGAATATGAAAAAGTGCAGCTCAAGTCTCAGTTTTGTCAACATCATTACAAGCTAAATTGACGTTACTTTGTCTATGTTTGATATTTCCTGAAATTAAATTCAACTTGATATTAATCTGTTTTTATAAACAATTATATAACTATATAATTTAGACAAATATTAGTCCGAATAAAAATATTCAAGCTCATGATAATGTATGCAAGTTATATTGTACACAACCTATTGTTATGTATATTTAATCTGCATTATTCATGGTCTTTTCTTAATGATTATACGTTATAAACATTTGTATTTGTACTTGACCTTGTCTAAAGTCAAGTTCACTGTGTTCCCAACTGTAGATATGTATTTACAAACAACACAATGAACAGCTAATATACCTTTATGATTGTGGATTAAATATTCAGATCATCATTAAGTAAACATATTTACCTGAATTTGAATTCAAATATACGGTCTTGATTCTGACATCCGAATCTCGAAGAACGTAAAATTCTATTACGTGGCTGTATTTTCAGAAAATCGTATTTGCGAACTTGGTCAAGTAGAGGGCTTTATAATCTTGTTTATCGAATAATTATTCATTATTGCCTTAACTCGAAGCAGAATCCGCCTTATTGTTGTTTTCAAAGTTTTCATTTGGATATATATTTTAATTTAAATTATTATTCGCTTGAAATACAAAGTGCTCACCAATAATATTGTAATAAAGCCGAGGGCTCTAAAGCTTTAACATGATGGATCTGGAGGATGTATTCTTATATCATAAATTAAACATGTTCTTCATGTCAATACAAATATAATAAAAATGCTGGAAGAGTGAATTGAACATTGCAAGAATCAAGTGAATTAAACATTGCAAGAATCACTGACCCACGAGAATGCTAATATTAGCATTAGGCCACCGGAGCGGTCGAGGTATAAGTGAATTAAGTCTATAATGTATGCAGCGAATAATGCATTCATCGCATTAAAACATACACTGTTTTTATCCATATAACGCATAATGAATGTAGTAATTACGCATGTCCGTTTTTTACCTTAATCTATGGATCACGTTCCTTGCAAAGAGCTGATTAAAATAAAACTGACACGACATTAAACTTCAAAAAATAAAATATTAAACTGAAGTCTGTTTGTGGCAATAAAAGCTAATTTATGTATTAAATAAAATAAACTTGTGAATAACAAGCGTATCTTCAATCTCATGATAACATTTTGACGATACTAAACGTCAATGCAAAGTTAGGCGTCATATTAAATGTGATTCCCATCGCGTATATTTTTAAACTTTGACATTACAGTCTAATAAAATATTTAGATAAATAGACACGTGTGCTGCATTAATAGATTCATGAATGATAAATGGTCATTTTTTTTTTACATCTGATGAAGTTTGTGAAACAAGTCATTTAAATACGTTTAGTCTTCAAGGACACTTTACATGATAAGATAGTATTAAAAACACATTTCAGTTTTAAAGGGCAAAGTTTCTTTACTTCAATAACATCATTCAAGTTTGAAATCAGAGCTTTAAATTTGAACGTGATTCATATATGAATTTAATTTTACATTAAAATTTATATTATACAACAATTTTTAATACGATTAAACATTGTACCTCTATGCTTTCATAAACATCATACGTTCGGAGCCGTTTACGAAAGAGAGATCCTTATCTATCAGCCATAGATAAAAGAGATTTCATTACGATATAACGATTTCATCGTGTCAATAAAAATATGTATCATCCTTTGAATATCTAAGCTACCAAACTGTTTTTTTTTAAACTGGATTTTGGATACCGGCTTGAATGTCTAACTTCTTTCTTCTTCCCGAACTGACCTGGCTCTGATACGACCCCGCCAGGACATCGAAGAATCAGCACGCCTCAGATCAAGGGGCAGGACGATTGAACAGTTCAAAGAAAGCACATCCTAATTAGCTGGAGGAAGTTTGTAGAGAATCCAAGATTTAAGCTATTTACCAAAATACTAAATAATTTGATATGTCAATATTGAAACCGAATGAATATCTGTAGGAAAGACTTCTTGATTAAGTTAACGCTTGTGTAAATATTTGCTCAAAATCTTAAAGAGTTCTTAGGATATAATAATCCTATAGAAAATACCAAAATAAATGAAAATTTGGACCAATTTTATAATGTAAGGATTCCATGAATGCTCTTGTGGGGTCTGTTTTCTAGAACTTGTCGTGATTTTTTTTATTAAATTATTCATTTTTATTATAGTTTTCATTAGAACAAAGATCAAGAGGGGATACTGTTCTAAAGTTCACCAAAGGACATTGATAATGCAGTTCATCTGGATATGTCGCATGAACTATGACGCCCTTCAAACCATAGATGCTCATGTGACTTGACTACTGACCAGGAACTACTTTATTATTAATAAAAGTAACTGAGCAAAGAAAAGCTTCCGCAATTTTATCTGATGCTTAGATCGACCGAATTTCCTTTGTCAATTTAGATGATCAATATAAGACATGAGACTACTTTATATGTGAAACATAGATGAGTTTCCTTGTTTATGTGTGACGCAATATCATAAACAGCCAGAGAGAGAGAGAGAGAGAGAGAGAGAGAGAGAGAGAGAGAGAGAGAGAGAGAGAGAGAATATTTTTGGCACTCCTTTTCGAGTGGAATCATCAGCCCAGTTGTGGAAAACAATTGCAAGCGATAGTTTTGCCATATGCTAACATTACTATATAAATCCATGATATTATGTTTGAAATTTTGTAAATTGAGATCAATGAAATACAGTCTCTTAGTCTGATCATTAAATACTCCCGTACTTAGTCAAAATTGAGTTTACATATATTCATTTATCAAAGTTAATGGTATATGTAAAAAAAATGAAATTATATATATATATATATATATATATATATATATATATATATATATATATATATATATATATATATATATATATATATAGATAGATAGATAGATAGATAGATAGATAGATAGATAGATAGATAGATAGAAAGTGTTGTATTAACATTGTTCAGCTATCTGGCAATCTGTTGATTAACTTCACGGGTAAAGGGTTGAGGCAGGCGTTCAAGGCCGTGGCGTCACAAGGGATATTGTCACCAAGTGCGGACACTCATGGTATCACCCTCATGGACCTCCTTCCTGTAAAAAAAAAGTCATTTTTTTAATAGACAGTCAGTTTGATGTCGCCCCCTTTAATGGTGTCGTCCGGTTCTGTCCGCACCCCCGCACCGTCGCGTGACTACACTGATTCAAGGAAATACATTTTAATTCCTGAAGTTCAGGATGATTTTGTTGAGAACATGGAATCAGTCATTTTCACCTTACACCTGTCACTCTCAAACGTTCATATTATCTGTAGAGCGCCCCCTTAACACTGTTAACTAAGCGCTATATCTATTCTCTTGACGTGACGGAAACCCTGTCAGCGTGTGTGTGTGTGTGTGTGTGTGTTTTAGATTTTTAACGTAACTTTCACAGCGCTATCGTCATATTACTACAATGTTTGCAGTCTGACAGATAATAGGGATATCAAGCACTGGGACATCATGTCCCAGACATGTAGCATTATTTCACACTCCGTTACATTATCCTGACACCAGACCGACCAGTCTAAACACTAAAGCCTTAAAGCTGAGCTCCAAGCAAACAGCTGCATGTAGTATCGATTTGTAAGTCTTTGGTATGACTCAGCCAGGGTTCGAACCCGCGACCTCCCGCATCATAGAGAAGCTCTAACCACGTAGACGACCGAGCGGTCTTTGTCAGCGAGATATCTACATATTAGATGCGTATTTCATGCATGGTTTCAGGTTAGCATCAGGATATGTATATATTTCATGAGATGCACACTGATTATAAATAAAATCAATAATTAATAAATAATTTGATGAAGAACTTGTATGGTGCAGAGTATGATAACAGAAGAACACCAGATTTAGAGAGTCCTTGAGTTAGGTCGAGTATCCTATGTCCCTCTGCTGTACTGATAATATGCGTTTATTTTATACCTTGAACAAAATTATTTCATAATTGTGTCGAATATTTTAGTCACATTTTTTATTTTAAGCCTCTATGTTATTAAATTAAGTAACAGACGAGTGAAAATCAACACATTTTGTAAAATTCAACAATTTTTTTCCTAGATCACAGAGTGAAAATTGAAAAAAATACTTAATGCTGAATGAATCCTAAATAGTCCTTAAAGTTATATCATATGTCCAACAGTATCGAGTATTGTAAATGAGTTCCGGTGGTATTCCGAATAAAGTATACTATTTTGTGCTGTTGTTCTAATAGTCTGAAATAGTTTGATGTGCTAACAGTCTCCATGTATCACAATGATATTATCCCAGATATCTTTAGATAAATTCATAGTAATTCCAAAGCAGTTACTTGGTCGAACACTTATGAGTACCTTCTAATTCCAATGAATATTGAATCAAATAGATTAAATTCTCTCAAAGTAACTAATCGACGCCACAAAGACGGATGTTTATAATAGAAAAAACAGATTCTCGTGTAAACTTCCTACATAATTTTGTTTTTCAAAAACTCCAAAAAAGCTCCAAAAATAAATTCCAGATTATTCTACTTGTCAACAAGTTCTGGTCATTAGCAGCGAATAAATAAGAAAGTATGTTACCTCGATTTTATTGGACAAAACCAGTGATCCGAGCTCAAATTCCATCTATTTTTCAACAAGATTTAATTTACAACTTATAGAGTCAAAAGGCCACAATAATATATTTACTCAAGCCAAATGACCTAATGCTAAACTACCAAACCACTACCTTTAAGCTATGTAATGTGTTTGAAATGATTTTTACAATCTGTATTCATAAAAATTAACATACATAATATAGATATAAATAACAGTTTTCTATTATTTTCTGTACCTGATTAAAACAACTAGGCTGACATGAATGATAACGAATGAAACGAATGAATTGAAATCAACAAAATCCATTCAGCAAGAGAAACAGCCTAGTGCGCCAGTTAGCCACATTTAAGAATCGCAGTTCATGTTTAAAAAATAATGTAAACATTGTACTTTTCTTTATAATGTAGACATTGTACTATTCGTTAGACATTGTACTATTCTTTATAATGTAGACATAGTACTATTCTTTATAATGTAAACATTGTACTATTCTTTGTAATGTAGACATTGTACTATTCTTTACAATGTAAACATTGTACTATTCTTTATAATGTAGACATTGCACTATTCTTTATAATGTAGACATCGTACTATTCTTAATAATGTAGACATTGTACTATTCTTTATAATGTAGACATTGTATTATTCTTTATAATGTAGACATCGTACTATTCTTTATAATGTAAACATTGTACTATTCTTTATAATGTAGACATTGTACTATTCTTTATAATGTAAACATTGTACTATTATTTATAATGTAGACATTGCACTATTCTTTATAATGTAGACATCGTACTATTCTTTATAATGTAAACATTGTACTATTCTTTATAATGTAGACATTGTATTATTCTTTATAATGTAGACATCGTACTATTCTTTATAATGTAAACATTGTACTATTCTTTATAATGTAGACATTGTACTAGTCTTTATAATGTAGACATCGTACTATTCTTTATAATGTAAAAATTGTACTATTCTTTATAATGTAGACATTGTACTATTCTTTATAATGTAGACATCGTACTATTCTTTGTAATGTAAACATTGTAGTATTCCTTATAATGTAGACATTGTACTATTCTTTTAATGTAGACATTGTACTATTCTTTATAATGTAGACATTGTACTATTCTTTATGATGTAGACATTGTACTATTCTTTGTAATGTAAACATTGTAGTATTCTTTATAATGTAGACATTGTACTATTCTTTATAATGTAGACATTGTACTATTCTTTTAATGTAGGCATTGTACTATTCTTTATAATGTAGACATTGTACTATTCTTTTAATGTAGGCATCGTACTATTCTTTATAATGTAGACATCGTACTATTCTTTATAATGTAAAAATTGTACTATTCTTTATAATGTAAACATTGTACTATTCTTTATAATATAGACATTGTACTATTCTTTATAATGTAGACATTGTACTATTCTTTTAATGTAGACATTGTAGTATTTTTAATAATGTAGACATTGTACTATTTTTTATAATGTAAACATTGTACTATTCTTTATAATGTAAACATTGTACTATTCTTTATAATGTAGACATTGTACTATTCTTTATAATGTAGACATTGTACTATTCTTTATAATGTAAACATTGTACTATTCTTTATAATGTAAACAACACACTTTACCGAATTTTACAGGGATGCAGTATCTGTTTCTTTATTTATTAAATATGCTAGCACTTTATAGTTATTATTATGTAATTAGAATATTAGTGTTTAAGATTTTGACAATAAGATTTGTATAAAAACATATTTATTTTCCTTTTGAATGCTTTATTAATAGAATTAACAACAATCTAAAATTGCCACGAAATAAATTAATTTGTATAAGTCCATACTAATTAGAACTTAAACATGAACTTGTTGGACTACATTTGAAAGGATGCAGTTTTATAACAAAATATATTATAATGTCAATAATAAAACTCCAGAAAAATATATAAATTTTAGGGCCTGAGAGCGGAATGCAAGACAATTGATGCATATCATCTCTCTAAATAATGTGGAGTGATGCAAGTAAAGCTTGTACATCACTATCAAGAAATTCAATGCAGCGACACAGTGCATACGCTTTGGCACTGAATTGATAAATCATGAATCATAACCGTACTCGCTCCCAAATCGTGAACAATATTTTGTATTCATTCCAGTCTCGTATAATTTATAATTATTATAAGTACAAAGCTCCCTCCTTATTACTCGTAATGACATCTATAAGAGAATGAGATATATTTACCTAGCCCATATTAATATTTACATGGAAGGCAATCAATAGGCAAGCAATTAAACTGTCCTATATAGATTTTACTTATGAAAGGACGCCTAGTTCTTCTTATGCATGTAAATATTGAGGTGATAATGGAAGTTTTATCAGACCATTAGTTAATGGCCTATTAATTAGACTGATTTTTAATTCCGAAGTGAGAGAATATTACAATTATAATGTACCAAAGTAGTAAATGCATATAATAAAAATATGCAAGAGGTAATCTGCCAAATTTAAATTCAGATGCACGTCTTAGTAGATATAGTGTCTAAACGTTCATCATATTGACATCCTTAATGTGTGTGTGTGTGTGTGTGTGTGTGTGTGTGTGTGTGTGTGTGTGTTTTGCAAAGTTCTATTAAAATCCGCAACAGTAAGAAACCTCTTTGTTTATAAAGTTCCCGTTAGCTTTCAGATGTCCATGAATTAGAATACGAATAATTTGTTTTAGAAAAATTACATATTGAAGACAGAAAGCACAAATATTCAGATTCTTTTCGTATCTATTTTTTAAAAACTTTTTTTTTCTCTGCAAGGGAGATTTTTTTATTTGAAAGGCAACTCTACGCGAATAATCATTTTTGATCCATTCATGCTATAAAATGGATAAAAGGGATGCAGATCAAGGGATGCAGATCCATTAGAAGAAAAAGTACAGGCATCTTTCCTTTGTTTCTCTTTTTATTCTTTGATTCCTATCTGTTTCTCTGTATTATGGTGAATTTTTGTCATACCCGTACCATTTTTGCTTTCCGAAACCATGGATGCTGTTTGACGTTTGCATGTAAAATAATTTATTCCTAATTAATTTTCAATTTCATCCTGATTTCATAAATGAAATTTCTATGACGTGTCTTTTGATTTTAGGAACATTGAACTACTTTATCCCGGATTTGATGAGTGAATCAGATCACCTTTTTATAAGATGCACGAGTAAACGTAACCATTAACATTTTAGTTTCTGAAACGTTTGCTATTAAGAGGCATAAGTAACATCCATGAAGCTTAATTAACATGTGTACGTGCAATGTATTATATATTTGAGTCATATTAGCAAAGATATATCATTTTAAATGTGTACTTAAAGTGGTTGGACCAGTTGTCATAAATCTAATCATAAATAGCAAAATACATGACAGATATTGCTTCTTACCATCCGACTAACTTTTTTCTTTCTCACTTTGCAGACGTTTAAAATAATCCCTCTATTTGCCATTCACATATGAATTGTCAAAACTACTCACGACTTGTACTTAAAACTTAGAAATGGCTTTAACAATGGGTTAAAAAGCACGCAATTCATTTTATATTATGTGTTGTTATGACTTAATAATCGTTTGATTATTTCCATACTAACTGTCTTCTGCATGAGCCAGAAAACTGTGTGCTTCTGTAGATTTGAAATGGTATGTACTCAGCGACCTCTAATTATATTTCACCTGTTTACACACCCGACTAACTGGGTCATTACTCTGATGCATGTGAAACAATTATCTTTATTTGTGATTGATTTGGTGTAACGACGTCGTAACAATTACACTGACCATATTTGTAGTTTGATATCTGGTTTATCATTTTCACGAAAAGTTGATAAAACTTTCCTTCTCCTCTCCTTATCCGTGCATCGTAGAAATGGATCAGGCAAAGCTTTAAATAATCTCATTTACTTGTTTAAGAATGCTGTTTACCTTACTCCATAAATTTAGGGATAACGTTTTACTGTTGATTTTCCGTCGCTTAATCCTACTTTAGTGTTAATTTGAACAAAAGTGGAAACAAAAAGTATGAACAGTTATACAGTTTACCTAATTCTTAACCAATTAGATTTGGAGACGAACATGATTGTATTTACAATTTTAACTGTTACTAAAATAATAACATCAAAACAACTCTAAAAAGTTGATAACTCGAAACATGTGTTTATATGAGACGAAAATAATTTTGAATGTTTTTAAACCTTTTGTTTATTTCAAATGTGGTTTTGAATTTAGAATTTTTCATTAAAAGTAGAGTATTTGCAAATATAAACCATTTTTATTAATAATACATTGCAGGTGATCGTCATGAAACTGAATATATTAAAACATCGCTATAAAAAAAAATGTTTAGCTCGGATAGATAGCAATTGTCAACATGTTTTTAAATTTTGATTTATGCTTAAACATATTAGATTCTATTAAAAATGATCTATCATTTCTGACCTGGGATAGGGGCTAAGACCGCTTTAAGATGTTCTCCCTAGTTGTTTTCGCTAATCGGACAGAAGTAGATTATCACCAAAAGAACGTCAAAACAAAATTAACAAATTGTTTGGGCTATATGTATTGATCTTTTCGCAATTATATAAATTTTGTATTTTATAAACCGTATCATTATTCTGTATTTTATTTAATGTAATATTTCGCCGATACAATGCATGATTTCAAGTCTTGTCAAAATGTATAAATAATATGTAAACTTTGTTTGGGTACTAAATGTAATTATATAAATATAAATATTTCTGGTGCTTTTATTCATTTGGAGATAGTGGTGGCGGATGTTAACGGAAATTTTTGAACGTATTATTGAGTGTATCCTTCAGAGGAAATGGAACATATTTCTCTTTACGTAGGACACACTGAAGCAGCCAACCGGTGACCTAGGCTGCTATCGAACCTACGACTCTTGTATTACGAGTTTGATGCCTTTCCATCTTAGCAGTCGCGTCTCCCTTGATGTTTTACAAATTGAAAATTGTCAATCAAATACATTTGTAAAAGGGGTTCTAAGATAAATATTTCTTTACAAAGTAAAGTTTGATGCTGATGTAATAAGATATATAATAACTATGGCATTAAGTATCAGAAAAGTACATGAAAAATATTTGTAATCATTCTTTTATATCAGAGAAAACAGAAACAGTATTCACAGACAGTATACTGATTTTCGACACAATCGGTAGTCCTGATGACAGACGATCTATTCATTTTCAGACAAAAGGTGGACTTAAAGATCGTCAGTCTATTCATTTTCAGACAAAAGATGGTCTTGATAGCATACAAACACAAAATCTGTTTTGTGTGCTACATTTCGCAGACTTCAGTTCAGCATACTTATCTGGTCTAACCCATGTGTACACCCAGCAAGATACTTACGCTTCTCTTCTGACAATCGTATACTTATTATTATCACTATGAAAACGAAGTCATACGGACAACGTTCGTTTGCATACCAGTCCCCAACAACGTGGAACGAATTGCCAATTGAAATAAGACACACGGACACAGTGATCCCTTTCAATAGTGCTCTTAAAAGTCACCTTTTTTGACTGCAAGAACAAACTTAATGCCCTAGATAGTTTCAGCATGTTTTTATATTTTCTAATTTCTTGGTGTTTCTGGTGTCGTCATATCATTATAGATGCTGTAAAGCGCTTAGAGCTTCTAATGTTTTAGGCGCTATACAAATACTTCATTATTATTTATTATTAATATTAATAATGTTATTATTAATATAGTAACTACAAAAACGTACGTAAGAATCTATTTATATATCCTTTGCATATTTACGTTTTTAATTTCTTAAAATACACGTATGCATGTATGTATGTATGTATGTATGTATGTATGTATGTATGTATGTATGTATGTATGTGTGTATGTGTGTATGTATGTATGTATGTATGTATGTATGTATGTATGTGTGTGTGTGTGTGTGTGTGTGTGTGTGTGTGTGTGTGTGTGTGTGTACGTGCGTGAGCGTGTTTATGTGTGTGAAGTGTCGAAGTTTGAAAAAGATTTGAACCTTAAAGTTGAATGCATTGAGCATCAAAATTTTATCACATTTAGGCCAGAAAAGTCATTGTGAATGGTCACTACGATTATTCCTCTCCCCTGTCCCTATATCAATGTACATTTGAAAGGCCAGCATCTATCATTTTACCAGTGCATCACAATGCTGTCCTGTGAAAATAATCATTTGAGCTACCAACCATAACCGCTTGATAGAAACCCGTGTCAAATAGTCATTTTCAAAAGGAAGTTGATTTGCAGGGTAGTTCTGAGATTCCAGGCTGTCCAAAATCTGACAAAAGAAATGACTATCTTGGGAAATTTATGAACCGCTGCTAACGATTGGTCAGTGTAAACTAAGCCGTACATTTTGGAACTAGTGTGAATTTAAAGTGACGACCTTGGTTGAAATTCTTTAGTCCGAAACTTCCTGAGAGAGGAGAAGTTTGCTTATAGGCTCTGAGGAAGCCTATAAAGAATAGTACTTCCCTTGTTAAACACGAAAAGGAGACCAGATGTCTGTCTTGTAAGAAAAGACAGGTTTTGTGCTAGGAAGCACAATTTCTATTTTCGATTGCTTTATTTTATTCAACTGTGTTTGATATGACTAGGATCCATATTATGTTTCGTTTATTCATTTTCATGGAAATATGTTAATACTAGAGTTAGTATGCAATTTATCTCTTTAATGTTATATTAACAGTGTATTGATAGAAATGACAGATTGCATGCGATCTAAATATTCATAGGTGATGGATTTCATAGGGTTATATGAATTAATTTCCTTTGTTAGTTAAGACGATACTGATTATCGTGCGTTAACAAGAATTGCATATTATATCTGATTTTGTAATGTTTTAATAATCTTGTAGGTTAGGGATTACTGCGAATTTTGTGAATATTATTCAAAAATAATCGAGCATGTGGGAGCGTGGGTAAAGAGATACGGTAATGTTAGATACACCACTCAGGTGTTTATTTATAGTCAGTCTGTGACGCTGGAGTGATGATCTGTTGAATTAGATCTCAAGTTATACAGTATTTGGATAGATAGCTATGTGTCTGAGTAACATAAGTGAATGAATTCTATGTACGTATATAAAGTGATACGTATAGAGATTATTGCGTAATATTGGCATTTAAGGAAACAGCTTTCTGATAGAGACGGGAAATTCCGAAGAGGGATATCCGGAAAGAGATGACGTGTTCAGAATAAAAGGTCAGGCAGTCAAGAAAGAGATGAAAATTCAGAATAGAAAGACTAGAGAGAATAAAAAGACGTGTGTTGCATTGTCTAGGGAGGAAGGTGATTCTCTTTTCACCACTTGTGATATAAGATGAACTAAACTCAAGTTAGACTCTTCTATTAAAATATGTTGACATAATTATGTTGAATTGAAATTGCCGCCATTATTTGTTATTGATTTTTTTTTTAAAAAAATACTTGTCTAAGGGGGCTCGTATTGCATTATTTCTTCCCAATAGTCTTCATCAGTTCTCTGTTGATGTACTATCCACACAGGCACTCTCACCGGGCCATAAAATCAAGGGAGGTCATCCGTTAGATAACGCCAGCCAAATCCAATTAACCACCCCGCTTACTAAGAGGGCGACATTACACACACGCATAACACACATATCCAGATATGTTTGCTTATCTTATTTTCATCATAAATAAAAAATGGAAAAGTCACATAGTGTGAAATGAACACTCCCACCTATATCAAATTCGCATGACTGAGTTTTCACGTGGATGTTTAATTTTCATGCAGTTAGATATGTACGATACGTTGCTATATAACGTATAATTTGCAGGTAGCAGGCAAGCTATATGCAGATACTACTTATACTAACACTAAAATGGGGCCCCGGGTGACCGAGTGGTCTAACGTGATCGCCATTACCGAGCACTCCCATCTCAACTATGTCCGCGTGGGTTCAAGTCTCTGCTTCCACTAATGTGGGTATGTAAGAAAGCTGCCAGCTGCTTCTCGTGGGTCGGTGGTTCTCCGCGGGTTTTCTCGGGTTCTTAATTCCAGTTATACTGACCACCAATGCAAATCTTATCTTGTACTGTGAAATGGGTTTAAATCCTGAAACAACAACTACTGTTACTACTGCACACGAGAAACATCAAATACAACACTGGAATAGTTTGAAATAGCTGTTTTTTATATTAAGCTTTTAAAAGTTTCTCAATTTATATCACAATTCAACATATCTCTTTTTCAAACTGTCATCCTCTATGTCATTTTGACATTAGGATGCAAAGGAGAGTCTTTGTGCACAAACTTAATTCAGCATTCAGCGGCTTAGTGTTAAAAAATCATAACAAAATAAAATACACAAGTGAGGACAAAGAGGTCCATATCTTGGGATAGCTATATTAAAAGACAACATAAGAATAATATTCACTTGAATATGGAAAAAAAATAACATTTCATAGCATAACAAGTTTATGCATCACATCCCCAAATGTGTACCTGTATTTTTCTCGTCCGAATGTCATTTCTGACATCATATGAAACACATAGTGCAAACACAAGCCCTTTTCCTACGTAATAATTCTGTAACGTATTGTGTACTAAATAGACTAATGCATTTTAAAATAATTGTCATCCAAACAGTTTTTTTTTAGATGTTATATTTGCCTTGAACCCACTTGTTTACTGCTATATGGCGAGAGGGGGAAGTCTAGCTCTGTTTCCTAGCCAATTATTTTTATTTTATTGTCTACATACTGCAGAGTAACTATGTGAGGTTTATATGTCTCACAGATATTTCAAGAAAAACACACTCCCAAAATATCCAGTTCACAAATATGTCTATATCTGTAGTTAGTAAACAATAAAAGCTGAAAAGATCACACCATAACCTTAAAGGGGACAAAAACCCGGACCTGCATAATTTGATTGCAAATAGAAGGATATTTAGTAGTGTGAGTAGATATTCTATCCAGACTATTTGTTTTATTTGCATCTATTTTATTTGTACTTGCATTTCATTAAAAAAATATACTATCCTGTATTCCGAGATAAAATGGCAAGACCATGCTGCGAATTTGTTAACTCCATTCCAAACAAACAGGATGTGACATCATTTGAGACGATTGAAGTTTAAGAGTGAAATTCATTTTGTGCAGCGAACTGTCAAGTAGAAACAAGATGATCCAATACCAAGCGCTAGATTGTGTGAATAATAGCGGTTCCTGACAGAAGATAATGTTTTTTTTTTCTTCACATTTCCAAAGGACCCTAAAAGGAGATATGTATGGGCGATCACATTAAAGAGAGAAGGCTTTATGTTAACTCAAAACACTAGGTTGTGCCACAGACATTTCGAGCTTGAACGTTTCTCAAAAGACCCGAGAGCATCGCCATTTTCAGTATATGACGAGTCTCATTCATCTTTGTCACACGAATCTATCATGTACGGGTGGATGTTAATGGAATATTCTACTTCGGGAATGTCATTAGCATCAATGAAATTATACCGGAAAAACAAAAGAAAACCAACTAAGAATAGTTCACTTGTGAGATATGTTGAAAAACGAAGAACTAAGTATTTGTGCATTGTTGATTCGGACCATGTGAAAGAAATTTTACAGGGGCCAGTGAATGAAACTATATCCGGCGACCTTGTTGAGTTCCGGAAAACTGCTCTTGAATTGCGCAATATGAGATCTATCAATCTTTTGATTAACCTGGTTGTGCGTAATGAATAGTTACTGTTTCAACAATTATAGTGTATGTTCGCACATATCAAGCGAGTAAATAAGCATGATAACATATCACATGACTGCGACAACGTATGACACTATCCCTGGGGTAGTCGACTTATTTAAAGACATTATACAAAATTAAAATAAAAGGTGTAATTACTAGAAAATGGATGGGGTTGTAAGAAGCTTTTCAAATATTTTGCTTTGGTTGTGCATTGTCAGTTACTTGCGTACGAAAGAGATAGTGAGAAGGGATAATCAATTAACACATTACAAATGATATAGGATCAGTGACTGGTAAATCGACTGCCAGGTAATCATACATACGACGCAAACGCAGCATCTCACCTATGGGTTGGGGTCTGGCCAACATGGGTTAGTTAGAAATCTTGTCAGTAGCTTTCCTTTGGTCGGTGGTTATTTCTGGCTTTTCCACGGGTTCTTCCCCCACCAGAAATAATGGCCACCATGCATTGCCTATTATGTGTTAATAAATGGTATTAAACGGTCGATAACATCACCAACCTTGTTTGACAGGGATTTTGAAATGAAACTGTATATGATGTAAATCAGCACTGAGAAGTTCAGATCATATGACTCCATATAGTGCATATGTTATTGAATCTTTCTCTGATATTGAATACACTTTCTATTCATTTCATTCTGATATATTTGTAATTAATAACAAGTGCTAGGTCGTGAATGACACGCAATCAGACATATAAAAGTTAGAATCATATTTTACATTTTTTAAAATTTGAATGGCGTGGCGTAATTTCGACCAAGGATATTGTAATAGGTATTTGTCTATGAAGCTGAATATACCTTACCACTGCGCTGAATGCTAATATTGATAATTTATTCACAATTATGCTAAAATGGCTTTCATGCAGGTTTCTTCTTTTCATGTCTGGGGATGGGTACAAGATAAAATTACAATGCGTGATAAGAAATTCAGGATAAAATTGAGGTAATATGACAAAAGTGTTGTTTAAACCAATTGAGTTTTATCCGCATCTGAAATGCAGTTAAACATTTAGGTTCGTAATTTTGAAACTGAGAACTTCATTTTCGCATAGGAAACATTTGTATGGTTTGCAAAATAATGTTCTGAAAATAACTGTTAATCTGTTTCCTCTCAAGATATTTGGATTATCGTTCATAATAATAGCAGCTTAGAATATGATGTACATGTCTTACACATAAACCATTTACGTTATGTTTTAATTTCTTGTCAAAATTTGTATCATTCAATCAAGGTCAGTTTTTAATGATGTGTTTCTGGCCAGCCCAGCTACTCAGGGCTGCGGAGAGAATTTGTGGGCCCTGGGGAAAACTTCTCCAATAGACCTCTAAGAATTACAAATTATGCCTAGCGTGGGACCCATGACCGTTGTGTGGCCCTGAAATTTTGTCCAAGACGTCCTACAACTTCCAGCGCTATGCATCTACTATACGGTTGAATAATGACTGGGGCCAGTGTGTTGTGTTGTGTTGTGTGTGTGTGTGTGTGTGTGTGTGTGTGTGAGAGAGAGAGAGAGAGAGAGAGAGAGAGAGAGGACATCGGTGTCCCATTTGCATAGAATGAAAAATAAGGATAATAATAGAAAGAGTATTAAAAACTTTATTTATTTATTTATTTAAGTGGACAAAATGAACACCCAAATGTTTCATTAATGTTAAGCAAAAGCTATAAAAGGAAAGGCATTGCGTCCTTTCCTTCGTTTGAAGTTGGCTTTCGTGGATAAAACATCTCCTTATCGTGGTCCCATTGGCTGTTATACATTATTAATTAGCCATGATTGACAGGTGAAGCTTAACAGGTAAAATGAATATCTTGCAAATGAGTGGGCTGTAGAAATAGTACACATTGCAACTGATGAATAGCTCATTGGTTATTAGGCCTACTTGATCAACTATAACTCATGCGTAACATATTACCACCCCCTGCAATCGAAAGTCCGGTTTCGAATTTCGGCCTTGACAGAAAGATATATGAATATAACTTAAAATAATTAGCTGACCCAAAAAGAAAATTATCATCTAAATTTTAATATCTTTTCATCTGCTACCTTAACTCCATTATTTTTCGCCGACTCTCATTCTTGGTTACATTTACACATTGATGCCATCGTCTTGGACTTTATATTAAAACATGTTTATATCGCCTGCTGGTTTATTTGTATGCAACTCCTTTGAATAATTAATTATGTGTCATAACTGACCGCAAACATTTCATCCATGGCTAAATACAGCTAATGTTGACTAAAGTGACCATTCTGAGAATGCCAAAAATATTTAAGTTGTTTTTGGGTTAACGCTATATTTCAGCGCATGGAAGCTTTACATGGCGGCCAGTAAAACTTGTGCAAAGAGCACCTGGGAAAAGATAAGAACACACATAGCCACGGGATGATAGTTCCATGCTTTTTCACCTACCCACGTTTTATTATGCCTGAGATTAAAACCCATTTAGGATAGAGGTGAGATGGCAGTAATCGGTATAGTCGAGCGCTGTTAGTATAGAATTTAGAAAGAAATGTAAAATGATCACTCTTACCAAATTAGGGTGAATACATTTGTTTTGATTTAGATTTGGTATTAATATTCCTAATCTGAATTTAGTACGTGTTAAATTCCGTCTGCATAATTTTTCTTAAACTTTTCAATTTACTCTTGTCAGATTCAATATAATTCAGATAACTTGGTATTTGTTAAGCGCTCTGATGATGGCTTGTAAACACTGCATGGCATTCAATCAAAGCATTTCATTATAACATCTTAACTTTGATACTAAGTTAATACGCCTTTAGATCAGTTTATCGTCCATAGTTATAATACAGCATTTGATCCCACCGTAATTAGCAGCAATTTTCACCTCCATGCAAAGGGTGTTGTTAGGAAAGAACAAACTATGTTTGCACGTAAGCCTAGCAAACTCCCGTTCGTTGCTACGAAATATTCACCAACTAGTTTTTTCTAGTGAAATATATTGTCCTATAACTTTGTCTGGCCAGGTAAATACAGGTATCAGGTAACAAAAGGTATCTCTCCTTACTGAAATATTACGATTCCTGTCATCAAAATGTATTTGAGGGTGAAGTAACAAAAATATTCACCAATAAATTTCTTACTTTATCTCTATGGAGAAATTTCTTCCTTTATCACATTGTATACAGAAATGTATATTTTACACAATTTTTTGAGATCGGGTTCTTGTGGATTCTTTCCATAACATGATTTTGTAAATGTTGTTAAGTGGTATTTGTGTTGGCATTGTGGGCAAACGCATGTGTGAATATGGGGAGGGAGTGATTATAATGCGGGTGTTGAGACATTATTAGTGCAGATCCTGACGGATACGTTAACACACGAATGCATAACCGACGACTCCTTACAGACAACTGCTTTACAATATTTCTCCACGTGTATTAGTTTAGTTGTGACTTCATGTATAGCCTCGTATTAAAACGTGCGAGACATTGGGTTGGTTGAAGTTTAGTCACTGCTAACGCGTTAGTTAGTTACATCATGAATATACAATGGGAGTTTGGTGCCTTTCGCAACGTACATACAGAGGCAACCGACCCTGGTTGGCTTATGCGGGGAATGAACCTGCGATCCTTGGATTTTGCGTCTGACACTATACCGATTGAGGTACCGCAATTCAAGACAAATTATCGTGATATTTCTTTATTCCTCTTACAGCCTCCTGCTGGACTGCATCTGAAGGCATACCATTTAACCCAATCATATTTGCTTTTGTAAGTGATTGCTACTTACTGAGAGACATTCATTCTTTTCATGGGTAAATGAAATTGCTCTCAGATATCTCTGTCATGATTTACAGCGCAATCCTGCAATTAAATATTTGTATTTTGAGTGAATACGAAATACGACTATCGGTGAATTATGCTCACTGTGGCTGCACTCTGAAAAGAAAGCAGCTTCCGTTAATTGATAGGTCGAAATAAGTAACACAGAGAACACAAATTAACAACGAGTGATTCGTGCAGGACAAGAAATATTGACGATGTATCACAGAGACGAAAAACTATCAAGTATAATCCTAAGGTCCACAGAAGATAATAATAAATAACTAGATGTTAAGGATCTTAATAATAATAATAATAATAATAATAATAATAATAATAATAATAATAATAATCATAATAATGGAGACTTATATAGCACCGAATCTTTAGAGGCTCTAAGCGATTTACAATATATATATATATATATATATATATATATATATATATATATATTTATATATAATTAAATACCAAACAAACACCATGAATTTAGAAAACATAAAAACATGGTGAAATATTTAGGAGAGGAAACATTCTTAGATCTTTTAGTTTGTACTTGTGGTCGAAAAAGGTGAGTTTTAGGAGCACTCTTGAAAGGGACCACTGTGTCTAATTTCAATGGGAAAGTCATTCCACGTTGCTTGGTCCTGATATGCAAAATAACGTTGTCCAACGACTTCGTTTTCATAGGGAGAATAAAGAGCATATGATTGTCAGAAGAGGCGCGTAAGTATCTTGCTTGAATGTACACAATTTGGTGACTCATTGGTGAGGCCACATATGTATGTTGGACTGGAGTCCGTCAGTGAAATATTGCAATGACAACAGGTTTTGTGTTTGATTCTCGATCGAATGGATAGCCAGTGTAGGGTACAATGTAGCGGGGAAGTGTCCAAAGATTGTGATACTCTAAGGATGATACGAGCAGCTGTGGTTTGAGCTTTTTGAAGTTTCTGGAGTAGATATTAAGTCAAAGCAGACATTGTTGAATTACAATAATGCAGTCTTAAAAGTACTAAAGAACACATGTGATTTGTAGCATCAGCTGAAAGATATTTGTGAATGGAGCTGATCCGTCTCAGCGCAAGATATGCAGCCTTGCATATGTTCGTGACATGTTGATGCAATGTGAGAGTACTGTCCAGAGTAACGCCTATATTTCGTACTGACTGTCAATTTAGTGTTGGTGTTGCTGATATTTATTGTTTGAGGTAAAGGATGTGAATGAGAAAGTCTTTGTCTTGTGATCAGAATGGCCTCAGTTGTAGAATCATTCATCTGCAGCTTATTACATGTCATCCATGATTTCACATCAGAAATGCACCTCTCTACTCTTCTGATGGTAGCAACAACTTCAATTGGGTGGCTAGACTTGTATATTTGGGTGTCATCGGCATACAATTGGTGAGACACTGGATGATGATCTATGACACTTAAGGTCGGTTGGGTGTATAGAATGAAGATAACTGGACCAAGAGCAGACCTCTGTGGAATACCACAACATAGATCAACTGGGCTGGAGTGTATTCCTTTTGCAGATACAAGTTGTGTTCTATTGATTAAGTAGGACTTGAACCACTGTAATCTGTATTGTGGATGCCATATAAAAATGTTGGAGACGATGAAGTAATATATCATGGTCTATTATGGCCAATGCTGCAGACAAATCAAGGAGGGTGAAGACTGTATTCCTTCCGCTATCCAAAGCAGAGAGAATGTCATTAACTACTTTCAGAAGAGTAGTTTCAGTACTGTGGCAAGGGCGATATGCAGACTACATTGCTAAAAGCACTTTTTTTAAATTCAAATGAGATACAAGTTAGGTCAGAACAACTATTTCGAAGATTTTTTTTATATGAACAGGAGTTTAGAAACTGGTCAGTGGTTCTTTAAATCGTTATGATCAAGAGTTGGTTTCTTGAGCAGAGGCTATTCGATGGCAGTTTTGTAAAATGATGGCAATTCCCCGGATGAGAGAGATATTAATAACATCACTTAGTAAATGCAATATTGGGTATAATCACTGAAGCAGCAGTGATGTTGGAATTAGATCAAGTTCACATGACTTTGTTGCACTCTTCATCGCGATTATCCGTACTAAATCCATAGAGACACGTTCAGATGCTGCTAATGGTTGTCGCTGTAATTCTGTATAGTAACTGTATAGTGGCGACGAGTCAATTGAAATTGTGTTATCAAAGGTATCTCTAATGGTTTGTACTTTGTCACTGAAGAAATCTGCAAAAAGATCCGGAAGGTCTACTGGAGAGAAGGTAGTTGGAAGTGGTGTACATTTGTTCCTTGACATTAGTTTGTTAGTTATCTCGAAGAGCTCTTTGCAGCTGGAACACTCAGTGATCTTAGTACTATAGTGGAATAATTTGGCTAAATGGACTCTGTGGCGTTCTTCTTAGCGGCTTCACAGAATTTCATTTATGAATAGTGAGTCTGGTGGAAACCAATGCCTCTGTGTTTTACGGCGGTGCCTTTTAGCAGTGCGAAGCTGGTCCCTAACATTGCTATAACACGGAGAACACTTTTAAATTGATACTTTGCACATCGTGGATGGAAAATGTTTTTCAAGCAATGAATGCAAGCAGTTACTGAGTTGCTCAGCTGTAGGAAGTAAGAACGTTGTTAGGTTTTCTTGGATGTCATGCATTAGTTTGGTTCTATTTATCATACAGAGGTTTCTCTTAGTAGCAAATAAAGGTGGAGGATTAAGGACTGGTAAGTCGAGATGGCATATAATAAAGAGGTGATCTGAAGCAAGTTGGTGGGATACAAGGATGGATCGCAGAATATTACCATCAGATTAACTGACTGTTTAAGGTTGAAAACAGGAACGGAGTTTTGACGTTATGGGTTTCTAGTACAGTCAAAGTGAAAGTTGAAATCTCCATAACAAATTAGGTTGCAACCAGTCGAATTTCCTTACTCCAGAAGATTCGGAAACTGCTCCAGAAAGAGAGATTCAGTCAGCTTGTTTTGTCTATTAAGAGGAGGGTGGTAGAATCAGAAAAAAATGGATTGACCTTTATGTCAGCGTGTGTTTTGTTTGGACTAGTTCAAACAATGTGTGGCAGAAGTTGAAGGTTGTGTTGTACTTAAAACATTTTATCATGGAATTCTTTGTGATGACATCACTTCTACCTACGCGAGGGTGGTGGGGGAAACGACTTGAAGGAGTATAAGCGGTGGATGTTAAATCCGTGCTCTTGTGCTGATCTCCTGATGTTGCTAGCTATGTTTCTGACTTTAAGACACAGTATGATTTTTGGTACGATATCTAATCACAGATGCTATTTGTCATTCATTGAAGTTTCCTATTCGATCTTTAATTCTATTCTAATTAGGATGACGAAAGACAATTAATCATTATTTAACAGGTTTGAGATTCTGATATATCCTGGGGTTTTGTCAAGAGGGCTAAGCAAGTTGCTTATTTTGTGACAAATGTAGGAGTCGGTCAAACTTATCACACGCTTTTGAATTATTTCAATTAGCCGAAAATTCAAAGTGATGTTTCTTAATAATGTAGTTACACTTGTGAAATGGTTGGAAAAGCTTTTCAGAAGATACATAAGGTTTATATGCAACCTGTTCCTGAATTTTAAGTGCCATTTAGCAGAATAAAATAGTGTGCCTCTCGTTTACCGAAAGCAAAGACATGCAATAAATAATCTTTGATTATAACCTGTGCATCCACACAATTTCTATAGACAATTCCTTTCAGGAATATTAAAACTGAAACCATAGTAAAAGCTTTGATAAAGTTTTTGTACTTTTTTGTTGCCCTACCAAGCTTTCCTGTTCACTCAATGGTTAAATTGTATGTCTGGAATCTTCTAACAAGTCATGTTAAAATTAGGCATCAAACAGTAAAAGTCATCGGACTGTCGTTGGAACGATTTTATCAGACTTTGAATAATTTGATTCGATGATATTGCTTTAACACAGTCAAGGATCCTGGTGATGGTGTTCATCTTCTGCTGTTTACTCTTAGGGGAAGAATCAATAGGTTCTAGTCCATGTGAAATAGTGTTTGGACATACTGCACGTGGACCATTGAAGTTATTAAAAAAGATACTTCTTATCAATGAAGATACAGAGATTAATCTTTACGACTATTTTGGAATTTAAATATCATTTATTAAAAGGCTTGTGAAGTAGCAAGAACTAATCTTCACCGTACTCTGTCGGAAATGAAATTAAGGTATGACAAATGCATAGGAACGGAGTTCCGCGTGATGATTATTTTGCCCATAATTCCAGATTGGAAAAGAACGTAAATGAATTAAATTACACTATTAACGATCCTGAGAGAAACAAAAAGAAACACCCCCTCATATAATTATGTTAAAGGAGCATGTTGGCCCCGTTAATTCTTGAATTAATTTACTTGTACCTGCCACATACAGTGTGGATGTTAACAGTGGAATCCAAACTGACTAGTGATTCTGGTTTCACTAATCTTCGGAAGTCAGATATATTAAACAATCTGGACTAGAAACAATCGCATCTGCAAAAACTGGAAGAGGTGAATTAAAAAGTCCTTTTGTGAATATGAGCGATCAAAATCGACAATGTCGTAGAAACTGTAAATTATACAGATGTAATGCAGAATCAATACAGGATGAATCCTTTAGCAGGAATATTTAAGAAATAAACATTCAATGTTTATTAGAAAATGATTTGAAGGAACAAGAGAAATAACTGGAATTGACCATGTATTATTATAAGTAAACCATAAAATACAATAAGAATTTGTACTGTCATTACAAAAGTAAAAGGTGTGAACAATATGGATTCATTTTCAATTCCAAGTATACATGACTGCATTTGCAAAATAGGAAATGCAAACTGCATAATCAAGTCTGACCTTTAACACCATAACAGCATCCTTACCATATGAATCCTCTCAAGCACTAAATATTTGACAAATGAAATTAAGTATTTACTAGAAAATGTTTTCGAAGAACTAAGCAAAAGTAACTGGAGTTGGTCATCTATTATTAATGATCAATATTATGTGATGGTAATTTGATGCCATTTGGTATGAAATATCTTCGTCAACATTCCAGCATTAAATGAACATGAGCACAACTGGTATAGATAATTGTGACGCATACATCGATGACGTCATCATCTACAATGTTACTTGAAAAGATCAAATGGATACCATTCAGAAGTTCTTTGATGGACTCAGTGATGCCAATCTGAGAGTTCCTTTAAGTTAACGTGATTTTTTTTTTATTGTGTCACAGTTTAGGACATATTGTAGGACGCGATTACGTTAAAACTGTACAAGTTATGGTCAGTTATTTCTGTATTCCCTTTTCGTGATAGTAAACGCAACTGATGCGGGTTTTGGGAATGGCTACATAATAGTGAAATATATTGTTTGCTGAACTTTGCTCAAACTGCTGATTCTTTATATTACATTTTAATGTACATAGAGTAGTAACAATGGATTTGCTCGAACTTACAATAAAACATTTTCTATATATGTTGGGCATAGTGATCCCGACCACTTTATACACGTTACAAGGGCATTAAACTGAATGTCATGGGCGTTATGTTTTTTGCCTGGCATTTGAGTACGTGAATTAAGCATTACTATACTGTATGTTACGTTTAACTTCATCTTATGTCATCTATTTGACAAAGAGAGCCTTCTTTTGTCTTAAAGTGTCATGTTCTAAGTCATTTCACACGGTATTATTCATAAGCTCCACAAAAAAAATACCTAAAATGGATTTATGACAATTCCGACTCATTAATCTACTGTTAGCTTTCAAGATTTTTTCATGTCTGTATTTTACATTGAGTGAAGCAAATCTCTCTCTCTCTCTCTCTCTCTCTCTCTCTCTCTCTCTCTCTCTCTCTCTCTCTCTCTCTCTCTCTCTCGTCGATTTTCTGGGCGTCTGATTATCCAAGTTTTTAATTCAACACTAGACTTAAATAAATTTAGCGTTCAAAGCTACGGTCGACATTGTATTGTATTCTTAAGTCCCATGTACTCTTCTAGTTTTAAACAGTTAGTTTTAAACAGAAAGAAGAACAGAATGTCTGCAAATAATGTAATCATTGTGTAGCAATAATGTAATCATTGTGTAGTAATAATGTAATCATTGTGTAGCAATAATGTATAGCTCCAGCCGTTTATCAGAAATCCTTTAATATCTAACAATATGCCATATATTCCTAAACCGATTTTCTTAGTGTACGCTTTCAAAATATGTCGTCAACCAAACGATTGCCGAGAAGTCGGAATAGAACTGAATATCGGAAAAAGCTCTGAGATGTTGAATGGTTGAAGAAAAGAGCTGCATCTCCAATCAGTTATGCTGGTTTCATTTTGTACCATTTAGCAACTGTCCGGGATCATGAAAATTTCAGACACTAATGGGTTTATTTATTTACCATAGGGAATGTATAACGACACTGAATTGGGATTGTCTATTGACAAGGGGACTTTAATATAAGCGGACCTGCCAAGGGACAAGGGAAATTTAATACACTTGTAGCTATGTTTCATTCCCCTTGTTGCTATACAGACCCAATACGTTGTCACTATACATTCATTATGTTAAATTCCCATGATCCCTATACAAGCCTAACCATTTAAAAATCCTCTTTGACCCTATAGGCCACTTTTATCCTTATATAATGAATACGACCCTAAAGTGTCCCACATTATTACTGCTGAAGCTATCCAAATTTGAAATGAAGTCATCACACACATACACACATACCCACCCAGCTGCTAAATATGCTATGTTTTAATTACCAAGTGTATGATTATTTCGATAAACATAGAACCAGACTTCACTACTAATGGTGATGCTTTAATTTGTCTCCCATCTTGTCAACGGAACTATCTTTTTCGTGCTGTTATTACAACGCCTATACAGCCATACATTTATTTATTTATTTTGTTTTTGTCTCTATTTTACATTGTTGTTTATATTGTACAATGTATTGTGTCAATTATTGATATATGTACATAAACCACAAAACTGAATAAAATTGAATTATTCCCTCCACTTCACACTAGAATGCTATCGCATTTCTTATTAAAGTTTATAGAGGGTGTTTGTAGTCTCTGATATTAGGAAGAACCTATGTTATCAATTGTCTCTTTTTTATTTTATATTTTAAGCTCTGCAATAAAATGAAAAGATACCATATATAAATGCAAACTTAATCTATACTTTTTTTTACCTATCGTAAGCAAGTTTACAGGCTGTTGTCTTACCTGTTATTTAAAGTGTTTTCGGAACATGTCATTTTAAATGGAGAAGGCAAGTATTCACAAAATTAAGGACAGGTATGGGTCATTTGCAGCCTAAGCCTCAGAAACGAACGAGAATGTTCACAGGTCAATTGTTCAATCATTTCTGTTGTCAATCTATTTACTTACTTCGTACTCCTGAAATATTCGTATCACACACCGCTATGCTCTTTGCATATGTTGTGTAATTACATTCACATTTTATATCTATAATCAATGAGAAAGCATTTTTAAAGTTCATTTGTTGCAACAGAATGAGTGATAACATGTTTTACAAGGGACGCATGACGTGCTTCCTAGCTTTTCCTGTCTTATCCTGTCTGTACACAAATCTTCAGGCATGCCTATTATCAAAGTTTTGCCTGCCACTTGAATCGAACTTCGAATGACATACAAGAAAGCGATTGCAAATATCCAAAGTTAAAATGACGATATCAAATCCGATTGTCTGTTTTACAAATGAAAAACAATTGGATTTGATTCATTTATGATCGTTGATATTATGGTATAATAATATTGTATTTAGTATTCACGATTTCCATATGGCTGAATGAATTACATTGTTGTGAATCAGATTTGAAAACGTTACATTATGTTAACGAAATTTGTTTTGACTAAGATATATAGGTTTTACATGAAGACAAATATATTTAATATTGTATGCTATTAATATGTGTCCAACATGACAATTAATTTATATATTGTATAGCCTATAAACAGAAAACCTTAATTTTATGTTGTTATGACTGACTTCTACCAGCTTCGATCTATGAGTAAATAGTTTGGACTGAAGTACCAAACTACTCGAACAGTGTAGACTCGACCCACATTATACCGTGCACAAAATTTGGTATTGATTGAGCAAACATAGTCAATCCTACCTTACATCAATCAGATCGGTGTTACGGTGGAAATTACTTCAGATTGAAAGGTATTCCATTTTGTTTTCGCTGCGGCACGAGCTTTAATTATTTCCAGAACTTCAGGGACTCAGAACTGAATGTTAATTCAACTGTGTATTGAAAGCGATAGAAGTACCATCCCAGCTAATTTGACGTAAAAAAATCTGACAGTGACAACTCTCCTAATTCTCCATAAGAAAGTGACGAAATATAAGATTATAGTCCCAGTAAATTTAGATGGGTTTTATAAAAGTTGAAATATATATTAAATGTTAAATTATGAAAGATCGTAAAAACTGTCAGAATTGTAGATAGTTATAAAAAGAATTAAACTAAATATTAAATGGAATACAATCACAAGAAGATAATGTATTATGCCATTTGTCATGAGGTGATGTGTGATCTCTTACAAATGAGCACTTTTTAACTATTAACATGGAAACTCATTTTGATAACGTTTAAGAGAAATGAAAAAATGAAAACGTTTGCTTTTTTGGATCTAAGATTGAGGACCATACAACGGTTTTAAATGTAATAGAACTGACGGTAATTTTAACTTCTGCTTATTTCTTTACCGTAAAGAGATGTATCAATTGTGTAAAGGTCTTGAAAATATTTAATGAATGCTTAAGGAAATACTTGAAATGTATTTGTGTCGAGTGTGCAATTAATAACTGTTTCATACTTTACAACGACAATGACACATAATATCTTACATCAAGGATGCAATACAAAACATGAGGTAACATAATAGTATCTCACAATGTATGCGTGTAGATCAGTCATGGACGATATCGCAATGTACATACGTGTACACCAGCCATGGACGATATTCACTAAAAACGGCCTCGAAGGGTGAGCTGAAGGTAGCCGACGGGTCTTAAACCCTCTGTGAGTTAAGCTTTGTCTGCCTAGCATGTGTTGACTGGATTTGGCAGCCTGCGCGGAGGAACCACCAGCTGGTCAACGGGCAGAATAGCTATTCCCAGCAAAGCGCCGTCCAGCACTAAGAGCACGACGAAACACGTAGGGGGTCCAGGTCATCCACGCAACTCTGTCTCTGGCCGTCTCGACATTGTCGTGCTGCTGGATCCAAATGGTTTTTGACGAGATAGTGAGGTAGACGAACTGCCCAATTCTTCCTCATTTAAAACAAGTCATTCTTGTCATCCGACATTCCCATTTCATCATCCACTAATGTCCTGTGGCAGGTCTGAGTACATTGGCAGCTGTAGCCGAAAACATGCACACAGGCGGCTTAGGGCATTAGGGTCGTTTATCACTGACATGGAGCAGCAGTGGAGTCCATTAGCCCAGCGAGCAACTGAGCAGCACTCTTCAGGAATGAACTGCTCACCTCCCTGACATGAGAAAGGTGCTCGAAAAGGATCCCATAACATTGCCCGTTTTAAACTTCCCTAGCCAGCATATCATGGCTGGTGGGGACCCTACTTCAGCGGTCAAAATATAAACAAGAAAGTGAGGATGGTTCCTCACACACCAGGTGCATGGAATGTATGGATAGACCCCGGAGGATAGCCGCCCTAATAGGAAAGGAACTCGCCAGATACAACGTGGACATTGCTGGCTTGAGCGAGCCCTGGTTTGCAGGAGAAGGCTAACTCTGCGAAAGGGGCTCCTGATACACTTTCTTTTGGAGCGGCATATGACACCGTGAGGCTGGTGTCGGTTTTGCAGTGAAGATAGCACTGATCGGCAAATGGGCTGGACCTCCCAAGGGACTAAACAACATATTCATGACCATGAACACCCCCCCCCTTTTTTTGTCTGGAAGAAAGCGCCTTACCATCATCAGTTGCTATGCTCCAAACATGACCAACCCAGATGAAACGGCTGAACATCACCAAGCTGAAATGCGTCAGTACCAAACAGTTTCTTGTGGATGCCCTGGAAAAACGTCTGAAATCCACCTCTCTCGCTAATCAGAATGTGGAAAGCGACTGGGTGGCATTCAGAGAGGTCTACAGCACAGTTTGGGAAATTTGGAAATCCTATAACCCACAACCAAAACAAAATCAAGACTTGTTTGATGGGAAACACGACCTCCTTCAAACCTACCTCAACAGACCCAAGTCCACCTCTAGAAAAGATTCGTACAACATCATGCGCAGAACTGTACAGCAGAAGCTCCGTCAGATGCGAGACAGATGGCTGAGCATCAAAGCTGATGAAATTCAGTGCTGCGTATATTAGTATGATTTGAAGAGCTGCTACAATGACCTGAAAGAAGTGTATGTATCTACATCCTCTGCATCATCCACCTTCTCGGCGCAGACGGAACATATTATTTACTGACAAAGAGAGGATTCTTGAACGTTGGGCTGAACGCTTTGACAACGTCTTTAATCGACCTTCATCCATCAATGATTACGTCATCTGTCGTCTATCCCAGTTACCCATAAACGAAGCACTGGATGACCCTCCAACCTTTGCTGGAGACACATAAAGCGATACGGCTGCACCTGGTACAGACTCCACCCCAGCTGATGTGAGCAAAGAAGGGGTCACATACCTAATAGAAAAGCTCCACAAACTGTCGTTACTGATGTGGCAGCAAAAGGCGATACCCTAGGAATTCAAAGATGCTACCATAATCAACATGTAAAAGGGCAAAAGGAACCACCAGGCCTGCGACAACCACCGGGGTTTATCTTTACTCTCAATTGCAGGAAAGATACCAGAATCCAACTTAACCGCCTCAATACACACCTTGACCAGGAACTACTGTCCGAAATCCAGTGTGGATTTCGAGAAAAACGTGACACCATCGATATGGTGTTTGCTGCGAGATAACTACAGGAGAAATGTCAAGATCAAACCAATGAGCTTTTCTCTATCTACGTTCCAGACACTGAGGTACTTGCCCAAGCAGGTCTCCTCAGCATCCACACCATCCTGATGCAGTGCCAGCTACGCATGCCAGACCACTGGTTGCCTAAGAAACTAATATATGGCTAGTTACAGCAAGTTCAGCGATCCAACGGAGGTCAGTAGAAACTCTTCGAAGACAACCTGAATGCTTTGTTGAAATAATTCATCATAAACCATGATTCCTGCAAACGATCGAGTCACTTGACGTTCCTCTGTGTACAAAAAATCCAAGTTGTGCAAATCGAGCAGGACAGCAGCTGCAGAGTTGAAGAGGCAAGCCAGAAAAGCAGGTGTCATCAACCTTCCTGGAGATGTCCCAATCATAACCTTGTCCAGTGTGCCTGCAAACATTCCATGCAAGGGTTGGTCTCATCAGCTATCTGCCCACGCACAGAACAGAACCAGTCCTGCCAACTCTCGGATGACAAGAGATGCCTTCGTCGAATCGACGGATGAACAACAAAAACCACATGTAAGAACGAAATATTTCTTTTCGATGTACAGACCATTGGCAGTATCTGTATATCTGGGGCATGTTTAAAAATGGAAGAATATTAGTTTTCGATACCAGAATTGAAAGATTTATTATTATCTGTTAAATTATACTCTTACTCTCTCAAAACTTGAAAATAACTGAAATTACCTTTTGGAAAATATTATGAATGCTGTACTGTAAAAGTAAAGAAAAATGTCTATTTATTTGATAACAAAAACAACTTTAAAACTTTCTAATGACCGAATAAATTTTAAGTTATAAAGTGGTTTTACTTTAAATGAGCGAGTAAATATCATAATGATCACGAAATATAATCAATTATTTTGGGGAAGGTGTCATTGTGTGGATCACCAACATTTCAGTATATATGTCCTCTTTTAAAATCAATCTTCCTTCGGGTTTGGAAATATTTCAAAACCACTTATTACTCACTTTTTCATACCTACTTGCTCAAGTGCACCATTGCATTCACATCTATCACGCTCACCAAAAGCATCACTATAGAAATTTTAAAATGTTACTAATTTAGTTGGCTGAACGGCAACTTTTAAAATAGTATAAATCTTAACTGGATTAGTTAGAATGTTTGCCGTAGAATGAATGCAAAACAAGATAAATATGGTATTTGTGAGCAACGCTTATAGGTTACTGTATTTAATGCGAAACTATGAAATATATGTTCGGAAGGAAATACTGCACGACCTTGGGAGTAAATTATATCCATCCTATAAAACGAGTTCGTGTTCTGTAATTGAATATTTGAAATCATGTGGTTGAAATATTAAGTCTTGGAATTGCAATTATCAAAAAGACACAATGGAAAATAATGTTAAATTCATTTTGAGTGCAGTGAAAGTGTGTGTAATTGCTCTTGGAATATAGTCGAAATTACTGTATAATTTCGAAATCTGTAATCAAGCTTGAGAACTCATGAACTTGCTCATGCAATTTGGATTTGCAGAACTAAGAAATTATATTTTGAAGAAATTCAGGATGTAAAACTGTAAGTATATTTTTTTTTCCATTCTTATTACCAGCTAAGGAATACAGTTTATGCTTTGTCACTTGCATGCTATTTGTTGGGATCCTGTCTGGCGTCGATAGCTAGTTTAAATCCGAAATATTGTATCAAAGTTAACCTAGAATGTGGCAAAGCGGTTCGTATTTGGCAGTCCACGAAACATCTAATTTATTTCATTCAGTTGGTTTATTTCATCCACATACATGTGCTGGTATCTACGTTTATTGCTTGTTTACAATAGAAAGTAATAAATTTATTCACGTGAGTTCAAAATGATGTGCGCACGAGTGCGGTATCGTAAAATACTGAACGATTCTGACAAAATTAACCGAGAAAATAATGAGCATATAATAATGTTTTTCTTGTTTATATCGAGGTGTGTACCTGCTTGAATGTTCGCTACCGTACATTTTATTAATCTATTTACTTCTCCAATAATGCACGATACAGCGATGACCCGTACAAAGATTATTCACACGTATTTCCGTATGTGTATTGTTCTTATTGAAGGAAATACTATTTTGTTTTAGGAATATGTTGTCTTTATGTCTATTTTTTTTAAAACAAAGTACCATGGATTATCCTTCCACAGTAATCATAATCTAACAGGTTAATCTGTCTTGTTTGCTGAGTATCAAAACTGTTTTAGACTCGTTCGTTCGTTAACACTTGTTCTTTAGCTGACACATAGTGATGTAGTTTAAGAAAGGAACTCCGTATATGTACGTGTCGTTGTAGACATGAGTCACTGAATATGATGTACGTGTCGTTGTAGACATGAGTCACTGAAAATGATCACTGAATATGATGTACGTGTCGTTGTAGACATGAGTCACTGAATATGATGTACGTGTCGTTGTGGACATGAGTCACTGAATATGATGTACGTGTACCATATTGAATACTAATATTTTCCAAATGGAAGTCTCTAATAATCACTTCGGGTGCTTTTGCTAGTCAAATACAAATCAGATCTCCGGACGATGAACAAAATTATTCAACTGACAATAATCTGTCAGAATCTGGAAGTCACGTGGCATTCTAATATTCTTTATATAAACTGTAAACCGTGTAACTTATGTACCAGTATTCACGCATTATCTGCTTCCTGAGTTTAACATCCATGAAGCTTTGCTCATTTCTGTTTTGTTCTCACAGACGCCGGTAACCACAAATCTATATTCGACATGGAAATATATCAATCATTCAACACACAAAGATTAACATTAATATTAGAATTGGCTGTTAGCATCTCCTCACAACTTTACATCAAGTGTTAAATTATGTTTTCACATCCGTATTATGTATATGTATCGGTGTTTATGTTATCGATGTTTTTATATAAAATAAAATCTTTAAAAAATATATATATTTCAGTATTAGCTACATTTGTTTTCCTTTTAAACTCTGTTGCAAATCATTTTATTTTTTTATACTTTGTCTAGTGTTTCTTAATATTTTGCTAATGTTTGTTTATACTATGTCTAGTGTTTCTTTATACTATGTCTAGTGTTTCTGTATACTTTGTCTAGTGTTTCTTTATACTTTGTCTAGTATTTCTTTATACTTTGTTGACTGTTTCTTTACATTATGCCGAATGTTTTTTTTTATACTTTGTCAAGTGTTTCTTTATAGTTTGCTAATGTTTCCTAATACTTTGCTAATGTTTCTTTATACTATGTCTGGTGTTTCTTTATACTTTGTCTAATGTTTCTTTACACTATGTCGAATGTTTCTTATACTTTGTCTAGTGTTTCTTTATACTTTGTCTATTGTTTCTTTATACTTTGTCGAATGTTTCTTTATAATATGTCTACTGTTTCTTTACACTTTGTCTAGTGTTTCTTTATACTTTGTCGAATGTTTCTTTATAATATGTCTACTGTTTCTTTACACTTTGTCTATTGTTTCTTTATACTTTGTCGAATGTTTCTTTATAATATGTCTACTGTTTCTTTACACTTTGTCTAGTGTTTCTTTATACTTTGCTAATGTTTCTTTATAATATGCCTAGTGTTTCTTTATACTTTGTCTAGTGTTTCTTTATACTATGCTACTGTTTCTTTATACTATGCCTAGTGTTTCTTTACACTATGTCGAATGTTTCTTATACTTTGTCTAGTGTTTCTTTATACTTTGTCTATTGTTTCTTTATACTTTGTCGAATGTTTTTTTTATAATATGTCTACTGTTTCGTTATACTTTGTCTAGTGTTTCTTTATATTTTGCTAATGTTTTTTTTATAATATGTCTACTGTTTCTTTATACTTTGTCTAGTGTTTCTTTATATTTTGCTAATGTTTTTTTTATAATATGTCTACTGTTTCGTTATACTTTGTCTAGTGTTTCTTTATATTTTGCTAATGTTTTTTTTATAATATGTCTACTGTTTCGTTATACTTTGTCTACTGTTTCTTTATATTTTGCTAATGTTTTTTTTATAATATGTCTACTGTTTCGTTATACTTTGTCTAGTGTTTCTTTATATTTTGCTAATGTTTTTTTTATAATATGTCTACTGTTTCGTTATACTTTGTCTAGTGTTTCTTTATATTTTGCTAATGTTTTTTTTATAATATGTCTACTGTTTCGTTATACTTTGTCTACTGTTTCTTTATATTTTGCTAATGTTTTTTTTTATAATATGTCTACTGTTTCGTTATACTTTGTCTAGTGTTTCTTTATATTTTGCTAATGTTTTTTTTATAATATGTCTACTGTTTCGTTATACTTTGTCTAGTGTTTCTTTATATTTTGCTAATGTTTTTTTTATAATATGTCTACTGTTTCGTTATACTTTGTCTAGTGTTTCTTTATATTTTGCTAATGTTTTTTTTATAATATGTCTACTGTTTCGTTATACTTTGTCTACTGTTTCTTTATATTTTGCTAATGTTTTTTTTTATAATATGTCTACTGTTTCGTTATACTTTGTCTAGTGTTTCTTTATATTTTGCTAATGTTTTTTTTATAATATGTCTACTGTTTCGTTATACTTTGTCTAGTGTTTCTTTATATTTTGCTAATGTTTTTTTTATAATATGTCTACTGTTTCGTTATACTTTGTCTAGTGTTTCTTTATATTTTGCTAATGTTTTTTTTATAATATGTCTACTGTTTCGTTATACTTTGTCTAGTGTTTCTTTATATTTTGCTAATGTTTTTTTTATAATATGTCTACTGTTTCGTTATACTTTGTCTAGTGTTTCTTTATATTTTGCTAATGTTTTTTTTATAATATGTCTACTGTTTCGTTATACTTTGTCTAGTGTTTCTTTATATTTTGCTAATGTTTTTTTTATAATATGTCTACTGTTTCGTTATACTTTGTCTACTGTTTCTTTATATTTTGCTAATGTTTTTTTTTATAATATGTCTACTGTTTCGTTATACTTTGTCTAGTGTTTCTTTATATTTTGCTAATGTTTTTTTTATAATATGTCTACTGTTTCGTTATACTTTGTCTAGTGTTTCTTTATATTTTGCTAATGTTTTTTTTTATAATATGTCTACTGTTTCGTTATACTTTGTCTAGTGTTTCTTTATATTTTGCTAATGTTTTTTTTATAATATGTCTACTGTTTCTTTATACTTTGTCGAATGTTTCTTTATACTTTGTCTAGTTTTCATTATACTTTGCTAATGTTTCTTTAATCTTTGTCTAATGAATGTTGAAGTATTTTTTGCTAAGGCTTCCTTATAATTTGTCAATGTTTTCGTTTTACCTTGTCTAATGTTTCTTATACTTTGTCTAACGTTTCCTTATTCTTTGTCTAATTTATCAATAGTAACTTATATCGCACCAGTATCAATGATGAGTAAGCCCGTAGAAAGATCACGGGCCCGAGGTAAGAAACACCTGGGCCTCTCCTTGTTCTTATTCAAACAGAAACTTTCTTTTATAAATTAGAACGTGTTGTTCAACCCGGGTCTCTTTACGGGCCCTGACCCCGGGGAAATATTACCGATAGCCCCCCCCCCCCCCCGGTCGGCCTAATAATGAGTTCCAAGTTAACATTTTATACGGTACCTATCTTTTTATTACTCTATCACAGAATGTAGTACGTTATAGCACTTCTTGAAAAGTAATATCTTTTAACTTTTCATCCTAATTATAATTAATTAATTATAAGTCGTTCTAATGCTCTAATCCCTTTAGGAGTCACGTTTGTTGGGGGTTGTTGTTTGTGTATTCTAGTTGTTTACTAAGCGTACTTGGCATAATATGGCCAGAATTGTGCTGCTGTGTTGTAAACCCTCTACATTTGTTATTGATGACGCATGTCACACTCCCTCAATTAGATGCTATGGGAACGTTACCTTATCAGGAGGTTATTATCTATCAAAATGCTTTCATCCAGCCATGAATATTTATTTATTTATTCGTTAACTGAAGGTTTGTCTCACAATTTACAATCTTTAATGCATCATAATATATATAAATATAAATGCATTGCCAAAAAATTATGAAGATAAAACCTTCCAAATAAATGTATGAATAATTACAATAAGATACAATATGAAACGTAATAATATGAAGATTTTCTTGAATGTATATAATATAACAGCTAAATGTAACACATTTGAAATCCTTTAAACGTGAATATACACGTTCAGAAAAGGGTGTGCTTTTGTTATTTACGTTTTACACGTACCTTTAGAAATATTTCAAACATATCGCTACGATGTCTGTAGTGTGACATTTTATAGGGATTTCCGACAATGGGGGCATCATTACGCAGACATGTAGCATGATGTTCCACCTAGTCACATTATTCGGACACTGGGCCGACCAGTCCTAACACTAACCTCTTATTAGTGAGTGCCTAGCGAGATAGCTGTAAATACCATTTTATTTAAATCTTTGGCATAGCTCGGCCTGGGTTCCAACCCGCGACCTTATCTATCCAAGGCGATTGCTCTAAACACTAGGCCACTGGAGGGGTCGAGTTCAGTAAAAGAATTAAGATTTTCGGTCAGTGCATTTGCAATGATTTGTGACAGAGTTAGCGAGCATGCCACGTTTTCAAACTAGCATTAATTCTTTCAGTAACAACCAAAACTAAGATACCGTTCAGAAATTTGCTGCAAGTCCCTACCACAAATAATTACAACATATTTGACATTTTTACAGATTTGGTACATACACTAAAAATCATCTATCAAATTTAAGCCAAATCAAAGTACCAATTACATTATAAACTTTGTCACAATGGTATTTCTTACCTTTTCTATTGGTTGCCAGAACTTTGTCCGCATGTTGTTCGACATTATGTAACTTGATGCAACTACTTGCCTAAATTAAGATACCTCCTATTGGTCATGGGGTGCGAAGATAAGTAGGTGGTAAGTGTTGTTGATTGGCGTGTCAAATAGGTCTAGAGAAGATGTAAACCTTTTCACACATTTATTCTGAGATAAGGAATATTATTATTGAGTGTTACACTATAATTTCATGCCTGATAACTATTTGTATTAATGTAAGATGTAACCTTAAATCAAACAGTAATGCATTATATTTTGCGCTAACACAAAATACCGCCACCTGCCACTATACGTAATTAAACATGAAAATGAAGCCGACTACATTTGCTGTTTGTACAAATTAAATTAAGGATTATTAGAATCATTAATCAAGTTATGAATATAAATAATTAAATTTTCTCAAGCATTGTGGCGAATATATTTACACTCAAAATCTAAAATATATATACTAGATTAGCTACTATCTTGTCATATATCATCGATTACATAAATATATACCAGAGCGTCTACTATCTTGGCCTATTTCATTGATTACATTAATATATGCCAGGGACTCCACCATTTTGGCATATATCATCGATTACAAAATATGTAAGACATATATAATATGTCTTAGCATATTTCATTGATTACATAAATAAATGCTAGAGCGTCCACAATTTTTGCATATTTCATTGATTACATAAATATATGCTTTAGAGTCTACTATCTTGGCATATCTTTGTTATAAACAATAAATTTGATGTAAGCTTGAATAATGATTCTAATAATCCCTCAGTGGTGATAATGGTGGTAATGTCTAGATACCAAATTGTTTATACTAACACATTTTATTATCCCGCTATGACATACATAATAAATTAGCTAATTCAACAGACAATATACGGTATGGTGGTTGACTCAGTTCGTATAACATTATACGATGCGCTTTTATAAAGGCATTTGGCATTTCGATATGTCCAAAAAGCACGCTAGAGGAAAGAGAAAATACCTACATCTCCAAGAAATAATGGTATTAATTTCAGGTTGCAAAATATCAACAAAATTAATGTTGATATAGTTTAAAAAAATCGATCATTACAGACATGTCAGACAAATGTACAACACAAGGTATAAGGTTATAAATTGGATTGAAGTTAGTATGGCTACCTCTTCAGAAGTAGCAGCTGCTGATAAAGGACCAGCGGGATTAGCAGTAACAATTATTATCGTTCTCATTTTTTGCTGAAACTGGTGCTACTTCACTTCGATTTGCTGCAAACGTCTGAAGCAACAGATGGCACATAATACAATTATAAAATACAGTGAGATCGTGACTTCTGTTTTTTTTTTTTAAAAATATCGACAAAATAAAATGCAAGGCCATACGTAAGGTGTATCGAAAAATTTAATTTGAAAATTATGGAGTATAATGGATTCAAGAATGTTAAATGGGGCACCTGAAAGAAAGCGATATATATATATATATATATATATATATATATATATATATATATATATATATATATAGTACTTATGAAAACGACTTTTATGCAAGAAAGACTCAATTGTGATTAGAAAATCTTCAACAAACAGAAGTAAATAGAAAAATAGTAATCTTAACGTCAAGTGGAAAATAACATTGATAATATAATATTGATAACGATCCTCATATTTAAACCGATCTCATAGAAAAAATATTTCCCGTTTATAATTTGTTTACAAAATTAAAAGTTACTGGTAAAGTACACATTGAACATGCTTTTGGATACACTAAGGTCCAAAATACAATTATACATGACCTATAATAATGGAGAGATAAAAACACATAGCAAATGCAAATTAAATATTCATAAGAAAACGTTTTATGTGATTGACATTTTTATTAATATGCATGTTGGTGAAAACGTTCAGTAGAACAGAGGTCATGACAAACAATACTCTCACATAATGAAAACCCCAAACAATAATCTGACGAAAGGACATAATTGTACAAGGTAAAATTATCATTTGGTTGAGAAACAAAAGCAATGACTATACCTAGAATTGCTCTATTATAATAGTATTTGCAATAGAAAGGTTTAATAAAATTTGGAAAGCCCAAATGATGGAGTAATTCACTCTAAATCAGGTTAGAAACAACGAAGAGAATAAATATCAATATTAAATCAAGAATACATTATTTGTTATCTGATAACTGATAATTTGGATTGCTTAGAGTTAGAAAAAATTTTCAAAATATGAACCGTTGTCAAGGGAGTACCTACATTTTGTTAAGCGGGGAAAAAGGTAAAATTAGGTGACCGAGTTGTATACATTATTGAAAATTTAAGGGAGAGAATATTGATAATGCATTTTAAGACGACAACTCGTAGCTTTACGAAAACGGTAGATGTGTATAGGATTGAAAATGTTTTACAAAAGGAAAAATGAACGACAAAAGGTTTGTATTGATGAATAACAATATTATGGTGATTCTGTTAACAGTTGTGGTCAAGCTGAAACACCGAGTAACTAGCAAAACGTTCAACAGTTCTATATAAGGCAGGTGCATACAATTATAATCGTTGCGCTCCTTTAATGAAATCATGTTTTTCTATTATACCAAATAACAATAAAGATTCAATTGTTTAAGTACAAATTCAGTTAGCTATACAGTAACATTTACCACCATTATCTACATCTTGTTACGTAAATCTCTGGCTAAAGTTTTTTTCCGCTCTTCTATATCAAATGTAACTCGTGATATCGTCAAGAGTAATACATAGAGACTAAAATATCGACTTGTGCCAGGTGCACTATTCTTGAAGACAGCGAGATTAACCTTTACACTGATAACAATGTCAAATGTTCTAAGTGGTAACGTTGTGTACACTATACCTGCAGAAAATAAAATCATCTTGGGTCAAATGTACTACAGCTAGCTGAAACAAAAAGTCAGCCTTTAGCTGGAGTACGTCACGTGTAATGACACGTGTCACAGTCTTTTTAGTAGCAAAATCAGCTGTCATAAATCTATTTCATTTTTAACTTCACGATTTCTTGGTAATTAAGTAACGATATATATTATGTGCACAAACACACACACACACACACACACACACACACACACACACACAAACACGCGGTAATATATCAGTTATAGGTCATCCATAACTTGTGGTGAAACCGATTTCAAATATAAAAGAATACTTCGCATACAATTAATCTATTTTCAACAAATATAATCCTATTTGGATTAGAAAAATATGATTAGTGACTTAAATTTTGATTTACGTACTCAAAATTAAATGTATAAAATACCTCTTTGTCCGAATAATCCCATTTTATTGAATGTGTATGTAAATTGCTGACTAACATCGACTGCAGGATGTCCAGATAATTTGAACATGAATCATTCATTGTTAGACTGCTTCCCTGTATATTGATTTACATCTTTTAAATCAACGTATATATACTAATTCAGTAACATAAAGAGTTTAAATGAGGTATTTATAAATCGTGCGTATAACGTATTTTTGTGTGATTTTGCTCCATGATCAATGGTATGAAAACTGTAGTGGAGGCTGCCTAGAATAGAAATACTAACTTTCAATGATATATGTTTTGTAAGAGGTAATATTTTCCACTGATTTATAGTTTTAAAATTTGTATTCTTAGAAAATATGTTTGGCTTAAGTTTTGATGTTGACGTAGTATTTTTAATATTTTAATAGTTACCAAAATTTACACTTGATGACAAGATTGGTTTCGAAAAAGTTTTCTTACTTCAAAAGGCATCATAATTTGAAACCCGTGAATCAGTCAGAAGTTGCGAATAAACTGAAGAAAAAAAAATGTATGAAGGGCTTTGAAGTTCTAAATTTGATGATGATGTGGTTTCCCACTTATCCATTGTTCCTTTACGCAACCTTTGCCTGGATATGAAATAGTCATGGGCCATTTCGCGACCTGTCCAGCACTGGTCATGGTCATTGGGGCGTTTTCTAACCAAGCATTTTGACATGAATTTACTTGCTCGTGAAACGGTAGTTTGTCTAATTGACCTCACAAGTTGGGAGAGTATAGTTACAAATTGCATGACTCAATTCCTTGCTCAATTAACATTCAGCAAATGCCAATATTTTGGGAACGAAGGACGTATATTTGTCTATCCTCTCCTCTCCTCATTTTTCCACTCCTACCCTATCCTATTCTATGAACGACATTTTTTTTATTTTGCTTAAAAGGTCAGGAAATGTTTTAATTGCGCCCACATACCTATTGAAACTGTAAGAAATACAAAAAATAACTCCTTTCTGACACAGTGAATTATTTGAAATTTATTGATTGATTATTTTTAAATGGCAAGTCAGGCTTTCTAAGGCACACAACATTAAAAATAGCTCTGGCCAAGTTGCATTTAGTCAAATGAAGCTAACAAAATATATCCCAAAAGGAGTCCTGGGTTGTCGATTGGTCTAAAACGCTCGGCATTACTGATCACTGCCATCTCAGCTCGGGTCCCAGCTCATCTTTACCGATCACTGCCGTCTCAAGTCAGCTTCCTGGGTGGCCAAGTGGTCCAAAAGCGCACTCCTTTACTGATCCGTTCCGTCTCACCTCAGGGACCTAAGGGGATCCAGTGGTATAAAGAGCACTCATTTACCGATCAGTGCCATCTCACATCGGGAACACAGGGGCCCGAGTGCTATAATTCGCTCACCTTTACCAATCACCCCCATTTCACGTCGGCTTCCTGTGTGGTAGAGTGGTCTAAAGCGCTCGCATTTACCAATCGCTGCCATCTCAAGTCTGTTCTCGTGAGTTCGAGTTACGGGTTCAGCCAATGTGAGTATGTGAGATGTAGCTTGCCATTAGCATCTCGTGGGTAGATGGTTCTTACCGGGGTTTTCTTCGGTTCTGTCTCCACATGTTCTCCTGGCAGCCATATATAGATATATATATATATCATGAAAAATTGCGCTAAACCCACAATAACAAAAACAAACGTTTTTATTTGGCACTCAAATGGATCTATATGGTGGATTTTAACCAGTCGTACATTAAGCCGTTTCTAAGCTCATAATTTTTTTTGTCACAACAAGTACATATCTCTTTTCATGTTGACAACTCTGAAGATAGTGAGTCATATCTAACCTACCATTACTTTAACAGACCGGGAAAAGCTGATCGATGCAAGTTTTGTGTTGAGAGTGTACCGAAAGTTGTCAAGCTTTGTCCTTGCACCGCGTGCAAACCCTGATATGATATTTACACTGTAATTTTAATACTATTACACAACACATTCAAGTTTTGAACCACAGGAAGCCCTTTGTATCGCTTTAATACCTTTTTATGTACTGGAACGACTATAAATCCTTAAGAAATTACTAAGCAAATTTAACTGTCCATTCCAATATTCACTTTTCGATTTTTTCACATGCCAGTTTATGAATTGTTTTCAAGTTTACCATTAGATAAGACCCAATGATTCAAGCCATATGTAAATTGTTGCTTGCACATGAAGAAAGGCACAATTTTATGCATAAATTTACAATTATATATTACAGAACAGAAAAAGGGAAAGCTATAGTTAGGGAAAGACATTTGATTTGCTCTAAGAAATGATTAACTATGTTAGCTTATCAATTCCAAAGTGCATTAGTTGAATTACTTGAATTGTTTCGTGTTATTGCTTGTTCTAGTTTATTTTAACGGACATTTAAATGTAAATAATGCTGTCTAAAAAGGAGAACTGCAGACGACTTGTTAAGCCTAACTAACTCCATTCTTTAAATCTAACAGATGAAGAGGTTTTAACGCGAGGATTTGTATTTTAAGAGGCATATATTATTTGTTCAGTAGTAGTTTACAGTTTTGTAAATATTTATGGGCTTTCTGATACACATGCAAAACACGCGTATGAGTATCATCAGAACACCAGTGAACAATGTACTTGTAGAAGAAATACATTTTTATATTTGCATACAGTTTTCACAAAACAATTCTTAAACGGTTTTCATCTCTTGTGATAACCGATTCCATCAATGAATGTCATTTGATTCCTTAATCTTAGATGACAATCTTTTGTATCAATCTTGGTATTGTTCATTACCTGAAGCAAACACTGAATTCAAACTTTTATCTTTTTATCTGAAGGTTGCATGGTATGTCAGTAAATTGCGTCCACCCCATTTCATGTTTCCAATATATTTCATGTTTTAGTTAGCATGTGATATATGCAATTTGATATACTTGTCAAAATTTAAAATCAAACATGTAATACAGTTATTTGACACTTAACTGAATGGCTATTGGTTATCATACAACTATTTATTCAGTATTTTGCGCATGGAAACTAGTTGGTCATAACGATTGAAAGGAAAGGAGATTTTGATCAAAGTGCGATTATTTAAGGAGATAAGATATTTATACACATGTTCAATCCCTAATGCTATAAATTAAATTTAGAATCGTCAATAAAATGTCATGTTCTAAGTAAATGTCTGACATTTAAAACAGTGATAGGAACAAGAAAAGCATGAAAGGAGTAAAAAAAATTAGGAAGTAGTACCCAGACAGTCAATGACATACAAAATATCATAGATAAAATATCAGGCTAAACTGACCTGAATAAAGTAATGGTATAATGAATATTGCCATAACTTCAATTAGACCTGGCTATGGCATTGTTATGCATTATATTGTTCCACAGGGAAATATATACAGGGTCTGGAAGACGGACTTCAGTCAGGAAATTCGAAACTAATCCGTTTTAATTACTTAGAATGCATTATGTGGCACAAAATCATAAAGTATCATTCCACTGGGATCTATATGGTGCAGATTTGAGCCATTTTTATAAAAGCTGATAATGACATTTATCTAATCGTTATCAACTTATCAGAACCTCTTCCTTCCTTAAGCCTGATAATTTGGTCAATTCATTTATGCTTCAATGAATTTGTATACGTGTATATTTTTTTCACAACGGATTACACGCACATAATACTTTATATAGAACAATTTGCTTGTCAGTATATAATTTAATTTCACGTAATATGTAGGTTGGTCTGTCTGATGGATTTGTTTTGTAATAGCTTAAGACTATAATAATAATAATAATAATAATAATAATAATAATAATAATAATAATAATGATGATGATGATGATGATGATGATGATGATGATGATGTTGATGATGATGATGATGATAATAATAATAATCACTACTTTTTATAACGCCTAACCTTTAAGAGCTCTAAGAGCTGTACAACATATATAATGGTATGACTACAAAAAAAGAGACAAAACGAACACCATGAAATTACAAAAACCATAAAAGCATGCTTAAAATATTTAAGGTAGGTAGCATTATTCGGTCTTTACGTTTGTTCTTGTAGTCGAGAAAGGTGAGTTTTAAGAGCACTCTTGATAGGGATCGGTGTGTCTTTGTGTCTAATTTTAATGGGAAATTCGTTCCACGTTGCTGGGACCTGGTATGCAAAAGAACGTTATTCATATGGATTCGTTTTCATGGTGGGAATGATGCGTATACGATTGCCAGAAGAGAAGCGTAAGAATCTTTCTGGTGTGTACATAATTGGGGAGGCAAGAATTGGAGTCTGTCAATAAAACGTAGCACGGAGAACATATTTTGTGCTTGATTCTGGATCGAATGGATAGCCAGTATATGATACAGAGCAGCGGGGAGGTGTCTTCTAATCGTGGTACTCTAAGGATGATCTGAGCAGCTGTGTTTTGAACGTTTTGAAAGTTCTCAAGTTGATATTGAGACGAAGCAGATAGAACTGAGGTACAATAGTGCAGTTTTGTAAGTACTAATAAACACACAAGTGTTTAGTGGTATAAACGGAAAGATATTTGCAAATGGAGCTGATGCGTCTCAGCTCAAGATGTGCAGCATTGCATTTGTTCATGACATGTGGGTGCAATGTGAGAACACTGTCCAGAGTAATACCTAGGTTTCGTACTGACTGTGTCAATTAAATGTTGGTGTTGCTGATATTTATTATTTGAGGTAAAGGATGTGAATGAGAAAGTCTTTGTATTATTATCCGAATGGTCTCAGTTTTATCCTCAATAATCTGCAGCTTGTTACATGTCATCCATGATTTCATATCCTAAGTGCACCTATTTCAACTACTTGGATGGTTGGCATTAACTTGAGTTTGGTAGCTATATTTCTATCAGCGTACAATTGGTGGGACACTGGATGATGAACCATGGCACGTGTGAGCGGCTAAGTGTATTATGAAGAGAACAGGTGCAAGAATATACCCCTGTGGAACACCGCAACATAGATCAAATGGGCTGCAGTGTATTTCGTTTGCAGATACAATGTGTTGTCCTGTTGACTAAGTAGGACTTGAACCACAGTAAGGCTTTATTGTCAATGCCATATACATGCTGAAGACGGTGAAGTAATATATCATGGTCTATTGTGTCAAATGCTGCAGACAATTCAGGAAGCGTCAGGACTGTTTATCTGTCCGCTATCCAAAGCGATCATTAACTACTTTCAAAAGAGTAGTTTTAGTACTGTGGCAAGTGCGATATGCAGACTGTACATTGCTAAAAAGACTGTTTGAATTCAGATGAGATTAAAGTTGGGTTAGAACAACTTTTTTTATAACATTCTTTAAAAAGGAAATTAGAACCTGGGCGGTAGTTCTATAAATCGTTACGTTCGAGTGTTGGTTTGTTCAGCAGAGGCTTTACAATGGCGGTTTTGAAAAATGATTGGAATTCCCAGGATGAGAGAAAAAGAGGTATTAAAAACATGCCAGCCTCGGTAACAACCGTTCTATTATATCAGTATCTTTTCTAATATTTTATGTTGTGTAATAACATGATTTTACCACTAAAAGTTGTTTCATCTCAATTAATCAACCACAATTGCGACGCATATTCCTAGGAATTAATATGAGAATAAACAAAAAAATGACAAAAATATTGTTTGGGGTTTTAGAACGTGAATCTGGGTCTCAATTTTAAGACTAAAATAATATGTAATCATTATGAAATATAAAATACATGTCTAATTTATGGACATGTAGTACACTAATTGGCACATATTTTTCTTTATCCTGATTAAATTGAGTTTATTTACTAATTTCTAATTAAAATCAACGGTTACACATTCCTTCAGAAATGGTATCAAAACGGTATAACGGTCTTCTCAAGATCGATCTGTAATTGGTATCTCACAAATCCATTTATCTTGCGATTTTGTTTGTTCCGATTCTACATTTGTCAAACATGTAATTCCTTGCACTGACTCCATACGTTTATTTATTCACACACACACACAAACACACACACACACACACACACACACACACACACACATAACATGTTAAAGTTTTAGATACAATAAGAACCCGTCCTATTTAATACATGAGTAGCAAAATAAATCCCACGATAGAATCATGACAAACTGACATAAGGTAACATTCTCACATTCTTTTTACGGTTATCACTGCGTTTCTCAAAGCAATCACCAAAGAAATACAGCCTTATTCATAAACAATGAACACTGTTTTCTTGGCATTCACATCATTTGAGTTACAAGGGCCGAATTTAACGGTAGCGCACTTTTTAACAATTCAGCATTGACCCCACAATTTGATCACTTCCCATGAGTCACACCAGGATTTCGGTTTCCACTCCCAGCCTTCCTCTTTTATTCGGAATCATGTGCTCATTTAGCTCTTTGTTCGCTCTTTGCTGCCTACATCACCACACCCTCTCTCTGATCGTAGATAAAATAATGCCAGAGTACAATTCATATCACAGTTTTGATTGCATTTAAAAGTTCTTTTATCTGTGTTGATCGAATGTGTTCCGTGCGAACAAAATTAGACACGTATTTATAACTCTAAACAATGCATACAACACGTTAGTTCACTCTTCTGCAGTGATATATCCTCTATATTAATCTATGGTATTTGATAATACACTAATATATCCATCATCATATGGTATGTATAAACTGTAATATGAAGATAGTTTTTCTTCTGCATCTTTTTGCTTCATACTAATCGTGTTTGCAACCTTGACAAAAATGCCAAAAACAAATGCTTACAATAGATTTATATTTCATGAATTTTTAAAATTTGTTCACCTAAAATGTATATACAAATTTTTAATGAATTGATTTTTAGATTATGATTTATATTTAACAACGCCCTGAAAATATCATAAAAGCACTGTCAATTGATTTTGACGTTCATATATAACTTAAAATGAAAAAAAAATATTTTTAGGGTTTTAATCAAGTATCAAAATGCATAGACTAATCAGGACTATGATCTTAAAATAAATAACAGAAAAGGCATAACCAACAAGTTTAGTAAAATTCACGAATGAAGATTTCAAAGGAATTAACCATATTGAATTAAATTCTCGATACTCCCCATACATCTATCACATGTCCAAAAAGTATAATGTTTCGAATAAGTTCCAGTGGATTTCTAAATGAATTCCATAATTGAATGTGCTGATGTCACAATATCCTTCAATGTGCAGACGTTTCTATAGTCCTGAATGATCACAATTATTTAATCCATAATGTCTTTAAATGATTACTCAATATTCCCAAAGTAGTGTTTTTGTTCAAATTATCGTAAACACGTTGTATTTTAAATAGATATATGTTTAGATAAAACATTTCTCTCAAGTTATATCCGATCACAACGAACTGAAATTAAAAGAGGATTGTATCATTTGTTGATATGAACTTTATATACACCCCCACTTGACCTATGTCTTATAACCTTTTCTGAAACTTAATCATCGTAATGGAAAACTACCCCAAGCTGTGAACAAATTCGTTAATAGAACCTTCAAAGTCCATTACCAAGGTTGTGGTCTAGAACTCTAAGTCACGTAAATAATATATGTATAATTTAAAAACAAGACAAAACGTGATAGTAGTTAGCTGGGTTTCTACAATCAAATTACGGACAAACGTCAAGCACACCAATACAGATTTAAATATACATGACATTAGTGTTTAAAGTTGCTTGTGACTTAAAAATACATTGATAGTAAAAATAGTAACATGAACTTTAAACAATATTTATAGTCCTGATTCACTACACCATACACACGTAAGGGATTGACCATATAATTTATCGATGGGTTGGTGCTTTCCAACCAGGAAATTAAGTTTGTTACTTCAATCTCAAGATAACATTTGTTCCACTAAAATAATTAATTCTTTAAGTCTGACATGTATAGCAAGAGGATATGTTTCAAGCTATAGAGGTATTATTGTTTTTAAAAATTCCCAGGTTGTTTTTCTACCCCGTTAACGAACATTAAATGGTTGGTCATTCATCAAACCTCCGGCATCAACTAACACATTGCATGTACAAAATAAACGTTCCTGTCATATTGTTAACTTTATATGTATTATATGTTATGCATATCTTTATAGCTGGTGAATACTTCACAATCTTAATTACTTTCGAAGAATACATATAATTACTATTAGGTAAGTATCACAAAAACTGCCAGTGAGCGGATATAACACAGAGATTCAGCCTTGGCATATAATATCGCCTGATGTATAACAAATGTTTACAATTAAGGAAAAAGATCCTCATGATTTTCTTTGAAAACAATACCCAACGATGCATTTAAATTGGATAATTTATTATCACAATTCTATTATATTTCCGCCATTTTACACCTGTATCTGGTCAGGGTTTTATTTTCCTCTGCGTGATGAAGCCGATAATATGATAAAAGTGTATTCAATTATCATTCACTAATATTTTCAAGGCAAGCAAGATGGGGAAACGAATATATAATTAATTTGTTTCTAATGCTATGATCTAGTTAATGTGTGTTTTTGTGTCAGATGATGCGATTGTAAGCACCATTATCCTATGCAAAGTCGTTACGCAAACATAGTGAGATATTTTTAAAACGTTAAAATCAATATGGTTAAGTCAGATAATGACTGCTATATAGGAAGTCGTTAACATTTTGATACCATCAATACGATGTATTTAACGAATTCGAAAAATATGCCAATGTATTAATGAGACATGACTGTTGATAATTAGAAATATTGATAATTGCATGATTTTAGATGTTAAAGAAACTAAAACGCCTATGATGTACTATTGTTCTTTTTACTGCATCATTCTTCTTGATTAACTTTGAGAAATATGTATATACAACTTTCTTTTAGAAAATATAATATTGATGTAGCAACTTCTTTTATATCTTATACTCTGTTGTTTCAGACCGAGTCTTTGTAACTCAATCCCAGCTTAATACTCATTATACATAAACCAACAGGAAACAAGTTTGTATTTAATCATCGCATATCTGGGCTACTGTTAATGCAAACTGCATTTTGTTTAAATCTTTTAAACAGTTTCCTTCATTAAACTCTTTAGTGTCGGTTTAAATGACCTTTCTCAGAGACTCTTTTGTCAAAAGAGGTCCCAGAAAAACGTCTCTCGCTACAATGACGGTATTGTACAAAACACAGGCCACTTAAAAATGGTAATAAAGTTTGGTAATGGTGCCATGCCTGCTGGATACCTATCAGCTGACATGAAGAACATAAAGTAGTAATTTCTAGAGTTTTTTGTGTTTCCATTAGCCTTTCCAATGAATGACAGTTAAGTACGGATTTGGGACAAAAACAGTTTTTGTCTTACTATTTGATACTAGTCATTACATTTTAAATCCTCAGAGAAAGAAAGCCTTTTAAATTTGCTCTCTAACAATTGGAATTAAATAGTACAAAGAATAAAGCATCGGTGATGAATACATGTGATGTTGTTAGAGGAATAAGAAACTAAGTGGATAATTACAATTATATTAGAGATCTAAAAATAAATGGATTTCGTGCAGTTTTAATGGTATGTTTGGATCGTCTATTTCTCCATTCCCGCATCCGTGCAAATGATTCTCAATTGCTGCGGGTCTATCACAATTAGTGAATGCATACCAGGTAGTTCAAAATAAAAAGTAAAAATAGTACTTTTCTTTTCTTCTATACAATTGTCTACAGACCTTTAAAACGTTCAAAATAAGTATCAAAACAGTCTTTGAATCCGTATTGCATTTACGTTTATCTAGGATTCTATTTTTGTAAGATTTACTGAGCATATATGGACCATAATGAAAACACCGAGCTGTTTCAAAGCCAAAAATATTAATTCACTAAGTTTATTGCGACTAACATTTTTCTGTAATAGTTCTATGAATTCTTAGTTCAATGTTTTTTTTGCAGAAAATAATCATAAGCTAATTTAACCAATATGTTTTATGCCAGAGTAAAATTCTAACGAGATTAAATTTGTGCCTCTTTATTTAACAAAATAGGCTTATAGTATATATATATATATATATATATATATATATATATATATATATATATATATATATATATATATATATATATATATATATATATATATATATATATATATATGTGTGTGTGTGTGTGTGTGTGTGTGTGTCACAATTAAAAATGTGCCTCTATAACTCATCGGCGTGTGATGATACGGTCAATATAAGATGCAAACACCACGAACGAGTCCTGGTTTCCTACGAGATTTAGTATCGGTGGATTGATTTCCTTTTATAATTAGATATTAATTCATAAATTCTAGCAATATTTATAACATTAACACGTTTTCCATCCTCAGCATGTTTCTGTCATCACCTGTATAGATTTCTCATGAACATCGTACCGGTCTACAGGTAACCAGGCGACTATCATACGGCTTGTCATCAATTCTCCTCTAATGGCTGGATGATGCATGCATTAATTCACCCTCTTCTCTGATAATTCTACTTGCGATAAATTGTATTATAAATGGATCATCGATATGCATATATAGATTTTTTGGAGACCGTGAATTAAACAGGGCGTAGTTATACAATGCCATTCATTTTTCGTGAAAACGTAAATTTATATATAAATGTAGAAAACTAAGGAAAGTAATAGTCATAAGTAAGAAACATAAATAACAACATACAATGCTATGACATGAATACATGATCCACATTTTGCCAGTTAAAGTACACTGCTGCATGTATATCCAGTTCCAGATTTAACCTTGTGGATGCCATTATGCAGTCGAAATCTTACCCTCTCTCTCGCAAATTACAGACTATCAATTTTATTTTGATCCGTTATTGCGGGGCCCCTAAAAAGATTTGGGGCTCATAGGCCGGTGCCTACTTTGCCTATTTGGTAAACTGGCACTGTGTACGTCACACTATAGCAAACAAACCATGAATGTATATTACACAAATATAGATGTCAGTAGAAATCGATAATTGTCACAAGATGAAGCCGGGTTGGGACTAGATTAGACCGAAACCAACTGCGTTAAGAAGATGTTTATTATAAACGAGATATAAATATGAACAAATCTGATACAATTATAAACAAAAAGATAAGAAACATTATAATGTCCCTTACATGGAACTATCAACAACAAGCAACTCATCGAGAAAACTCAAAGATGAATTTAACGAATGGAATTTTAAACAAACGTGAGTAACGTCCTATCACCGATCAAGAAATAAAAGTATATGATCTACACCCAAATATAAACAAGATCTTATTAAACACCAAGTGTGACCAAAGCATGTGATTTATGCTCTTATCAATAAAACTCATTTATTCATCAATCTATCAACTCATCAATTTATCAAATCATCAAGCGATTTCGGAATATGTGTGAATTTATGAATATATCGGTCACTTAAACGATATTGAAATGGGAATGCATGACATTATGAATATATCGTTCACATAAACGATATTGAAATGGGAATGCAATGTAATTTTCGATATATCGTTCATAAAACGATATTAAAATGGGATAGCAAAGTAATTTTGCTCAGATAGCAATAGTGAAAATAACAATAACATGAAACACGTAATATATATAATATATATATATGTCGATGGTCAACTCCGCGCATGGTCCACTCCTCCCTGTCTGTTGAAGGATCCCTCGAGAGCCCTCACATTCATAACAGACCCGTAGGTCGTGAAGCCTTGGTCCCTCGCATTGAGAACACCAGTACACTCTTCCTAACCAACGTCACCAGACACAGCGTACACGTCACAATAAACCACACTGAGTTCTGTGACGCCATATCAACAAACCGTATATAAAACAGTTCTACAGCTGAAGATTCGCTCCCGAAAAGAGGTAAGCTTCCTGACAAGACTCATCGTAGTGTAATTTGTTTATAGAGAATTTGCTCTATATGTATACTAGCTGTGACAAATATGCCCGGCAAGGTACTTAGGTTTTCACTGCAGACAATTTGCACGTGTAGCTTGGGTTGAGTCGCGCTCAGAATTCGAAAAGAACTAGAGCCGAGAAAAAATAAACAAGCCTCGGGTGACGCTCTACGCGGCAACGAAACCCGAGTACATTTTTGATTATAGACACAGATTGATATAAATCATACATGCCATGCCATGCCACGCCACGCCACGCCACGCCACGCCACGCCACGCCATATCATATCATATCATATCATATCATATCATATCATATCATATCATATCATATCATATCATATCATATCATATCATATCATATTATATTATATTATATTATATTATATTATATTATATTATATTATATTATATTATATTATATTATATTGTATAGTGGTCCAAGGTTGACATTGCCGGTTTGGGAGTGGGAGACAAGCTCCCCACTCCTCCAAAAATGCCCTATAGGGCTTGCAACTCTGATCGCCTCTGTCAACTAAAATCCAGCTCCTGGCCTTCGCGAGTGGCTTAGCTTCTAAGTCTGGCGGACCATGTTTTCACTGACAGGAGAAGGGGTGAAGGCGGCCACTGGCGCCTTAAAACCAGTCGCTTCGGGTGGATGGAGCTCGTAAACCTTGGATGGTAGCTCATCTAGGAGAAGGAAAACTCTGATCCCAAACCTCCGCTTTCTTGCGGCTATACCCACTCACGGAAAGGCTAAGGGAGTAAACCCCGACAGAAAATCCGGAGACGGAGTCCCTAAGGCGGTCTGACGTTGACTTCAACGTCATTCCGGCAACTCCTGCGACGCCGTTGGTGCCAAGCTGTAGCGACATTTGTCGTTCCCTTGGGTCAACCAGCTGCGTGGAGAGGGGGGATCTACTGCATGGGCAATAGCGGAGTCTCCATTCTAGACTGCCCAGGCTTTGTAGCTCCACTGGAGAGGACACTCTAGCGTCGTCTTAAGGCGTCGGCACAACACAGGAAGCAGCAGTCTACCGGTTATAAGCCATAGCTCGATTGGCGTAGAACTTGGCGCCAGGGGCTGCTTTCGACGGTGGGAGAGATCGCCATGTCTCATTGGAAGCTACCGCCCGCCTCAAGCTGGGCAGCCCCCAGTCAATAAAGTGCTTCCCGCCATGGCCTGCCTGCTTCACTGGGTGCGTGGAGCTTAGAGAACCATCTCGACAAGCAGCAGATGCCCCTCTACATTGCCTTCATAGACCTGACCAAGGCATTTGACCTGGTCAGCCGGAGCGGACTCTTCAGGATCCTTAAGAAGATAGGCTGCCCCCCACGACTCCTCGCTATCATAGCATCGTTCCACGAGAACATGCACAGCACAGTGTGCTTCAACGGCGCAACATCAGAGGCCTTCCCAGTCAGCAGCGGAGTGAAGCAAGGCTGTGTCCTTGTGCCAACTCTCTTTGACATCATCTTTTCCATTCTCATCCAGTACGCCTTCAAGGACTGCAGTGAGGGTGTGTATATACACACCAGGACTAACGGAAAGCTGTTTAACATCGCCCGTTTCCGTGCAAAGACTAAAGTTACAAAGGTTCTCATCCGTGAATTGCTCTTCGCCGACGATGAAGCCTTGACATCACACACGGAAGATGGACTTCAGCAGCTAGTATGCCGCCTCTCCCACGCCTGCAAGGAGTTCGGACTGACCATCATTCTGAAGAAGACGAATGTAATGGTGCAAGACGCAGACTCCTCTCCCACCATCGCCATTGATGGGTACAACCTGGAAGTTGTTGAGAACTACACATCCACCATCTCCAACTCGCTCTCCGTTGATACTGATGTAAATGGCCGGATTGCCAAGGCATCAGCAGTTATGGCGAGACGGAACCAGAGGGTCTGGGACAATCACAACCTCGCCGAGAAGACCAAACTGCGCGTCTACCAGGCATGCGTGCTCAGCACACTCCTTTACAGCAGCGAGGCATGGACCACCTACGCGAGTCACGTGAGGAAACTCAACAGCTTCCACCTGAGATGCTTGCGGCTCATTCTGCGTATCCAGTGGCAGGACAAAGTTCCCAACACAGAGGTTCTGAAATGCACCGGCATGAACAGCATGTTCTCCATTCTCACCGAGAGGCGCCTTCGCTGGCTAGGCCATGTTAGGAGAATGGACCCAGACCGCATACCCAAGGACCTGCTGTACGGCGAGCTAGTAGAAAGTGCACGAACGACTGGAAGGCCACGTCTGCGCTACAAAGATGTCTGCAAAAAGGACATGAAGACAGCCAACATCAATATAAACAATTGGGAGAGCTGTGCTGACGACCGCTCCGCGTGGCGTCTTGCTGTCAGACAGGACACTCAGAAAGCTGAGGAGATGAGAAATACAAACCTCGCTGCAAAGAGAGCCAGGATGAAGGCGAACCAAAAACATTCTCAGCAAGCATCAGCATACACCTGCAGCAAGTGCAACAGAGACTGTCATTCAAGGGTCGGACTCTTCAGCCACTCGCGGAGGTGCAGATAGGACACCCAAATCGGAAGCTACACCATCGTCTCTCGAAGACGGACGGATGCCGACGATTATATTATATTATATTATATTATATTATATTATATTATATTATATTATATTATATTATATTATATTATATTATATTATGTTATGTTATGTTATGTTATGTTATGTTATGTTATGTTATATTATATCATATCATATCATATCATATCATATCATATCATATCATATCATATCATATCATATCATATCATATCACATCACATCACATCACATCACATCACATCACATCACATTATATTAGATTATATTACAATGTAGGTACACTTTGCCCACAGTGTGTGCAGTTTCATATTTTTTATATTATGCATGTAAACATATCACTTTATGTGATTCTGATATGTCCAAATAAGCCCATGAAAGTATTGTGCAGTATTATATTTACGGTTCGGCTGAGATCGTGGGAAAACGTTCTGGAACTTTTTGCTTTCATTGAACAGTTTCGGTCGGCATTATTTTGATTCACCTCGCGAAAGGAAATTTGGGAAAAACAATGGTCTCGTCTGTTTCAGTATTGTCAATTTACCCACACAGGAATTTGTTATGTCATTCATAACATATCATAAAATGAAAAATGGCAAAATCACCAAGGCTAGAAAAATAACAAGTAAACTTCCGGTATTGCTTAGATGATAACAATGGTGGGGGTGGGGATGGATGAATAATATATAAGTAGCATAGATTCTACTCTATATATAAGCTTGGTTTAAATGTAAACATAATGAAGTTAAATAAATTCACCTTTGTTCACAGAAGAGTGTTTAAATAACGTTGTTTTCTGTATTTTATACCAAAGACAAATTAAGCAGTATGTTTACAGTTTTAATAATTCCATCTCATCAACTATCTAAATATTTTGCGTACTATAGTTGATTATATTTAATGCCCGCATGAATAATTCCATCGAATTTTTGCCTTTATACTGCGTTTGGATATTTAACAGAGATTTTATTTTCGATGGGCGATGCTTCGTTGATGTAAGACAGGTATTATGTTTTTAGATCTATCAATATACTTTTTGATGGATTATGAGTTTGTAGAATTTTTAGTTTGTTTGGGTTTTTATATTATTTTGGAATTCGCAAGAAGAACATTTGAATAATTAAATCCGCAGCGATACGTTTTGATTGTTTATTTTATATATCTATGAACTGCGTGATGTAGCTAAATGTGCTCCAGTAGAACTCTGACGTCGAGCTATGCAAGTATTAGCATTCATTCATGCTTAGAAAACGTTCCAGACCTGATGGAGAATACACAGCAGACAAAGATGGGCCACCTGTTCCAATAATCATAGTTATAAAAAAAAATTAAAAAAATTATAAAATACCATTCAGGAGAGACTTTTGTGCTATAAATTTCTGATTGTAGCTATACCTGTTGGGAATTAGCTAGTAATGTTCAACCAGACTCTCGCGTGACTCGGTGATATCTAAGTTTTATCCTATTTCCCAACTGCACCAACCCAGATTAGACTGGTTTCTTGATTGTAACTAGTTTCTTGTACTTATACAACTCTTAGACTAATATAAATATAAGCCCAGTTATTCATTTATAAATTATCACAAGTTGATGTCGAAATTTGTAATATATTTAGTTAAACAACCTCTCTCTCTCTCTCTCTCTCTCTCTCTCTCTCTCTCTCTCTCTCTCTCTCTCTCTCTCTCTCTCTCTCGCACACACACACACACACACTTAACTTCTTATAAGTCCTTATGACTCCTGTATTCCAACACAGGAAGACATTTCTTCAGCCATCAAAACAAATACTCTTAATGCTAATTTTCATCAAATTGATGATAGTATTTCTGTATTGTCTGGTCGTGTACAGATTAGCCCTCCACTTTCATGAAATCAATCAATCGACAATCTCTCTGTTATTTTAATTACACCATCTTCAAGACACACGTCTCTAATTAACGGATGGAAGTGTTTGTCCTATTATAGATTTGATCTAAGGACAAACACACTACAGAATCGGAAGCTGCATAATTAGAATAGTCTGTCTATACGAAATACGTATTGAGAAAGTGAACACCTTTGCAAATATTTACCTAACACCTTTGAATAGCTCTACGCGACAGATTTTAATAAAGTAAGGTTTCCAATTTGTCAGCTACATCAATCGTTTTGTAGTGTAGATGTACTCTTTATGTCTTCCCGGAGCCTTTGAAGTATCAACTGTCGAGATTTTCATATATTATTTATTGTATCAAATATAGAAAATGGACAGTGATCAAAAAGCTAACGGAAGGACCAGGCAACAGTAAACATTTATTTTCAAGGGCGTATTCCAACATGCAAACTTTCGTGTACGATCATGGTTTAGTTATTGAAACCTTTGTTTAAATTTTCAGTCAACTGAATCTTTAAAGTCACTGAAATTTAATTATGTGAATTAATCCTTTATACCTTATTTTCCCTGGTTAATGTGGCAAATACAGTTTGTTTCTAACACCATACTCTGGAAGGATTATAATGACATTGGACGATATTTTGTTTAATATAACAGTCTTTCTTTACAATATGTTTTGCTAATCTGTTGCAATGTGGTATTCACGCTATTGTACAGCAGACAAAACATTTCTGGGAATAAGTGTCATAATCCATGTCAAAGGTTTTTAATATTCAGTCCTCTGTGTGTGTGTGTGTGTGTGTGTGTGTGTGTGTGTGTGTGTAAAATGTGATGGAAACTAGTTCCATCAAAATTCATGACAGAAATTGAAAACTTACAGATGCCAATAGCAAGAGCTATTTGTTTTCCTCCACGTTAGAGATGATCTCATGCTTGATAGGGAAATGCAGGCACTTTTTGGTATGAATGTAGTTCTTTGAATGCAGTATAATTCGTGCCAATTGATGATATGTGATGTAAGTTTTCTTGTTCTTTCATTAAATATTTATTTCCTTCTTTTCCCGAACTATTTAAAATCATTTACTTGATTTCTGTAATAGCTTTACGACTTTAACAATATATTATTCTGGATTTTCTTGTAATAAGTTTGGTACAGAAGTTAGCCTGTTCAAACTCTATCAATTAATTAATTAATTAATTAATATTCTTCGAACCATTGTTACCTAGAGCAATATTTTTGGTCGAATTATTTCAACTTAGTTAGTATTGCTCGAACCCTATCAACCTCATTAATGAGCTTTGCAAAAATCTTATTGTAGTTGTGGAAAATTTTAAAGAGATAATTTCGCAGTGGATATTATCGTGGTCAGCGTGATAAGTAACCATTAAACGTGATCTATTGGCTAAACTTGCTATCGTTTGACAGCTTGTAATAATTAATATGTCGTGTTTGAAAGGATGAATTGAATTTGAATTAAGACTGGCTCGGTTAAGGGCTAGACACGGATAGATTGTAATGTTAAGACAAGGTTAGTAACGTAAATATCAAGAATTTTGACAAACCAGGAAAGATTCAGAAGATCATGAAACATTTGAAACAGATGTCACAATATGATATTTTCCGGACTGTGTATGAGGTTTCAAACTGACCATATTAGCTTGGTTCAGGGGAACTACGACGTACGATATCTGAAACAAAAGAGTGGAAATATTGTTTGATACCGGGATAAGAAAAAAACTATATTTTTCTTTGAAGAAAATTATCCATACCAGATTATAAATTAGAAAGAGGGAGCAGCCTGCAACCAAAGAAGATGCTGGAGAGAGAGAGAGAGAGAGAGAGAGAGAGAGAGAGAGAGAGAGAGAGAGAGAGAGAGAGAGAGATATGCGCTGACCTGTGATGCTGACATGCCGCCATTCTGAGTTCGATCAGTCACTGGATCATAATGAAATAGACTTTAGCAGTATTAAAAAAAAAATTCTAATTGAATTTGGCATAAATTCTGTATATCTACGTCTATGAGAAAGTGAATCATTCAAACGTCATGTTCGATTTCATTTTGTCTATTAATTGATTCACTTATTGTATTTTACATACTGGGGATCTTGTTATTCTAATGTATATCTTTGTTCAGATCTATGCTATTACATTAATGTCATATTTGATTGTATTGCTGATTTGAGTTAATTAGTTCAGACTTTCTAATTAGTTCGGTTTGCACCCTATCAGCCTAGTTAATTAGTATCTGATGTAATCAAGGTAAATTTCATTCGTGTTGTGTACCGCTGATGAACATTAAGTGTTTGTTATCATTTTATTCGAACTAATTACTGTTGCTATTGTTGTTCGCATTGGAAAGCATGCTAATTTAGATGTATTCATTAACAATGTTTGAAACAAGTTGCACAAAATGGTATAATTCAGTGATTCAAATAATAACGTTGAAAGATGACTTTCTTTATACACCACAAGCTTAAAATCTGTTGGAAGGGAAATATGGATTATTTGCTGAAAAAACTTGGTCCTGCAGATGAAATAAAGATGGGATATATATATATATATATATATATATATATATATATATATATATATATATATATATATATATATATATATATATATATATATATATATATATATATATATATATATATATATATATATATATATATGTAGGTAGGTCGGTAGGTACGTACGTACGTATGTGGGCTGTAGGCGCGCGCGCACGTGCGTGTGTGTGTGTGTGTGTGTGTGTGTGTGAATAAATATTCCATAGCTACGAACCTTTGGATACATTTTGCAAGATTTCATCATGTTTTTCGAAATTTTATCTTGTTTGAATTACCAGTAGTTTACTTGAAGTAACTATGACGTGTTACCTTATGAATTTGCTTATTTGTTTTTTGACTTCAGACTATTATATAGATGCAAGTTTTAAGCATATTAAAGATACCAACTAACTGCGAGATTAATGTTCATCGTAAATTCTAATGCCTACCTTCTTATAATGGTTATGTAATTTCTGACGAGCTCTACGACTTCCGGTAGTTAAGATCGAGTACCATTTGATTAGAAAAGTAATAGCTTTTATATCCTTCATTAACTTAGAGTTTCCATAATTTTTTTCGGATTGTGGCAAATATACACTAAGTTTTAACTATTAGTAAATTAAGTCTTAATGAGGCATTTGTCACTTAAGATGTATATAAATACCCTAATTATGAAAAAGGCAGTTTTAGGTTTTGAACGTTCTACTCGATGAACTAAAATTATTTTTTTTATTACCTCTTGTCTCTTTTCTTAATTAAGCCACGGTTTTGTGGTCCATTTCATTTACTGTAAATCAAGATCACAGTTCGATAGAAACATCAATCTATTTTGTAGTTTGAATGGAGACGTTTTGGTCATCTGTTCTAGTGTTGCTGTTGTCAACCATGTTCAAGCACATGTGCCATTTAATTCCAGTAAGTGCAACATGCGTGTTGAGTTTTATTTACTTCAGTAGGTCAATAGTTTATTTCATTTAAATAATTCCAATATATAAATAACTCACTGACCCATATTACATGCTAACGATATAATTCCATCTGCCTATTGATACACTATTTATGTACCCATAATTTTATACGTGAAATAGATAATCAGGTTTTGTTCTTGTTCAATTAGAGGTAAAGACATACGGTCGCTGCTCCAATGGTTCTACTCGTTGGAGTAACCAGAAGCCTGTCGTTCAAATTGTAATGTATTAGGTTCCAAATGTTAGAACTGAACGGACAAATAAAGTCAAGGTTGAATTAGGATTCAATGTATGCCCAAAGTGCGGTGAGTGTCACAAGCTGAAGATCAGTACTTTCCCATTACGCAGGTATAGTTGTATTCCTTTGAGTGCTGACTGGGACTCACAAATTGAAAGCCATTGCCTAAACGTCGCACATACTCGCTTATAAAACGAGTCCAACTGCAAACTGCATAGATCCATATTTACCGTCGAATAATGTATCGGAATATCTGGGTCTGTGCAGTTTGTTAGGAGTAATCAATATAATACATGGCATAGATCCTGATCTGCATGTGCATTGTGCTACAGCCGAACATGATCTTTGCTGTTTGCAGTTTTACTCGACTTCGAAGAGAGAATACACGGTACATTCCTCTTAATTCCTACTAGAACGTAATCAGAGTTTCTTTAACTCATAATTTTGAGTGGTTGTACACCAGTCATCGAAAATATTATTTTCTTTTAGAGGAAATCTTTTACTTTCCCACAGCGCACAAACAAATGTTTGAAACTGAAGTTAATTTGTTACAGTACAACTACGCATATTTTAGAGGGAACTTACATATGGTCTTTACTGTATGCAGCCTGTTATGTTTTTATTAAGTCATGCACTTGATGTTGCAAGTGTAGAAAAAGGACATCCATACAAGATTTTGTCCCGAATCAACTACAGTGTTGTAAAAGGACGATAATAAACAAAGTTGGTCCAGTATTCTGGTCCTTAATAATTGCCACACATTTCAGAATATTCAGTTATTTGGGTGATATAATTCCTGTGCAATATTTATATAGTCAGATGTCAGCTATGTTGTTAAGATTGTTTTGTTCTTGCCTTTGTTATTTTCATTTGGGTTTTTTTTTAATGGTATTTTTGGAGTATGGTATTAGTGTTCGGGACATCCCGTCCACCACGTTAAAATCACATAAATATACAGTTACAAAAATTATACGTATAGAGATAACTTCCCGAGTTCAGTTCTTACAACATTTTGTGATATATATCTAAAGATAAAAAGCAATTAGTGTCCGTGAAGGTAATGAGTTTCATATACCATAATAATCAATTTTCATAAATTCTTTGGTCAAGGTGAACCAACCATCTAATACGAGAAAACATAACTTATTTATATGCATGAACAACTTATACGCATGAACAAATACATTTAGGGTAACCTACAGTTTAAGCGGCTCATGCATGGTGTCACGCGCTTTAATCGGTTTTTATGGAATGGATACTGGCATTGATAGGTTTTACGGTGGTAACACTGCAGTATCTAAAGAAAAACAACCACAATGAATATGTAATTATGACTATAAACCATTTATACATTGTGTTGTGGATACGCTGGCGACTCTATAGATGCAAACAAGTACTTCTCGATTAAATAGTCATGAATAACTATATAGATTGAGAACATAGCACAAAATTAAATATTAGGAAAGGCAGTTTTGAACCCTGTTTTGCAATCTAATAGCATGTCCAATTAATTCTAGTTTTATTGGCTTTAACAATGTGCAAAACCATAATTATATGAGTTTTGCTTTGACTCGAACATCTTTCATGAGCACGTGAACAATTTATATACATCATCTAATTTTTATTGATGCAGAAATTGAAGAATATCACGATCATGTTTTATTGGCTTTAGCGACTTTAAACTTAAGTACGCATGTGTTGTCAGTTTAAATTACTTTCATCTAAGCATCGTTTCGGAATGCTTTGTGGTTTAAGCTGCTTTAAACGATAATAAAAGTTACACGGGTCGTTGAAGCACATATACTGATATAACTTTAAAAAAATAATTTATGTTTCAAAATTTAATCGTAATATTGTTCGTACAAGGTTTATTCAATCGTGATTTCGGGCGGGTCAAGAAAGTTTATTTTGGATTGAAGTATTAATAGTTTTGAGGGAATCAAGGCACAGTCACGTGAATCCCGCGTCCATTTTTAATTCATGCCCTGTATGGATGTTCAAACATGAATTGGAAAGAAGAGAAACTTGCATTTGTTGTGAGCAGGTTTTATTTTATTTTTAACTTGTGCGTGTGACATTTCCTCAAAATGATAGTTTAGCATTAATGTAACATTAACTAAAATCACTCTAAATTGACAGCCACGTTTTGACTGTCCTTTACGTGTGTGAAGAAACATATGTGTTTGCAAAATAGGTATAATGTATTAACTCAAATATAACACACGACATACCATACATACGATATATAGTAAAGTTACATAATTATCTCCAATATATTAACTATGTATGCCGTGTTTTCCTGACAGTGTTTTCGCAGGATTTGTTTTTAAAGGCTGACATTGTCTCCTTTCTATTCATATTTGATGTACAAAGTCTTCTGAACAGTAAGCGCTTTCCCTCTCATATCTTGGGGGCCCCGAGTGGCCGAGTGGTCTAAAGCGCTATCCGTTATGGATCACTGCCATCTCACCTCTGTATGCGTGGGTTTGAGTCTCAGATTCTGCTAACGTGGGTATGTGAGAAAGCTTACCAGTAGCTTCTCGTGGGTCGATTGTTCTTTCCGAGGGTTTTCCTGGGTTCTTTCTCCACCATTAATACTGGCCGCCATGTATAGCCTAGCGTGTGCTGAAAACTGGCGTTAAACCCTACAACAACCAACCAACCCTCTTATATCTTAGAGCGCAACAGAAACCGGATTAAATGTGATCACCCCGCTTGGGTGACTTTGTCTCAAATTTCGATGTACGTTATCATTGAACCTACCGGTGTGCATTTTTAAAAGTATTTATCAAATAATCTTCAACGGAATTTTGATGGACAAGATGCGGAATAAAGCGAATAAACGCCATTTAAAATCATATAATTCTCCAAAATTACACATATAGCTGCAAAATCGATTCAGCGCATACATGATCTATGTGAGATGTACTTTAACAATTGTTCATATATGTTTTGCTAGCTAAAACCACTTTAAACTGACCCTTGTATATGCATGTTTTGCTGGTTTAAACTACTGTAAACTAACCATTGCATCTGTACGTCTTGCTTGTTTAAACTACTGTAAACTAACCATTGTATATGTACGTCTTGCAGGTTTAAACTATTTTTTACGCCAAGCATTGTTTAGGTGTGCTATATGCGCTTGAACTAATCACACTGACGACATTCTGGGAAAAACAGACTGCAGTCATCATTCATTTGTGAATAAAGAGTGAAAAGAGAGATAAAAATGATGAAAGCAGTCCCGTGGTGGGTTCCTCAACCTCTGAACGGATGAAAAACGACTCAGCTAACTTAACAATACTGTCAAATCTCTACTCAATAATTTACCCTTCATTTGACCTGAAAGAGCAAAGATCTCGTGTATAGACAGAATCAAAACTTGTTCCGTGTGAAGGGTTATATTTGATCTGATTAAAATATTGATATGGTGAAAAATGTACCCAATATGTCCCATACATGCCAGATGTTCACTAATTTGCCCCAACGTGTACAGCTATGAATTGTGTTGTAGAAAAATAGTAGACCTTACTTATGAATCTTCAATAGGCACCGTATTTTGGAGTTTCTATCATGAATTATGATGAAGATGGTGAAGCTGGTGTGGTCCACAAATGTTTTACCTCTAATTATTCAGAGTTAACTTTTATTAGGGCAAATAACTATGCCCGAATTTTAATATTAGATTTTAGAATTAATTAGGAGAGGTGAAAACGGCTAAGCATTAAATTAAAACTTCGCACGTACCTTCAACTATATGCAACTATTCGTGTTATGTTATAATATTTGAAACAAATTCCTTTCTAACATTTCATTCTTTAATAATGCCTGGAAACATAATATTACCTGTGCGACTATAAGCAAATATGTATGCAAACATAATATTACCTGTGCGACTATAAGCAAATATGTATGGAAACATAATATTACCTGTGCGAATATAAGCAAATATGTATGGATATGATACAATATATAATTCTGGCATGTCCACTTCTATCTCATTCCAGCGTGATGTAACAACATTAAATTAAATAGTTTAATGAGCGATTAGCTGATTCCATTAAACAACAAGTAGCTTTAGATATTATTTGGAAAAAAAAATATGTTTTAGCATGTTCATTGCGGATTTAGTATATTTTAATCAAATATTACTAATTAATAACTCATTCGAATCCCACATAAAAATTGTGTTGGATTTTTCTCATTGTAAATTATGAGCCAGAAGCAAGTGTGTGTGCATTAAACAATGATGGGTTAATGCGCGAAACCCTTTAACATGATATTTATAATTGTTAGATTAGCTGCCTATGAAATTGGATGTCATATTGTTACATATTATTTTTTTTAATACGGCTGAACAAATGCTGGAAAGCATTGTCAGACTTTAAACTACGCGTAAACGGTCTTAGAATAAGTGCGCATAATGCAACGTATTGTTTTCTCCCTGCGACTTTACGATGGAAACGACTTTACGACGGAAACGACTTTACGATGGAAACGAGTTTACGATAGGAACGACTTTACGATGGAAATGAGTTTACGAGTTTGACAAGTGTTGATCACTGAATTATAATATGGTAAATTTACCATGTAGGTCAGGCTTTAATCGTACAATTTCTTGACACTGCTAAAAAGTATACAATAAATTCAAATAAGATCTGCATCTAATATATAGTATTTACCTTGTCCCTCCTCCTTTATTTGTCTTTCCGTTCTTGAATAGGGGTCTGTGATCATTACTGACACCAATGAATGCAAAGTGGAGCGTGTTAGGATACACCATTGTTTGGTAACAAATATGTTAACTATGGCAGGGGCTATTCTAAATTCTCTTTATTTAGAAAATGAAACAAAATAAATTCAGACCTGTACCAGAAAAGCGGGATTTTCTTGTAACAATACGAGTTTTTATTGACAATTTGTTAGGAAAGAAGTTCTTTTTAACTTGTGTGTGTGTGCATTTTATGATCTTTTGTTTAGACATGTCAAATAAGAAAGTTAAAAGAAATGTTGCTAAAGTGTTATAGTTTTGCATATCAATATGAAATTCACTCTTCAATGTGCGAAATTATTAGTAGGGTCTCAGTAGCTAACTAAATTTAATATGCCACACTAAAGACCATAACGAATACATTGATTTTCAATATATTGCAACTCTAATGTCAGGCACGATTTTATATTTCGCAAGAATATAATTTTAATCATATTTTGAATAACTAACAGTCTGGAGAGTGAAGCCAAGTATCATTGGATCCTGTTCCACGATAAAACAAACAAAATATGCGTTACTTGAAATGCAATATATATGCAGGACATTTAAGTTAGATTTGAATTGTTCTACTCACAACAATTTAAAGTATTTTCTGTTGTGGGAAATTTGAGTTACCTCATTGTTATAAGTTTAGATTTAAAAGTCTTTAAAATTAATATTCGATGGTACATTTAAGCATTAGTTGAAGTCCATATATAAGCCAGTATTACAAAACCTTGCTGCTAGCTTACTTTAAGGCCCTTTTTAAAGATGATAATGTCGTTGCAAAGTGAGATGGGTGAGAAATAAGAGCCATTGATTCAACTGTTGAGGTACCGTATTACTGGCTTATAAGACGAGTCCAACTGCAAACTGTACGGTCATGTCGGCGCCTGCAGATTTGGATAGATGCCGTTTGTTAGGAGTAACCAGTAGAAAAATAGCATTGACCCTGATCTGCATGAGAAGATCTTTCTTGAAGATTGACTTCACCTGTAAAAGAGTACATACTGTATAAAATTGTCATATTTGATAAATGAGTTAAGCAATTATTGCGTCATGTATCTATTTTAATATAACCTGCTCTCTGTAGTGATGTCGTCTTTCAAATAGGCAATATAAAGGACATGAATACCAAACGGGTGGCAAAAGGGGCTGGAAAAGTAGTGTACCATCCTTACTCGCTTATAAATCGAGTCCAACTGCAAACAACAATGATGCTTTGCTGCCGATGTACCAGTCTATATACCATCACCACTAAGCATACATTGTATGCTCTAAAATCGGTGGTATAAGCACTTCTGCGTAGCGGACACAATTTTGACCTAGTAATTAATTCGCATCTAACAACACTGTCATTCCAGAATTATAAGACATACATTAAGGTGTATAGAATGAATTTCATTGAATTACAATTATACACCAAACAGAACGGAAATGCTATCCCTGGATTCTACGGGAGATTGCTTGATAATACAACTCAGAATTAATATAATCATACATATAATAATATCATACATTTCAATTCGTAATCTACTGAGATTCTAACACAGGCCCATATTTTATATTTTATCAATATCACAGAAAGATGGCCACTATCGCTTAACCGGCTTGAAGCAGCTCTTCCGTTTTTGTGTTGTTATTTAAGATATGTGTGCTTCTTGTCTATCTTCGTCCACATTATTGTGTTTCATCATGCACTGGTTGTTCAGTTTGTATGTGTTTCTTTATCTTCTTGTTTTGAAAACCAGAGCAATTAGAATTTTTCCCAGCTGTCTTGCTCCACTCTTACGATGTTCTTCGTTCATGAACAATCCGCCATCATGTGATCGTCCGTCAATCCGTTTGTGCTATGATGGACCAACGTTAGTTGCTTTAAATTACCCCTCCTTGGCTCTTCCTACTACATTGTGATCAAGACTAAACGAACTGGGACTACATTCATCATTCTTAAATATAAACGGAAGCTATAAAAAGAAACGTTGTTTCTAAGCTGGGCTGCGTAGAACAGGAAGAAGATATCCAGTAATTTCCCTTTTTCCCTTTCCAGCTAAACAATTTAAAAATTCAGCCGTTAATTTAAATAACCTGGTGCAAATCCCTTTTAAATCGTCAACCGTTGTATCCGCTATCCCAGAGATACCACTGCGTATTACATTGTTCAACGTCCAACCAGTAGCACCACCGGAAACGCAAACAAAAATAGTTGATTTTTTTTATCAACTATGAGAATTTCTACGTCTTCTCTCTGAGAGAAGCATAAAAATATCAGGTGATGAGCTCAAGTACGTGGATCTAACACCGACCGGTTACTCCATCATGTCGTTTTCCCGCCACTCTCGCTTAAATACAATACAATGTTTGAGCTAGTCCAAACAACACTCAACCTGGAACAAAGATCAGTCCATTTTCTTCTGCCTCTACCGCCCTCCTCCTTGTATAAATAAACAAGTTGACCGAATCTCTTTTTGGAGCAGTTTCCGAATCTTCTGGGGTAGGAAATTCGATAGGTGGAAACCTGATTATCCTTGGAGATTTCAACTTTCACTTTGACTATCCTGCAAACCAGTTAACCAACCCAGCCATAAACTTGGTCACAGTTAAGACTGGATTCTTCATAGACCTGATGGTAATAGTCTACGGTCCACCCTCACCATCCAATAACGTGCATCAAATCACTTCTGCATTATATACCTTCTGGACATATCAGTCCCGAACCCTCCACCTTTATTTGCTACTATAAGAAGCCTCCGTATGATAAATATAACCTAACTAATGCATGACATCCAATCAAACCTAACAACTTGCTTACCTCCTACAGCAAAACAACACGATAACTGCCTGAAAAACATGCCCCAGCAACCAAGTGTAGAGTATCAATTCAAAGGTGTTCTCCTTGGTATAGCAGTGTTCGCACCGCTAAAAGAGACCGCCGTAAGGCGGAGAGGCTTTGGCTTTCCACCAGACTCATTATTCATAAACACATCTATGAAACCGCTAAAAAGAACGTCCCAAATATAGTCCATTTAGCCAAATTATCCCACTACAGTACTAAGATCGCGGAGAATTTCAGCTACAAAGAGCTGTTCGAGAAAACTAACAAACTAATGTAAAGGAACGGATGCACACAACTTACAACTACCCTCTCTCCAGTAGACCTTCCGGACCTGTTTGCAAATTTCTTCCGTGACAAGGTACAAACTATTACAGATTCGCTTGACAACACAATTTCAATAGACTCATCTTCACCACACAGTTAAGATACAGAATTTCAGCGACAACCGTTAGCAGTATTTGAACCTGTCTGTATGGATTTGGCACATGCAATTACAATTAAGAGTGCACCAATGTCCTGTGAAAGTGATCCAATTCCAATATCACTGCCGTTTGAGTGCTTAGATCCCATATCGCCTTCACTGACTGATGATGTTAATACCTCTTTTTCATCCGTGGAATTCACATAAGTTTTAAAAACTACCATTGTAAAACATCTATTGAAGACACCAACACTCGACCATATCGATTTTAAAGACCTATCGCCCAGTTTCTAATCTCCCGTTCATATCATAAATCTTAGAAAAAGTTGATCTAACCAAACCTGTATCTCAACTGAATTCAAACAGTCTTTTCAGCAATGTGCAGTCTGCATATCGCCCTTGCCACAGTACTGAAACTACTCTTCTTAAAGTAGTTAATGACATTCTCTCTGCTTTGGATAGTATAAAGATTACAGTCCTAACCCTCCTTTCTTTGTCTGCAGCATTTGATACAATATACCATGATATATTGCTCCACCGTCTCCAGCATTTATTTGGCATTCACATTACGGCCTTACCGTGGTTCAAGTCATACTTAGTCAACAGGACACAAATTGTATCTGCAAATTGAATAAACTCCAGCCTATGTTGTAGTGTTCCACAGAGGTCTGTTGTTGGTTCTGTTCTCTTCATTATATACACTCTGCCACTCTCTGGTGTCATAGATCATCATCCAGTGTCTCAACAATCGTACGTTGATGACACGTAAATATACATGTCTAGCCATCCAACTGAAGTTGATGCTACCATCCAAAGATTAGAAAGGTACATTTCTTTCTGATGTGAAATCGTGGATAACATATAAAAAGGTGTAGATGAATGATGATAAAACTGAGGCTATTCTGATCACAACACAAAGACTTTCTCAATCACATCATTTATCTCAAACAATAAATATCAGCAACACCAACATTAAATTCACACAGTCCATACGAAACCTAGGTATTACACTGGACAGTACTCTCACATCGCACCAACATGTCATTAACATATATATGCAAGGCTGCATATCTTGGACTGAGATGCATCAGCTCCATTCTCAAAAATCTTTCAGCTGATGCCAAAAAATACTTGTGTGTTTATTAGTACTTTCAAGACTGGAATATTGTAACTCAGTTATGTCTGGTTCGTCTCATTATCTACTCCAAAAACTTCAAACAGTTCAAAACACAGCTGCTCAGATCATCTCTATAGTACCACGATCAGAGCGCACCTCCCCGCTGGCCTGTACCTTTCACTGGCTGTCCATTCGATCCAGAATCAAACACAACATTTTTTTCTCAGTGATACGTTTCAGTGACAGACTCTAGTCCACCGTACCTATCCGGCCTCATCAATGTGTACACACCAACAAGATGCTTGCGCTCTTCTTCTGACAATCGTATACTCATTATTCCATTATTCCAATTATGAAAATTAAGTCATAGGGACAACGTTTTTTTGTATACCACAGCGCGGCAACATGGAACGAATTGCCATTTTTTGACTGCAAGAACAAACTTAAAGACCTAATAATGTTTCCTACCTTAAATATTTTCATCACTTTTTATGTTTTATAATTTCATGGTGTTCTTTTGTTCTGTCATATTATTATAGATGTTGCAAAGCGCTTATATTATTATTATCATTATTATTATTATTATTATTATTATTAGTAGTAGTAGTAGTAGTAGTAGTAGTAGTAGTAGTAGTAGTAGTAGTAGTAGTAGTAGTAGTAGTAGTAGTAGGTTTTTTGTATCATGCGTTGGGTCTGCTGTTGTCAGTGCCATTATAGACAGAACAAAACTAGTATTAATACAAGTTAATCTCAGGCCACACAGGTACATATAAAAATACCACAATTCATATAATATTCTCAGGCGACGTCACTAACATATGGAGATACAAATCACTTCAATATTTATAAACATAGCAATAACTAACATTCGGACGTAATGTAAGATAATTTGGGTACATTAATGTAACACTGATAGAGGACAATTATCTGGTGGAGTGAGATAGAACACTATTATATTGTTGCGATTGTGAAGTATGGAACACCTAAGCTTCCACAGATAGCACAAAGTTAATGACATTGTTTTTATTATTGCAGTAACAAACTTGACATGTTTTTTTAAGAATTTTGTCAATGTCGGTGACAAAAAAGGTTTGTAACTTTCCAAAGAAATGGTGTGTAGTAATTGAACTGGTTTAGAAATATACCCTTTGCTTTGACAAATTTGGGACACATAAACAAATAATGATAATTGTTTCCCATGTAAATTTATCACAATGATTACATTTTCGTTCCTCAAACGGTGTATTGTCCTAACGACTGATTTCAACGGGCGTATGTGATTGGAAATGCTTCATGTTATCAATGGCACGTATTGTCCATTAAACTCACCAAAAGACTTGTCAATTGTTACTCAGTCTAACATTTGATCAATACCTAGTGTGGTCATGGTACCATTTCCGGGTCATACAAAATATGATTTTTTACACTGACATTATTTTACACTTGCACCACCTTGTTTTCACAACCACAATACTTTCCATCACATATTAAATAACGACTCCTTCTCAATTACTTCATGGTACAGATCCTGTCATAATTACTTCACAGTTAAATGACACAGCCAAACAAAACCTCTAAATTTAGATATAAACTATTTACTGGTCGTATAAGCATTTTATCAAGGCCTGACCCCCAGATAACTATAATCCTACATCTTGAATCTAAGGAAACACGGTACATTTTCCCCATGATGCATTACGCTAATGTGACGTTATCAACTAATCATTGAAGTTTAGTTGCAAGTTTTCCAAACTTTGTTATAAGAACGACGTCACTGACGAGTAAATTACGTAATTGATTAATCAGTTTTACTAGTTACTGACCTATTATATTGTCTTGCCAACCATTCCAATTTCTATGAATGTTTGAGTGAAAGAACTAATTTAAGAATGCCTCTAACATTCTGTCGTGTGGATGAATCGTAGTAAAATGTTGGTTTAATTAACTTTGTTGCAAAGGAGAACTATAAACTTGACTTTTAAAAAATTATATTTGATATTGCTCTAGAATTTTAGATTTTTCACTCAATGTTACAATTAGGTTTTAAATTTTTCAACTTTAATCAACATGTCAAAATTATCAGATTTATGCCATTTAATGGTATTAAATGCTTATAGTTTTGGCGTTACACACACTGTGCGCAGTTTTGATGTTGCTTATTACATCCATGTGACATAATTATCACAGTTGCATAAGTCTGACAGCTTTTTTAAGCTAGCTGTGATGTTTCACTCGTGAAGGATTCATTACGGTCTCCAATATGAAACGTTTGGTCCGCAACTGTAAACTCTTGCCCTCAATTACTTTCTCATTGGCGCCCCTGTTGAGAATGCCATCTTTTTGTTGCATTGAAAAAGACAGAACGTGTAGCATGCTTTCAACTTAAACACAATTGTGTCGTGGCTACCAATTATACCGTGACTTTTTCAGACTTGGTTTGAGACGTAAGGGAGCAAAATTATACAGAGGAGGTATTAGGACATTGTTGCTAAACTTTGGATGATTATGTTTTTACATAACAGTTGGCACAGAGACAATATGTTCTGCTGTCAGTCTTCATTTTTTGGTACTTATACACATTATGACATGAAACGATGACAAGTCTTTGGAATCTAAGTGAGCTATTATTGTGATGCTGTTATAAATATTGTACCGTATGGCTATAATTCATCAAATACTATCAGCCAATATCATCCAAACAATTTCAGCGTATATCTGGATTATGCGACAGTTCATAGTGGACAATACCCATTTTATGAGTCTCGTTTTATTTTCATAATCTGAATAATCTAAAATAAAATTGGTAATAAAGAACAATTGTTTTGGTACCTTGTTGATTATTTATTTTAACATATGAGGACTACATCACAGTGAAAGTGAATGTTGTAGAAAATCAGTTATTCAAACTCTTTGGGGGACTTGAGAATGTCTCAGTTGAAACAATGGGGCAGCCGGATACTGTATTTTACATTTTGGAAATGCTGTTCGAACATAGTTGAATGATCCAAATACATATAACTCGGTTTCTACTGAACATTTAAAGTATTTATCCAAACAAATGGAACAATATATGAGTATTGAAAAGACGGGACACGATTTATTGGTTTCATTATGTGTATTTGAATGCCAGTTTAACCTTTAGAATGTTATTTGCCAGAGAATATCGTGGTCTGTTTGGTAGAATTATATGAAATTTTTCTCTTCACGCTCTTCACCTGCTACTATGTTTTGTTTATTTATTGTTGTTGGATGGTGACATTTGTATGAGTCGTTATTTCTGCTCTTATTTTCAGGGCATACACATTTCAATCTTGTGGCCTAAATGACTCGAGAGACAAAACGTTGATAGCCTGGGGGAATTTTAAATACGTTGTATTGTCCATTTACCGCTATTTTGACAAAATATTCGACCTTAAGAAAACCTAAATACATGAGAGAAAAAATTCCATCATATATATTGTGATTATAATGATGGATACAAGTATTGGTGGTTTAGCTTGTGACATGTATGAAGCTGATCTTAGAGCTACGAAACTAAACACCGTTTACTCTGCCTCATTGTACTCTTTCATCACACACTTCCGGATTGTATTCTGTAGTGAAAGAAACGTGTTTCATTAGTGTTAAAACACTGATAAATTGCAATAATAATAATAATAATAATAATAATAATAATAATAATAATAATAATAACAACAATAGAATAATGAAGTTGATATGTGTCTTGAATCCTGACATCTGTGCAAACTAGTCCTCAATATAATTCTTCCATATGTTTTTGTCACGTGCAAAAGGTTTCAGATTACTGACGAAAAGGGACAGCTTCATACCCGTGCTATATAAATACCAAAAATAATGACTTATGCATAAGAACACATACCCTTAGTGTCAATACCATCCAGTACCTGAATTGCTCTACTGCATAATGACGTTACCGGTGCAATATATGGAGAAAGAGTAACACCAATATATGTTCAACAACGGCTTGGCAGTGGTGCTGGATATTTTGGTTTCATTTGGTCTGGTGCTTTACAGTACAGCAACATCAGTGGAGTAAAGTGACATGCGGATGGACGTAAAGGAAAGTTAATGATAAAAGCTTAGAATTTTAACCCCAGGCTTACTTGGTTAAATTCTGCTGAAAATTTCAACTAGCCCCGTATTTTGATTTGCTTTCATTTGTAAAATGTTTAGTTTTTCTCTACTGAAAATGATGTTAACGTGTAAACCTTTTCGATAGTTTATACAATGATCTAGATAAAAATGTATATGATAACTAACAATGATATTACTTTTGAATAGATGACGCACACAAGGATTTTGCTTCCGCGTGTGACCTTATAGTGAGATAGCCGTATTGTAGCACTCTGTGATTCAGTAACTAGTTATTTTACGTCATTCCTGCCTGAAGTTTAACGGAGTATAAATAAATAAATATTCAATATTTGACTAAATTGTTCTTAACGTAAACAATTTTCAGTACGTGTCAAAGACTGATTAGTCACCCATATAATGAACTGAATATAATATTCTTGGTCTGCGGTCAATTGAAGGAACAATTAACAAGCTCTTAATATGACTTAGTTTTTGTGCAATATTGGTAAATGAATATGTACCAGTTTACACAAATGAATTGTTGGATCCGTCAGATATGGTTAATCGTTTAATCTGATCTCTTACAAACGTCATACGTTGCTTTATTTCAACCCTCTTGATCTTTCTATCTTGTGAAGTATCGTTACTTAGATGTCACAAAGCTCATAATGTTATATGAACTCATCCCACCTACAATAAGCTTTGAAATAAATACCGTAATAAATCGAGGCAAACTAAACTCCGGAAAATTGGTATTGCCCGATATAGTTGGGGTTATCATAAAACCTTTGAAATTATTGACCGGAAAAATACAACCGTTATCTCACATGGTCCGCATTGTTTTCTGGTTTTGTTGGCACGATTGGAGTTACAAAGCAAGTTTGAAATAAGTATCTAGAGACAATTAGGGCTTGCATTCATTGTTAGGTGACTAACTGTGATTATGGATGCGGTTTCAGTTGTCTCATGTTTACCGAGTTATGCACGTTTCTTCCTTTATTTTCATGTTATTTGCTATGAATTACAACAGTCATGTCTGATCGATCTTGGCATAAATAATGGCATTGTGCTGTGGTTCTCTGTGTTTTAGTTTAAACATAGAATCTGACTGTCACGATTGCATAACTTTTGATAAAAAGCAACACTCTTGGAGGTAACGGATATTTTTAATAATGAAAAAGACAAAATAACATTTTACTTCATAAGTTTCCTAAATGAATATACTTAAGTAAATGGAATAATATACCAACAACTAGAACTAATGAGTTTTGATTTTCAGTTGTGCTAAATATCCTGCAGCAAGTATCATTGTTAAAATAATTGCATTGATTTCATCAATCTTTGTTAAATATAGACGATATTATTTGACTGTAAGGTCAACCACCTTGTTTATGAAAACGTGCGATGCTGAATGAAATGTAAATTCATTGGTAATGTTAGAGGTATAGTATCATCGTATCAAATAATTGCACTGATGCGTAAAATTTAAAATATACATAGGTATGTGATGCATTACGAGTGATAATTATCACCGTTTATAACCTTGAAGAAAATGTATAATTTTATATACTTAGCAAATAAATTAGAAATATTATAAAGTTTAAATACCAAAATGATCAAAACATTAAATAGTACATCCTATTGCCATACGGTGGTTTAGCTTGTGACATGTATGAAGCTGATCTTAGAGCTACGAAACTAAACACCGTTTACTCTGACTCATTGTACTCTTTCATCACACACTTCCGGGTTGTATTCTTGGAATACGGTCTAACCAATGAATGTCAGTTACCGTAATAGGATGAAGCCTGATTTGCAATTGAATGAAACGACGGCACTGAAAGAAATTTCCTGACTAAAAACGAAGTTTGTTTATACTGTAAGTTAACAACAAATGAATCTGACGCCATCCGCGAGCGTATAAGTTCAGCAATGGATTTAATATAATAATACGTACGGAGTACAATACCTTTCAGAAGAAAACGGATATATACAGAGTTCATAGACATAACTAATCAGAACATGTAGCTTCAACGAGTGATCAAAGGACTATCAGCGTATGGAACGTATGAATAATATAAGTGATCTATGGACCTATCACAATGGTTGATCAATGTATACAATTTAGACAAAAATATAATAATGTATGTTTCATCTACAAGTAGAATGTATGCGTTATTGGGTTTCACTAATGTAGAGATACTGACTAATATTGATTAAAAAATGGAACATTTGGATCTCGTGGCCTAAAGCAAATGATCACTATGTAATGCTGGTTCCACAGCTGTCGTCAAATGGTCAAGAAGCCAACACTCATTTCCTGCCCAGCCCAGTATGCCGAAAGATCTACAGGAGCTTCTTTATATCCTTTAAAGGGGCCCCGTGTGGCCGAGTGGTCTAAAGCGTTCTCCCTTACGAATCACTACCATCTCACCTATGTCTTCGTGGGTTCGAGTCAAAGATTCGGCTAATGTAGTTATGTGAGAAAGCTTGCCAGTAGCTTCTCGTAGGTCGGTGGTTCTTTCCGTGGGTTTTCCCGGGTTCTTCCTCCACCAATAATTCTGGCCGCCATTTATAGCCTATCGTGTGCTTAAAAATGGCGTTAAACCCTACAACAAACAAACAAATCATATGCTTTAGACCAGGTAATCCCAAAGCGTTGGTCCCTAACTGTGAGCAAACTAAAACCGTCATCCTAACCAACGTTACCAAGGACAACACCATACGGGTTTCATGAAACCCCACAAAGTTCTACCTGTTACATAAATAGCTCTCCAGCTGAGTATTGCGTCTGTAAAATTGTAGCTTCCTGAAAAACAGTCGCCTTTTAGGATAATAATACTTTTCTATATAAGTACAATGGTGATGGTGAAATCCACGGCCAGACAACATGAGGTTGTTGGGTTTATCACTGCACGAACTTTGCGTGTGCAGAAAATTGGTAACCAAACTCAGCATTTTGAAATAGCCACAACTATAAATAAATCACCCTCGGGCAACACTGTATGGGCATCGAAAGCGAGAACATGTTCGTTAACATATAATGCATAACCATTAAGTACGTAGAGTTCTGTGACAATTACAAATAAATCAATTTTAAACGTGTAAACTATCCCATCGCATATCCCATCCTAATTTATCCAATAATGCACTATGCGAGTTTCTACGGAACATAATGAGGTACTATTTGAAAGACATCTTTATGTTTATCTCTATATTTGTCTCGAACGTACATATGACCAGGCCACGTTCATCTATCTTGGAAGTAAGTCATGAATTTTACTTTTTGCAGTGCAATTTGTTTTATTATGTATGTCCCACGATAGTCAATTAAAGTGAATATTGCACATTATTTACAAATACCTCCCTGATATAAACCTAATTAATGTATTTCAAAGGGCTGTTGTCAGAAAAAAAGTAGTATATAAACATCAATTCCCCACAATAGAGTATTGAGTAACACACCGGACAATGGTCACCTGTGGACACTTGAAGTTCCCGGTTTATTATTTATCCAGGTCTTTCGGTTACCGACAAAGGACAGAATATACATTTATCAATTTAGACTGGTTTTTATTGGGAGTGGTACTCAGGTGCTTTTCTCAAAAGCTCATTGCACCTCTCAATCTAAGTATTTAAGGGTAAATAGTGGACAGTACAAGTTCTTGTAATTTCGTCTATCTTTAACGACATTCTCCGTGTAGAAAGAAATCTTAAAATAATTATCTTGGATAATGAACAAAGATGAAAGTCTGAGCTGCGTAACAAAAATGTGTAACTTTATTAGAAGAGATACAAATGAGTGGCAAATAGGAGCTGGATTTAAAACAGAACCAGAGTCAGACTCGTTTTCTCATTTTTAAATATTAGAAGAGCAATTGATATGTAATATGTCATTTTAAGCCAGGAAGGAAAAAACCTAATTAATGGCGGGAAAGGGACAGCCATAATTAATGATGCATCATGGGTATTTCATAATATAGCGAGAGATTAGTAAAATAATTTATGTTATCACTACCATCGGTTGTTTGATGCGGACACTACAAGGAATTAGTTATATTCACGTTTTCTGTATATATTTGAGTGTGAAACAGAAAGGCATAATTCATTTATATCAATTTATATCTTTTTGTATTTGGTTATTGATGTTTTAGTCTTAACGCCATTTTTCAGGACACTATAGGCTATAGATAGCGTTAAAAATAATTGGTTGAAGAAGAACCAGAGAAAACTCATTGAAGAAACACTTACCAATGGGACGCTGCTAGCAGGATTCTCACATAACCATATTGGCAGAGCCTGAGACTTGAACTTACGCAGACAGGTGAAATGGCAATGATTGGTAAAGGCAAGCTCGTTAGACAACTCGCCCATCTCCGTTCGGTAATTTGGATGAGTTATTCAATTAAGATCATGCACATTTCTGTCTAGTGACAAAATATAATTAACATGTACAAAAGAAAACCATTGGGGCGAGTCTAAGTAAACATAATGGTTTATGTCATCTACATAAATAATCTAAAGACTTTTCTATTACATTTTAGCCTATCGACATTGTTGCAACAATATAGATCTACAAAAGTAATTAAAACGAAAATCAAGAAAACGCAAACACACACACACACACACACACACACACACACACACACACACACACTCTTGTGATTAGAGCATCGGCCTCGGCTGCGTTAGGTCTTGGATTCGATCCCCGGCCGAGTCATGCCAAAGACTTATTAAAACAATGGTACTAACACCTTCCTCGCTTGGCGATCACCATTAAGAGGTTAGAGTTATGATTGGCATGTCTGGTGTCAGGATAATTTGACTGAGTTGGACATCAAGCTACATGTCTGCGGTATGATGCCCCAGTGCTATTTATCAGTACTGTAGACATCGTAGATATATGACTGAAAAATTGTTAAACCTACGTTAGAAATCCAAATCACAGACACACACACACACACCTTGTTAGAATCATGCACTATTTTCCCATAACTCTAAAACTAGTATTATCTGTTAAGAACTACTTTTATTGTAAATAAGCTACGTACGCTCATGTAGCAAACGTTAAAGCTTTTGTTTATCAGATTTGTCTGTGGATTCACAAAAACAGACTGCTTAGTCCTTTTTAAATTAGAGGTGATAAAACTGACGGCTTGGTTGAGTTCACTGAGTCACAATGGGAACTTTTAACCACGTGAACGACAATGTCCACAACAAACATTAAACACGCAGTACTGAAAATACCATTCTGAATTTATTAACATATATATATATATGTATATATATATATATATATATATATATATATATATATATATATATATATATATATATATATATATATATATATATATCATAACTATGCGCAAATGGTTCAGACTATTAGAATGTTTTCATGGTGTATAAAAATAGCACAGAAAGGTATTTTAACTCCAATGGATATCCTGTTTGTATCATAGACGTCCCATTTTACAAGTCAATCCAAACAATGCATTCAACACATCATCCAACTAAAGAAGGCCGGTTTCAATATAATTGAATTGACCTAGCTAATAAATCCAATCCATCACAACCAGAAAAGAAGAATTTAATTGGATCATATAAAAACAAATTCCATCCACTCTAGACTAACTCGAGAAATTGTTTCAATACACAATAAATTACAATATAACCATAAATTTAAATTTAAATTTTAGGAAACTCAAAATAACAGTTATTTTTTAAATGACTGACCTAGTGCGTCGTACACTTCTGAGTTGAAAGGTCGTTTTTTTCCCCTCAGAGTAATAGTGTACTCTTAGCGTTATTTAGTATTATAGTATTACCTAGAGAAATTTGTCCATATTTTCTCATACAAATCCAGTAACCTCTAAGTATAGACAATATTACAAACATCGCGAAATTACAAACGAAATCATGCTGGTAATTATTCAGGGCAAGGAACCATTGTTATATAGTGTCTCTTCTTGCAGTCGAAATAGGAGAGTTGTTAGAGCACACTTGAACGAGATCACAGCATCATTGTGCCTACGGGAAAGAGGCAATTCCTTTCATGTGGATGAGCACTGTGTCCGCGAAAGAACGTTGTTCGTTGGATTTGGAGTTGGTGGTTGGAATAATGATTATGCGAGAATGAGAAAACTAACATAAGTATCTGGAAGATGTGTACGCATGGGTGACGTCAGATAGGTATTTTCGGACTTGAGGTAGTCAACGATATAGAACATGTTGTGCTTGATTCTTTAGCGAACGGGTACTAAGTAAAGGTTACAAAACAATGTGAGGAGTGCTCTGTTTTTGGTACATATACTCAAAGGACAATTTCAGCAGCTATGTTTTTGAATTTGTTGAAGCTTATGAAATGTTTTTGAGGGCAGTCATATAGAAGAGTAATGCATTAGTCGAGTTTTAGAATACACTAAGGAACACACGATTGTTACAGTAGCATCAACAGAATGTAAACTGAGAATGGAACTGATGCAGCACAGCTCCAAGTATGCGGCCATGCATATGTTTGTCAACTGTTCGTGTGATTGGAGAGCAATGTCGAGAGTGATGCCAATGTTTCGTATTGATTGTGTGAGCTTTATACAACATACTGTAGCTGATTCTCATTGTTTGAGGAAAATAATAGGAATGAGAAAATCTTTAGGCTATGATAATGACTTTAGTTTCAAAATCTTTTATCTGCATCTTGTTACATGTAATTTATGACTTGGCATTGGAAATGCACCTCTGCGCATCGGATAGGAACATCGATTTTAGACAGGCGACTAGATTTGTATATCTGAGTCATTAGCGTTCGATCGGTAAGACACCGTATGAAGATTTATAAAACTTGAGAGGCCTGAGTATATAGAGTATATAGAATGAAGAGTACGGGTCCAAGAACAAGTCACTGTGGAACACCAAGTCGTAGATTCAAAACAAATGTTTGTCTTTTAGACTAAATATACCTAAAACTATAGCAAGGCAGTATCAAGATTGTCAAATACAAGATGTAGAGAATTTCTCAAACCTGTATGATAGTATTATTTGCATTAAATATGAATTATACCTATTATTATCAAGCATTCTTCTATAGAATCGAGGGATAGCACTTTCGTTTTTTTTATATATATATATATATATAGAATGAAACTTCGAGGCCTATATATCAGTAGATATACAAGTTGGGACAGAACAATTTTTTTCTAGGATTTTTGTCATGAGTGTGAGATTAGAAACCAAGCGGATGTTTCTTAAATCGTTCAAGTCAAGTGTTGTTGTTGTCGGCAGCCGGTTTAAAAGCAGCAGAGATGTCAAAATTAGATACAAATCCCATGACATTGGTGGGTCGGGCGTGTATTAAGAAACCCATAGAGACACCCTCGAATGCTGCTAAGCGTTGCCGTTGAAATTCTGTTTCACAGCTGTGTGCTGACTATGAGTCGATTTAAAAATGTGTTGTAACGTCGATATCTTATGGTTTGCACGTTCTGAAGGAAGAAATCTGTAAACAGGTTCGAGACGTCGACTGGAGAGCATGTCTTTGGAAGTGTGTACATATATTCCTTGACATTAGCATGTTATTAATATCTTTGCGTTTTGAACTGTCAGTGAATTTAGTACTAAAGGAGGTTTATTTCGCTGCAGTATGTTCCTGACATTCTTCTTAGTGGCTTCGTGCGTTTGTTTAGGAATGTAAAGACTAGATGAAAGTCATAGCCTCTTAACCTTATGGTGTTCTAATTTATCAGCCTGAAGCTCTTCCCTAACACTACTGTGAACACGTACATGGATGCTGTACACATGGTTGCTGGAGCATGTTTGTCTGCGTGGAGCAACAAAGATGTTTGATTTGCTTGGATGTCATGCATTAGTTGGGTTCTATTTATGATCGGTGGTTCTCTAAGGAAACACCGATATAGGAATACGGACTGATACTTCAAGATGGCATATGAAGCACGAGTGATATGATATACATTCGTGGGGCACTAACGAAAAATAAAATACTATCATAAGCTCTATGAAGAATCTATAACAAAGTGTGACGCTGTTTATTTATCGACTGTCTAATTGACTATTTGATGTTAAACACGTGATTGGCATTTAAGAGTTTAGATGTTTATGTTTTTCCGGGACATTCAAGGTTTACGTCTCCAAGAAAACACAGGATGCTAGTAAGTTCGTTATTATTTTGAGACTAAGAATAAGGAGGTAGAGGCAGCAAAAATGGATTGACCTTTGTTCCATGTGGAGGCTGGCTTGGACCAGTTCATACCATGTGAAAGAATGGTTGCAATCAAAGGTTAATGTGTGGTTACGATGGTGAAATACAATGTTCTTTGTGGTAACATAAACTCTACCTCCTATGTGTTAACGTTGTAATGATTTTGTTGTATTTTGTATCCTTATCTTGAAAACTCAAAATGTTTGGAGAAGACTGCACTGAAACATTAACCCAAAGCTACCTGCTTTATACATAATGGGGATAACGTAAAACGTTTCAGAAAATATTCTTAAGCAAACTTTATTATTTCAAACAAATGTACAAACGATGTTAACGGCAATATTTTAATATTCAAACGTATTTTCCCTATGAACAACAAAGCAGAAACCTGACTACATTGAAAAATAAATTAAATCTAGTAACCGGTCTTCTTTAACGGTTCATTGAAACTGCATGACAGATATGTGCAATGGTCAGATGTTTATGCCCCATTAAGGATCCGATTGGTGTCACGGCGTGACTGGTTCCCATCCCATGTCCAAATTTGTGCGCATAAAGAGCTAAAAGATTGGGGACCAGACAATGCTAAATAAATCCCTTTCCTCTTTAATGAAGACACAGTTCCCTTTAATAACCACACCATTATCTTGTTATTAATGAAAGAGAACTCAGATGATGGTTGTGATGTATGGGACCTAAGACAAGATTGTGTGTGATTTATGAATTATCCAGGCGACACCATAACTCGCTCGGTCAAAATGTACAAATGCTGCATGTGTTTTTGGAGGAACACATGCCAGGGAAATCATCATCCCATATACTAATGTTTTTTTTAGCTTTTTTTAGAATATACTAAGAAATTAAGAGTTTCATGAGCAATATAGGAAATACTTGCAGAACAACCAAAGGGCACAACTATTTCTTCTATCATTTATTAAAATTACGAACTGGCCGGAAATAAAAGTCAAATATTTGAAGTTATACAACTCATGTTGAGGAAAGTTGATGTATTTTTTTTTCTTGCTAAACTATTTCTTTGCCCTAGTAATAATTCCATGTTATTTCTTTGTTCGAAAAATCATTCCTTTTTACTTCTCTACATTTTTATTTTACCCTCATATTGTCACTAAGACTATGTTTATTACAGACTTTTAATAAAACAGATTATTCCGGGATTAATATTCGTGTCTGCGAATAATATTGTATTAATGTTTCGGACTTTTACGTCTGCATACACAATATTAAGTGATACATTTTGCTTCTATGTGAGATAATCACCTTAAAACAAACATTAAAACATTATGCTTTTCTCTTACCACGTTATTCACATGGTGATTCTTCCTTTCATTAATAAATCTTTATTTAGACCAGCCGTTTTCCCAAAAAATATATTCCATATTACACACTTCGTCTGAAAATGTAATAGGAAAACACGAAATATACATTTTCTCTCATTTCGTTTCCTTACATGAGACCACATAAAAAACTAATGTTTTATAAATACTGTGCTTTCAAAGTCAATTCAAAAGAAAATAACCTAAAGAGTCTAAAAAAGGAGTCTTATCCTGAAACATTATAGCACATTTATTTATCTATTTGATGTAATTTTCGTTCCGCCTCTTTTTTTAACAACTCTACACCCCAACCGCACTATTTGACATCGAGTAGGTGAGTGGGAAAATCTAATTATTATTTGTCTAACAGTTTCATACAATCTCTCACCGGGTAACTATAACAGTTTTATACAAGATCTTAAGGGCTTTTCAAAACATTGTATCAAGACTTACTTGTAGGTCAGGCAGAAGTCAATGTTTACAACAGTGTACGTTTCTCTTGCCAAACCATGTGGAGCAAATTGATTCTGCATGGTGTATAAATACTTCCTAACGAATGTAACATTTATGTTGTTCACTCTTACTTTTTAAACAATTTGAGAGAAGAAAGGATTTTCAGTGGACAGTAGTGCGTATAGATTTAAGATGTACCGAAAGCTGTGATAGTTGAATATTGACAGAACTGCATACATACTGAAAATTCAAAGTTCACATAAATCCGGGTTTCAAGATTGTCTGCCTTACCATTCTAATGTATTTGAGATTTTCACTGCAGTCGCTGTATTACAATGAAAGAGAAAATATAGTTAAAGCGGAAACAACAACAGCAATTATAACCCCATAAATAAACTGAATGTAGAGTACAAATCGAAATAAGTTACCCCCCCCACACACACCTTAATATGAAAACGATGAATGGTTGTATTGATCTATTTTAAGACTAGCTTGGATTCTTGGTAAGTAAAAGCATTTCATGTTGTTGTAAAATATTGTGTCTGTTAATACGGATATGTTAACGTGATAAAAGATAATAATTAACTTTGAACCCGTGCATTATTAACATTTCAGTTTTTTGGCTCCTCTCGGTAAATCTGAATTACGATTAAAAGATAACTGACAATACTTTACTCTTGCGAAAATAAAAGCCAGTCCCTGTCATCTTGCCTAAATTTAATTTAATAAAAGAATTTGATTACAATATAATTGCTGTGATAAACAAATGAACCAACTTCTGATAACAAATCTCTGTAATTGTTCATACCTTTAGAAAATATGAGGTGCATTTCAAACGTTTGCATTTTGTCTATAACTTCTTGCCTTGGTTGCAGTCCTACTTCATTTTAAATAAAAGCTCACCGATTTAATAAAAGAATTTCTTTATAATGTTATTGCTTTGCACTTTTTGACATATTATCGGCGTATAAAGGGTATGAAAAAATTATTCTTTTGGTTTCATTTATCTATTGTCATTACTCCAGCTTTAGTTCTTTATCTTTTGAAAGTAGATGTAATTCATCATGTTTTTTCTTCTTCTTCATATCTGTATATACTCTCAGAATATGAAATATAAGCTTATTGCATGAATTCCTAATTTTAAAATAGTAGATTATCGTCTTGTTGTTTTGGACATTATATCCAACCCGTCATATAAGGAACATTTATTCTTTCATGATTTTTGGGTGGTAATAGTTTCACTAATGCAGTATTCATTATTATGAGATACAAGGTGTTATCTGCAATCAATCCTACACATTTCGTAGCAATAATTGTGAAAATTACGAGGAACACCTATTGTTAATAGAAATCATGATAACGTGTTCGGAAGCATTAATACCAGAGTTTTGTGTACTTGCATCAGATATATAGTTTTAATTTCCTAAGTGGGACCTACGGATAATCTGGAAACAGACAGTGACGGCGTCGTTATTAGATTTACCTGTTTGATAAAAGATCTTTTTCAAACGTGAACCATCCTTATGACATTTATAGAAATTCATATAGTACGTGTGCAATCAATGTGGTTATCAGATTTCTTTGTTGAGAACAAAATACTAATATTAATCGCTTCCTTGGCTTGTGTTAAATTATGATTATATTATTTTTTATAGGATATTTACACCATCGTGGCACTCTGCTATAACGACAAGAATCATACTGCGCTGAAGTAGTTTTCGCATAATCTTTACAGTGTGTGTAGTTCGCAACTTAATAATTGAAATTTTGTAATGGTTTTCTTTTTTTGGGGGGGTGGGGGCTATTTGCTGCAGATTGCTGCAACACAATACTATTTCCGGTACAGGGGAAACAAAACTGGCTCTTTTACATATAACCGCTACACAAGAAATAGAAACAAGCTATATTGGTTTCATACTAATATGAGAAAATAATGAATATCCACATAATGTTGCTGGAGACTGAACAGTAATGTCCAGTTCGAAAAATAGATGTCCCAACGCATAGTTTGAGTTTGTCCTCTGTGAACTCGAAAACGTTAGTGTAACACTTAATAAAGTATTCGAAGGAAAATGAGAAGGATACAATGTTCAACGGTGTTACACATTTATCAGTCAAAAGATTAATTTTTCATATACGACAGATTTTCATATCTGTATTCAGTATATTAGAAAGCACCCATTTTAGGTTGACCTAATTTGTAAGCTCGTACTTCACTTTTCAAAACAGACTCTGGCTACCACTACTACAAACCATCCAAACATTAAAATCATTCCATTTCGTACAAATGTCAAAAGAAAATATAATTATCATTTACAGTCCTTCTTCTCAATTTTTTCTTTACCACGTTTTGTCAGCATACCCTTTGACATGGACATTGAAATAACGAAACAAATCCCGGTACTACTATTACATAGAAAGAATGTTCCGGCATAGAAATGGATAACATTTACTGTAAATAATCAAAGGATAAAGATGTCGAAATCATCTTTGGTGAATATCTTCTTATGTTTAGTGATTGTGTGCTTTCTTTACAGATTTTCGTATTTTATTTTGTTTAATTCTACATTTAAACGAAACTTTTGCGTCCATTGGAACATTGGAACGAACTGCTTTATCCGTTGTTTTCAATGAGATTTGTGATGCGATTTAAAAATTCTACATAACAAAATATCATTACTATATTTAATCACGATGGGGTTTTTTCCCTCCTAAAATAATCTATACCGTTGGTCTTATAACGGTGTACAATACTGTATGTGAAACACATATCAACAGATCATATAAATTCTGTCAATGATAGTTTCCAGGATTCGCCTGATGATAAAAGAGTTAGTACATGAAGTCAAATTTTTGCTGTTTGGAGTTTAAGACAGTGAACGTTTTAAGTTATGTTAATTTGGCCGTGATGTGTGTGTGTGTGTGTGTGTGTGTGTGTGTGTGTGTGTGTGTGTGTGTGTGTGTGTAATAGAGAGAGAGAGACAGACAGATAAACAGAGAGAGAGAGAGAGAGAGAGATAGAGAGAGAGAGAGAGAGAGAAAAGTTTGGCTCTGCAGAAGCATAGAAAGATAGAAGGACAATTGTGGTTAACAAGAAAGGGACCAGGTGTCTGTCTTGTGCGAAAGACAGGGTTTAGTGCTGGGTGCAGAAGTTCTAATGTTAACAGCATTGAGATACGCACTTTTAATTTCACGTAATATTCTGTTTGTTTGATGGTTTGTTTTATGGAAATGTTTTTATATGTCTCTGTACCATATTATATATATTTAATTTATTTTCATGGAAATGTGTTGATGCTATAGTTGTTATGCAATTTAGTTTCTTCAATTTAATGGAAATGTGTTGAGGAATTTATTCGTTTAATTTTACTGTTCATTTTTCATTGATAGAATCGAAATTTTCATATGTGTAGGATTTTATTTGGTTATATGAAATAAATATGAAATAATTTCCTTTGTGTGTTGAGACGATATGGATTATCGTGAGTTAACGACAATTAACTATTATATTTGCTTCGGTAATATTTAAATAATCTTGTAGATTACGGTGTGAATTTTATGCAGTAATAATCGAACATGTAGTAGCATACTGTACGTATTCGATTGACCGCTCACGTGGTAATTTATAACCTGTCGCTGTGAAGCCAGGGCCACAGTACTATCGTTTGATAGTTTAATCAAATAAACGCAGTAACTTGAATGCTAGTGTGTTCTGAGTAACGTTAGGGAAGGAATTTGTTGTACATCTAGAAAGTGGTACATATACTGATTTACAGATAATTGTGTCCTTTAAGGAAACTGCTTTCACAGAGAGAGAGAGAGAGAGAGAGAGAGAGAGAGAGAGAGAGAGAGACTCTACAGTCCGAAGTTTTTTGTTTTTTTAGGGTTTAACGCCATTTTTCAGCACACGATGGGCTATACATGGCGGCCAGTATTATTGGTGGAGGAAAAACCCGGGAAACACCTCGGAAAGAACCATCGACCCACGAGAAGCTACTGGCAAGCTTTCTCACATTACTACATTAGCCGAATCTTAGACTCGAACCCACGCAGACAGAGGTAAGACGGCAGTGATCAGTAACGGACAGCGCTTAAGACCACTCGGGGCCCCTTCTACAGTCCGAAGAAGGAAGTCATGGGGAAAATACGGGACGAGCGAAGTCCGGAAGAAATTTAGAAGTCACGAGTGAAGTCCGAGATGGATTTGGCAGTCGGAATAGAAAGTTTCAAGGAAATAGGAAACGTTGGAACACGATCAAGATAAAGGTGATGCAATCAGTCGTGGACATTGTGCTCTTTTCACCACTCGTTATGATCATGAAATATATCCAAATTGGACACTGCTATTAAATCCTGTTGATATAGCCTAAGTTGAATTGAAATTATCACTATTAATTTATTTGATTAAATGTGTTATTTTTCTTGCTTAGGGGGCTTGTGTAGCATTATTTCTTTCCAATGATCTTACCCAGTTAACTGTTGATATTCTATAGTTTCACTCACATCGGGTCAAAACATCGAGGGAGATCATTCCCTAGATAACGTTGCTAAATCCAATTAACTACCCCTCTTACTTAGAGGGGGACGTGGCAGTTATATGTTATTCTCTTCTTCGTTGCGTTGCATTTCTTTATTCCAAATACATGCTCATATTTTAAAAACCATAAACAAGAGGTGCGGTCTTGGATTCTTTTTAATTCTTAATGTCATAACGGAGTTATTTTCATGCGCGTTTGTTTTAACTGGTTGTGATAACCAAAGACAAATTTAACTCTCTAACGCAAAATACATATCTCCCCTTTGATTACTGAACAAGGGATGCAAACGTTTATTCTTCGATATTATTAGCACTGATGGCTTTCGATACCATGTCATCTCTGGTTTTAATTTTTTTGAAAGCAAGTGGTAATCCATTTGCGTTATTACACATTGTCACAAATAATTCAGCTCTTCAACACATGAGCACAACACCTAACACTATGATACAACGGATGCAATTCCACGTGATCTGAGTATACCATTTACTTTATATTCAACAATAACGCAAAGGTGGCAAAGGTTATTTCTCTGCCTCCGTGGCGGAACAAGCTTCATTCCAATTCAACACTTTGTAAGTTATTTTATACTATCTTATCACGGCTTTCCGCCTCCTCAAAATGCATTGTCGTCTGAACTAAATAATTGGGTAATCTGTTGAGCTTTTGTAATCTAACCTGTTTACATTTCTTAACTAGCATACAATCGTGGAGCAATTTTCGACAGTCCTTTCATTACACTGCAGCTTCAAAGATTTAGTTTGTAGTCGTGCATTGGGTTGCTCATGTATTGTTCTCACGTTTAATTTAACACGCGCGGATTGGCTTGTGGAACATCTGGAAGAAATTGAAAACATAGTCAATAGGAATAGTTTTCAAAGTAAATTAATAACAGTAAAGGAAAGATAATATATACTTCTGATCTTAATATACTATCGGTTCTTCCAGGAATTCGCGTATGTGTGCATCACGTGCAACAAGGGCTGTGTACATGTGCTGGAAATAACTGTTGGATTTTGTAAGATATTCGTATCTGAAAATGATTTATTTTCCATACGTTAGACTGTTTTACGTAGATGGATATATTGACTATTACGAGTGATAAACACACAATAAATGTGGATCTCTTTAAATTTACAGTTCTTAATCAGCAAATGTGACATATTTTCCAAATTTGTGCTGGTAATCGTTATATCACTGTCGGACAGTGTACCTATAGTGTACAAGGTTTTCGGAGCTGTAAGGCTATCGAATCTTAAAGAAATTTTCACCCAGTTATATTGTTTATCAAGGGAATTGTATAGGAAATCAAAACAAGTACATTGTGTTCTAACGTACAGTTAAAATTGAAACAGCTCTGAGGTTTAATGAAATAAAGTGGATATCTTTTTGCAGTTCTTTTCTTTCTTTGTCGAGAATGCGAGCATGCATTATTTTGAAGCAATTTTATTCCTGTAAAAATGCACAATAATTAATCTTTTTACTTCCGTTCTCGATAGCAACTTATTAATAAAATGCATTTGGGTTAATTGACGTTATCGGTAAATGAAATATTTGTTCACATTAAAAACGTTTCTAGGGGCTAGGTTTTGTTGGCTTCAATAACACATCTAAGAGAAGTACGTGAATGAAAAGCTTTAGTCATCATTCTAGAGTGAAATAAGAGAGAATAAAGTTATAACTGTAAACAGTAGTCATTGGTGTGTTGTCAAATTATGGACACTTGAGAAACGACCAAATCAACTTGACAATACCCTCAATCTCAAAGCCCAGAATTTACCCTTCATTTGACCCATTATAGCGATGAGCTCTTGTACAGAATAATTAATACTTGTCTCACGTGAGGTGCTGTATTTGATCTGACTGAATGTTGTCATGGTGACAAATGTCCACAGTATTTTCCGCAGATGCTAGTATTTACACAACATTTTTTATGCGTCCATAGCCTTGTATTGTGGCGGAATGAAAGGCCTTATTGTGACTCTTTCTACTGACCAAGTCTTTTGACATTTCTGTAATGAATTTAAATCAAGGTCGAGACGTATTTTGTCCCAAAATATATTGCCAGTTATGGTTCAGGTTTATTTTTTCGTGCCGGCACTAATGAATATCCCACTAATATTTTTTTTGTTTTTGGGTATAAATCCATTTTTCAGCATCGGCCAACATAAATAGTAGTGGAAAAACCAGGAAAAAACAGCGATGGACTAGCGACCCACGGGAAGCTACTTGCAAGTTTCCTTACTTGCCCTCATTGGCCATGCCTGAGAATCGAACCCACGCTGACAGGGGTGAAAAGTCAGTTTTCTATAGCGGTGAACTCTTTTGACCACTCGGCCACTCAAATCTCAAAATGCTTGCTGAGCTGGTCTTATTTTTCAAAATAACTCAAATTCATTATTTCTTTGGAGTTTTTGTTTTAGAAACACATTTGTGTGCATGTATCATTAAATGTAATTAAAAAAAAATTTAGACGATAAGTACATACTTATCCTTAGAAACTTACATTATATTTAGTTTCGTACTTATTAATTATGTATTGGCCACAACTCTACTGCTGGATACCACTGACTTTAAATAATAACCTAGCTGATAAATTGAATTTGTATATTTAATTCACTTTTTTCTGTGACTTTACGCTGAAAACGGAGCTTCACAAGTGTCAACTACTAAACTACAGGATATGTAACTTCGGAATGTGGGTCAGATTTGAGTCTGGATAATGTATTGACACTATACCCTTAAATAAAATAATAGCACAAGTAATTTTCCGTTGGTATATGTGTTGTTATTAAAATCAGTTACTGCGTTTATGGTCTGTCATAAAGCCATTGAACATTATTTGACTCCACTGTAACCAACTGGTGTTACTGTGGTGTGCATATTTTATATAAGATCCACTGTCCGCTCTTTTCTTCGTCTTTCCATTACTTGGATTTATCTTTTTACACCAAAGTTAACTTTTGGGTGTATCTCAGGATGTCGTTTGTTTGGCAAGAAAATGTGGCTTGTCCTGGAAAAGCAAGGATATCCTGCAAATATCCGCCCACAGCAGTGCAGGTCTTCAATGACAATGAATTTTAAATTATATCTTTTTAATCACCGGTCAGTATATCTTTCACTAAAAACATCTATATTTGAAGTGAAAAGTGATGATCTAACTTGTCGGAGAGTAATGTACGGTGTCCTCAGTCACGAATTATAAACAATGTTTTTATATACGCAACGTAAATGTTTCATTAATTATTATTAATGTACAATTCAGAAGTAAAATATGTTACTTATATATGCAATTAAGTAACCAATCATATATCAATGCCTGAGATCGTATCCCACCCACCCACTCCAAGAAAACATAACTGGCTATGCTTTGATATTATTTGTATCCATATCATATCCAATTGCATCACAGAAACTATTTGACTGAAAACATCAAAGTGAATATACATGTATGTATGTATGTATGTATGTATGTATGTATGTATGTATGTATGTATGTATGTATGTATGTATGTATGTATGTATGTATGTATGTGTCTGTTGTTCTAGTTGTTGTAGGCTTTAACGCCATTTTTTCAGCACACGATAGGCTATACATGGCGGCCCGTATTAATGAAGGAAGAAGAACCCAGGAAGATCCCCAGAAAGAACCACCTACCCACGAGAAGCTACTGGCAAGCTTTCTCACATACCCACATTGGCCGAATCTTAGACTCGAACCCACGCAGAGTTGAGATGGCAGTGATCCGTAACGGAGAGAGCTTTAGACCACTTGACATCTCGGGGCCCCCTGTATGTATTTATGTATGTATGTATGTATGTATGTATGTATGTATGTATGTATGTATGTATGTATGTATGTATGTATGTATGTATGTATGTATGTATGTATGTGTGAGAGAGAGAGAGAGAGAGAGAGAGAGAGAGAGAGAGAGAGAGAGAGAGAGAGAGATAGAGAGAGAGATAGAGTGTCAATGGATGGAGGGATGGGGGGGGACGCGTGTAGTTAGGTACGTACGTATTTATATATGTATGTTGATAATACCATTTTTTATATTTGATAATGTTTACTCGAGTAGATCCATACATGAAACTTGACCAGCATTGAAGTTCGATGTATTGTTTCCTATAATAATCTGATCTATCAACTGATTAATGCAAAGGTGCATGTTTTGACATACAAATTTACTATTCTTTGATCGATCGCGTTATATACATTTGGCATTAAAATGATTTGAAATTAATATACGATGGTAAATTCAAATATTACTTACATCCCCTCTTTAAGTCCGTGTGACTAATGATTTGTAGCCAGTTTGCCCCAATCCCTTTGTTTCATTTTGAATTGTTGTCTGCAATGTGAGCCATTGATTCAAATGCTGAGGTATAATTTTCATATTTGATAAAAAGAGTATAGCAATTAATGCGCCACGTGACAATGCTAACTTACAGTGCCATCTATACAGTCGTCTTGTCGTGAGTAGGCAAGAAAACAGCTCTAAACGTCAAAACAGAGAACAGAAGCGGAGTGCTGTTGCGTGTGAATGGATTACCGTTATTTATGAGTTTGGCTGATGGTGAACTATCATCGTTCTTTACGTAAATGCAATTGTCGTCTGGATTACGGAAGAGGTTAGTCTAATGAACTCAATATATTTCTTTACGATTAGGAATAAGCGTGCTAACTTTTTACAAATGCTATATCCTAATGTTTCACTGTTAAACAATAAACCACTAAGATAATGGTTATAGACTCGTAGACAATACAATATAAAACTCTCGGCACATTAAACATTTTTCTTTTTGTTGATTTGCAAGTGTTCTGATTAAAACAGAATTTCTACAATTTGACATGGTGCACGTCAGGTTTTAGTTGCGCATAGTTTTCATACGTGTATATATATAAAATGGTCACCCATCAAATTTTGTCTCAACAACTGAGTGTTATTGTTTTTGAAGCACAGTTTTGTATGTTTTACATTCATTCTACTTGAATAGTCTTACTGACTCTGTGGTCAGACCCTTGACTCATTCGTTATGGTCAACCACTACACTCAGTCGTTAGGGTCAGCCCCTGCATTCAGCCCTTAATCATTAATTGAAAACATATAGAGATGTTAATTAAATAAGACAAGGATTCATGAGTTGTGTTCAGAAATATATCTTCGATCATAAAGACGTAGTATCCATTATTTTAGGGTCAAAGGCATGCAACATTCATTTTTTAGGGAATGTGCATATATTATACTTTTTGTGGTTCATGCATGTAGCTTTTTATATGGCATATGCATAAAATATTCAATGTTTTAAGGTTTATGAATGAGACATTTATTGTATAATGGTCGATACGTGTAGCAGATTATTGTAGGATCTATGCATGTTGCAATCGTTATTTTAGAGCATTCGTCTCTTTATAGTCTGTGCTTCTAACATTATTTATTTTAGGGTCTATGCTTCTATAATTCGTTATTGCATGTTCTATGCTTGTAGCATTCGTTATTTCAGTATCTATGCTTGTAGCATTCGTTATTTCAGGGTATATGCTTCTAGCATTCGTTATTTCAAGGTCTATGCTTGTAGCATTCGTTATTTCGAGGTCTATGCTTGTAGCATTCGTTATTTTAGGGTCAATGCTTGTAGCATTCGTTACTTTAGGATATATGCTTGTAGCATTCGTTACTTTAGGGTATATGCTTCTAGCATTCGTTTTTTCAGGGTCTATGCTTCTAGCATTCGTTATTTCAGTGACAATGCTTGTAACATTCGTTATTTCAGGGTATATGCTTCTAGCATTCGTTATTTCAAGGTCTTTGCTTCTAGCATTCATTATTTCAGGGTATATGCTTCTATCATTCGTTATTTCAGGGTCTGTGCTTCTAGCATTCGTTATTTCAGGGTCTGTGTTTCTAGCAATCGTTATTTGAGGGTCTTTTCTTCTAGCATTCATTATTTCAAGGTCTATGCTTGTAGCATTCGTTATTTCAGGGTATATGCTTGTAGCATTCGTTATTTCCGAGTCTATGCTTGTAGCATTCGTTATTTTAGGGTGTATGCTTCTAGCATTCGTTATTTCAGGGTCTATGTTTCTAGCAGTCGTTATTTCAGGGTCTGTGCGCTTCTAGCATTCTTTATTTCAGGATCTATGCTTCTAGCAGTCGTTATTTCAGGGTCTTTGCTTCTAGCAGTCGTTATTTTTGGGTATATGCTTCTAGCATTCGTTATTTCAGGGTATGTGCTTCTAGCATTCGTTATTTCAGTGACAATGCTTCTAGCATTCGTTATTTCAGGGTATATGCTTCTAGCATTCGTTATTTCAGGGTCTATGCTTCTAGCATTCGTTATTTCAGTGACAATGCTTGTAGCATTCGTTATTTTAGGGTCTATGCTTGTAGCATTCGTTATTTCAGGGTCTATGCGCTTCTATCATTCGTTATTTCGTGGTCTATGCTTCTAGCATTCGTTATTTCAGGGTCTATGCTTGTAGCATTCATTTTTTCTGGGTCTATGATTCTAGCATTCGTAAATTTAGGGTCTTAGCTTCTATCATTCATTTTTAGGGTGAATGCATCTAGCATTTGTTATTTTAAGGTTTATGCTTGAAGCAGTCATTATTTTAGGGTCAATGATTCTAACATTCGTTATTTTGGTATCGATGCTTCTAGCATACGTTATTTTAGTATCGATGCTTCTAGCATACGTTATTTTAGTATCGATGCTTCTAGCATACGTTATTTTAGTATCGATGCTTCTAGCATACGTTTTTTTAGTATCGATGCTTCTAGCATTCGTTATTTTAGGGCCAGTGCTTGCAGCATGTTTTTTTAAAGGGATATGCTGCTTACATTCGTTATTTTAGGGTCTATGTTTCATCATGAGTTATTTTAGGGTCTATGTTTCTAGCATTCGTTATTTAAGGGTCTATGCTTTTAGCATTCGTAATTGTATAGTCAATGCTTGTATCATTTAATATTTGAGGGTCTATATCTCGAGCATTCGTTATTTAATGGTCTTTGCTTCTAACATTCTCTATTTTAGGGTGAATTCTTTTTCGCATTCGTTAATTTAGGGTATATGCTTGAGGTATTCATTATTTAAGGGTCAATGCTTAAGCATTCGTTTCCTTAAGGTCAATACTTCTAGTATTAATAAATTTAGGGTAAATTCCTCTAGCATTCTTTTTCTTTAGGGTATATGCTTGTAGCATTCATTATTTTAGTATATATGCTTCTAGCAGTCGTTATTTTAGGGCCAGTGCTTGACCTATTCGTTTGTTATGGTTTATAATTTTAGCATTAGTTATTTTTAGGATCAATGCTTCAAGCATTAGCTTTTTTAGGTTCAATGCTTGTAGCATTTATTATTTCAGGGTGAATGCTTCTAACAGTCGTTATTTTTTTTTAGGTCTATGCATGTAACACTTATTATTTTAGTATATATGCTTCTAGCAGTCGTTATTTTAGGTTCAGTGCTTGTAGCATTTATTATTTTAGAGTGAATGCTTATAGCAGTCGTTATGTTAGGTTCAGTGCTTGAAGCATTTATTATTTTAGAGTGAATGCTTAAAGCATTCGTTATTTTAGGTTCAGTGCTTGTAGCATTTATTATTTTAGAGTGAATGCTTCTAGCAGTCGTTATTTTAGGTTCAGTGCTTGAAGCATTTATTATTTTAGAGTGAATGCTTCTAGCAGTCGTTATTTTAGGTTCAGTGCTTGAAGCATTTATTATTTTAGAGTGAATGCTTCTAGCAATCGTTATTTTTTTAGGTCTATGCTTGTAACATTTATTATTTTAGTATATATGCTTCTAGCAGTCGTTATTTTAGGTTCAATGCTTGTAGCATTTATTATTTTAGAGTGAATGCTTATAGCAGTCGTTATGTTAGGTTCAGTGCTTGAAGCATTTATTATTTTAGAGTGAATGCTTAAAGCATTCGTTATTTTTGGGGTCTATGCTTGTAACATTCATTTTTTTAGGGTCAATGCTTCTAACATTAGTTTTTTTAGGATAAATGTTTGTAGCATTCATTATTTTAGTGTCTACAATTCTTGCATTTATTATTTTAGGACCAATGCTTCCAGCAGTCGTTATGTTAGGGTCCATACTTATAGCATTCATTATTGTAGGGTCTATAATTCTAACATTTATTATCGTATTATCAATGGTTCTAACAGTCGTTATTTTAGGGTATATGCTTCTGTCTTTCAATATTTTAAGATACATGCTTCCATGTATTCGTTATTTTAGGGTCTATATTTCTAGCATTAAATATGTTAAGATCAATGCTTTTAGAAATCAGTAGTTTAAGAGTCTATAATTGTAGCAAAAATATTATTACGGTCTATGCGTTTAACATTCATTTTTGTAGGTGCTGTGCATGTAACAGATTATTTTGCAATGGTTCATTCTGTAAATATGCGTATACGTGAAGAAAACAAATAGTCAAATTTTTACACTTATTTCCAGTAACTTTACTTTCAACGTTTTTAAAACTTATGTTTTTTTTATATTATGGAAATAATGTCGTTCTAAACTTAACTTTAGTCTAAATAATAATGTTATTCATAATTTTTTCAGTGAAATACGGATATTTGCATTTTATAATTGATTCGCAGGTTCTAAAATAGCTCGATTTATGTTAAAATGATTATATTTGGTATATCATTCTCTAAACAGATTTTTGTTAGATGACGAATTATTGATAACACTAATGAATGTATAGACAGTATTTCCTGTAACACATAAAAGTATACAGAAGAAGGCATTATCAATTGGATATTGTCATAACTACGTGTTTGCGACTATGGAGAACGGATTATATTTCCTGTGGATTACCTGTCATGCATTGTTAGTAACATGGAACTTTGCAAAACGTTTTCAAACTGGACACAACAAGATTCATAAGTTTTCATTTTTGTTTTAAAACGACGTACAAAGGAATCCGAAATTGAAGGGGATAGGGGTGTAGAGCGTTTAACCAAATCACCAGCAACAAGTGGAATTGTTGAATATTTTGAACGTTGTTATTGTTTAATTATACTTTGTGATAAACTGGTTCTGATAGCATTTTGGCACTGAAGGTGTTAGAAACAGATTATTCTTACTCAAAAGTACGCATCTAAAAACGATATAAAATTCTTGAATTGCGCTTTATACTCGTTATAAATGTGTAATCAAGATTATGAAAAAGCAGTGCATTATGTTATGTTGAATACACAAAGAGGAATGAATTATATTTAAATTGCAAATATTGAAATAGATTGTAATATTTAAAATCAATTAAATCTTTTATTTACTACCAACCACTTCAGGGGAATAGATCTCTATGTAAATATTAAAAAGACATTCATGCTCCTGTGTCATATCATTGATTGGTACACGTGTTATGTATTTTATTTGAATTTATGGTTTGAGTTGCAAAGAAGTTATAATTATTTTAAAATCAATCTAAGTTCTTTTGTTGAAAGGCGTGTTAGGAAGACAGTGATCCAATAATTTCAATGTGAATTAGATTAAAGATAAATTCTTCTCCAAAACCAAAGGTTACAATCAGCCATCCAACGATACACTTTTCTTTACTCCGGTTTCCTTTAAAATATATTTGTATATATGAAACGACTTAACAAACTTTAGCCTTGGTTATACCTCAGTTTGATAAATTTAAGATGCACTTTCATAGTTTATAAAACACTTCTGAAGGCTGATTTTATTTCTCCAACGATACATCACATTAACTATGTGAATTTACATTACAGTTATAAAATACAAATAACCTTGGAAGGAAATATGGATGTTAATCTTGTTGTAATGCTGATTGTTATGGTAATTAGGAAGAAAAAAAACAATTTTCGGTCTTCTTCAGGATATTCCGTCATCAGCATAGATCAATTTTTTTTCAATACATATAAAAAAAATAAACATAGTCATATTAACATGTTTAATGTGTAGTACAAAACGTGTATCTAGAAAATATTAAGGCAAATTTCTGTAATACTCACTGCAAACAACACAGATTCTGACCTAATGTCGCAGTATGAACTGACAAATCAGGTTATATGATGTTTTTTTTTAACTGATTGCTGTTAATAATTTGAATAGACACAAAATTACCAGCACAATATGCAACGGCTAATTTGTGTCTGTGCTGTTTGCAGTTGGCGGTCTTATAAGCGAGTACATACTGTATAATCAGGTACAAAATATTTGAACCGCCCCGTGCATCAACATTCATTTTGCTAAAGATATCAAATTTAGATTTGCTCAATTTAGGAATTTGTATAAGTCACTTTGTTTTTTCTATCGTTTCATTATTTTCATTTTCTTAAACAAGATTTCATTATAATTAAATCATGATGCAATGATTTACGTCATGATACAATTCATAATGTTACAAGCCTAAAGCGGTATTTTGTAAGGGAAGGCTCGTCAACACATCCTAATGAAACACTCATAATATATGCTTGTAGGTTCAGTTGATATGAAAAAAGTGGGAGTATCCAAGTGAGGTATCTCATTTTGCTTGGGCTACTGCAGTATAATCAGAACGCAGAATTTTACGAAGCGCATTGCTAAAAAATAGACAGTGTTGGTGTATGTTTAGCATAATTGTAAATGATATTCCACAATAGTGATGCTGAATATGTAAGTACTGTTTCGTGCAGAGTCGTTCTTAATTTGGGCAATACACATTTTTGACATTTAGTTTCAATGAACAGACAAATATTATGTTCTGGTTTTTGGCTAGGATTTATAATTTTTCTTATGTTTACTTACCATAGATGGTTGGAATTGTTTTAACCGTGGATCATATACACAAAAACGCCTATTCGATTGACTATGACAGCAGAGCTAAGCGAATCTACCCAAACAGTGCTAATAATAAATGTAGTGTTCGGATATGTTTTTGCACATGGTGGACAATTATAAATTTTAATATTACATTATTCTGAAAAGTTTCAGTGGACAGCAGTTTTGTATATTTTTGTAATCTGGGGTCTTCAAAATGATCACTGCTGTTATCCTATCCCAGATCTTTAACACTTTTCATTCTCCTGCCAAATGATAGCAACACCGCACAATACTCAAATTTAAAAGGCGTATTTAGGCTAGCTGTTATGTCTTTTTAACTGTGGTGGATTTGCTAACTTGTTGCAGGTGAAAATCCTAACCTGTAATTGTTGACAGGCCGCTACAAATGTCAGGTCAGAAAGTTAAAATTATCTTGACTGATGACGTAAAACTGACCATGACATCAAATATGGACCCTTATGCAAACGAAAATAAAATCGATCGCCCCAGTTACTTTCTCATTCGCACCCATGGAGGAAATGTCATCTTTATACAACAATGCAGAGCAAATGTTGGAATGCTTTGTATTTTTTTAAAAATTGTCTTTTTCCCCCAACTAGCTATTACCGTGGCATTTTGTTAAATGCCATTGGAATATAATGGCGACGATTACAAAGAAGGGATGTTAGAAGATGGTCGTGATGAATATGCTTTCGCAATAACAGTTGCCAAAGAGACAGTTCGTTTTGCAGTCTGTCTTCGCTTCTAATTGTACTCATTTTCAATTCAGATCTTGACAAGTCTTGGAATAGTAGTGTTATGCTTCCATACGACTTATACTATATTACTGTTATGGATTAAATAGTACTATTAGACGTATACTTGATATGCTTCCATACGAATTGTACTATATTACTGTCATGGATTAAATAGTACTATTAGACGTATACTTGATATGCTTCCATACGAATTGTACTATATTACTGTTATGGATGAAATAGTACTATTAGACGTATACTTGTTATGCTTCCATACGACTTTCAGTATATGGCGAATATGGATAAAATAGTATTATTAGACAACGTTCATTTAAATGATTTAAGCTCATATTTTGAATCCGATTGGCCTGGATGTGTGCCACTTTGTGAAAGCAGAATGCACTGAGAATTAAAAGAAAGTTTGGGATAATATTTGTTACTCGAACACACACACACACACACACACACACACACACACACACACACACCTTTTCGGCAGGCAAAGTTCTTGATTCGGCGACTATGTAAACGTTGTAGAGAGCTTCTCGTCTGGCTTTTATTTCGACTGCTAGAGGTTGGTTTTGTTATGTTTTTGCCTCAAAGACGTATCTTGAAATGATGTTGGACCAAATGTTTCCGTTCGCAAAAAATTTGGAATGTTTAGTTTTTAAAACTCCTTTCTGTTTATAAGGAAAGCAGCTTTTTCAGATCAGTATGGTAGGGGTTCAGAAATTTTCAAATTAGCTCTTTGCCATGATCCCGTAAAGAGGAATATGAGTAATAAAATTAAAAGAATTAGAACACAATCTTTGAAAATGAAACAAAACAAAGAATATTTTGGGCAATTTAATCTAGCGTGAATTCAAGGTATTCTCAAAAATATAAGCATTTCATTACAATAAATCATTACAATAAAACTAAAAATTATGCAGCGCTGTCGTCTTAGGATTAAACAATATTGCAACAAAGAAAAACCCCATTAGATATTAGGTCTAATAAGCACGACATTATAATAAGGAAAATAAAAGCAACATACTATGATGAGAAGATTTGTATGTGCTGATACTTTTGCTATCTCGCACTGTTTATGACTTGTTCATTTTATGTAATATGTCTTTACAAGTTTCTACCAGATACTAGTGTAGTAAGGCTTTTCTGAGCAGACATCTTTGTATGTTAAAAAAGATACATGTTCTTGTGGAATTATTTCATTTGTGAACCCCCTTTGTTCATTTTACTTTCATTGTCGAATAAAAGCAATGTTGCTGTACTTTTGATGGTCTTTCCTTGATAGGTTTCACCGTATGATGACGATATATATATATATATATATATATATATATATATATATATATATATATATATATATATATATATATATATATATATATATATATTTAAAACAGTAGACGATAAATTATTCGTATTCACAAGGTGACTTAAAAATGGCTTGACTCAAGCACCGATAGTTGAGACTTAATAGTAATAAAAGAGAATATTTCAGGTTGTAATTACGAGGAACCAAACGTACAACAATTGGGGTTTAGCGGTACATTCAAAGTTTTTATTTTGTGAGAGAGATACAAATTATAATTTTGTTAAACGATGGGAACCATTTTTTGGTTTCATTACATGTGAATGAATGACAGTGTCGCTTTAAAAACGTACTTTTCCAGAGTAGCTCGTTATCTGTCAGATAGAATAACATGAGATGTGTATCATTCCCCCTGTTCACCTGTAAAAATGTTTTGTTTTCTTTGGGGTTTTTTTCATGCAGTTTATAAATGTAAATCGTGATGCTTTAAAAACCAGACAGCAAAACCATTCGTGCAGAAATTTGCATAATTATGATTTTTATTGTCATTGTTCACTGTTGACATTTATGATGGCTGTGAAATAATTGAAATAGGTTTCATTGCTCATTTAAAATTGTTTCTGGCTAAAAAGTCAAAATAAGGAAAAGATAAATATATTATCAACTTTGCTATGTGTATGTCTAAACTGTTTATACATCAGACCAGTATTATTGGTTTATCTTGCCAATTATATTTTGTACTGCACTTAAAAAGTGTTTACATTAGACACATCACTCTGGCTTTCATTTAATCTTCTATTTCTCACGTTTACATCGGATTTTATACTGAAAATGGGTTTTGCTGATGTGAAGACATGGATAGCGAGTATGCAATAACAACAACAAAAACAACAATAATAATAATAATAATAATAATAATAATAATAATAATAATAATAATAATAATAGCAATAATAATAATTGTATCAGTATTCTACTTTATTCGTGTTTTCGGCCATTTTTAGCAAAATCAGTATATATTTATTGTACTATTTTTATCACAGTGCGTCACATAGGTTCATATTATGGATGAAAAGGAACACCATCTCAATTCTCTTTTTACATTGTCCAAAAATAACTGATCGTTCATAAGTCACTTTATGACACCCTCCTCTTGTGTTGGATTCGTAACATATAACAGTTCAGCAACAGGTTATTTTATGTCCTAATTGTCTGTTAAAGCTTTGCGAGAGATTTTTTTTATTGTTGTACAATAAATAGATAAATATATAGAGAAACTAAAGCTGTGTTTAATTGGAGCTATTGCATTCCGTTTGCATACATAAGTTGTAGAAAATGTAGAAAGCTTTGTAGTCATTTTAATAATGGATCTGATGGAATACAGTCGCCTTCATTTAATTTGTTGAATACTTTTAAAAAATTAACTGGAGGCTATTATTTCTACTTTATTAGTCGACATGTAAAAAAAATTGTAGAATCGGACCAAGGGGGATTGGTTTTATTTTTAAAAGCTAATTTGTACATATCGCGCAGATCTCTTACGTGTCATTTATAAACATGCCGTTAATGTCTGAGTTAACCCATTCCATTTAAAACAGGCTTAATACAACTCTTGAAATAAATCAAGGCAAACCAAACTCTGGAAGATACCGATATATATCACCTAATATGTTTTGGTTATCATGAATCCATTCAAAGTCATGACCATAAAAATATACCTGTCGTCTGCCACTATACAAATTGTTTTCTGGCTTAGATTGGCAAATATTTAGCACGATACAATTTGGAAACAAGCACTTGATCGTAATGTGAGCACGCAAGCAATGTTGGATGAATTCGTACGAGTAAGGAGGGTGAGATTTATGTTCTCTATTTTTTTTCTTCTTCTTGTCTGCTCGGTTACTGTATTATTTTCCTTTTCTGGGCTATTTGTCATGAATTACATCATGTATACCCGACTGGTCCTGGTGGAAATAATCACAGAGTACAAATCCAACTTCAGGTTGAGGTCTCAAAAAAACGTTCGGTTTCACAAAATACACTTGTTGTATTGTTAGGAATAAATATGATGAAAAACGCATACGAACTTGGTTGTAACTCATACTTTCTTTTTAAACTGATACAATTTTGCCAAACTTCATGAGACTCGGAACATAGTGCTAAATATAAGCGAGAAAAAGCCTTAGTATTCGGATATCAAGTTTTAGTCTTCTTTCGTTTTCATTGATGTAGAAAGGATTAAAACCATATTGAGATTTTCCTTTGACACAGCTTCTACCTTCAGTAGCTAAATTACATAAAACTGACAGCAGAAGTCAATTCTTTGGATTGTATATGTTACCATCCAAGATTGTTAATGAAATTCGGATAATTTGTCATCCCCATCATCATTGTCCAGTGGACAGAAATACAGCGTCCTTCTATCCGTCTGTCTGGTTGAGTGTCTGTCTATATGCATCTCTGTTCACATCCTTGTCAACTATTTAACCAAATTTTATATTAAAACGTGCTATCAGTGTCAACTGCCATTTATGAATGTAATAATAACATCTACGCAGATAATATGCGAAATATAGCATAACCATTTATGACAGATGATTGTATATTAAAATGCAAATCAATATTTTTACTCGACATGTAGTCCATTCTAATTAAACTCAACAGGAGACAAAATGACTGAGATTCCATTGTTGCAGTGATATACATGAATAATTATTCAAATTTAAAGTACAGTGTAGCGTCCTTCACAATAGACAGCGTTGATGGGCCTTGCTTTTATATTTTACTCATTTTCAACATTTTTACTTTTGACAGCATCACCGAGTTGCCTTTGTATATGCAGACTATTAAGGTTAAATATGTCATTCTCGAATTTAAAACGAATGATAACTTTACTTTTCATACACAGATAAGGAATATTTTATATGCGTAGGCGCAGTTCGTTCCTCTTCCATATTGAAATCAGTTTTAGTCTGTTTAGGTATCGAAAGGTAGGAGTGAAGAATTCCTGTAGCATAGCAGATGATTTAACGTACAGTTGACTATTCAAAAAGGAAGAGTCGGTGACTTTGTGTTTAGACTTGATAAATTTTAGCTGTGTATATAAATTACAAAAATGTATTTCGAGGCAAGTCCCTTAAATTAAACGTTTATAAACTAATGCATATTGTTGAAACTTGTGTCTCCATACATAATGAATATAGAACACGCATATATTGTTGTATAGACATATATCTAATCCACAGTTCGTGCATGGTTGTCTTCTAGTTTCATAAGGTGTTTAATAAAATCAAAATCAATGCCATAATCATAAATATTGGCAGATTGGGTCACTGTCCTACTTTAAATGCACGACACGTGGCGCCTTGGACAAGGGACAAATAATTCATGATTAATTTTGATATCCGGGAAATAGCGTATTATGGGAATGCATTATAGCAAATGACGTTTGGTTAGAAATCAATAAACATGAAGGAAATAAGATGTTTGTGCTATAACATTGCCTAACAAGATTGTCTCCAATAATTACCGTCTCCAATAATGCTCTCTCTCTCTCTCTCTCTCTCTCTCTCTCTCTCTCTCTCTCTCTCTCTCTGCTATATTTTTCTACTTTCAAAATAAGTCAAGAATTTGCCAAAAATATATTAACCAAAAGATAATTCACCATATAATTATTCTGTGAAAAAGTATGTCCCAATTTCATTTCATTAAAAGCAAGCCAGGCGCGTTCTTTACCAAAGTTAATTGACATAAATCCGATTTATCTTGTCAAAATGTTCTTTACATAGAAGTAGCAGATAAACTTGGATTCGTCACAACAAAGACATTATTGAGTAACACACTGGACAATGGTCACTTGTGTGCACTTGACGTTGCTAGCTTAGTATTGATTCCAAGTCAGCTTTAATACCTACCAAGAGACACATAATCTAAAGAAGCAATATAAACGGGATTAAATTGGACCTTTACCTAGGTGTTTATCTTAAATGTCCATTGCCAATTTCAATTAATGAGGTTTAATACCGATAGCGGACAATGACAATTCATGTTAACTTCTTTTATCAGGTATGACCAGATAGAAAGGAAATCTTCAGAGAGTACTCCTTGGCAATTAACACTAAGTAATGGACAAAGAGGTCAATTTTGAGTTGAGTAAAGTGTTGTAATGATATTGCAGAAGAGTGAAAAAGAGCGAAAATAAATCTTGTATTTAAAGATTAGAATGAAATGTATTTCCACAGTTTAAGTGGTAGAGAAGTAACAGGTATGTAGTTTATCATTGTGTGACAGGTTACATTGTAAATTGACACTTAATTACAGAGAGAAGATGGACAGCGATAATTAATTATGCACCCTGGGTATTTCTTTATAAATCCCAGAGCAAGTGGCTGTTTGGCCAGTCAGATAGGGAAATTTATGCTAGCAAGATCATATCTTTGATACAGTGATTGCAGTGGAGATAAGGAATTAGCAGTATTCAAGTTTTCCCGTCTATTCAAGAGTGTGGCGGAAAGGTGCTGAACTCAAACTTTCACCAGTTGTAACAGTATTTCATTTAAATTCAGGCAAATATCACTCCTGTAAGAAAATCAAACTTATTTGGATTGACCTTTACAGAAGGAAAGTATCGTGTTGCTTTTGTAAGGAAAACAGTTGTGTACCTGTCTCTTACTGGTAAGGATTATTCTTGCAATACCATTCATCATCAGTAAAAAGGCAATTTCATCTCTCACACAGTTGTATCCAAAGGACATGCAAAACGTGTAGCATTTTAACGTAAAACGTTTGCAGAATAATATATCTGAGTTTCAAATCAATATTTGTTAATTGTGTTTATTGTTCATTATTTTGGGTTATTTATTTCATTTTTAGTCTCGTTATGATCGTCTGTTAGACCAGAAGTTGTTTCTATCTAAGGTACTGTTAAAATGCAATGAGCCGCCATATTCTCTGCACTTGTTAACAGATGTTTTATGAATCACCGTTTCGGTGTCAATTTTCATAGGATAGTATTTAACGTTAATGTTAGCATGAACTGTACAGACTAAATGCAAAACATTTCGTTCGAACTAAAGATTAAGGGTAAAGTAGAGTACGTGATACTGAGAAATAAAGGCTGTCTATTTGACCCTGCTGTTACGATAAGGAATGGTGACACATTAACATTGGTACCATCACAACTACTGCAACCATTTTTGATGTTGTTGAACTATCAGATGCAGATTGCATTTGTCATTGAACAATCCGTTGCAGAAATTAAAATGAACTGCTCGCCAGTTCGATGATCAATATGGGATGAATTTGTTGGTAATCGGAAGACCAGAGAGTACCTTTCCCAACCAAGTAGAAATCGGATGACAAGGCAATATGTTGACTGTAGGGTTACGCACCTAAATATATCAGATCTTTATAACTTCGATATTCTTTTTAATCCAGTTTCCTGAAAGTATAACAATGTACGTATGAGGCTTGTCTGGAGAGTTTTCGAAAGGAAACTGATTGTGTCAATGATATATGTATGCTGGATATTAGACTGGGCGTCCTCGATTTATCTGCTGGGTCAGAAGTCCAAACGCGCATTGGGGATATAACCACGCCCTATCATTAGCATACACCATTTAACATCAGAGTAGTTTACGTTGACATTTGCTTCTGGTGATTTAGTCTTAATATTTAATTAAAAACTGGTTGACAAAAGTTAAAACGATTAAAATATGCATATTATATATATATATATATATATATATATATATATATATATATATATATATATATATATATATATATGTGTGTGTGTGTGTGTGTGTGTGTGTGTGTGTGTGTGTGTGTGTGTCACTCGGCCATGTAACGGACATTAGACACGACTGTCCGACTAACTTCCATTGCACCAAGTAAATCGCCAGTAATAGTGTTGGTCGATGGGTCGTGCATGACATTAGACTGGCATAGTATGATACGTTAATCCTTTTTCCGTCTCAGAGCAAAATTGATTGATTTATTGATTTGATGATTGATTGATTAGATGAGTGATTGATTGATTGGTTTATTGATTGGTTGATTATCGATTGATTGATTGATACATGTTGTCCAAGTAAACCCCATTTAACAACTTGAGCTGTATTTACAGAATAGAAAAAAACCGCGAACTGATACTAACAATTAAGTCTAACGAGGGTTTAATTTTTAGAACTTTCAAAATGTACATGAATAAGATTAGCATGCCAAAAGCTCTACCACAGGCTGGCAAAATCATTTCACGTATTGTTGCAATAAGATATACTAAGTTCAAACGAATTAGCTCAACAACCAATGTAGTGACTGAAAATTGAATGTAGCATAATAAGTGAGTTTAAGTTTTTCTGTCAGTTTTCGAAAACCAATTAGCTTTATTCACCATAATGATGACGTTTACCGTTTTGCCTATGATTATTATCGTATCTAACACGCATTGAATTTATCTTTTTAATACAAACGTTAGAAGAACACTTCTTTGAAATAATACTTCACGGTAAGCTCAGAGTAACGATTTTCGTGACAATTTGAATTTAAAACTTTGCAGAATGTCGGTCTAATCAACTTTGCATTATTCTATTGGAATATAATTAACGCAATTTTTTTCTTCAATATTTGAATAAGTGTATTTTCCTATCTTTAGCAAAATAAAGGAAAGCTAAGAGAAATATAATTAACATAACTTTTCAATATTTGAATAAGTACATTCTTCCCTTTATAAGTAAAGAACAACAAGCAGAAAATTTAATATCTTCGCAAACAAAAATCAAAAGTATGTCACCTGTCTCCTGTAATTGCAAATGTGAACTCCATATGGCACACGTGCAAGAGTCAGACGATTACCACATTAGAAAGCAACAGGGTGAACATTGGGTACCAGACAATGCTAACTAACACCCTTGCCTCTTTAACAGATTCCAGTTCCTTACAATAACTACAAGAAAGTTTATTGGTAATAAAAGACAATTTAGTTGGGTGGTTCTGATGTCATCAGTAATGTTAGAGGTGTTTTATTAAATATACAGGTGTTATGATTTTCAGGTCTAATCTAAATAACTTCATCTCTTACAAGGATTGAAATACAAGTAAAACATATAATGCTATGCAGCTCAACAGAAGAAATTTCGATGCGTTATTTTAAATAATTATCTCATCTTCCTTCACTGTAAAATCCTCAGTTCAGTTATTTCCATTTTGATTTCCATCTATTTCTATTTATTTTCTTTTAACTGCTCTTTTTGATTACTCTATTTTAAAATATATGACTTAAACAGTAGCATTGTTTCAAGGACTTTAAAAAAAATCAATATTATCATCGGGTGACCTGTTCAATAAATACATAAAATAAAAAAGAATAATTAGCTTTTCCACAAATATCAACACGTTTTGAAACTAGTTATTTAGCAGCAAGTTTTATGTTTCCGGTAGATAAAAGCCTCAGGAAATGGTATCAGACAAAATATATTAAAGTGAAACAAAACCATATTCTCCTTGGATCATATTTTATTGTTGTTTTTTCTTGATTCAAGTACTCCTGTGTATGCTACCTCTAGTTCTTTAAAAGATTGTTTTGTTCATTGTACATTAAAGTCAATATTGTCTACTTCAATTTTAATAATTGATGAGAATATTATCTAAGAGTCGTGAACATGCATCGATACCAGAAAATGATAACACTTGTACGTCTTCTTTCTAACATGTAATGTATTACACTTTTCCTATATGCGTCACACAATCATCGTTTTTGACTATGACATGAATGAAGTGAGTTGCATGTAAACTTTTAGATAATTACTCTGACAGTTATACAAGTTCTTACTGGGTCAGTCTGACACTTCTATATAATATCAAGCGATATGTGCTTGTAGTTTAGTCACATGTCAGTTTTTAACAAACACGTGTTCTGTGTCATTAGTCCATTTACTACAAGATGTAGAACACCTTGAATCTTCAAAGGTGCATGTACACTTACTAAGGTTTTCCATAGAGCTTTGAATATACATTTTATAAACTCTCATTTTTCACAGAAGCAGATAGAAGAAAGGGGGTTTATGAGCAGTGGTACCTAATAAATTAAGACGTATGAGGCTTTGTGACATTTGACAACTGTCAGTTATACAGACACATAAATCAAACGTTTTCATAAAGTTTGGCCTCGCGCTTGTCACCGTGTTAGCAGAGGAGTTAAAGTTAACAGTGAATCAAACTCTATAGATAATGATTCAATATGGCGCACAGTATAAGCTGATGAAAATACATTTTTTTTTATCCTTTCTAGGATAACGAGGAGACATGGGTTTATCTTTTTAATGGACAGCACAGAATATTGGTAAGTTTATATGTGTCGTGTTTTTCGAAATTGTTAGTATTGTTTGTGTTATTTATCATCTGTAACTATGACAACTGTTTTTTTTTCTTCCTGTATTAGATATGCAAATGTGACCACTGTTGCTTGTTTCCTAAAATGAGCATGTAATGAAAATTGACATTATTAATATTAACGCTTAAACCCATTGGTTCTACTATGTCTAATTAAAATCATTGGTTCTACCTAATAATTCTGATTAAAACCATCAGTTGTCTGTGCAAGTCTCATTAAAACCATTGGTTCTACTGAGTAAATCCGATCCAAAATATAACGAATATGTATGCAACTCTAATATTGCAAAATTACATACTGAGTTGTGATGAAGACGAAAGAGCATATATGCCCAAGCTGATCCTCATTATCTGCTATTTTATCAAAAGCTGTGGTCTTTATTCCTGTCGTCATAGAAAATGGTTTTATTTCTAAACATTCAAACACTCCGAGTTTACAAGTTTTAATCTGTAGATTTAAATTGCGAGGTATATTAAGGGCACATAGTTGGTATGGTTCCTCATTCTTTTTTTGTTGTCTGTGTCGATTTAGTCTGTGTCCTCATTCTTTCTTTGTAGTCTGTGTTGATTTGGTGTGGTCCTGACTTTTTATTTGTAGTCTTTGTTGATTTGCTGTGGTCCTCGTTCTTTATTTGTAGTCTTTGTTGGTTTGGTGTGGTCCTTATTGTTTATTTGTAGTCTTTGTTGATTTAGTATGGGTCCCCATTCTTTATTTATAATCCTTGTTGATTTAGTGTGGTCCTCATTCTTTATTTGTAGACTTTGTTGATTTGGTACGAGTCCCCATTCTTTATTTGTAATCTGTTGATTTGGCACGGGTCCTCATTCTTTTGTGTAGTCTTTGTTGATTTGGTATGTGTCCTCATTATTTAATTGTAGTCCTTGTTGATTTGGTATGTGTCTTCATGCTTTATGTGCCGTCCTATATGATTATGAATAATACAAAACTGAGTTATCAGCTTTTATGAAATCCTGTCTTTTACGATGTTGATAATTTACAATTTCCGATATCTTATTGGCGAATATAAAGTTAACAAAATTGTATTTTGCACTTGTATTCCTTTTTACAAACATTATATCCCATTTTTAAATACACTGCCTCAATTTAGCTTTTCATCTGTTTCATGTAGATAGTATTTGTCAGATGTTCACATATTTATTTGTTCTTCAAACACGAGCTATTTACCTAATTTATGAACGTATTCTTACATGAGAAGAGATTATCATCTTTTTAATCAGACAATCTTTCAGATCCACTATATGTAGAATTATGTATGCCCACATTCTAACGGTCGCAAGATAATAGCTGCGTAACAAATTCATAATGCTTTGTGATTTTGAATTCATTCAGCATGATATATATATATATATATATATATATATATATATATATATATATATATATATATATATATATATATATATATATATATATAATAATTGAAGCCTAAGAATTAAAATTACCTGGATGAGACATCTTATCCCTTACAGAAAAATTAATAATAATAATAATAATAATAATAATAATAATAATAATAATAATAATGAGAACTTTGTTTAGCGCCTAATCTTTAGAAGCTCTAAGCGCTTTAGATCATTAGACAACACTTATAACATAAAAACATATAATGATATGATTACAAGAAATAAACGCCATGAAACTAGAAAAAATATAAACCTGTTGAAAATATTTAAGGTAGGAAACATTATTAAGTCTTCGTGTTGGTTCTAGCAGTAGAAATAGGTGAGTTTTATGAGCACTCATGGAAGGGATCACTGTTGTCTTGGTGTCTAAGTTCAGTTAGCAATTCATTCCACGTTGCTGGTCCATAGTATGCAAAATAATGTTGTCCATATGACTTAGTTTTCATAGTGAGAATAATGACTACCGGTATATGATTGTCAGAAGAGAAGAGAAAGTATTTTGGTGGTGTGTACATATGGATGATGTCGGATAGGTATGTTACACTGGAGTCCGTCAGTGAAACGTAGCATATAGAACAAATTTTGCGGTTGATTCTGGATCGAATGGATAGCCAGTAGAGAGTTGGGGTACCTGATAGAGATCATTCAGTTTCAACTTTTCTTCCGTCACATCAGGTAAACAATTTAAATAGAGACGATTGGGCCTAGGCACAACATTGATAACACTATGTGAAAATATCATTTTGTGATGTACCGACATGATAACGGGTATTATTCAATGGTGAAAAAAAACACCATTATGGGTTTGTAATAAGGGTTTGTGTAAGGTTTCTCTTTTTCTCTTTTATGAACAAAACACTGCAATTCATCACCCTTGTGGGTCATATATAGCTGACATTTGCTATCGGATATGTATGCATTCACTAACAGGAAAAATACAATGATAGTGCAGTCGGTTCATGGTCAACATGCTGTGGAATTAACAACTGCATACATCCATTTTTCTTCCTTTTATATGCAGAGACTTTTAGTTGTTACGTCTGATGTCACTTTACCGGGGTAAACGTTCTTGTCTTCAATGAATAATGATATTTGAAGTACAAATGTACGCTTTTTATCTGTTTGGGAAGATTACCTCCTTGGCTTCTTTATATGAAGTGAAGCTTATGCAAACCAACATTTTAGATATGACATGTATACAGAGTTAATATGAGACGGTTTTGCTGTATTTCTCCCTCAAGAGTCACACATCTATCGCAACTACTGGATAGCACTGATTTAAAACCATGTAATACTTTCGACAGTAAATCCCATTTTAAAAAAATAATTTTGTATTAAAATGTCTTGAATATATATATATATATATATATATATATATATATATATATATATATATATATATATATATATATATATATATATATATATATATATAAGAAAAACGATAAAATTCGTCAAAGGACACGTAACATCATTGTGTGTATCACTCATGTAAGTTTATGACTACCATAAGTAGTTACAAATGACCTATCGCCAGCTCGGACAAAACATCGCCTGCATATTAAATCAAATCAGGATGGTATCCTGTCATTTATCTAGTGCGAAGAAGTGTTAATTTATATTGCATACTGAAAATTGGTTAGAAGTTGTTCATTTATAACGATCTAAATTTATATATGTATACGGTGGACGTTCAACAGGTGGCGGGCATTAGGCCTGCAAATCCTTCGTCCTGGCAGTGTGCCTGGCAATCACGTGATACTCATACCTTTGCCTGAACTAGTATTGATCGGTGGTCTACTGGTACCGGCACGCGTTAGAGTTCGAATGACACACGTCGATATGTTAATTTATATCAAGTTATCCAACGGCATTGATTTCTCGTTTGCTGAGAGAAGGTGTGGATATTATTGGTTGCTGAATGCAGATTCGTTTTCTTTCTGATCTATATATTACACCAGACAACTTGAGTATTCTCTCAGATTTGCCACACATTAAATGTTTCCTCTGGCATATTCTATAATTACTTGGATGAAAATAATTGGTACATTGTATCTGCATACAAGTATCCTATAATATCAAATACTGTGCATGTGATGGTGCAAATGTCTGTCGAGATATAAAGAACACATTAGTTTGGGCCGGAGAACAATTAGTTATAATTATGGAAACAATTAAGGCTTGTCAAATCGCTATGCTGCAATGATTGCAAAGGTTTGTGTAGAGGAGGCAGTGGTTCTTAATTAAGCCATCATTTATTTAACCGGTTCAGAAATGACTAGCAGGAAGGTTAAGTTCGATTTTATATCGAACATGTCGAAAATGTTAAAGATGGATATACTACGGAACAGTTGTTGGGCAATCCAGAAGTTAGGCTGACCACAACCTTTGGTCCCTAGTTATAAAAGTTGTTAGTTATGTTTAATTCTGATTGGTTACGCTAAATAAGGGGCATGTTTTCCACACGTAAACCTCTCGTTTTAAGTAAGACACATCGTAAAACCTATCAGTCCACTTTTCTCCTGCAAGAGTGAAATGAACGTGCTCCGGAGTGGAATTTGGTAGAAATTCTCTCTCGTAAATCATTTAAGTCCGAGGGACCAGATGCCTGAAAGGTCGACAAACATAATTTAAGCGGCAGAAGAGGTCAAAGCATAAAGCATAAGATATTTGCGTCAGTCTCATGTGAATTTGTTGATACCAATATAATTGATTTGCTTGAATTTATGTGTTTATATTTACATGAAGTTATTTGTATGAATTCGTAGATCAATTTTCTTGTTATGAGTTCAATTATCCGAACAATGATCTTTATATAAGTTGGTGAATTGTTTGAATTTATCGTTGTTTGTAAAGAAAGTATTAATTTTAAGCTTTCCTGCGTTGCATTAGTTGATATGAAAAAAGACAATTCTTGTTGAATTCACCGATCTTAGAAGGTTTCAAGTATAATAAAAATTATAATGCTTATTGCTGTAAATTAACACTTTATGAAATGAGATTTCATGTAAGCTAAAGACTTGAATGTGTGTATTTGCTGAAAACTAACGTAGTAAGCCTTGTAATGAATTTTATTCATTCATTTGTGCAATTGATGCGAGAACGGAACTGTTAAGTCTCGTGTAGCGTTAACTTATGTCGCTGGTAAAATAGCAATTAGAAAGTACATTAATCTTATGAAACTAGGTTTGTTTATGGTCTGTCACGTTTGGCTTGACTAAGATATCCTTTGCTTTGCTGAATCCCAATGGGACAGTTTCTGACAACGAGAGGGGAGTAATGATATATTCCCAGTTGTATATCAAATAGAAGACTTAGGTCGTTTTTTCTGTTTATTTTACAAGAGGAATTGCCCACTGAATATATACTGTAGACTTTACCAAGAACCTTACTGAAGACCTACCTTAGATATACGTATCTACATACTCATACGTCCACCTATCATCACAAAGTTGGAGGAAAGAAAGAAGGCGAGACAAAACTGAGAGGTTTGGAGAAGGAAAAAGAGAAAAGTCAAAAGGACAGAGACGAATAACCGCAGTGCAATTGGCGTGAACCGGTAAAGAACAGATTATAAAAGTATACAAGGCATTGACTTATTCGTTCACTCGTTTCTATGATGATCTGATTCTAACATTTAAACAGATCGCTTAGTTAAATACATTCATTTGTGTTTGAAATTCGGTGAATGTTTTAATTCCATTAAAGTGTATCTTCCTAATGTAATTTATTCTCATCGCTGTTTGTGAAATTGATTAAATCGTTTTCATTTCATGTACGGGGGCTCGAATCATTCTGTTCTGTATTTCTACTCAGATCTCTATTGCACACTTTCTATTAATGTTACTCGATCCTGACAATAACACCGAAGGAAATCATCCTCTAGATAACGAGAACTGAATTAAAGGGACACCTTGTAATAAGATACACCCAAATCATCACCACCTGCACACCACCAACACCCCACCCTCTCCACAATTTTATACTTTTTCCAGTTATACCTCGGTGATGGATTAATTATATCATAAAACGTCCTGATACATTTCTGAAACAAGTCACAAGCAAAACATAATCAGCGGATTTGGGATTTTAAACACCAAGTAAATGTTTTACATGTCGGAGTGATTAAAGTTATCATAATAAAATATGGATTTATCACTAGGAAACTAACGACATCCGCGTGGAAGCCGCGGACGTTAAGTTGGTTGAGCGTCGGAGTCGTACCCCAGTGGTCACATGATCGATTTCCCCGCAATCCGGGTTGTCTTCTTTGGTTTGACTTTGGGAATGGAACTTTTTTACCAGTTCCTCATGATGCTGTAAGCAAATACATTTCCTGAAAGTGCAATTAAAAACCACGGAAACAACTTTTCATTCACTCAGGAAAACTACAGAGCTCTAACAAAGAGACAAACTATGATGCACACTACGTTACGGTGTAGGAAATTAAAATACCAATTAGCGTTGAGAGTTTTTATAACCAGCTCTATTTAGTATCTGGCGTAATTATCATTTTCAAAGTTCATTCATTAAACTTGAGAAATTTTAGCCATGATATTTTATCTCGTTGCACGGAATTTCGTCAAAACGTGTTAAATTTCGGTTACATTAATCCACTGGGAGCAAAGTATCCGTAATTGTCGCGAGTCATTTTATGAAGTTGTTAAACTGACAGAAGTAATACCATATTCGTGCATTAAATTTATTCATCATCTTAATTATTTCCAATAAACTTGATTTTAAACACAATGGCCTTCGTGAATTAGAACGTATATTTCCCGGCCAACTGTATTATTAATCAACAGACGTGCATATGGAGTTTGCAAATTACCGTACTTGGGTATTGTGGATAGATAATATTGTGTTCATATTATGTGATGCAAGTATGAACTAAGGGATAATGTACAATATGAGACGACAAATTTGTAATGCAATCACATATAGAGATAGTATATGTTGACAGATTAAACTGGTAATTGCTTACAGTCCTCAGTTTGCCTCACGTTTTCAAGTATGCAGAATGGAGTGGACCACTTGAGTTTTAGAGGGAATGCATGGGACGTACACTATTTGTCCAAACCTCGTAAGTTCCGTTGATTTTCCGAACCGATCACTTCCATTTATGCATTATTTCATTGCAGACTACATTCAAGATTGACTTATTTCATAAAGTAAAGAACATGACAAGATGAAAACCTACGCACCTCTGAAACTATATATTTGATAACTGAAGTGTTCCAATAAACATTGGCAATTTTACATTTCGTTAAAACAGGTGTTAACACCTTTTACGAAAAATTTTACTTAGTTCAAATTACATTCAAAAACATAATTTAGACTGACCTAAGTAAGCTATCACAGTAAATAAATTAAAGAAGACAATTGTTTGGAATATGACTCTTAATGTATATACATGTCTGCCTACCTGTTTTGGTGTAGGTATAGTATCCAAATCTGTGGAAGTAAATGGTCTAGACGCTTACTTAGCGCCGATTAATATGTAGTTAGAATGGTAACACTATCAAGTGTTTTATTTTTATAATTTAAGAAGCTTTCTTCATGTAAAATTTAAACATGTCAGTCTTTGAAGTCCTACATTAAACATCTAAGTGCAAGCAAAACTGACCCTTGACTGACAGGTAGCTGTTACGAATGTCTGCATTATGATTCAAATTCGCGTAATCAGTGTCATCACGCTTTACTCAAAAAATACTATGATCGAGGTGTGTATATTATATATTATACATATATGCGTGCGTGAATATATATATATATATATATATATATATATATATATATATATATATATATATATATATATATATATATATATATATATATATGTGTGTGTGTGTGTGTGTGTGTGTGTGTGTGACACAAGAAATGGTACGCACACTATCCTAAATTTTAACACGAGACTTCATGGAGAACATTAGTTATGAAATACATATTTGTATAGTTTTCTTTAATTTAATAAGAGTAAATTGTTAAGATCATGACATATTCTGCAATCGAAAATGCTCCTTAATGTAATGGAATTACAAAGAAATTGAGCAAAAATTATTATTTACAAAAAGAATTTAAAGCAAAAATCATTTAAACATCTGTTGGTTCCAGTAATTGGAATTCTGGATTTAAAATTTTTTAACGAAAAGGATTTCAGACTTAAGATTGAATATGGGTTTGTTGAAGTCATAACTAAATCAAACAAGCTACTTGATTTATACCTTGTATCGTCTTGAGTGCATTTAAGTTCTTTTTAAACAGCTTGTCATCAACAGTCTATCATTTCTAACTTCTTTGTTGAAGTTTCCACCCGACTTTCACTCATAGCAAATCACTTCATACCAAACTATTTAATCGATGTGTCTTAAAATAGCTTTCAAATGCAATCGCTGTGCGGTAGACCATCGACGATACACCTAAACAGACTAATCGATGTATTTCATTGCACTTAACCCTGATATTACGACCTGCACTGCCCGACCTAAGGCACTGACAATATTCACTCGAAACACACCAGTACTTGTATCAAAATGTGGATGGAAATGAAAACGATGTGCCTCTTTTATTTTGCAAACACCTTGGAAAATCATATGACGTTTCGAGAGCATCTGAGTGTCTGCTTGAGTGCTTAACATTTAAACTTAATTATGAATATGAAATACGAGACTCGCTGTTGGTTATTAAGGTTTAACGCCTTTGTGCTGAAGGGTGAAGGGAACCCGTCTATCATAGACTCCCGCAGTTTAAGCGTGATAAATGTGGAGACGCTCCTCGTAGCTTTATTTGACTTGATCTAGGTAGCATTTGGTAGTGACTTATTATTGGAGTTGTTACTGATACAGATAGCACGGCTTTCATGTTTTAAGCATTGATAATCCATGGATTTCCCGTTTTTCCCTTCTTTATTGGAAATTATTGTGTTGTCAATCAGTGACTGAATTGATAGATCTAGCGAGTGATTTTATGAAACCGGAACAAACGAAATAATGAAATAACAGACATTGACTCTAAGATTGGAGTGGATCTCTTCTTTCATGTTGACTAAACAAAATTTGAACTGGTGACATAATACAGAATTAGATTAAAGGTGGGTATATTCAGGATTAGATAATATCAATTCGAGCAAAGCTTTCAGACTTTATAACTTCCAGGTGTACAGATACATTCGCAAACATCTACAAAGATATCACCATATATTAAAACTATTAAAGGAGGAAGAGCTCCAATATGAAAGTGAAATGATTACCTCTCTGGTAAACGTAAGTGCAAAACAGAACTAATTACTGATACATGTTATTTTTGGAATCAACACTAAAACGGCGTAGTTTTGCAGCTTGTTTTAAGAATGCTGTCCTTCTGATCAATGTTTTTTGGCTACCACCTTATTCGGAGTAACTACAAGGATATGGAAGGAATATTAAAACTGTGCATATATCGAGGATTTTCCGTGAGGTAAAACTATTTTCGTCATGTAACTGCAATTGTTTTTAAGTCGATAATCAGACCTTAATCTGTTTTCCCTCTTTATTCCCCACTAAATACAAAATACTGCTTGATGCGAAGTTCCTTTCCCATAAATTTATGCCTTTTTGCAAATAATCTTATTTAAATATGTCTCAGAGATGTATATAAAATCAAGCATGACTTCATTTAAAATGTTTCCATGTCTAAGTTACATATTTCCGTGTACATTTGACTGGGCAGTCCTATCATGTGTGCTTGGCTTTGGAGAACATGCCTAATCAGTTAGAAAATCTATAATAATAACAACAATAATAATGTTTATGGCATATATTTAATAAAAAGCCATTTATATCGATATATTTTTATTTGTAGGGAGTCGTACCATTTTATGTGTCATTGTGTTGGTAATATGCTTCTTTATTTAACTATTTGATTTTAGTACTCTAAACAAAAGAGTGTATTTAAGGTCGAGCGGTTTTGAGATCATTTTCTTACCTTCTATTATCAGATTATTATAAAATTGGTATGCCATCGTTTAGTATTATATTGTGATGCCAGGGTTGTTTAGGTTTTTTCCAATAAAATACAATGTTACATCTTCACATAAAAAACAATGTTACGTCTTCAAATAAAATATAATGTTACATCTTCACATAAAATACAATGTTTCATCTTCACATAAAAAACAATTTTACATCTTCACATAAATTACAATGTTACATCTTCACATAAAATACAATGTTACATCTTCACATAAAATACAATGTTACATCTTCACATAAAATACAATGTTACATCTTCACATAAGATGCAATCTTACATCTTCACATAAAATACAATGTTACATCTTCACATAAAATACAATGTTACATCTTCACATAAAATATAATGTTACATCTTCACATAAAATACAATGTTACATCTTCACATAAAATGCAATGTTACATCTTCACATAAAATACAATGTTACATCTTCACATAAAATACAATGTTACATCTTCACATAAAATGCAATGTTACATCTTCACATAAAATACAATGTTACATCTTCACATAAAATACAATGTTACATCTTCACATAAAATACAATGTTACATCTTCACATAAAGTTTACAACCATCACGTTCACAAAGTTAGCGTTTTGTAACTACCGTGAATAAAACAGTCGTTCAAGTACAACATAATAAAAACGTAATCATTCCATTGAATATATATATACATATATATATATATATAGAGAGAGAGAGAGAGAGAGAGAGAGAGAGAGATCACACACACACACACACACACACACACACACACACTTATTGATAACGTTTCTGTCTAGACAAGCTCTTCGTCAGGGGAAAAACAACTTAAATATAGGAGAAAAATCATTTAACAGAATCTATGAAGAAAAATTGGACTCCTACAATTTACAACAAGAGATATAGCAATAAAAAACAGTTGTGCGAAAAAAAATAGACGAGCGGGTTCTTGTGTCCACCACATAGCGAGCTAGTATATTTTGACCTAATATTAAGTTGTGAACTAAAGGTCGGAAACAAAGCGTGGCCAGAGATCAGTCGCCATCTACAGGATTTGGTAAAATTATATCCCGGGGAAGTTATGCTAGGTGGTTTTGAAGGGAAGATGTTAAGATAACTGTGTAATAGACAGAACTTTATTAAAAGTATATAATAATAATAATAATAATAATAATAATAATAATAATAATAATAATAATAATAATAATAAGTGCAATAACGTAATAAAAATATAATTACTTGCGCAAAATTGCGTGGAGTGAAAAACTGACAATTGGCTGTAAATTTGATAACATTAATTTTATTGAGAATGTGGATTTTGTGATTATTAATTCGCTTTCCTAAATCAATGGTTTTATAACATATTGATTGAGACATATCTTTTAGATTTACGGTAGACAATCATAGGGACTTTTCAAAATATCCTTAAGACGTTAGAATGATTCAACATGGTGTCAACACTATTATGGACATAGAGGTGAAAAGTTAACACCAAAGGGACACGATTATTGGTTTTCTTGGTTTTATATTTCTGGAGTTTTCGTCTGTCGAAAAGTCTAATTCTGTTAATAGCCTCCTCAATGTAGCTCCTTTATACTCAAGCCTTCTAGGGCACCACTTCAGTAATCCTATTCTCTTTTCAAAGGTGGCAGGATTAGAGAATTGCGTTAGTGTAACGCACATAGCGTGAGGGAGATTTTATTCATTCATATTCGTACAGTAAGTCCAGTCTGAGGATTTTCAAAATAATTTCGAATTTTTTTTTCTCCAGGTCGTTCGTTGTATTTGAGTTTGTGTGCGCGTTTTACAACTGCATGCGGTTTTGTGAGGCGCAAAAGCTGGGACATTTAAAATGGCAAAGATTTATCAGCAATTGATTATTTTTCTTGTTTTCTTCTTGGTATTTGTTTTAAAACTTACTTAGCTGTGAGACTGGAATATCTTTATATAAGCAGCTTATTCATTTTATTTAGACTCTTCGTTCCTGCTGTTAGGTACGTTTTAATTATGGTGGATTAAACATATTCTTAATTTCATCTTTTCAGATAAAGACAACAACTTTTGTTGACACTGGAACAAGGAAATCGAGTTTCAAGAATGACACACGTGATTCTGGTTGTAAATATTGCCATATTTTTAATTATGTGCACTGTTTTGACATTCTGTAATTCTGCTGAAGCCAGCGCACCAATCATGAATTTCACCATGCGTGAAGAATTAGAAATTGGCAGTCTGGTTGGCAGCATAAGAAAACAAGCATCCCTTTCCAATATAACCCAAAGTAATGGAACATATGAATACTACTTTTTCTCATCCCCGCAGTACCAAAGTATGTTCCACATCAACAAAGAAACGGGAGATCTCACTACATTGGTTGTTATAGACAGAGAGTTAGTCTGTGAGTTTTCAGTCAAATGTATTTTGAGATTTGATGTTGGAATAAATTATCAGGATGGTCGCTTTTATAATTATATATCCGTACAAGTGTATATCGAGGATATAAATGACAACCCCCCATTATTTCCAAAGCAAAGTACGATCCTACAGATATCAGAAGGAGTGCAGAATGGTTCAGCTTTCCGAATCGATAGTCCCATGGACAGGGACACAGGAGTAAATAACTCTATCCAGGGTATTGAAATTGTCCCAAGAAATAGCGTATTTGGATTGCGTATAGAACCGAATTTAGATGGAAGTGTACAGGTTAAGCTAATAGTCAACAGCAAACTTGATAGAGAGATGCAAGATTTTTATCAGCTAATCGTTGTGGCTAGAGATGGCGGTGACCCTCCAATGTCAGGTTCTTTAACTGTAAATATTTCTATTCTAGACGTGAATGATAACAAACCAGAGTTCAGCAACACAACCTACAAAATTGCTATAAATGAAACAACTCATCCAAATTCTGTGATTCTAACTCTGTCTGCAAAAGATGCTGATATTGGCGAAAATGGTAAGGTCACATACAGAATTAGTGATCATCAGTCAGACGCGGACACAATCAAGACGCTGTTTGCCATTGACGCACAAAGTGGTGAGTTACATACAAAAATTGATATGGTGAATGAGCAAGGAAATAGTTACACATTTATTGTCGAGGCCGTAGACAATGGAGTGGAGCCTTTGGTATCCCAGTCACAAGCAACTGTTGACATCATAGATTCTGAAAATAATGCTCCATTAGTCTCACTTGTGCCATCGGTGGGAGGAAATTTACGGTTTATCAATATCTCAGAATCAGCTACTCGAGGAACTTTTGTGGCAAATCTGGAGATTATCGATACTGATTTGGGTCAAAATGGAAATATTTCTTGTGTGTCATCCATCACACTTTTTTCGGTTGACTACCTTGGAAGCACAAGAACCCTTAAGAGATTCATTGTGACAGTAAACGGTTTATTGGATAGAGAAACTCAAGATTTACATAATGTTACCATCATTTGCTTTGACAATGGATCTCCCAGACTAAGTTCTTTAACAACTTTTCTTGTCCGTATAACTGACAAGAATGACAACAAACCTTTATTCAAATCTGAAAACTATATTGGGTACATTCCAGAGACTAATGATATCAATGCAGTCATTCTACAGGTCTCTGCCACTGACCAGGATATTGGCAACAATGGACTGGTTCAGTATTATATACACGAGGATGGACAGGGAATAGTTACAATTGGGCTTAATAATGGCATTATTTATGCTGCGACAATCTTCGATCGAGAAGCAAATGACAGTATTATTTTCAGGATTCTTGCTATAGATCTCGGTAGTCCAGCCTTGACTGGTAGTGCGACAGTAACCTTACATATTGAGGACAAGAATGATCAGGTACCAAGATTCGTTAACACTGCCAACCATTTTGGAATCTCAGAAAACCTACCATCTGATTCTAGTGTCGGTTATCTAAAGGCAGAAGATGGTGACATTGGAATCAATGCTCAGTTATCATTTGCAATGTTAGAAGAGTATTCAAATGTCCCTTTCGTTGTGTTTAAAGATGGACTTATCAAGACAAACAAGGAACTAGATCGAGAGCAACAGAGTCGCTATGATTTTCAAGTCATGGTTACCGACCAGGGTCAACCTAGACTTAGCAGCATCGGATATGTTTCTGTATTTGTCACAGATGACAATGACAATGTACCAAGGATTACTTATCCAAGTGAAATGAATAACACCATCTCTATTCTGTACCCAAATGAAGAGAACACATTTGTCTGCAAGATTCAGGCATATGACAATGATGAAGGAGTCAACAGCATTCTAGTTTACGGTATATCGACAGGAAACGATCTTGGAATTTTTGGAATTGATGAAAACATTGGACATATTTTATTACAAAATGCTGTTAGAATTGATTCTGACATGAAGGTTTCACTGACGATTCTTGTGAAAGACAAAGGTAAAATACCCCTATCTTCTTCAGCAACTCTCAATATTGATCTCATATATTCTAATTTCAGTGCTCTTATGTCTAAAGCATCAGACAACGACAGTAAATATATTGTTATCTCCGTGGTGGTTGTCCTGGCAACAGTTCTGATTTCAGGAGCAATAATTGGTGTTATATTCTTCTTGCGACACCTTGATGGGAGAAAACACAAAACTATTCAGGAGCAAATCCCATCAGAGTCTGATTTCGGATTTCAGTCGCAACTGGCAACAAATAAACCCTTAAGTACGAAAGAAAGATTGCAAAAAAGTTCAGACAATCGGACAGAAAAAAATATTGAACAGAACAAGAACGATATGAATTTAAGCGTTGCTAGTTCTTATGATCACCTTATAAATGGCAACAGGCTCATTAGTTTGTCTGACTACTCCACAGTGCAAATGGCGTCTGACACAGATGAACAGGTAATACGTTCACAGTTATAATACACTGATCATTTTAGGTTATTGCTCCATCTCTCCTGTGAGTTTTAGGATACTAGTATTCTGTTCTAAAGGGGTATATAATACATAATAAAATATCCCATATATCGTTGAAGAGCTGTGCATTCGTAATGTATTGTAACTCATGGAATGCTACTACCTAGTTACACGCATAATATGTAACGTAAACGGCAAAAAGACTACTTTGAAGAATAGTTCTTTTGCAATTGTCCTACATATTTTAATCTGAAAGACTTAATGTCCCTAGTCATCTTACTAAAGAAAATATGTAAATGATTAAATTGGTCTTTCTGTCTGTCGGCTCGTTTGAGAGACAGAATTATTATAACAATTAATATGTACAGATTCAATAGGATTAAAATACACCAGCTGAACGTAGTTACTCATAGTACGACTTTCCTTTACCATTGCAGCCCAGGTCTCCAAGCTTGTACAGTAATACGAAATCCAGTCTCCTACTGGAACAGGACAAGTTCAACAGCCAGCGGATGATGTCAAAGGCACACGCCAAACAGTGGGTACATGAACAGCAGCTACAACAGCAGAAGGTATGGGTGATAATAATAATAATAATAATAATAATAATAATAATAATAATAATAATAATAATAACAACAACAACAACAACATGACGAAGAAGACGGATATTGATTGGTCATGAGGACGAATATGCTGACGATAACGACAACAGGAACGACTACGATGTTGTTAATTAAAAGATCAAACAATCAACACACCTGTTAGAAGCCTTCCTTTGTACCACACTATATTTCAACATTTACTTCAAGTATTTAATATTAATACAGTATAAGCTGCAACGATTCATAGAAGTGAAAACAGGGGAGTAAGAACAATGATAAAGAGACGAAGCAAATGATCGATCGATGACGATCGAAACATTATATGTTAATCTAGCAATCAAAAACGAACATAGAACTTAACTGCAATTCATATATTGACACTGTTGCTATTGGTTGATTTACAGTCACCCGGCCATCTGGAGGATAGTCATAGCCACTCGTCAGGGGAGACAATTCCAAGTGACAGTGGGAAAGGTGGCAGTGAAGAAGATATGTCCAGTGTGCCAACTTCTGCAGGTAAAAGCATTCTATCGGTGTATAAGAATTCGATCAAAGCACTACAGTTAAGATTTCTTATCACGTGATAATTCAAACTTACGTGCTTTTAAACTATAATCAAAAACTTTCTGATTAAAAATATAATGACCAAATCTTCTTCATTTCTGTTGATACTTTTCAAGGCCTTACTTCTCAGCCACCATTGTTCTTAAAACATTGAAATCATTAAATTATTTATGTTTATCCCTAATCCTAAAACTACAGATAACCTCGTACTTTTCAGATCGGCTAAGGGGGAAAAAACGTTCCTCAACTTGAATTGCTCATAGAAACCTTTATTGACTTTAAATTTCAAATATGCTTATACTTATGAAGATATTTGAATTTCTAGAAAGGGACTCTCATAAAATCAGGACAATTATAACAAACAAGAGGCCAGAGAAAAACTGATATCACTGATGTGTTTTAGTTAACAGTCGACCTTATTGGTCAGTAAGCTGGTTTATGTAATAGTGTAAGGACACATTATATGTAAATTATCTCCTAAATTTAATTAAACGTTGATATCACCCAAATCGTTGAAAATCCTTTTTAAGATGAATGCATGATTAATATGCACAGTTTCTTGCTCATAATCGCAGTCATCCAATATGTTAATGACAGTAAATCCATCCTATAGAAAACATGGCAGCAAATATAGCGAGAATCCCGATCAAAGGAATGAAAGATCACTCCAATAATGTGCATCGATCTCGCTCATTAATGAATCACACAAGATCCAGATAAAATAAGCATTTATTTCATAACTGACTAAAATCATGTCATTAACATGGACGGTCCAGAATGTAGCAACCTAAGCCAGTCAGATGTAAGATTACCTCAGTAATATCAAACCCATCAAATATCTTGATAATATTAACCAAATTTCAAGTTTGCTTAAAATCAAAAAAAAACTATGGTCTCAAAACTATTCACAAGTTTAGTCAGTCAGATACAGAATAACCTTATTAATATGCATGGCAGAGGCGTAGCGATGATATTTTCCGCCCGGGGACGAACTATAAAATTGGCGCCCCAGCGACCTTGTGACCGATTTATTACCCTTGTTTACTTATTATAATGTAACGTTATAAGTCTCATTTTGGCGCCCCTGTACCTTGGCGCCCTGGGACATATGTAACCCCATGCCCCCCTCCCCCCAGCTACGCCTCTCATGCATGGATTGCACTCATTGTCGAATCCGTCCGATATATTGATGATGTAGAAAAATATTAAAAGTCTGATCAAAATGAACTCTGACCTCTAGAGTGTTAAAAAAAGGTCAACAATTAGATGGAATGTTATCTCATTATTATGCATGGATCTCGCTCAGCTGATTAGGAACATGGACTAAAGAGCGGTAACAAGCACATGTTGTGGGTGGAGGGCCATACCATAACCACCATTGACTTTAATGCAAGATAAACTAACATTTTAGTGATAAAGACTGGTGACATACCATGAATCATTAGTCTGAGCGTATTTTATATCATAAATTCTCAGTTGGAGATTACAAGATGTTCAATATAGAAGGTAAAGGATTAGAACCAAAGCCAATGACTTGTCATATTTATCAGTTGTGACTCAGTAATACCATGGACCTTTCATCATCAATTATGAGGGGCCGCGGGGGGCCGAGTGGTCTAAGGCCTCGGGAGGCTAATTGATATACGCGTCTCGATTTACAAACCAATACCATCAGACCTCTGTCCCCGTTGCTTCCAGAATCGGCTCGGTCAGCGTTTGTATGTGTGAAAGCTTGACAGTGGGTTGGTGGCTCTTACCGGTGTTCGTCGTCCACCAAATATTCTGACCGCTACGTATAGCCTATTATGTGCTGAAATTATGTGGTTAAGCCCATAAAACCAAGATAGACAATGTTGAATTAAAAATTCATTGAATATGCTTTGCACATATTACCTGTACTAGAAGAGCCATCATTTTTGTAAGAACTAACCTAACCTTTCTAATTATTTCAAGCTTTCTGGCTCATTCATTTTGTTTGTTTCTCTTTCTAGATGACCACAAAGTATTTGATTTTCCCCAAGCAGAAATACAGAGCAAGTGTCCAGAATTCCTACCTACGGCCAGTGATCTGGCGCCTTATCGTCAAGACTTGTATCGTCAGTTCAAGCGACCGTGTTCATCGTTATCATCTCCTTATGCACATAGTGCTAAAAATAGCAACAATCCTACATCAAGCTTCTATCATGACAGTTCCCTAAATAGATACTATGTAAATAAACCGTTCAGGGACTTGAGAAAATCTTCTTCATGGAGAAATTCGTACGTCACACCACATTCTCCCTTGGACTTTACGGGAGATGCCTCAGTGAATTCTTTATTTGAAAATTCGGGTACGTTGCAATCCCGAGACGATGATGATGGCTCTACAACGACATCTGGAAGCTATACCCTTTATCCTGAGGAGATTTTGTGATACTTTATTTTGTAAAATAATAAAAACGTGCAAAAGCAAAAATCAAAGGAACATAAAATATAGTATTCATTCAGAGGCGTGGATTTCATTTGTAAGATTATCTTAAAATTCGAAAATATTCACGCTATAGCTATATCTTGCAAGCAAAGGAGGAAATAACTTCATGTTACATATTACATACATATAAAGGATAAAAGGGATAGAGGTATATATATATATATATATATATATATATATATATATATATATATATATATATATATATATGTATGTATGTATGTATGTATGTATGTATGTATGTATGTGTGTGTGTGTGTGTGTGTGTGTGTGTGTGTGTGTGTGTGTGGTGATAGGGGTGCTCCCTATTACTATTTGTATCTTTCTTGCCACAACAGCTAACCCGTTCAACTGTTTGGAGATGTGAAAATTTCCTCTTTTTTTTTCTCGAATTATTGTAAAAGAAATGCAAAATTATGTTTTCTTTATGCAAGCAATTGTTTCATTAAGGTTGTGACTATTATATATGTAATATCAGTTAAGATACATGTCTAAGCACCTGGATGAAAACATTAATTCTTATAATTTGACAATACGTTCATAGAATATATTTTCTAAATAAATGCTATTGTTGTCTATGTCACGATTGACGTAGTACATACAACTGGCATTTCAAAATTTGATGCACAGTCGGCTAACTCATCTTAAGCATTTTCCTGGGCTGGTCCTAGAAGAAATTAATTAATTTTAAGTAAAAAAAAAAGGTATCCAAATAGATATATAGACATGGCATAGCATTGTCCAGTCTGTATCGAATGACGCAACTGATTACTACTTGAAGCGATTTCAAACCTCGGGATGAAAGAAACACGGCCGTAGAACATGTGTTGGAAGTTTTCCTATGCGTCGTTTATTCAGGAAATTGTCATCTGCAACCCTCCAAGAGCGATCTTATTTGCGAGTTTTAGTGGAAACGTATCATAAAATTGTAAAATGCTTCTCCAGGCAGCTGTTTCATTTAAGTACATGTGTGCTCAATTCAAAGGTGCTATTAATGTTAAATATCTACTATGTTCATTGTAATATTATTGTTTATTCAGTTACAGTTATTTGACTCTGAATATCGTATTCAATAAAATGAAATTAACTTGAATAGATTTCCCTTATATTTTACTTTATTCCACTGACATACTTTATCCAAAGATATATTATTACGAATCTAAAATCTTTAAAGAATTAATAGAAACGCTTGAGAAACAACAAGGTTTTTAAAATTCAACAAACAATTTCCCAATAAATAATCATAGAATTGCCGGCACAAGTACTAATGATTAAAGATCTGATTAAATTTGGAAATCAAAATTAAATCCAACGTTGGAAGTGTTGATGTATCTGTGTTAGCTTGTCTAGTGGCGATGATCCATGTCTTTGCTTGGTTCATAATATTACAATTAAAGAGCATATCTGTTGCTGTCATACTAAAGCTTAACATCTCCCTCCAATTTATTGTATAAATATTGATTATCATTAAGACAAGAGCCGTGGGTGCATATGGTAGTTTTAGTTTAAAGGATTTTAAACGGTCATATATGGTAATGCAAGAAACAAATATTGCATAGTTCACATCTGATACTGAAAAAGATTCTGACCCATAGGAATCGGAGTCACTGTTTGTCATCACTGTTGTTTTGATAAACTATTGCCCTGGTCTGTTAAAAAAACTATCAATTTGTTCTCTGTAAACGTCAGTCGTCTTGAGCCCTAGCTTGGGTGTACGTTAAAAATTGGCTGGAAATCTACTTTGTGCTGGATGTTATTGTTTGCAACTTTTGTACCACGTAACAATATCCTTACTTGAAATTTCACTATAAATTCAAGTCTCTGTTTCCGATAATGCTTTTTTGAGCACTATGTATTTCCAGAGAAGAATCACTTGAATTAATTAATGTAAAGAAACAAATTGCAGCAAACAACGAATTCCTGGACATAGAAAATAATACAAATAATAATTCTGCTAAGATCTTACAGTACGGTATAATTAATGTCTAGAAAAACAAGATGATATAGTCTTTTACTCAACCTAAGGTCACAATTAGCATTTTCTTACAAAAAAAAGCGCTTACCTTAAGGGATATTCCTGTTGGGAGGCTTTTCAAATGTTTACTAGATAAACTCGTTGTCATAATTCAAAGTCCATTTCTAAAATCATCATATAATGTCTAGTAAACAACTGGTAGACTCGCCATTTCATGGGGGATTTCCAAACTTCCTGACTCAAATTGAGATAAACATTTTTACTACAAAACCATTCCCAATGATTCAGGACGGGTAGATTCTGGACAAGGTCAAGTCCAAAAACAAATTTTCTATAGCATTTAATTTAAAACAAATAACACATAAACAATGCAAATTAAAAACGCTTAATACTGTCTAGATATGGAAACCACTAAAAAATCAGAAATGTACTGGTCCACTAAGAAGCGTGACTCCTTAGAGTAATTCACATGTTCCAAATAATATTATAGTCCAAATAATTAGCACTTTTTCCACAGAATGTTCCAAACAAATGTTTTCTCCTCTCGAAAAATGTCTAAGTACAACATAAAACACTTATGCAAACGTACGACAGAAACACAAAAAACGAGAATGACTTTAAATCGTTATGAATCTGATTGCTCAGTTCTTTCTTTGTAATATTAGCTGAAAGAATGTGTGCACTTTAAAGTATGGTCTTTAATTTATCAAACGCATTCTGACATTTGTCAGACCAATACTATTTGATCTTCTTTCTCAGTAAATTGGTCAGCGGCTAAGCAATTATGGAAAGTTTGAGCAAAATTTCCAGTAATATCCAGTCATACGTAAAAGTCGCATCAGCTGCTTTTTTTTTATAGGCACGGGGAATTCAGCGATAGTTCTAACCTTGGCTTTTACAGGCTTGTCTTGACTATGTCCCACATTATATCAAAACATGACTTGTTTTTTTTCTGGTAAGTATCTTGTTGTTAACATACATGATTACTGTGGTAGTTAGCAATGCGCTTTGTGTTGTTTATTTTAAATTTAAAGTATTGTAGAGTGATACGTTTACCTACTTTTTGCCAGTAATCGTTGTTTGTCTCTATTCTCATTGCCTACCCATTAAGCACAATACCATAGCAAATTCTCTTTGATGACTGAGGCATTTTATACATATGTTTTCCTCAGTTTATTTTGTAATTTTATGTTTTTAGGGTTCTTTTTCTTAAATGAAATAATTTAATTGTAAAGTCTTGCTTTTAAAAAAAAAATTTGTAGAAACGAAATACTGTGTGTAAAAGTAGCATTGTATGTGTTCTTGTTGATGCCTAGATTCTTCCCCTGGTGACTCGGACTGTAGCAACTTCGCTACCAGTTGGGTTTGGGTACATCGACCTTATAACTACTCTAAAAGTAGCGTGATATATAAGTTCCATTAAGCTGAAATAATGACATTGAACAAAGGGAACCAGTCTATACTATCCGGTTCTAATTGCAAAAGCTAAAGTAGCTGCAAAAAAACCAGACACGTGTGCGTTGATGTTGAGGATATAGACGCAAAACTTAAATTGTGTGTATGCGTAGAGAACGGCAAACTGATACAATCATTATATGCCCGTACAACTCCGTTTACACGAATTGAAAGCGTTGCCCATGTTCTGTCGCGCCTATGCCTATAAATGTTAATGAAGCAAGACCGAATTAAGAGAGTATATGGAGTAAGCTCCAGATCTTCACCCCACCCCCTTCATGTATCCCAATGGTTGCCATGGATATATCTATATATTAAATTAACAATATATAGGTCTAAATCGACTAATACGTAACCTAGTATAGTTATAATCAGTGTACACACACACAAAAAACAGATTAAGGACTGTTTGAATGGTGTATTTGTAGATCTATAAGCCTCTCTCTCTCTCTCTCTCTCTCTCTCTCTCTCTCTCTCTCTCTCTCTCTCTCTCTCACACACACACACACACACACACACACACACACACACACACACACACACACCGGTCTCAATTGTCCAACAGACCTTAATCTGGCACCGTAATGAAGTAAACCCCCAACTCTGTAACGTCAAGAGAATCTATGGTGATGCTGAGGTTACAACCACCAACGGTCTGAAACTTTTCCATTGAATCAAAGCGACAATGCACAGATACATTATATTGCGGTAATTCAACTGATCGACGTGATGCTGAAATCCGTCAGGCGGCACTAGTTTTGGTCCTTACGCAGGCCGTACTACCACTGCGATCTTCAGGGCTCCGCTGGCGTTTAACTTCTTCCTGGAGAAGCAAAATTACGCAAACATTGCTAAAAAACGAAGTATTTTTACAAGATGTTTTTTAAAAAAAAACAACAGATTAATCGACATAAACCAACAATTGTGTGCTGCCTCTTATCGGATCAAAGGAGTTTGAGGACCATACTTAAAGCGATCCGAGGCAGTTTTGTCAAAATGAGCTTCAACTGTATTTGTGACCATCTTTGCATATCAACAATTAAAATGTCAACATTGTGCGAAACGCAGATGTGCAGCTTTTACCAAGTCCATATTAACTTCCAGACGATAAAATATTTCAACAAAATGCAGGGTGCCATTTCGCTCCAAACAGGGTGACACGCATCTAATAAACGATCCACATGGATACCTACGATATCATTTGCTAAGAGTTTCATGTGGAAACAACAGCGGATGGTGACAAAATCAGTCAAAATCACGGCCTTGACGTAAAATATAATAACGGCATCCGCATCGGCTTATATTGACTTATTACTTAATACCGTTTATTATACGTTTGCATTACCGACAACCAACGATGAGTGACAGATTGTACATATTTCCCAAAATGATAGGACAAAAAACGATTTCGTGCAGCTGCAGTAGAGCGTCTCGACGATAGCGTTAGAGCCTATGCCTTCCATTTTTTACGTACAAGATCAAACTATGACCTTGCCAATAGGAGCTAAGAACCAACCTTCATGACCAAATGCACTTTCTTGCAGATGTCGACAATATGTCTCCCAAGTAGAAGACCTCCAGAAGTCTATACAAAAGTACCAAGACGTGCATGAACAGAAGAAAGCTAGATTACGTCATGTCGGTGGCCTCTACTGGATTCCAAGCGACGTAGATCTTTCCGTCGTCACTTATGAAGGTATATCAAGAAATGTTAAGCGGTATACTAAGAAAGTTAGATGGTATGTATCGGTAGTACGCAGAATTCACACGCATGATTATACTGATGTCCATACAAAATTTGACTATATTATACACATTAGTACTGCGACATCACAGAACTGTGGTGAATAAGCGAGACGATACATGGAACATCAACTTAAAGAAACAGGTAAAAAGAATGAATGAGATAGGTTTACACTTCGAGGATGTGGACAGGAATATTGTAGTTGGGAGTGACACAGAAGATGTATGCAACCCTTTATTAACAAGGTGTCGGTAACAATCGAGGCAATTCCAAACCAGATTGATGTCCAGGGGCAGTTGAGATATCATTAGCGCGACAAGGTGTTTGTGCTTTTAGCCAAAGCCAGTTTGCCATTTTATGTGGTCAACGGAAGAACACACGCTCCATGGATCAGATAGACACATGGAAAACGTAAGCGATAGCATAGCGCTACAAATTGAAAAGACATTCCAGGTAGCAGTTGTAAATATGTCTTTATGCATCATCATGGACGCACAGCTCAACATGCAAGATGGCATGTTCGTATTGGTTATGTACTAGCCAAAACAACTGTGACGCTGAATGTAGGTGCAACGCGAGTTATTTGATGACATACGTTCATACGGTGTCATGATCATCGATTGCCGCGGCAAGAGCATGCTTGCCTTTGACCTCTTGAATCGGCATTTAAGGGTCATCCCACGCCCAATTATATCTTTGAAATGTCCTTGGCACTAAGTTTCTCTGTGATGTCTTCGGTCAGGATGGAGTAAACATTGAAGTAAGATCAACAAACTCAGCCAATGGTTTTCCCGAACACTCATCCGTAAACATTCGTACTACCTCCTTTATTTCTTGCGATGTAGAGATAATGCTCTTTATGAAATACCTCGTGTCGTAGAGGTGATTATATTCAACCATTTTGCTGTAATTCTTGGTCTCATCAAACCGTCAGTCGCTGAAAACAGCGGGTTTTCCTTATCGCTGTGGCCTGCATTTATTTAATAACAGTACACGTCATCCACCCTGTATAGATGTGGCGGTAAAGCTCCAGGCTTGTCTTTGCAGACTCTATAACAACAAGGTATCCGTCAAAGATATTTCATGTCTTGAGTGTTGGATGGGTAAAAAGATCGAACAGTTATTCCTCCCCCTCAAGCCACAAGAGATTTAAACTAGTCCGTTTTCGTAGATTTTCTAAAAGACAGATTTATTTATCAGCTTGAAGAAGGTTTTTTTCGATCTCTCACTTGGCCTTGGTTCTAGCGCTGGGTACTGGTAACATTTTTGATTTACAAGCAATACAGCAATTATATTAGAAGCAAAAAATGCAATGTTCTGGAGCAGGGGTTTGACACTTTAACAAAATATTTCCGTCTGTCAATAGGTGCAAAAATAATTAGTTTGCTCTTATTTATAGAAAAATAACACCATATTATATCTATTATGTTATTTGAAGAAAAATAATTGTTTTATGTTTGTTAAAATATTCTTAATTAACATGACATAAAACAAAATAAAATACCTCAGTTCAAAAAAAAATTACAGTCCCACCTCCACCCCGCGCAAATGAAATGGTCAGTACCATATAGGTGCATGTTGATTGTTAAATAATTTGTAATTTGAGATGTAAAATGATTAATTTTTACTCAGGACATCACTGTTGACATTAGATAACATGTTGATAAAAATAGGAAGTGTTGACGCTGAAGCCTACAATTCATTAACTACTTTCTTGACACAATAGGCAGGGAAAGTTTAAGTTAGATTCCTACACCCGGGTAAAATATTGATCAGAAGGGGTCAGCAAGCAAGAAAATATATTATGGACTTTTTATAAATTTTGTAAATTTCAATCCGAAAACAAATGCTCTCCTTAAAATCGTAGGACGATTTATTGTCTTAAAATGCATGTGCTCAGCACATTAACATGTGCTAGATGATCACTGAAATGGCATTTGCTTTTGTTTTCTTTTTCAAATGATTTGGCCCGAATTCAAAGATCCCATTTGACCATGATGTTGATATACGTAACATGTGTCAAACATGTAATATTTAAAGCTAACTTGTGCCAAATATGATTTATTTGTTTTTAAAAAATATATTAAAAAAGTTGAAATCATTTTGTCACGTAGAATGAAAATATGCTGCTGCTAACATTAAATTTCAAACAAGGTTACTTGAATTTCCGTAGATTACTTACTGATGGAAACTACCGAAGTACCGGTACAGTAAATAGGTAATGTGGCACGTACCACTGGAAAAAGAGTACCGCGGTAAACGGGTAGACAGGTAATAAGGTAAAACTTCGTGGCGTGCATTCCAAACTTGACGCAAAGATCTAGGATCAGGTGAAGAAGCCCATGGGTCGGGATGTCCTGTTGGTGGCAAATGTAATGTCGTAGTAAAATAAAGGGTAGGTACTACTGAACCAGTTGAATATGCTGCCTAGGATGTGTCTTCTTGCTCTGTTCTTTTTTAAGGTTCCTGACTCTTTCAATATGATTAAAACCTAAACTCACACATATCGTGGGCTCGTGGCCATGTTTCAGTACCAAATTTCAGCATAGTAGACTACATTCGCTTTAAAACTCTGCCAAATTTATAATACACAAAGCATCTTGTCCTCCATATCTCTTAACTCACTTTTTTTTTACGTCAATCTCACTTGTTTTTACATCGTAATACAATATCTAGCCAAAAGTAAGTATATGCAGAATCACTAAGCAGCATAACAATATATTCCCATTTATTTAAACTGATTTTTATTTTATTTTTAAAAAAAAAAAAAAAACATTGAGACCGCCTCGTCAGCCGGCTAGCAGTAGTTTCAATTGGCTACCTACATTCTGACGCCTCCCTCGACCGGCTCGCATCCCAATCGGATTGGAGACAAACTATCATTTTTAAATCTGGTTGTAGCTATTATATATGGAGCTTACTTATATAGTTAACCTTTGTACATACGGTTTTAATATGGAAGCCAAGCAATGCCACTAATTTTTCTAGGTTTTATTTTCAGGTATTTTTTTTAAATAGACAAAATAAAAAGAAAACTTGAGCAAAGATTCTGAATGGAGTAAATGCTATGCTTGCCTTATAAAGCAAGTTTGCTGAATAATCTCAAGAATCCAATTCCCCGTAAATTTCTGTGAAGAACACAACGGCTGTCGAAATGTTTCCAGTTTTAGTCATCTATGTTTATTCGGTATTATAAATTGCAATTGATAGCGTCCATTTTTTCACTAGGTTTCCCATCACAATAAACTTCAAAAAACATCCTTGCAAAAAGCTTCACCGTTGCATTTATTAAATTTGATTAGCTTGTATAACAATATAGGGCCGTTTGTTAGAGCTA